>CM064872.1:58561795-59161795 GCA_032719365.1 Prinsepia uniflora
CTCGCACTTGGAATTTCTTGTCTCCATCAATTTCATTGTTTACTTTCATCAAACAATGAGCAGTGAAAATGGCTTTATAGGATTGACACACCGAAATCACCTTGTCTTCAGCGTGAGGTTGGAATTCAAGGTATCCAGCGTTCACAGATTCGGTAATGTACCAAGTGGGTCGACTTTCAAGGGGTACAACAAGTTTGAGGGCGCTCAAGGCCATTGATCTTTTGTACCTCGGGCCATAGGAGATCTCTTTCCCTTGTCCATAAAAGATCCGTTCAGTTCCGAGAAAGCCTCCCGAATCCATCTCCTGCAAAGAAAATGAAGACATGTTAAAAGGGGATCCAAGTGAAGTCATCAATCCTTGCACGTAGGGCATTTCCTACGCACAATGATTGAGGCGGCATCT
Source organism: Prinsepia uniflora (assembly GCA_032719365.1). NCBI lineage: Eukaryota > Viridiplantae > Streptophyta > Magnoliopsida > Rosales > Rosaceae > Prinsepia > Prinsepia uniflora. Next base: position 58,562,199 of record CM064872.1, read on the forward strand.
GTTGAGGAAAAAAATTCAACAAAGATAAATATAAAAGGGGCTTCAAAATTTAACAAGGATAAATAGAAATATATAAAATAAAAGGGATTAAACAAAATCGAAATCCCTAATTAGTAGGAGATAACATCAAGTGATGGATTTATCCATAAAATGCCTCACGACAAGGTTGGAATGGAGCCTTTATTTGGATCAAGTTGGAGTCCTCATTGAAGTCCACCCCTTTAAGTAGACCTAGAATTTAGGCTATGACTAGTGTTTGACAAAAAATAAACACTAGGTTGATAAGGATGTGTAGCTAGCCATCTATATCTCCAACACATGAGTTAGCCTATATAAAGGCATGACAATTCAGGAAAAAAAGAAAAAAGGGGAGAAGGGGCAGCAGATACGCAGGAAAAAAAAAGGCAAGTGAAGCACATAAGGAAGAAACGAGCCTAGGCTCTTTTGTTGAAGAAAACAGTCGAAGTTTTGAAGGAAAATGTAAACTTTGATCCTCTGTGTCTCCTTTATATTTCTTGCTATTGTAAAAAATATACAAGCCTCACGGCTAGGAAGATCTTGTTGTGGTACCTTGGGAAGAGTTCGATTTGTTTTCGTTTATACAAGAAGAATTCTGCAAGAAGGCAAGCAAACAACCAAGATCAAAGTTCAATTCTTACTTTTGTGTTCACATTGGAGTAATTTCCATTTTTTTATCAAGTCAAAAAAAGTGGCATGTTGACAAAGAAAGAGTGTAAGACGTGATGAAGATTTGCATAGAATTATCTTCATACACCAAGTCAACAAAAACGGCTTGCAAGTTCAATTAATGAATATTGATTGAAGAAGAAAAGTAAAAAGATGAGAGGCATTCACCTTCATCCGCAAAGAAGGATCAAGGGTGAGAACAAGACTAATTGGACTCCTTGTCACCTGCAAAGTACAAAGAGCATTAAAGAAAGGAGAAAAAAAGCATGCATCATTGAGTCATTTTTCTCTCCAAATTTCAAGTGGCATTTAAACAGTGTATATATATATGTGCAGGTATGTACATATGTATGAACACAAAATAGGGTTGTGCACCCTACGTTTGCAGCAGGGGTATAGGAAGAGAGTTTTTATATTTTTTCAAGATCTCACACGCTACCTACATGGAAATCATACATGAGTCAACATCATTCAAACTTAATTGCAGAAAGGGGATGACTTTTCACCTGCTTTGGGTTCAAATCCAACGAGGGAAAAAGGGGAGCACTGTTTTTTTAGCCTATGGTCTCTTTCACACATGCAGGGAAAATCTTGAGCCGTAATGGGCAATGGAAAAAAAGGAACTCTTGACTAACCTTTCTTTATCGAACTCAATGGAAAAAAAGGGGATGAGTTTCAGTCTTCAACTCTTGTTCTTGTCGCACGTCCAAGAATGGGAAAATTTTGGGATAAAGTTATAATGGACAGAGAAGAGGTTCACGGCAATAAAGAAGCAGGATGCCAGACTTCGTTCATTGGAGGATGCCTTAGATTTTCGCAGATATCTAATGGACACCAAGCTTCACTTTTTATATGATTCAGTCATCACAAATCCTTATTCAACATGAATTGGATTTTATAGGATTCATATTTAATTTGAATTGAGATTCTCAGGGACTTCAAATGAAACACAAGGACCTCAACTTCCTTGTCCAAGCTAAATTCGAAAATTAATCTTCGATATCGCCGGATTTTCGAAATTTAGGCCCAATGAATTCGGAATTCTACCGGGCCAAAATTTATAATTCGTCATGGGCTTTCAAAAAAAAGGAGGAAAAATGACAAATAAATTTTTTGCCCATGATGATATGATTGTGAACGTTGGTGGATCACTCGTAAAAGAGATGTTAGTCGTGCTCATTGTCCACACATGAAATTAGTAGGACCGAATCATTTACTGTATTATGGAAGGGAGTTTTGCAAAATGCGGAAAAGGAAGCGATAATGCTCATGGTGAGGTGAGAATAATCTCAAATGAATTCAAAAATAATTCTTAGCAAAAAGTGAAGGCATGCAAAAGCATGCAAAAAAGCATGCAAAGCCATGCAAATCCATGCAAAACCATGCACAAAAAAAGTAAAAGCTACAGACAACAAAAGATGGGAGCATGTGACAAAGTGATGAAGCCAATAGACTTTTGGTTATCTCTTTAATTTCTCTCCATTTCGGTCAAAGAAGGGTGCAACAAAAGAAACACAACTTTTGGGCTACTCCTTGCAACACGTCACCTGCCAAGGAAAGAATGAATGGCATGGTATGGCATGTCAATTAGTCCAATGAAAGTTATGCCCACATGTATGCTCCCATCATGTCGATGAAGAAGGAAGAGGACAAAACTGCAAGCTTTTGTCGTACGATTGAACCAGCATTCCTGCAGAAAAATATTGACTCACCAACAATCGATATTTGATTGTCAAATAATGGGTTCAAAATCTCAAGTTCACAAATCACGAATTAGCGAGTTTAAATCCAAAAATGCTCGTCAATTTGTAAATCAAATTCAGGTGGCATAAAACTGTTACAGAATTTTGGACGGGTCATCTACCCATTCAATCCTAAATTTCCAAGTTCCAAAAGTTCGTTCCAGCACAAAAAATTAATGAACTACGCCGGTTTGATTCCCGCAAAGGGATACGTAGGCAATCTAAAATTTAGATGCAACCGCAAGTCTAAACAGAATCCCTGGTTTAATTATCCTAACCAAATTCGCCCCAAACTTTTCCTTGCTAAATTCAATTCAAATAGCACCATGGCCAAATAAGCCTCAAATACTACAATTACCACCCAAGTTCTTTAAACAAAAATTAATGAACTACGCCGGTTTGATTCCCGCAAAGGGATACGTAGGAAATCTAAAATTTTAGATGCAACCGCATTTTCTAAATCGAATCCCTGGTTTCTCTAACCAAATTCACTCAAACAGTCATACACTAAATCAAATACATCTTTTCATATTTTAATGGGTCAAATTCTCTTATTAAAAATTTCGAACTACGTCAGTTTGATTCCCGCAAAGGGATACGTAGGCAATCTAGCATACCCACTAGATGCAACCGCAACCATCTTTGAATCACTGGTTATTTCTAACTAAATTCTCCCAAATATATTTCCAAACGCAATCTTTTTTTTAATGGTTCATTCACTCATTAAGAATCCTGGAGCTACGAGTGGCTTGATTCCGGTGACGGATACGGAGGCAGCCTAAGGTTTGACTTAGGTGCAGCTGCAAAATTTAATAAGACACCATTTTGTTATTTCTTTTGAAGTTAGAATCAAAGGGTTTCTTCCGACGACAAGGAAGTATAATTAAGAGGCAATTATGCTTTGGATGGGTCGTACCTTAAATATAATAAAAACCACTATTGTTTACGCAGTGGTGGTGAGATTATGTTACGGAACAAAATTTTCCCCAACAATAATTAAGTAATTACTTTTCACCTAGATATTGTCATCATCAAAGTGTGAATTTGTGATATTGTGGTTGAATATTTGATATAGATTGGTATTTGAAATGAATTATGTACTATATGTTTATGTATATGTAATTATGTAGTACCTAATTTATTAATTTTTGTCCCAAAAAAAAACCGCCTAGGCCCTACCTAGCCGCCTAGGCGCTAGGCCCCCACCCGCCGCCCTGGGAGCGCCTAGCGCTATTTGGAACATTGAGTATATATGAAAATAGAAGTATGTATATATATAAGAAGAAATTCTTCTTCCAAAATTGCCCCTTCTTGACTGAGAAGGGTCGCACAACGTCCAGGAGCACACAGACATGACCATTGGCTGGTTTCCTATCCCTAAACCGAAAACCCGACTTAGGGACCTACGACCCTCCTTCGTTTTCGTCTCATTTTCTTACTCTTCACACTCTTTTTTCTTCGTTTTCCTTCTCAAAATATCATCCATTTTTCTTCCTTTCTTTTTCCTCTTCCTTTCATGGCCTCTCTTTCTCACGGTGGTGGCAAGTTTCCATTTTCCTTCCTTTCGGCCACCACCCACCGACCTGATCACCAAAATACAACACACACATATATATAGTGCATAGGTAAGTCGATGGAGACAAATTTCATAGTTTTCTGGACAAATAATCAACCCAAAATATTTAGCAACCAAAAAGACCAAAATGCCCTTATGTCTCAAAATGACCAAAATACCCCTAAGCCATTCGTGACCTTTAACGGTCTTATTCGAACTTCAATTTTAGCATGACGCATGTCTATGTTCTCAAGAGGTTGAGACCTTCGTAACCGTTTTCACGGATCATCTAGAAGAGGTCCCCGATCAAAAAGTCAACCCTTTGACTTTAGTCAAAAGTCAAAATGACTTTTAGGGGCAAAATATTCATTATTCACTTTTGCAAATATTTGGGGTGTTACACATGTCCCCATTTCAACTTGTTTATGGGAAAGGATGTTAGTTACCAGTTGAGCTCGAGCACAAGGCCTTTTGGGCCATCAAACAGGTCAATATGAGCATTAATGATGCAGGTCTTCACTGAAAACTTCAGATTAGTGCGTTGGACGAGATTTGTAATGCTGCATTTGAAAGTAGGACAAAAGGTTTCCACGACTAATGGATTTGAGTGAGACTTTCCAAGTAGGACAAAAGGTTCTCTTTTTTAATTCACATCTTAAATTGTTTCCAAGAAAGCTTCGTTCTTATTGGTCCTCCCCCTTTGAGGTCACTCAAGTGTTTCCCAAGGGTGCGGGGGAAATCCAGTACCCTAGAAGGAAGGATCCGTTCAAAGTCAATGGACATTGGCTCAAGCATTATTACGTGCCTCTCCTCAACTCAGTGACAAGCCCCATCGACCTTCCATCTACCCCTATTTAAAGGTCGTGCTTCGTCTTGCCTAGACATTAAATCCAACACTCTTAGGAGGTAACCTAGCACGGTTTGTTCTTTCCAGCCCTTCTCGTTTCTATGTTTGTTCCTTTGAACCTTGCCTTTATTCTAGACTTGTTACATGCTTTTTCCATTTAGGACAATGTTCGATTTAGGTTTGGGGGTGCAACTTGCATTTTTCTTATTGAAACGATCAGTTTGGGGGTACAAAACCCAAAACTTTTATCTTTGTTGTTTTTGCTATTTTTATATGTTGTTTTGCTGTTTTTGGATGTTAGTTTTGACGATTATACTTGTTAATGAAGACTTATATGATTGATGACATGCCTTGTTTTGTTGAAAGTTGTAACATACATTTGTACCATATCATACACTACACTTATGCCTAGTTTAAATGATCAAGCAATTGAATAGCCGAATTTGAGTAACTTTGGAAAATTAGTGGAGACTACCATTGTGAGATCTTTGAGCTTGATTGCCTTTCTTTCTTAGTGATCTACTTGTTTCTACTCTTAAACACTCATCATTTTTTTCATAATGGCATGATCTCATTCTTATTGCATTGATGTTTAAAGAACCATATCTATTGGATGCTCTTGATTTAACGTATGTTTGTTTATGATATATGATATAGGCTATGTGTGTTTTAGCTCCTAAAGACCATTTGAAATGAGATTCATGATAAGGAAGAAATGTGTTGATGTTTTGTGCTACCTATGCTCATGTGATTCGAGTATGCTTGAATTGGAAGTTCATTTGTTTCATTGCAAAGTGAGGAAGTTATTGCATGATCTTGGTTCAGTTCCTAAGATCCTAAGAAAAGAAAAGAAAAAGTATCTCAAGTTCATCATGAACTCAAAAGAAAAGAAAGAATTAAAAACAAAAACAAATTGCGTTCAAGAAAAAAAAAAGAGAAAAAGAACTTGGAATTGAGCCAAGTGTCCCAAGTACCTCAAATAAGAGCAATATCGTGAGTTCAAGCACAGATTCATCATTTATAAGTCAAGGCCGGTGTTATGACTTCTCATGCCTTGATGCGGCTTAGATTCTTTGAATGCCAACTTTTCTTTCTAAAACCCAGGAACCAAGCCTTATTACAACTCTTGAATGAAGACCTATTGATCTCATGAAAGGTTATGCAAAGGATCAAGGTACATATCTCTGTTCTTAAACTTCAATTCATTCTTAAGGTCATATTTCCACAAAAGTTTTTTTTCATAATAAACTCATATGTGATTTAACTTTGATTCCTTAAATGTAAATTCTTCACATATGCTTGTTGAGTGTAAGCCTTAGGATTCATAAGTGCATTGAGTGATGCCTAGTGAGAATTAGAATCGAGGCGAAATCTTTCCGGGGTACTTGAATAAAGTTGTTCTTATGTATGATCGTTCTAAACTTTTGGAATATTCACTTGAGCTCATGGACCACGGTATGGTATGTCTTTTGATTTAACTAAGTATGTTTTCCATCATTGGTCCCTATTAACTTGTTTAATTGTTGTTCTATCATGTTTGTTGTTAAACTCAAGCGTTTGTGGGTTCGTGTTACCAAAACCCTCAGGAGACAAAACTCCTCCTACTAGGTAAACCTAGGGGTTTAAATGTCTATCTTAACTAGATCGGGTATTTTATTTTCTATTTTTCTAAGGGACTAGCAAAAGCTGGGTTTGGGGGTATTTGATAAGTCATTATATATGCATTGTTTCAATGTCATTTCCTATCCCATTTACTTAGCTTTTGATTATATCCTTGCAATCAATATGAGGGAATAATCCATTTTGTGAGACTTGTGTAGATTTTCAAAGTTAAGTCAGTTCTGAAGAGAATGAAAAAAAAAAAACATGAACGAAATCAAAGTTATAACGATGAAATGGACCAAGGATGAAGTTTTGGTCCCATCGCATGCCACTAGATCCATGTCACTAGGATGTCACTAGTGACATGTCCTTAGTCCCGTGTTCTTGTCCTTGTGCCATTGTTGTGCTAGTCCCGTGTCCCCATCCGTGTTCCTGTTCATGGGCTCGTGTGTCTACTTTTTAGGTCCTGTACCTGTTTTCTGGTCCTGTGTGCCTGTTTTCAGGGCATAGGGCCAGTGGTTCCTCTTTTTGGTCTCGTTGTTCTAATGGGTAAATGGTTAGCTCTGGCCATGATTTTTACATAGTTTACTCTATTTTGTGTCCTTTATCTAATGGTGCATTAAGGGCCAACTTTTATGGACATTACATTTGAGGTTATTTTGAGGACATTTTGGGCCAATTTGAGGGCCTTGACCTTATTATGGAACTTCTCCATGTCGTGGACGAGGTCAGACTACCCAGATCATCTCTAGATTCAAAGCCACACCATCTATGCATTTAATTCATCCAAGATCAACCAAGAAGCTTCATGCCCCTTTCTTGGTCGACTTAGACCTATGTTCACACTTGGATTATGTTTTAGACCAATCACAATCAAGCCAGCTATACAAGTCCAAAATTCAGGGTAATTATATGTTTATCTTCTCCTTATTTTCAGCTTGATAATCCCTAAGACATTGGAAGATAAGTCAGAGTCTTTATCTTGCTTCCTTGCTGCCAAAGTAACATTCTCCTCATCAAATGCGAATTGATTTTCCACTCATACTTGGACAAGTGTCCCAATCCAGATTCTTCAAGGAAGCTCTGCCAAAGTCTCTCCTTATTGCATGAGGATTCATGCCTCTATATATAGTCTCCTATCATCCATTGTAAAGGAGACACCCGAATTAGAGAATAGAATAATTTTTCAATTTTACTAGTCTTTTAGCCGCAAATTTCAATACAAAGTTTTCAATTCAATTTTGTTCGTACTTTTTGGACATAAATCTTGGGAAAGGAAGCATGTTCATGACCTGCTCATGTGCTCGTGTTCCTTGTGATTTCATTCTCTAGTCCCTAATATTTTTATTTCCTTATGAGTTTGATTATAACTATGTTGTTTTTCATAACTATGTATAAGTAGTCCTTCATCGAATTAGGGCTTCTTAAAGCCCTAACCATGAGGGTCGTGTGACATGTTTTTGTTGTGATTATGTTGTGCTTTGTAATTACTATTTTCATGTGATACATTGTTTTTAAGTGGTTACTTGATTCAATGCATCATTGGTGAATGACTGCATATTGATTGATTACCACTGTGTAATTGTTAGGACCAAAAGTATTGGCTTACATCTTACTTGTAATCTGATTCATGACCTAACAAGACCCAACCCGAAAAACAACCAATACAACATACCCGGTTCCTGCTCCCGATTGGCAGGTAATCAAAAATACCAAAAGTAACCTCGAAATCCTGTCAGACAAGGGATACTTGTATACTTGTGAATTTATGCCTCCGCTCTGAAAGCATCCTCGGTTCCCATGCAACAGCCCTGGAGGCTTTCAAAACCAAGGAAAATGTGTGAGTGGACGAAAATAAAGGTTTCAAAAACATAGTTCGAAAATATACAAACTCTGTTTTATAAAACTATGTATGCATCAAATTTAACAATAAAACATAATCTCGAAATACATGCAGTAATAAAAAAATCCAGCAATTTCAGAAACATGTCCAAAATAACTCATAAAAAGTACCAACGCACGCTCATTCAAGCCAAAGCACTGACATAACACACATAGCGAATCAACCAATACACAGCCATATCAGTCACGCAAAACCAACCACATTGTACCATCTAATCATATCGAACCTACCCATCACATCGACTGACCCATCCTCGACATCAGCAACTGAATCATCATATCAACTGTGCATTATCGGTAGGCCAAAATCACTTGGAAAAACAAAGCCCCGCCCTAGACGTCCGAGTTTCCGGGAAAACAGAGCTCAGGTCTAGACATCCGGGTATCACCCAGGGTAACTGAGTCTAGCTCTGCATGTCTGGATGTGGACCAATCCCAGGAAAATAGAACTCAGTTCTAGAGATCTGGATACTGGTCCGTCTCAAGGAAACAGAGCCCCGCACTGGAGGTTTGTGACACCGTCAAACTACAACTTGAGGAGGGTCAACCATCACATCACAACCACATATCCAGAATCCAATCATACATAACACTAGTCTCAGGATCTAGAGCCCCAAACTCTACGTCTGAGACTAATAACCAATAAGCACCATCACATATACTCAGTAGTCACATAACTATAGCACATACTTATTCCATATCCAGAACCAAGTTCAGAAACCAAAACCAACACTCAAAACCCAAGCTTAAGCCCAAATCACAAATATGTTTAAAGACCTCATAAAATGAGCAATTAAAATATTCCATAAAATCATATAAAATACCAACAAATCAATCATCATAAAAATAAAATAAGCATTCCAAAATGAATATAACCTACTTTCCAAAACTCAGTAATAATCCAGAACACAGCATACCCAATTTCCTCACAAAATGTGTTAGGGTTGAAATTATCGTAAAGTCACCAAAAACCATGTAAATCACATAAATTGTACTTAAATCATCACCAAGTAAAACACATTATAAATCATGGAAAGTTATATAGAAATTGCATGCATAGGATTTAGGAAAATAAAGTCCAATCACATATACCATACGCGCAGTCGAACCACATTTCACGTTTCCCCGTAAAACCCGAGAATGTCAACTCATGTCAAAAGTCATTTATAAGGGTTACTAACTATCTCAAATAACTCATACTTTAATCCCATTATATTTTGGGATTTTTAAACGAATTAAAACGTCTCTTAAACCTTTGGACAGTCAAAACTGGCTCGAGACGATATCAAATCGCCTTAAAAACTGTATTGTTGGACTCGTAACATCGAAAGGATGAACTTTCGTGTTGATCAAATTTCGAAGAGGACCACCATGCTCCTCCACGCGCCTAACATCTCCTCTGCGCATGAAACTCACGTGCACTGTTCATCCACCCCTAACTTTGCGATAGGTCCAGTTTACTATAAATCAGGTCGTCCTAACTCGCGACACAACCCGGTGCAAACCCAACCATTCTTGCACCGTTTTTCACGTTTTAACCACCTTTCTTCATGTCATGAATCATATAATAAGATCTATAACCTTAAAAACACGAAAATACGTACCTTGGCCTCACCTAAAATCCAAGCTCTCACCCTTGTTTTCTCTCGATGTTTCCCAGTCTTCTAGCATCTCCAAATCCCTCGTTTTTAGGCTCAACTTGATCACAAGGTTCCTAGAAAAGTATTAGGATCCATACTAACCAATCACCAGGCCTCAACCAAGAACTCAAAATATGAACCTGTTGAAGGGAGGGTTTCGGGTTCATGGGTTTTGGGGATTTCCCATCTTAAATATAAGATGATATCCGATCGCCTTAAAAATTATACTATTGGACTCGTAACATCGAAAGGATGAACTTTCATGTTGAGCAAATTTTGAAGAGGACCACCACGCTCCCTCACGCGCCTAACATCTCCTCTGCGCATGAAACTCACATGCACTGTTCATTCACCCCTAACCTTGCAACAGACCCAGTTTACAGTAAACCGGGTCGTCCTAACCCGCGACACAAGCCGGTGCAAACCTAACCATTCTTGCACCGTTTTTCACGTTTTAACCACCCTTCTTCATGTCATGAATCATATAATAAGATCTATAACCTTAAACCCATGAAAACACGTACCTTAGTCTCACCTAAAATCCAAGTTTTCACCCTTGTTTTCTCTCGTCGTTTCCCAGTCTTCTAGCATGTCCAAATCCCTTGTTGTTGGGCTCAACTTGATTGCAAGGTTCCTAGAAAAGCATTAAAATCCATTCAAACTAATCACCAGGCCTCAACCAAGAACTCAAAATATGAACCTATTGAAGGGGGGTTTCGGGTTCACGGGTTATGGAGATTTCCTATCTTCGAAACACCACCATGACACTCGTCTCCCCCTCAGGATTTTCTCCCCTCAATCTCTTTCTCATTTTCATGCCTTTCGCCCCCTTCTCATCCTTCTATTTTCCTCTCGACTCACCATAACCACGGCTTCGGGCATGGTCCACCGAAAGCCAATACAGCGCACACACACACACACACACACACACACACACACACACACACACACACACACACACACACACACACACACACACACACACACACACACACACACACACACACACACACACACACACACACACACACACACACACACACACACACACACACACACACACACACACACACATTTATAGGCAAGGAGGTAGTAGTTGGATGGGAGAAAATATCAGAAATATTCAGATATGTACACTTGTCCAAATCCAACTGGTTCTCACTACCTAAATGACCATTTTACCCTTAATGCCAAAATTATGAAAAATGCCCCTGAGGGTTTTTGACTCGTATCGAAACCATTTGACTTTCAATATTAGCTTGCCGCCTATCTGCGGACTTAGGATCTCGAGACTTTCGTAACGTTCTTCTCGTAATTCTCAAGCGATGTCCCAAATAAAAAGTCAACATTTTGACTTTCCCAAGGGCAAAATCGTCATTTTACCCAATTTTTCCAGATTTGCTTTTCCCCGAGGTTCTGAGTCGTTACATGACCCCTTCGGATTTACAAAGTTTCATAGAGTAGTGCAATGTCATTAAATTCCCATTGCTCTTAATGTGTTTACTTGTAAAATTGAATAGACGTTCTAAGGTGAACAACACGCCTAGAACATGCTAAGTAAGACGAAATAAATGTGTAAGGTGACTCAACGATAGGGCCCTTACACGGATAATCCGATAAAACATGTTAATGAATCAATTGGTTAAGTAGTGGAAAGAATGCCTTAATTCTCCTTAATTAACCTATCAATCAACATTTACTTTTTTTGCACTTTTACTTTACGTTTTATTCTCCAATTTCATGCATCATCACCAACCCCCCTTTTTTGTTACTTGTTTGTACTTCTAAACAAAAGTGATTGGGTTAAAATGTTCATAACTAAGTGATTTAATCGTTGAATGAGTCCTTGAGGGATCGACTCTTCCTCGTGCTTTACTACAATCTTAATTGATATTGTGCACTTGCAAGGTTTTAATAAGGATTGGAATTAGTTCATAATCGTGTGCTTGTTTTACATCTATCAGATTGCAACCTTCCTTTTTTCTTTCTCTTTCTTCTTCTCTCCTTTAGCTCTTTTTTGCTAGACAATCTAGGAGCCTGATTCTTGTAACCTGGAACCAAAACTCTACTAGGGATTCATATGTTTTCACTTAAGTTTCGGATCCTCATAGGTAGGCATTCCAATCTTGGAGATTCTCCACCAAGCTTAAAAAAAAATCGTTTAGCCTTCTACTTGACTCCCTCCCAAGTAGAATTGTCTCAACAAAATAAATCAACCCTAGTTTGAATGTATCCTCTGGACTTTAGCAACTTTTAAATGCACTAAGCAAGTCTGAAATCGTTACCTTCTTCTTCTTGAAGTACCTTGCTGCCAATCTCGGTGAGGTTGATGCCTCAACTAGCTCTCTGTAATGACCCATCCCGAGTTTACGGGATTAATTAAGGACTAATTGAGGATTATCGTGACTAATTTTGGAAGGGAGGTGGAAGCTTGGCCTTTGCTGGTTGTTTGTGACAGGTAAATCCTAGCCCTTTTCTTCTAATTTTTAGGTTGTAGGATTGTGTCTAGGTGGTAGACGAGGCTAGGGGTCCAAAAAATGTGGGAAATGGTGGTCGAAGGAGTGAAAACCAATCGGGTTCGGTTGACCTGGTTGTAGGGGTCCTGTTTACCCGTCGAGAGGTAGACGATGATGACATCATTAGGTGACGCCATTATCATGTCAGAGGTGTTAGGCCACGTGGCCAATCAGGGTCTGCCACATGGCAGCTGTCAGGTCCAGTAAGCACTGACAAGTGTTAGACACGTATACCAATCAGGTGCTGACATGTGTCACTATCAGACTTGTCAGACTGACGTCAGCCATTGACTTTGACTACTGACATCAGCATTGATTTTGACTAGCGTGTGGGGGTGCGTGTGCGTGTGCATGAATTACGAGGTGGAACTAACCTTGTTTGAAAGGTTTCAACGATTTGAATCTAATGGTGGTGGTTTCAGGTCGATCGAAGATCGTTAGGTTGGTCAAATTGAGGTTTTTAACCAAGGGATGCGTGTCCAGGACACGGTGACTTTTCTGGGAGTTTTAGGGGTTTTCGACTAGGACTTGTCGAGGTTAGTAGTGACCTTTAAGTATATTTTGGACAGGTCCGCACAACCCGGAGAGTTTAGTATAGCCCAGAATTGCTTATGGTGTAGCAAGGACGGTCTGTGAGTGGACATTTGATGTAAGGACCCGTCCCGGGAGTCAGGATTAGCGACGTGATTAGTACTGGATTAGTGAGTTTAAGCGGTGGTTAAGTGGTGATTTATGGACATTATGAGTAGAATGACGATTTTTCCCCCTATAATGGGCAAAAAGTTAACTTTTAGTTCGGGCGGTCAATTGGGCATTGACCGATGACTGTAACGTAGTTTGGGACGTCACGAGTCCGTAGACAGGTGGCATGCCCGATTCCGACATCCGAGGAGAAAGTTATGATGTTCGGAAGGTTGTGGGCATTACCGTAATTTGGTTAAAAGAGGGGGAAAAGTTGACTTTTCACACGACAGAGTCTTTACACGTAAATCGAGGACCATTAGGTAGATCTCGTCGTCCTGAGTTCAACGACAGACGGCATGCTTTCATCAGACGTAGGACGAGTGAGTTATGGGTCTAGAACGGTGAACGGCAAAATGGTAATTTTGACTCACAAGGGACATTTTAGACTTTTTGCACATTGGGAATTGTGCAAATCAGATTGGGAAAAGTGTACAGCAATTGTGGGATATTTTTGGGTTTGGACCACAGGATTGTGACATGTGGCAGGTGGCTAGAGGCTTCTACAAGTTGCACGAGCAAAAATTTAAAGGGTTTGTGGTTTGAGTCGATTAACCGTGCTTGATAGAACAGAGACTGAAGACAGTGAGGGGCAATCGATTCAATTGAGGGTTTGTGTGAGTGTTGAGGGATTTTATTGTGTTAAGTGAGCTGTGTGATCGTGTTTGAGAGGAAGTGGTAGTGACCGAGTGTGTGAGTGGTGATGAAACACCAGGAAAACAGAGAGGGAGGTTTGGTGGTGGTGCTACCGTGTTTAGATCAAACCGGTCGAGTTTGGAGCTGAGGGAGTATTCTAAGGATGGAGGAGAAGTGCTAGACGGGTTAGACCCACGACGGAGCTCACGGAGGAGGTCAACAAGCAGGTAATTTCTTAGGTTCCCTCTGTGTACTCTGTTTTTTAGTTTAGTTCAAAGTTAAAGTCGTGAAGTTAGGGGCTAAGTCGACGTGTTCTGTAGGTTCTATTGAGTTCAGTAGGTCCTTAGGAACCTGTAGAAGTCGAAGCCGTGACGGGGGAGTGCACGGGTGGTCAGAAGTAGAAACAGGGCTTTTGTCCGAGTTTTGTTTGAGCTTAGGGAGGTGAATTTGAGGGTTTAATGTCAAGTTTTTAGGATTGGAATGAGTTTCTAGGAGTAGGACGCAACTTTTGGTGGAAGTAGGATTGGAAACGGATGGGAAATGGCGAAGAACCGCCCTCGCCGATTCAGACCGGTCGTACAGCTGAGGAAGACGATGAACGGTGTTCTGTGCGCAGGCGCGTGAGGCCCACGCGCAGCCACTTTGGGCGGCGCGTGGGGGCACGTGTGGCGGTTTCCGGGGAAGTGGTCAACTAGGTTTTTGATCTAATCATTTTAACGAATCTTTTGGGACTAGTTTCGGGACGATCGGATGTTGTTTTGGGTTCTTTCTACGGGATCGAAGGTTTAGGTTCCGTTTAAAGTACGTGTAGAAGTTCAGGAATTTTGGGGAAAATTAGGAGAACCTTAGTGGACATGTTAGTGATGAGTTTTGGTGACTTATGACAGGATCGGGAATCCCCGAGGAGGACGAGGAACGTACAGGACGTACGGGACGCGAGTGACGTGCCCGGTAACCATGAGTGGACTTCTTCCTTATAACTGAGCATGCATAACTGCTTTTAATTACTTATGTTATGATTTTACATGTGATTTCATGTTTATTGAATGTGCTATATTGGTTTTCCCATAATTGCACGTTTTTCGAGGAATTGCGGTTTTCAATACGTTTTACGAGAAATGTGTTATTTATGATTATGATACCATGATTTTGGGATATTAAATGATAATGGGTTTTCAATGATTATAAGTGTATTTTGAGATATGATTTTAATGATCAAGGGTTTTCGATTTTAGAATCGGATTTCAGAAAGCGGAATTTGGTTTTAAAGTTGAAAGGTGGATTTCCGGCTTTGGATACGGAATGATGGTTCTGGATGCTGGAATGGCTTCAGATCAGTGATTTCGGATTCGGGTTTGGATATGGCTTTCGAAATGGTTTTCAAATGTTTTGGATTGGATTTGCTGGATCTGGTTATTGGGTTTAAAGACCCGGATTATGTTTGACGGGGGACGGGCCCGGATTGGGTTTAAAGACCCGGATGGAGTTTAAAGACTCGGATATTGATATTTACCCCCGTAGGCCTATTGAGTTTAAAGACTCGGGAGTTTAAAGACTCGGATTATATTGAGGCCTGGATTGAGTTTAAAGACTCGGGAGTT
The DNA here is from genome assembly GCA_032719365.1 of Prinsepia uniflora. NCBI lineage: Eukaryota > Viridiplantae > Streptophyta > Magnoliopsida > Rosales > Rosaceae > Prinsepia > Prinsepia uniflora. Next base: position 58,577,668 of record CM064872.1, read on the forward strand.
TAAAGACTCGGATAGATCCAGCAGGTTTAATCAGATGATTATATTGGTATCTTATGTTTTACTGCTAATGTTTTCTAACGTTATCCTATTGTGTTTATATTGCTGTGGTTTCCATGATGAAAATGATGTGATTTATAAATGTTTTCAGAAATTGGGTTATGCATGCATGTTTTCAAAACGGAGGGCCAAACCCTGGTTTTTATGAAATTGTTTTTGAAACTTTTCTTCTTTCTGGTCCACTCACACCTTTCTGTTTTTAAATGCCCTCCAGGTCGTGGAGCTAGCGCGGGGAATTGACGTTGAGGCATAGTGTGACCCAGAGTGTTTTCAGTTTTCCGTTGCGTGTGTAATCACTCTGAGTAGGACTTCTGTCTTTTCGTTTGTACTATGCTCTGTATGACTGTGACTTTATTGGATTTTAAGTGATCCCTTGTCTGGCAATGTAATTTGGGGTTTTTCTGAGGTTCTTTTGGGTCTTTGTGTTGGATTGCCAGATAGGAGCAGGGTTCGCCTCGGTTATCGGGGTGATAATCGGGGTGGGTCCTGTCAATTTGGTATCAGAGCATAGGTTTGTCGTTTTGAGTCTGTTGCGAGGTTGTGTTTAGGTCTTTTTACTAACTCTATGCTTCTTTCAGCGTGCGACTGACTATGCCTCCGAGACGTGAGCCCGCTCCACGACCTGAAGACGCGGGGGGAGATGCGGAGAGTGCTACGATTGAGCGAGCCCAGCGGCTCGGGGCTACGACTTTTAGTGGTGGGGTAGACCCTGAGGAAGCTCACAGGTGGATCACAAGACTTGAGCGGATTTTCGCAATGATGCGATGCCCATCGGAGGATCGAGTGTTACTGGCTACCTTTTTATTGGACGGTGTGGCGTACGAGTGGTGGTATACCCTCGAGTTGTCTGGCTGGGATGCCCACACCGTGACTTGGGAGACGTTCAGGGAGCGATTCTTGGACCAATATTACCCTCGTTCTTTTCGTGATGCCAAGGAAGCTTAGTTCCTGCAGCTCCATCAGGGGAGCATGAGTGTGGCTGAGTACGAACAGAAATTTCAGATGTTGTCTCGTTTTGCTCCTGTGTTTATGGCTACTGAAGCAGAGAAGTGCCGTAGGTTTGAGTTGGGCCTGCGAGGCGAGATTCGAGCCATAGTGACGGCTGGATCGTTTGCAACCCTTCGAGAGTTGTCAGATGCTGCTGTGAAGGTAGAGGCTAGTTTTCCGGTACGACGCCGAGAGCCATCTTTTTCTGGAGCTTCGAGTCAGAGGACACCGAAGAGGGGTAATTACAGTGGAGCATTGTCGGCGGGCGATGATCGTTTGGTTAGACTTGGTAGTTTCCAGAGTTCAGAGTTTCGTGGATACCGAGCACAGCTGACTCCGCAAGCCAATGCGACGTATGTTGCGTATACAGGTATACCGAGTAGTGGTCTCGGTCGGGATGTGTGTTACTACTGTGAGGAGCGAGGTCACTTTCAACGTGACATTCCATTGTTACCATAGGAGGGCGGCGTAGGCCGAGGATCGGCGGAGCCAGGACGGAGCACAGCGTCAGTGTCTGGGACTGCCGGCACCAGAGGAGGTAGTGGTGCCACTAGTAGTTCGAGGGGACGTGGTAGATCTTCAGGATCCCAGGCCCGAGTGTTTGCGATGACTCAGCAGGAGGTTCAATCAGCACCCGGTGCAGTGACAGGTACTTTTACTATCTTTGATCGTGTTGTACACATTTTTGTTGGATCCCGGGGTAGAGATTAGGATTTCCTTTAGTGACTTGGAGTGACGAGGTTGAGGACTACGGTGAGTTTCCGTTGAAGGATGACGGAAGGAATTGGAAAGGAGTGACTATAACTGATCGATATGAGGTTATTGAGAGAACCCACAATCTAGAAGTGCCTTTAGGACTTTGTTGATTTATTCCGACAGGGTGGTCCACATGAAGGAAGGATTCCCTTTTGGGTGAGTTAAGCAGGACTGAATCGCTTCTGGTTAGCTTTCAAGTTGGGTAGTAGTTGTTGGACCTAGAACTGGTTTGGGAAGTTTACTTTGGTTTCATAGTTGAGTTACCTTAGGTTTTCCTACCGACCAAGAGACCGGGAGTCTGGGAAGGACTCGAGTTGGTTTCCAGAGGTGTAGGTGGTTGTAAGTGAGGATGTACTCTATGGACTCTATTGGGTACGCTAAATGAGGTATTCTAAAATACCTTTGTTTCTTTTCATAGAGTTTCCCTTGCGTATACCATGAAGTTCTAGTGAGTAGCACGGGACAGAAGGTACGTGCGACTTGAAAGAGTGACAGACGTGTCGACTGGGTAGTAGGAGTGTTGTGACATACCCAAGGTGGAGATGATAGGTTGAGAACTGTTCAAAGCAGTTGCCTTGGTAAGAGCTGACCACCGAGTAGGAGACCCCACACCTAGGGTACGAGGTGCGGAATTTCGGGGACGAAATTCTTTTGAGGGTAGATTGTAAGGACCCGTCCCGGGAGTCGGGATTAGCGACGTGATTAGTACTGGATTAGTGAGTTTAAGCGGTGGTTAAGTGGTGATTTTTGGACATTGTGAGTAGAATGACGATTTTGCCCCTAGAATGGGCAAAAAGTTGACTTTTAGTTCGGGTGGTCAATTGGGCATTGACCGATGACTGTGACGTAGTTTGGGACGTCACGAGTCCGTAGACAGGTGGCATGCCCGATTCCGACATCCGAGGAGGAAGTTATGATGTTCAGAAGGTTGAGGGCATTACCGTAATTTGGTTTAAAGAGGGGGAAAAGTTAACTTTTCACATGACAGAGTCTTTACACTTAGATCGAGGACCGCTAGGTAGATCTCGTCGTCCTGAGTTCAACGACAGACGACATGCTTTCATCGGACGTAGGACGAGTGAGTTATGGGTCTAGAACGGTGAAGGGCAAAATGGTAATTTTGACTCACAAGGGGCATTTTGGACTTTTTGCACATTGGGAATTGTGCAAATCAGATTGGGACAAGTGTACATCAATTGTGGGATATTTTTGGGTCTGGACCACAGGATTGTGACATGTGGCAGGTGGCTAGAGGCTTCTACAAGTTGCACGGGCAAAAATTTAAAGGGTTTGTGGTTTGAGTCGATTAATCATGCTTGAGAGAACAGAGACTGAAGACAGTGAGGGGCAATCGATTCAATTGAGGGTTTGTGTGAGTGTTGAGGGATTTTATTGTGTTGAGTGAGGTGTGTGATCGTGTTTGAGAGGAAGTGGGAGTGATTGAGTGTGTGTGGTGAGTGGTGAGGAAATACCAGGAAAACAGAGATGAAGGTTTGGTAGTTGTGCTTCCGTGTTTCGATCAAACCGGTTGAGTTTGGAGCTGAGGGAGTATTCTAAGGATGGAGGAGAAGTGCTAGACGGATTAGACCCACGATGGAGCTCACGGAGGAGCTCAACAAGCAGGTAATTTCTTAGGTTCCCTCTGTGTACTCTGTTTTTCAGTTTAGTTCAAAGTTAAAGTCGTGAAGTTAGGGGCTAAGTCGACGTGTTCTGTAGGTTCTATTGAGTTCAGTAGGTCCTTAGGAACCTGTAGAAGTTGAAGCCGTGACGGGGGAGTGCACGGGTGGTCAGAAGTAGAAATAGGGCTTTTGTCTGAGTTTTGTTTGAGCTTAGGGAGGTGAATTTGAGGGTTTAATGTCGAGTTTTTAGGATTGGAATGAGTTTCTAGAAGGAGGACGCAGCTTTTGGTGGAAGTAGGATTGGAAACGGACGGGAAATGACGAAGAACCGCCCTCGCCGGTTCAGACCGGTCGAACAGCTGAGGAAGACGATGAACAGTGTTCTGTGCGCAGGCGCGTGAGGCCCACGCGCAACCACTTTGGGCGGCGCGTGGGGGCACGTACGGCGGTTTCTGGGGAAGTGGTCAACTAGGTTTTTGATCTAATCGTTTTAACGAATCTTTTGGGACTAGTTTCGGGACGATCGGATGTTGTTTCGGGTTCGTTCTACGGGATCGAAGGTTTAGGTTCCGTTTAAAGTACGCGTAGAAGTTCGGGAATTTTGGGGAAAATTAGGAGAACCTTAGTGGATGTGTTAGTGACGAGTTTTGGTGACTTGTGACAAGATCGGGAATCCCCGAGGAGGACGAGGAACGTACGGGACGTACGGGATGCAAATGACGTGCCCGGTAACTGTGAGTGGACTTCTTCCTTATAACTGAGCATGCATAACTGCTTTTAATTACTTATGTTCTGATTTTACATGTGATTTCATGTTTATTGAATGTGCTATATTGGTTTTCCCATAATTACACGTTTTTCGAGGAATTACGGTTTTTAGTACGTTTAGAATCGGATTTCGGAAAGGGGAATTTGGTTTTAAAGTTGAAAGGTGGATTTTCGGCTTTGGATTCGGAATGACGGTTCTAGATGCCGAAATGGCTTCAGATCAGTGATTTCGGATTCGGGTTTGGATATGACTTTCGAAATGGTTTTCAAATGTTTTGGATTGGATTTGCTGGATCTGGTTATTGGGTTTAAAGACCCGAATTATGTTTGACGGGGGACGGGCCCGGATTGGGTTTAAAGACCCGGATTGAGTTTAAAGACTCGGATATTGATATTTACCCCCTTAGGCCTATTGAGTTTAAAGACTCGGATTATATTGAGGCCTGGATTGAGTTTAAAGACTGGGGAGTTTAAAGACTCGGATAGATCCAGCAGGTTTGATCGGATGATTATATTGATATCTTATGTTTTACTGCTAATGTTTTCTAACGTTATCCTATTGTGTTTATATTGTTGTGGTTTCCATGATGAAAATGATGTGATTTATAAATGTTTTCAGAAATTGGGTTATGCATGCATGTTTTCAAAACGAAGGGCCAAACCCTGGTTTTTATGAAATTGTTTTTAAAACTTTTCTTCTTTCTGGTCCACTCACACCTTTCTGTTTTTAAATGCCCTCCAGGTCGTGGAGCTAGCGCGGGGGATTGACGTTGAGGCAAAGTCAGAGGCATAGTGTGACCCAGAGTGTTTTCAGTTTTCCGTTGCGTGTGTAATCACTCTGAGTAGGGTAGGGTTCCGAACCATACACATACGGTAGGGTTCCACGATCACACCTAGAGTTCCCTGGAACCCAACTGCATAAGGCAGTAAAATCCACGATCTGGCCGACCCCGCGGTCTGGACATCATAAAGACGTCAATCCAATCCTACCGTCAATCCAACTCAACAATATTCGACCATCCGATGATCACAATTCCCAACTAGTCGTCGGAACCAATCCTACGACATCGTGAAAGACGATCCCAACTAACCGTCTCACGATCAAAACGTTAACGTACAGGTACGTCATCCCTTCCGTAGGGTCTCACACTGTCAACCTTGACAGAACTATGGCAACCCCGGCCTCAAATGCCGAACCAAGGCATGCCAATCCTACTAACTATCGTACCGGCACCCCAACAATCAGGTTGACCACGAACTGCAGCCCCTTGAGATATCACATCCTCGACCTGCGTACATACTCCAAGAGCTACACGGTTGCTCGAATAGAGACAACCCCGCTCTGATACCACGTTGACAGGACCCATCCCAATCCCCCCGGGATTAGTGCGGGATGACCCTGCTCCCGTCTGACACGAAGTGTCAGACAAGGGATATTTCCGACCTTTGCCCTCCCGGGCTATCAGAGTACGCCAGGATCCGGAGGAGGCATGTGATATCTCGGTCTCTGCTACAGTCCACATCCGATGTCAACCTGAAGGGCAGTCAAAACATTAAAAACTGTGAGTGGACAAAACAAGAGTTTATAAAAACATTTCATAAGACATTTGTACCCTCCACTAAAAAAACATGCATGCATTCGAAAACCATTTATCCAAAAACAAACCATATGTAGGACTAAGCCCAAAGCAGATATAAACCAAGGTCGAAAGGACCACAATGAAAACGACCATACGGGCCACTACCCAAATCCATACGGGACTCGGCCCCAAACCATAAAGAAACCAAGTACACGAGCCACTGCTCAAATCCTGTGCACACCTGTGCACACCACATATCAAATACCATATATACATCACATACATATATATAAGTCACACAACCAATCCTGTCACGGTATCCAAAGCTACGCGCGCGCTACCCGGGTCTCAATCCGAGTCATCTCAAAGTCAAGGTCAATGTCCGCAGACCACTGACCCTACCCGAGGTAATAGTAACCATAGCCTTCCTGAGAGTAAGGAACCCAACTGGGGGGTGACTCCACTCAGTCGGTGCTCCGTGACTACTCCGGGGTCCACCCAGGCCAACGACCCTCCCCGGAGGAGATAATGGAAGTAAAGGAAGGTAGATGAACATATATATACATAACATAAACATTCATGACCGGTTCCCCTGAACCGTCATGATCCATAATATCCATAATCAGGTAACATGCCGGTTCCCATAAACCGTCATGTACCGTAATAACATAACCGAGGTAACATGCCGGTTCCCATAAACCGTCATGTACCGTAATAACCAACAAGGGTTCATGCCGGTTCCCATAAACCGTCATGAACCATAATACCATAACAAGGGTTCATGCCGGTTCCCATAAACCGTCATGAACCTGGGACTCCATTTAAGGTTCCCTGACCTGAAATCATAAACGTAAAGTGACTGGGTCTCGTACCCGAACATAGGACATCAGTTGGACACCGTGCCCGATATCTGAGGTCATATGCCCGAGACAAAACCAAATGGGTCTCATACCCGAGTTTATCCTTTTGAAATTCAAATCCAGTTCATTTAAATCAATACAGAAATACAGACCCGTATAAGCACCGTATAAGGCCGAAACCTCGGAATACGTGCTTATACGTAACCACATAGAATTGCACCCATGGCATCATCAAACAAGTAATAAAACATATAATAAACATTTATGCATGCACCAATTTAGAAAACAAAGTCCACTCACAGACCGTCCGAGCTGCCGCCTCGATTTGCGTGCCATACGGCTCCCCGAGCCGATCACCATCACCGGGACTCCCAAACCTGTCCAAATCATAATAGAAGGTTACTAACTACTTAATTAACCTCCTACCAAAGCCCCGTAATTTTCCCGTATTTTTAACTATTTTTAATCCCGCACCTAAACCTTCCGATGCCCCGAAACATATCGAGACGGTGTCCGATCGACACGAAACCAGTCCCAAAATGTTCGTTACATCGAATAGATGATTCCGTATGTTGGAACCTTCCCCAAATTCCCTGCCACGCGCCCTCACGCGCCGCCTGAAGTGGCTGCGCGTGGGCTTCACGCGCCTGCTACAGTATCTGCTGACGTCATCGCTGACGTCAGCATGACGTCATCTGACAGCTGTCAGGTCTGACATGTCAGACTCTGAAAGGTGCCACGTGTTATGCTCCCATTGGTCCACGTCACTGTGCTGTCAGTGCCACGTGGCAGTCTGACATGTGCCACGTGTCATCACGGCACTGGTCCACGTCAGCGCCACGTGTCAGTCCCTGATTGGGCCACATCACTGACATGTCAGTGCTGACTGTGCACTGACATGTGACACGTGTCGGCTGATGAGTGGTCCACGTCACCTGACAATCTGACAGGTGCCACGTCATCATGCCACGTCACCACTTTCAACCCCTCGACGGGTCGACCAGAACCCTACAACCGGGTCGCCGTGACCCGCGACTTGACCCGGCCGGTTCTCCGCCGTCCGGCCACCAAAATCGTTCCCGTTTGTCCCATTCTACTCGTATCAATCTAAGCTAAGGTTCTATGACATTAAAATGGAAGGAAAACAACTAAAACCCGTACCTCCAATTCGGCCATGGCGGCCGCGACTTCCTCCGCCGTTCACGACCGTTCCAGGCCACCCCAAGCCCCAAAACCAATCCTAACCTCCTCCTAGGACCACCGTCCACCATTTCCGTCCTCAGCCCTTCACACTTCCCCCACGGTCATTCCCAGCTCACACAAGTGATGAATGGTGAAGTGTGATTGTGTGTTTTGGTTTTTGAAAGAAAATGAAGAAAATGAAGAAAAATGTGGTTATGGGTTTCGGGTGGTAAGGAACAAAGAAGAAGGGGAGGGCTGATGAGAGAAGGAGAGATTGATGGTGAGGATTGATAGTTAGTTGGTAATGGATGGTTAGGATTAATAGTTGTTAGGTTTAATTATAAAATAATTAAAATAATAATATTTAATTATTTAGATCCACATTTTGGGGGATCAAATTAATGGGATGAGTGACACTTGTCACTCATCCATGGGGCCCACCAAAATATCCACCCAATCAGATTTCGCCGAAACGTCCCCGTCTCGAAGTTCGTGCATAGTGAAATCGAACTTCCGTGACCCATAACTCTCCCGTTCGAAGTCCGATTTCAGTGTGCCGCCTCCCTATGGATTCGTATCGTCCTCATCTACGTAACGGTCTTCGGCCCTCGGCCATCGGACCTCCCGGTCAAAAAGTCAACTTTTGACCTCTTATTCACCCAAATTACCAAAATGCCCCTAAACTTCCGAACGTCATAACTTCCTCCTCGAATGTCGGAATTGAACGTGCCACCTGTCTATGAACTCGTGACGTCACGAACTACGTCACGGTCATCGGTCAAGGTCCATTTGACCGCCCGAACAAAAAGTCAACATTTTACCCACGCTAGGGGCAAAACGGTCATTTCGCATCATTCGTCCGATTTAGCCTAACTAATCACCAATTAACCTCACTAATCGTGATTAGTCACTAATCTAATCATGGAATTTGGGACGGGTCGTTACATAGTATCCTGGAGTAGTCACGGTACACTGCCTAAGAGGGGCCGCTCTACGGAGGGCTCAAGATCAGGATTGCTCGATACTTCGGTATCACCTCGGACAGGTCCGTGGGTTTAGGCTCGGACTTGAGACCCCGAGCGACACGCGTAGCCTTAGAATCGTGACAGGTATTTTATTAGGCATCGGGGATGCCAAGGATTGTATATTGTTTTATGGCTTTGGTTTTGGGCTGAGACCCTACTGTGGAAATGATTCGATTGTGAAATGTTTTTCATTAGTTTGGTTTGAGAAGCATTTTTCACTCGGTACAGCTTTGAAAGCCTTATGATTTAATTTTAAAGGAAAAGGTTATTATAACTGGTTTTCTATGCATGCATTCTTTTTAGTGGAGGGTATAAATGTCTTATTGTGGAAATTGTTTTTGTAAATTAATTATTTTCGTCCACTCATAGATTTTCCTGTTTTTAATACCTTTCAGGTTGATTGCGGATGCGGGTTGTAATAGAGACGGAGACATCACATGCCTCCACAGATCCTGGCATACTCTGGTTGCCCGAGAGGGTTTTGGTGTGGTCTGGCACTGGGTGTCAGATGGGAGTATGACACATCCCGCGTTAATCCCGGGGGGATTGGGATGAATTGTGTCACTCTCTCAATTTTTCCACACATTTTAGCCTAATAATAAGACAAAAATCTTTCTCCTTGAACTGATGAACCTTCGTGCCAACTAGGAAACATTCCCCTTGTCCATCCCTTGTTACTTTACGCGATATCATCCTATGCACAATGGATCCACTCCATGGCAAGTCCTCTATATCCAAAATGTGATCAAAACACGTACTACTCCAAAAGTTTCTAACAGTGAACTTGTCAATTTCGTCTTTAAGTCCCTCACTGTTCTGCCGGGTTATGAGACAGCTCGAGATTTAGCTGATTTGACTTCGTTCCCCCCTCCCCTCCCACATTAGCTTGTAATTGGGTGCCATTTCTTGTAACCTATTCAGAGTTATATGCATAACACATTCAACATTCTACTTCCTCTTAGTTAACTTTAATATTCCCCCATATTTAAAACACTCACTCTTCTCTCCACATACCCGCATGCATTCTTATCATCGGCATCTTCTAAAGCAACACGAAATAAATTCAATCAACCATTCCATATTCATTTTTCTTTAAATTCATTTTTTTTTAGTTTAAACCTCTAACCAAACAACAATACAATAACCTATAACTCAATCATTATCAAAACGAAGGTATATTTTGGAGTGGCATATCAGACCTTGAGGTACTCCTCACTAAATGGTAGTTTCTTGTTATGTCATGTATTTCTCACTTATATCACATTTATATATCCTCTTTCTACAAATTAGCTACGTCCTTAAAATGTCCTTTCAATTCTGCTACCTAAACAAGCCTTAATCATAAATCCTCTATACTCAATGCCTTGTTATGTCCTGTATTTCCCACTTACATCACATTTATATACCTTTTATATTTTAATTAGCTACATCCCTAAAATCTCTTTGCTACCTAAACAAGCCTTAATCAGTAAAGCTTTTATGCTCAGTGCCTTGTTATGTCTGTATGTCTCACTTATATCACATTTATATACCATTTACCTACTAGTTAGCTACCTCCCTAAAATCTCTATTAAATTCACCTAACTAAACAATCCTTAATCATTATGAAGCCTATGTATTATACCCCTCAATGAATGAGTCAAAACCATGCTCTATCTATGAATGTTTTGAATCTACTTGAACAAGAACAATATGCTTTAATCACTAATGTTTGAATGAAATCTCCTTTCATTTACCCAACCATAGGTCATGCAATCACTAATCGTGAACTTAGGGTTCAAATTAAACATACCTTTCACTAGAGCTCGTCGACTTTCAACATTTTCCTTCTCTAGCCTAAAACCACCACCATTATCTGCGGCCTTTCGCAGCTCCACCCAATGTTACAGGACCCATCCCAATCCCCCCGGGGTTAACGCGGGATGACCCTGCTCCCGTCTGACACGAAGTGTCAGACAAGGGATATTTCTGACCTTTGCCCTCCCGGGCTATCAGAGTACGCCAGGATCCGGAGGAGGTATGTGATATCTCGGTCTCTGCTACAGTCCACACCTGATGTCAACCTGAAGGGCAGTCAAAACATTAAAAGCTGTGAGTGGACAAAACAAAAGTTTATAAAAACATTTTGTCGAAGACATTTGTACCCTTCACTAAAAAGTATGCATGCATTCGAAAACCATTTAACCAAATGGAAACCATATGTAGGACTACGGGCCACTGCCCAAATCTTGTGCACACCAGTGCACACCACATATCAAAGAATCATAAAGATTCAAGCAAACGGGCCACTGCCCAAAACCATACGGAAATCAAATACACGAGCCACTGCTCAAATCCTGTGCACATCTGTGCACACCACATATCAAAGAATCGTAAAGATTCAACCATACGAGCCACTGCCCAAAACCTGTGTAACCACAAATCACATCTCATATATCATATATACATATAAGTCACACAACCAATCCTGTCACGGTATCCAAAGCTACGCGCGTGCTACCCGGGTCTCATCCGAGTCTTCTCAAAGTCAAGGTCAATGTCCGCAGACCACTGATCTTACTCGAGGTAATAGTAACCATAGCCTTCCTAAGAGTAAGGAACCCAACTGGGGGGTGACTCCACTCAGTCGGTGCTCCATGACTACTCCGGGGTCCACCTAGGCCAACGATCCTCCCCGGAGGAGATAATAGAAGTAAAGGAAGGTATATGTACATATATATACATAACACAACCATTCATGCCCGGTTCCCCTGAACCGTCATGATCCATCATATACATTCCATTCATATACATATAGATAACCTCCATGCCCAGTTCCCATGAACTGTCATGTACTGTAATAACACAACCAGGGTTCATTCCGGTTCCCATAAACCATCATGTACCATAAGAACATAACCAGGGTTCATGCCGGTCCCCATAAACCGTCATGTAGCATAATAACATAACCAGGGTTCATGCCGGTCCCCATAAACCGTCATGTAGCATAATAACATAACCAGGGTTTATGCCGGTCCCCATAATCCGTTATGAACCACGATACCATAACAAGGGTTCATGCCGGTTCCCATAAACCGTCATGAACTGGGAAATCCATTTAAGGTTCCCTGACCTGAAATCAAAACCGTAAAATAACCTGGGTCTCGTGTCCGAACATAGGACATCAGCTGGGCACCGTGCCCGATATCTGAGGTCATATGCCCGAGACAAAACCAAATGGGTCTCATACCCGAGTTTATCAATTTGAAATCCAAAACCATTTCATTTAGACCAATAAAGACATACATACCCGTATAGGCACCGTATAGGGCCGAAACCTCGAAATACGTGCTTATACATAACCACATACAAATGCACCCATGGCATCATCAAACATATATGAAAACATATAATAAACATTTATGCATGCACCAATTTAGAAAACAAGGTCCACTCATAGACCGTCCGAGCTGCTGGCTCGATTTGCGTGCCACAGGCTCTCCCGAGCCAATTGCTATCACCGGGACTCCCAAAGCTGTCCAAATTGTAATAGAAGGTTACTAACTACTTAATTAACCTCCTACTAAAGCCCCGTAATTTTTCGACATTTTTAACTATTTTTAAGCCGACCCTAAACCTTCCGATATCCCGAAACATATCGAGACGGTGTCCGATTGACGCGAGACGAGTCCCAAAATGTTCGTTACATCGAATAGAAGATTTCATATGTTGAACACTTCCCCAAATTACTGTTCACGCGCCCCTAGAAGATCCAAAATACTGTTCATCGTCACTAACCTCCAGTTGAACCAGTTTACTGTTCACGGCACTGTTTACCCGTCTTCAACCTCGGTTTTCTCTGGTTTTCGGACCGATTCAGGGTCCATTTTAGGTCCATTTCATCTCCTTTTAATCCTAATATGTTCTTAATCTCATTTCTAACCTTTCTAGCTAATTAAAATGGAACAAAACGCCCAAAACCGTACCTTCATCCGTCATCAATGGAGGCCGGACCTTCCCCCGCCATTCACGGCTGTTCCAGGTCATCCCAAGCCACGAAAAACAATCCTATTAGCTTCCTAGAGTGCCCAGAAATATTTCCCAATCCTTAGAATCGAATAAAAACCAACAAAACCGAAATTTGGATTTTTGAATGTTTACCTATGGTTTCGGGTTTCCCCGCCGTGAGCTGCCGACGAGCCGTGGCTTGCCATCGTTCCTGTCTTCCTTAGTCCATCCTCACTCCTTACATGGTTAGGTTAATGCACGGTGGTGATGGTGGTGCGGTGTGGTGAGGTGTTTGTGTTTTGAAGAAAAATGGAGGATGAACAAATATGGAAGGGGGGTGCAGGTTTGTGAGAAACAAAGAAGAAGAATGATGGCTGATGAGAGGGAGATGGAATTGATGGTGAGGATTGAAAGATTAAAATAGAATGGATGGTTAGGATTTAAAGTTGTTAGGATTAATTATATAATAATTAAAATAATAATATTTAATTACTTAGATCCACAAATTAGGGGATTTAGCCAATGGGATGAGTGACACTTGTCACTCATCCATGGGACCCACTGAAAATATCTGGCCCAATCAGATTTTGCCAAATCATCACCGTCTCGAAGTACGTGCATAATGAAATCGAACTTCCATGACCTATAACTCTGCCGTTCGAAGTTCGATTTCAGCGTGCCATCTGTCTACGGATTCGTATCGTCCCGATCTACGTAACGGTCCTCGGCTCTCGGCCATTGGACTCCCCTGTCAAAAAGTCAACTATTTGCCCCTTTTAAACTAAAATTACTAAAATGCCCATAAACTTCCGAACGTCATAACTTCCTCCTTGAACGTCGAAATTGAACGTGCCACCTATCTATGAACTCGTGACGTCACGGTCATCGGTCAAAGTCCATTTGACCGCCCGAACGAAAAGTCAACATTTTGCCACGACCAAGGGCAAAACGGTCATTTTGCATCGTTCGTCCGATTTCGCCTAACTAATCACCGATTAACCTCACTAATCGTGATTAGTCACTAATCTAATCTAGGAATTTGGGACGGGTCGTTCCACAATGAGTCAAGTTGTCCTTGTCGTTTCAAAACTCGGAACCCTGTCGTCTCTCTTTGGCCTCCTTCGCGATGGGTAGAGCTTTGGTGTGAATTTTTCAACTCGACGTCAATGGAGGTTATTTCGCGATGGGCAGAGCACTCGTACGGTTTCACCACTACTCTAGCTGAAGAGGGAAATAATAGAAATAGAAGAGAAGTAGCTAAGTAGGTGTAAAACTACTTCTCTTCTTTATTTATACTTGGGCCAATTTTGTAATAACCAAAAACTATTTTCTTTTTTCCTCAAATAATTCTGAAATAGGGTATTCGCGTGTTTTGAAACTCTAAACCAGGTATCCAAGACAATTCCGCTTTATTTTAATCCTTATTTTGATTTTATTCCATTATAATATTAAAAGGTCAAAATATCCTCATTTTGTTCATGTGACATCGATGCTAACCATATAACATGGCTTCTGAACCTATCATAGTCTCCACCTCCAAAACCCTTCCAGATCCTAAACCTCATTTATTGCCATCTCCTGAAAAAAAAAATTAATCAGTAACCAGACCAATGGTTGAGGCAAATCTTGAGGCTTGATGCGATGACAACATTAATTGGAGCAATAATGTTGATAGCCTTTGAAACTCATTTTGCCTTTTGTTCTTCCTGACAAATAGAATCGGGTTTTGGGTCTGGGTTCGAAGACATAATGAAAGGGAAACACCAAAAATGGGAGATTTTGGAAGATGATGCTCTGAAGCAAAATCCTCATTTCAACAACTAGGTGGAAGAAGAAAAAAAATTGATTTGAGAGGACCAATTAAATTTGGTAATCGATCATCACCCAGCAAAGATAAAAGAGAAAACAAACAATATAACAAATAAAAAAACATGCAAACAAAATGATTCCTCCAACAGAAAACATTCAACTCCAAATTTTACCTGAAGATTCCTCCAACATCCAATGCCACCTTCTTCATCCTTGCAAAAAAGCAAAACCCAATGTTGAATCAAAGATTGAACTCGTCGCGAAAAGTCCTCACAATTCCTGCAAACAGCAAACAATTAGCTATCGTTGCCTCGATCGATTTACCCGGGGGGTTGTTCGACCAAGAACACTCTGATGCCTAAGTTAGCTTTGAGAGAGGAAAGGGATATACTTCGAAACGAAGAATCAACGTCCCTTGAAATGAAATGTGCCTTGCTATTTATAGGAAAATCTTGGGAGCCTTTGAGCGTTCTAATTGGTCGGTTGAATATTTAATTAGTAAATAATATATTATTATTAAATATATTATTTAATAATTGTAATGATGGCTCATCATGATAGTAATGATATTTATTGTATATTAATATTAATTATCCATTATTAAGAATAACGATAATTAACTCTGGGGGAGAATATCAATCTTACGGAGATTTTAACCCGATCAAATATCGTATTTAACTGGTAAATAGATTATTTAATGTGCAGATGTTTTTCAAATGATCAACGTTATTGCCAAGGGCAATTTGGTCATTTTTGGGAATTACGGGACACGTGGCGGCTCAATAATTTTCGGATGATTTTGGGTTCCACAAATGCCCCCACATCGATTCGGTATTCAGGGAATCCGGAGGGATGTATATTGTTTGGAATCTTATATTACTGGGTTTCCGGTTACTGTTGGGTACAAGAAACGAGTCAGTATTTATTTGACGATTATGCCCCTGATTATAAGGGTTAAAAGTCCATTATTATTTTTAGAATGACTAATCTGGGTTTAGTGGTGTGAATCGGACATAATGTGCAAAAATGACCATTTTGCCCCCAAGCATGGGCAAAATGTTGACTTTTGAGCCTGGGGGTCCAAAGGCCGTGGGCCAGAGACCGTTACATAGGTCGAGTTGATACGAATCCATAGACAGGCGGCATGCCGAAATCGGAGATCAGATGCAAAAGTTATGGGTCTACGAAGGCGAAGGGCATTTTCGTAATTTTTGCAAACTAAGGGCAAAACGTTGACTTTTGACTCGGACGGTCAAACGGACTTTGACCGATGACTGTGACATAGTTCGGGATGTCACGGGTCCGTAGACAGGCGGCATGTCTAAAACGGGGCTCGGATGTGAAAGTTTACGGCTCTACGTAGTACAGGGGTAAAATGGTAATTTTCCGAGCGAAGGGCGAAACGGTCTTTCAAACGAAAAGTGAATGCTGACTCAAGCTACCAGCCAAACATGTCACTTTCCCTCTCACTTTTACACCTGATTTTAGGGATTAAATCTAGGGTTTAGAGACATTAAACCCTTAATTAGGGAAAAAACACTCAATTTGTCCATTTGTGTTATTGTTTAAATAACAGATCAAATTAGCTGTGAGAATTAGCAATTGAGAGGTTGAATCAGATCAAATTAAACACGAGAGACAGAGGGTGCACTGATTTTGCCGATTTCGAAAATTTTGAGAAATTGTGGTGAGAATTCGAATTCGGATTCGCGAGCTCTAAGGATCAAAATTGAGACTCGATTGAGTCTTCTGAGGTCATTTCGAATCGATTCACATCAAAAACGAAGAGAATTGGGGCTTCCCTGAGCAAGAACAGAAGCTCTGATTTTTGCTCGAAATCGAGCTTGAGTTCGAACAGCTGGAGGTATAATTTTATGAAATTGATTATGCAAAAACTTTTGTTTCATTCTCACAATACTCTCTGTGTGATTTAATTTGAAAAAAAGGGATGAATTGGACGTACCCGATCACGAAACCCGTTTGAAAGTTCATCGGAGAATTGTCGGATTTTGGTTATAATTGAAGTTCTTAAAGTTACATAACCTAAATTAAAATAGTTTAGATGAAATCAATTGAAATAACGGAAGTAAACAATGTCGAATTGACGGAGAACAAATCGGGTCTCAACGCGGGTTTTCAGCCCGTTTACCAGTCATTTGGGTAGAGGAGACGCACTGTAGCAGTTACTGTGCTACGCGCGTGGCTTCCACGCGCAGCCGCTTGAGGCGGCGCGTGAGGGCGCGTGGATGCGTTTCTGGGGAGGTTTTCAACAGGTGTTTTATTATACTTGATGTAATGAACATTTTTGGTGTTGGGTCTGAGACAAACTGACATCGTATCAATACTGTTTCGAGGGTCCGATGGTTTAGGTTATGCTTTTAAATTTTTATTAAATTTTCGAAAAATTGTGGAAAATTGATATGATGTTTTTAGAGTCATTGGTGACCCTTTATGATGTTTTTTTGGGCAGGATTAGAAATTCCTAAAAGGCGTCAGAAATTACAGAATCGCGTGCAGTTTGGAAAACGAACAGTTTGGACGGTGCGTGCTTGTATCGGTAGGCTGGCTCACAGTCAACGTGACCCTTGCTAGTACCGCAAAAATGCTTGCTATGTGGTGAACGGAGTTTGGCTGAACAGTCGACGAGGATTTGGCGGCGACTGAGTGCACTAGCGGGTGTGACTAGCGAGCATTGGTAGGCTGGATCACATTCACTGTGACTCTTGCTAGTACCGCAAATATGCTCGCTATGCGTCAAAGTGCCGAGAGACCCAGCAAACTTTCTTTGTGGGAGCGTAGCGGTTCTTGTTGCCTTAGTCCATTCCGAGGGAAAGATATGGAGTTTTGAGAAACCCGAAGACTTCAAGGAGTGGAAGGCTTGCAATCAAATTTCTTTTTCAAGCGACGTTCTCGTGGAGCTTGGCGACAGATGTTCTTCCAAAGTTTCGGGACATGAGCCGGCTACTCTCTCCATGAATGGCGGGAAGCTTTCAGACATCTCGATCAAAGAGTGGTTGTGCGTTCCACTGTGCTCGAAGGAGACCGTTGTTCAGAAGAAGGACAATAAACAAGGACCTATTGGTTCTTGGGAGAAAAAAGCATGCCGAGCAACTTCTTTCCTAACCCATAAGCATACCGAGCAACTTCTTTCCTAACCTATCTGCTCTGGTCCCGCGAATGTGCCATCTTGACGTGAAGGGCCTGCAGAAATGGAAAGTTATGTTGTTGATGTGAGATTGCGATAACTTAAGAAAACTTGAGGTTCTAATTTCACATCGGAAGCCAAAATGGGCGAGTTGGAGATGAGCCGTGCAGAGAGGATGCTGATAGAAAATGAGCGAGATACCACTCGAGATGAGCTCTCCCTGCTGCGCAGAAATTTGCAGGACTCAGAAGGCTTTGATGCTTCGATGACGAAGGCTTGAATGCTTTGATGACGAAGGCTTGGATGCTTCGATGACGAAGGCTTAGGTGCTTTGCATGGCGAAGGCTTAGATGCTTCGCAGGGCGAAGGCTCGAATGCTTCGATTACGAAGGCTTGGATGCTTCGATGACGAAGGCTTAGGTGCTTCGCATGGCGAAGGCTTCGATGCTTCGCAGGGCGAAGGCTTGAATGCTTCGATGACGAAGGCTTGGATGCTTCGATGACGAAAGCTTAGGTGCTTCGCGTGGCGAAGGCTTAGATGCTTCGCAAGGCGAAAACTCGGATGCTTCGATGACGAAGGCTTGGATGCTTCGATAACGAAGGCTTGGATGCTTCGATGACGAAGGCTTAGGTGCTTTGCGTGGCGAAGGCTTAGATGCTTCGCAAGGCAAAAACTCGGATGCTTCGATGACGAAGGCTTGGATGCTTCGATGACGAAGGCTTTTTACACTAGAGAGAATAAGCTTTGAAAATTGTACATGGTGAACAAATCAATTTGTTAATCTCATTTCATTGATACTTGAATTTAGAAGGCAACTTGAAAAGCAAAATTGAAAAGGTCCATAGAATTTTATGTCTTTCTAATGTTGACTTGCGTCTAGTTGATGCGGATCACCTTTGACGCTGGCTCGTTTGACTCTTTGTTCTCCATTTGATTTACCGTCTTGTTTTTGATGTAGTATGTACAATGCCCCTCCCTGAGGAGATTTCGGAGATATCTTTCGAAAGATATACATGTGCTGATATTGTGCCCATAACATTCATGATAGGCGCACCATTTGGTTTTATCAGCATTCTCTTGATTGCCTTTGACTGGCTCTGGCTTCTTAAACCATGGCTTGTTCTTAATTTCATTGTGGATCTGATGGGCTGGTAAAGATAGCTGCAAGTTAGGCTTCTCCATAACTAGCGTTTGGGAGTGTTGCCCCGCCTTTCGCTTGTTGAGCTTTCCAGTCGCAGACTTTCTATGGGGTTCATCCTCATTGGAGGCCTTTTCGCTAGTCCCGGTATGGTCATGAGTATGAGCGGCGCTCTTCTCGTCCTCCCAACTTGCATGTCGCTCTAGCGAAAGTATTTTGGAAAGACTTCGCGCATTGCTCATGACTATGTCCCCGTAAAGCTGGCTGTCTCGAGGGAGTCCTTGCTTGAATGCCATTGCCGCAACAAGGTCATTACAGCCGATAATGCGAGATTTCTCCTCACAAAATCTCCGTATGTATTGTCGCAGAGTGTCTTTTGCTTTCTTTCGGACAGAGAAAAGATGGTCATCTTTCACCTCGATTGTCCGAAGTTGTGCGTATTCCTTCACAAATGTCAAAGCCAACTCTTCGAAGGACTCAATCGACCTCGGGGGGAGATGATTAAACCAAGTCATGGCTTGGCCTTGAAGGGAAGCTTGAAAAATTTTGCACATGAGCGCATTGTTAGACCTGTGGGGGATCATGACTCCTCGATAATAATCTATGTGTTTTACCGGGTCGGAGGCTCCTTTGAATGGAGTGAAGTTTGGCGTTGTGAACCTCTGGGGGAATGGCTCCTCCTCAACATCCCTTATAAAGGGCGTAGAGAGCCGTATCTGGCGACGTAGATCGTCCTCTAGATCGCCACCTTGTTGAGCACGAAGGTGCATGTTCAGCATTTTTTGAATATCATTAGCCTGCAACGCTCCTTGCTGAGGCGATGAGTCCCTTTTTGCTAATCGTTGAGAACCTCTTTGAGCTTCTCCCCCTGATCTCTGGGATCGTGCAGGGGAGTAGGCTTCATCTTCCCCTTTATTGCCGTGGGCAGATCGTTTTGGGTTTTTGTATAGAGCTCGAAGTTGCCCCCTGCTCCTATGTGAGTGTTGTGAGCGCTCTGCCCATGAAGTTGCCCCAGTCCTACCTCCTAGCCGTTCATGTACTAACGGCTTTAGGCGTTGTGGGCTTTTCGCTCGATGAGCGTGACTTTCTTCTCCAGAGTCGCCTAGCGAAGTATCTCGTGACATTGTTTGGCAGCGGACCTGCTCTTTCCCAGGACGTCTTCGGGCATTCTCTTGTCTTCCACGTGACGTGGATCGTATGCCCTGCTCCTGGATTGGTCTCCCTGCTAGGAGTTGCTGCAAGAGCTCTGACTAAAGTTGAACTTGTTTGCTTAACCCTTCAACTTGCTACGCCAAGTTGTCCTGGGGAGGTTGGTGATGACTTCTCCCTGAGATGTCATGACACCCGTCCAGAAAGTCCCTTAGGACTATGTTTGTTGTGAGTTGATCATGTCGTGATGCATTTCCTATCAACCTCTCGTTTGCTTGTTGTAAAGTCGAAATCCCTTCCCCCAGCGCGGGTACTTGGTTAACTGGAGAGGGGAATGCTCCAAAACTGAAGGTTGGCCTCCCCTCGAGTGTATCAATGGGCGCTTCTATGGACACACGCCTGAGTTGAGCTGGGCGCTTCTCCAGAGTTTCTATGTGAGCTTCATTCCTCGTCTGAGCTGTTGAGGCAGAAACACCTTCTCCGGCTGACTGAACGGATCGACGAACCCTAGTCATGCTGATTCGAAGAATGTTGAGTTTGAAAGCTGTTGATGGATAATTTGAACAACGTTCAGAATCTTCGAACAATGTCGATGAACGACGAACGAAGGGAGATGAACGATGAACAAACGTTCAAAATCTTCGAACAATGTCGATGAACGACGAACGAAGAAAGATGAACGATGAACGAATTCTTGATGAGTGATGAACAACGTTCAAAATCTTCGAACAATGTCGATGAACGACGAACGAAGAAAGATGAACGATGAACAAAATCCTGATGAGCGATGAACAACGTTCAAAATCTTCGAACAATGTCGATGAACGACGAACGAAGAAAGATGAACGATGAACAAATGAGAGAGCTTCTTCTGGGTATATCTCAATAGCTCTCAATGAAAGCACCAATTGTTGAATCAAAGATTGAATTCGTCGCGAAAAGTCCTCACAATTCCTGTAAACAGCAAACAATTAGCTATCGTTGCCTCGATCGATTTACCCGGGGGTTGTTCGACCAAGAACACTCTGATGCCTAAGTTAGCTTTGAGAGAGGAAAGGGATATACTTCGAAACGAAGAATCAACGTCCCTTGAAATGAAATGTGCCTTGCTATTTATAGGAAAATCTTGGGAGCCTTGGAGCGTTCTGATTGGTCGGTTGAATATTTAATTAGTAAATAATATATTATTATTAAATATATTATTTAATAATTGTAATGATGGCTCATCGTGATAGTAATGATATTTATTGTATATTAATATTAATTATCCATTATTAAGAATAACGATAATTAACTCTAGGGGAGAATATCAATCTTACGGAGATTTTAACCCGATCAAATATCGTATTTAACTGGTAAATAGATTATTTAATGTGCGGGTGTTTTTCAAATGATCAGCGTTATTGCCAAGGGCAATTTGGTCATTTTTGGGAATTACGAGACACGTGGCGGCTCCATAATTTTCGGATGATTTTGGGTTCCACACCCAACACACCCAAATAAGAAAATTGAATATAAATTAGAAAAAGAAAAGAAAAGTTAGAATAAAAAATTAAACTGATCTCCACAATGAAAATAGCTTAGATCTAAAACGTAAACTAAAAAGTTAATGAAACATACGCATCCACATGTAATTGCAATTTATTCACTTGTAAAAATCCCTGACATCCCATTCTTCCTAACTCCTAAACCATTTTTTATATGGTCCACTTTTAAAAAGAAATTTAAGCAAGATAAAAATACTGAACTCATACCCAATACAAAAACAACAGATACATTAAATCTTTACCTGACAATTTCTTCAAATCTCAACCACTTTTTCTTCAATTCTTCCAAAAAATTAGCATGCAAATATTTAAAAAGAACCAATAAAATCTTCAAATTTGAATGACAATAACTTAACAATCACTTCAAATTAGTACTCTCTTTCTTTTTTTTGTATGCCAATAACTGCCACTTAGTAACTACTTAAGGAGCTTGTTTACAAACTTAAAGTTCCCCGAAAATAAATGGCTCAACCAATGTGATAAAATCCAAACTGTTAACAATAATGACAATGAAGGAAACACCAAATTTGAAATTTCTTTAACAACAACCAGAAATTATTAAGCAAAATTCATCTTTGCTTGATAACCATAAAAGCTCACATGACGTAGTTCTGCAGTTGGAACCTCCAATGTTAGCTATTGCATGGCTGTGACTGGCTCTAACTCACGGGTTTGGCCAGCCCATAATCTCTCTTTTTGTAAACCTAAATTGGTGGATGGAAGGAAACTTGTGTGTCCCCCAAAGGAGGCGGATGCAATTGCTGCTGAAGAGTGGAAATTTTGTCTAGTTGGGTACTTTGTTGACAAACAGTTGCCATTCTCCGCAATGAATATTCTTGCTAGAAGGTGTGGGCTAATTGGGGTTTTTTTGAAGTTCTTGTTAATGATAAAGGCTTCTATTATTTTAAATTCAAGGATGAACATTCATGTGCCTCTGTTCTTGATGCTGGGCTTTGGCATTTGGTGGGGCGCCCTATTTATCTTACCTGTTGGAAGACCAGGCTTGTTCTCTCCAAAACCTCCCATACCAAAGTGCCTATTTGGGTTAGGTTCTATAATGTTCCTCTTGAACACTGGAATTTGGAGGGTTTTGGGCACGTGGCGAGCGCAGTGGGTAAGCCTTTGTTTGCTGATTCATTCATGATGAATAAAAAAAAAGATTGCTTTCATGCGTGTGTGTGTGTGTTGAAGTTGATGCTGCTGATGATCCAATTAACTCATTTGATATTCAACTTTGTTATGAAGAAGAAGGGGAGATTCCTCAAGTGGTGGAAGTCCGGGTTGAGTATGAGAGTTTGCCACGGATTTGTGGGAATTGTAAAGGCTTTGGCCATTTGGTGTCCTTGTGTCCTCTTAGTCGTCGACCCGTGCGGGACAATGGGCCTACTTTTAGGGATCGTCCTTCCATGGGTTCTCGGAACCGTTTGGGTCCATCAAATAAGAATAAGTCCTTGGCCTTGAAGGCTCTTATTAAACTTCTTAAGCCTATTTTCGTGGGTTTGGAGGAGCCCAATTTCCAGGTCCTTAATACTGCTTCTCTGGTCCCTGTTGGCTCAGTGACATCTGCTAACGAGGGTGGTGGTCAGAGCTCGATTGTGCCTCATTTGCGCATCCTTGATACTAGGGTGGGAGAGGGAATGGATGCTCTCAGTGTTTCACCTCCAATTGTGATGGGGGGTGGGGCAAGGGTTGGTATGTCGACTCCTCGTACTGATGACTTCTCTAGCCCTAATTCTTTTGGTGCGCTTGGTGGGTTGGTGGATGACTTGGATTTAGTGGAAAATGAAATCAATTCCTCCGAGACGGATCAGGCCAATAATGATGTTCTGGTGAGTTCCACTGCTAATTTGGGTATCACTAAGAAGAAGAAGGGTAAGGGCAAGAAAAAAGTCAAAGTAGAATTGGTTGGGAAATTATCCCGGGTTCTCTCTATCCCTCATTCTCATGATTAGTGCTGGTTTCTGGAATGTTCGTGGGCTGAATGCAGCTTCTCAGCAGCTTGAGGTTAGAAAGTTTATTCTTGCTAATAATTTGTGTATTGTTGGTTTGTTGGAAACTAGGGTTAAGTTTCCGAGTTTTGCTAGCATTCTCTTCCTTTATTCTTCGTAATTGGAGTTTTTGCAATAACTACTCTCATCACTTCAATGGACGTATTTGGTTAGGTTGGGATCCTAATGTGGTTATGTTGTTTGTCTTGAGTATTTTTGATCAGGTGGTTAACTGTCGTGTTCAGGTTCTGAGTTCTGGTACTACAGTGTTTCTTTCTATGGTTTATGGGTCGAATGTTAACTCTACTTGTTTAAGGTTGTGGGAAAGCCTTAGTTCCTTTGCTGATAGTTTGGGTGAGGCTCCTTGGGCTGTTTTGGGGGACTTTAATATTACCAGATTTCTTAATGATAGTGTTGGGAGTATTGATGGCCGTAAGGGGGCTATATCTGCTTTTAATGATTGTTTAAGGGAGGTGGGTCTTGATGATTTGGGGTATAGTGGTAATCACCTTACCTGGTGTAACCTTCAAATTGGTGGGTCTCTAATTAGGCGGAAACTTGACCGGGCCTTGGCCAATGAGGCATGGCTATCTATTTTTCCTAATTGCTCTGTGAAGTTCCTTAACCATGGGTCTTCGGACCACTGCCCTGGTTGTATTGATTTTGGTCTTCCTTGATCTAACCGACGTGCCCCTTTTAAGTTCTTTGATTTCTATGTTGACTGACCTGATTTTCTTGATATTGTTCAACAAGCTTTTGATTCCTCTTACCATGGTACGCACCAATACCGTTTGGTTCGGAGGTTAAAGATCTTAAAGGAGGCTTTGAAGCGTATTAATCGCGGGCCTAGTTCTGATGTCTCTGAGCAGGTCTTGAAAGCTAGGGTGGATTTTGATGATTGTCAGACCTTGTTAAAAGTTAATCCTTTGGATAATGACTTGCTTTGTAGGGAGAAATATTGTCTTCGGGCTTATACTGCCTGTTTATTACGGGAGGAAAGCTTCTTCCGGCAAAAGTCTAGGCTCAAGTGGATGACTGATGGTGATCTCAACACTGCTTACTTTCATAGTTCGGTTAAGAAACGTTCCAACATGAATCAGATTTCTTCTATTGAGTTACGGGATGGTAGTGTGACCTCTAATGAGTCAGAAATCAAGGCTGAGGCGGTATCTTTCTTTCAGAATCTCCTGGGTGCTCCCTCTCCGGTGGTGAATTGTAATTTCAGCGGGTTGATTGAGGGTATTATTGGGGATTGGGAGGCTTTGAACATGGTGCTTGAGTTTTCAGCGGAGGAGATCTGTAATGTGTGTTTTCAGCTCAAGCCTAATAAGGCTCCGGGGCTTGATGGGTTCAATGGCCTCTTCTTTCAGAAATCATGGAGTGTGGTGGGAAGTCATGTCATTATGGCGGTTAGTGAATTCTTCTCTACTGGTTGTTTACTTGGTGAGGTTAATGCCACTATTATTACCTTGGTTCCTAAAGTTTCTAATCCTTCTACCATGGCTAATTTTGGTCCTATCTCTTGTTGTAATACCCTGTATAAGATTATATCTAAGCTGATTGCTAATCGAATGGTGGGGATTCTCTCTTCTATCATTAGTGCAAATCAGTCGGTTTTTGTGGGGGCCGTCAGATTGGAGATAATATTTTGTTGGTTCAGGAGCTCATGCGTGGTTACCCTCTGAATAAGGGTGCGCCTAGGTGTATGGCCAAGGTTGATATTTTGAAAGCTTATGATTCTCTGAACTGGGGGTTTCTCATACAGGCTATGAGAGCGTTTAATTTCCACCCTAAACTGGTTGCCTGGGTGGAAAAATGCATATCTACACGTAGATTTTCGGTTGCTGTTAATGGGGAATTGGTGGGATTCTTTGCTGGAATGCGGGGGTTACGACAAGGGGACCCTCTTTCGCCGTATCTCTTTATCATTGCTATGGAAATCCTATCTCGGATGTTGAAGGCTAAGATTGCTTTATGGCCTCGGTTCAGGTATCACTGGAGGTGTGGCAAAGTGGGCCTCACCTATTTCGCTTTTGCGGATGATCTGTTGGTTTTTTTTTCATGGTGATAGGTATTCTGCTAAAGTTATTAATGATACCTTAGCAGTGTTTTCCAGGGCCTCGGACTTGGTCCCTAATCTGGCCAAGAGTAATGTCTTTGTGGCAGGAGGCTCTAATCATCTTCTGGGTCAGGTTATGAGGATTTTTGGGTTTGGTGAAGGGTCCCTGCCTATCCGTTATTTAGGCATCCCTCTAATTTCTTCCAAACTTGGGTTCTATGCTTGTCGGCCTCTTTTGGAGCGTATGGAAGGCCAGATTAGTAGTTGGGAGCACCGTAAGCTTTCTTTCGCTGGTTGGTTGCTAATTAAGTCTGTGTTGTCCAGTGTGCAGGTTATTTGGTCCTCTCATCTCTTCTTCCCGAAGAAATTTTTTTCGTGACCTGGAGCTTAAGTGCCGAAGATTCTTGTGGTATGGTAATGTTTGTGGGAAGTACTATGCTAAAGTTGCGTGGAACCAAATTTGTAAGCCGAAAGTGGAAGGTGGTTTAAGGCTACGGCGCCTGCACTTGTGGAATGTGGCTCTTATGGCTCGTCATATATGGTCCCTATTTCATGTTGAGAAGACCAGTCTTTGGTGTAAGTGGGTCAAGACCTATTTTATTCGGGGAAAGTGTTTTTGGTGTCTTACCCCTCCTACTCAGTGTTCTTAGAATTGGAGGAAGTTGCTTAAGGTAAGGTCTCTTGTTAGACCTTTCATTAAGGCGGTGATTGGGAATGGGGTCGATGTGTTTATGTGGTGTGATAATTAGCTAGATGTGGGCCCGTTAAGAGTTTTGGTGGGTAATGAGATGGTTGGTGATTCTGGGTTGGCTGCTCATGCTAGGGTTACTTCTGTGATCATTGGCTCGAGTTGGTGCTTCTCCTCTTTCTCCGATGATTAGTTTGATTAGTACTGCTGCTAGGAGGTTGTGCCCTAATGTTTCTGTTCCTGATTCTTATCGTTGGGTGGCTAATCCTTCTGGGAAATTTTCCTCTTCGTCCTTGTGGAATAGTTTGTCTCCTTCAGATCCCCGTGTCTCTTGGCATCGTTTGGTGTGGTTCTCTGGTCATATTCCTAGGGAGAGCTTTATGTTGTGGCTTGCTATTCAGTACAGGTTGTCTACGTTGGATAGATTGAGGAATTTGACTGCACATGGTAATATAATGTGTTTTCTTTGCAATCTGGCTTCTGAATCTCATTCTCATCTATTCTTTGAGTGTCAATTCTCTGTGTATGTGTGAGCGCGAGTTTTACTTCGATGTGGGATTTCATGGTAGCTTCCTTCAGATCTATTGCCTGCAAACTTGCACTTGCTGCTTCAGTTTATGGAATATGGCTAGAACGTAATCATCGAGTGTTTTGACACCCCCCCAAGGTCTCCAGATGTTGTCTTTCTTTCTATTTGTAATATGGTTAAGTCCCGATTAAGTACTTTGAGTATTAGGATTTCAAGCATAACTGTGTTGGAAGCTCTAAGATGAAACATTAGCCTAGGTAGGGTTGTTGTGGGGGTCCTTTGTGACCTTCTTTGGGTTTTTGCTGGGTTTGCTCTAACTCTGTGTTCGTTGTTAAGTTATGTTTTTGTTCCTTTTGGGGTCAATTTTGCTGGTGTTATATAATATTTTTGTTTTAACAAAAAAAAAATTCATTTTGTATTAAATTGTGAGTAAAATCAGGAAAAAATAAGGAAAAAGAAAATTGCTTTAAAAAAATAAAAATGTAAAGGTAAAACGACATGCTTCGCTTTTGCGAACCAAATTCCAAATTTGTGAGCACATGTCTTGTTTCTCTCCTTTGGACTCCTGGTCGTAGCTGCATCCTAAAGAACAAAATCAATGAATTGAAAAACAAAAAGTAAATTGAATTAACTATTTAGAGAAATGAGGACGAACTAGTATCGATCGAAAATTGAGAATCAAAGGTTGTGTGAATAGAAAAAAAAAACCCAAACCTAGAAGCAGTGGAGATCTGTCTCATTGTAGCGAGTGAGGACCTCTTCGACGAAGTAGCGAGTGGGACTGAAACGACCGCATTATGGCAGAAGCAAGGAGGACTCGATTTTGGCGTTGTCGCCCGCCTCAATTCCTCTCTACAATCTCTGTCTCTCTGGCTCTCTCAATGTCTGTCTCTTCATGTCGAAGAAGAAGATGCAAGAAGAAAGAAGAACAACAAAGAAAATTGAAGAAGAAAAAAAGACGATGGAAAAGAGAAATAAAGAGGGGCAAAATCGAAAATGCACTGTTTGATGAACAGTGCCACTCCCCAAGGGTTTTAGTATATAGTAAATTGGTTTAGGGTTGGCTTATTTTGACTTGTGGAGTCTTGTTGATTGTAGGCTTGGCCCATGACTCTTTTTAATTTTTGGCCCATGAGTCAAGCCCATAACTCCCAAAAGATCAATTTATGATCTCACTCTACACACTCAATCATCATCATGCTTATGTTATCTCCCTTTCCTTTATCCTCTGAACTCATCAGAGAACATCAAAGAGAGTGAGCACAACCATGACCACATGAGACTCTTACTCCGACCGGCCTAACTCTCGAACCACAATCCATAACCTTCCCTTGACGATGCGAAGCCAAAACCATCACCCCGGATCGTCGGTGGCCACCATGAGGAAAGCCTCCAATGGAGCCGAGAGCTCTTGGTGGACCTCTGATTCTTCCAGGAATAGATTCAATTGCACCTAGAACTTCTCAAGACTTCTGAGATGCTACCTTGAGGACTAATTGTTTATCCTGTGTTGTGGCGAGTTTTGATGATGAAATCTAGGGAAAAACTAGGCCGTGTAGTCCACCAAGCTCGACTGTGAACGCCATCTCCACCAAGTAGTGTGGCCACGACCCAGACAAACCAGCAGCATCACCTTGCCCTCATTAGATCTCAGAAACCTTGTGACCGCTGCGAGGGCCACCAAAACCTGGACCACGTGACCAAAATTAGACCCAAATTTGTTTCAAAACCGTTCTCTCTCGTCGAGTTTTGGGGTCTTGGGAGGTAAGGGAGACTTTCTTAGCTCAAGTACCATTCTTAGTTAGATTACAAACTTTCTTCTGAATGATTGCTTGGGTTTCTAATGCAAAGTACCATTGCAGAGCCGTAAGTTTTCCGGCGTCGTTTTAACTGCTCCAGTCAGTTAATGTTGGTCAACGTCAGTCAATGTCGTTAGTCAATGTTAGTTAACCGTTCTAACAGTCAACTAATAGAATATTTCAAGAGAATATTTCAGGAGAATATTCTGAGGGGATATTTCAAGAGAATATTCTAAAAGCTCGTCGGCCTATTTGAGGGACGTTTTTTAGTCGTTTATATACGTTTTAAGTCCTTTTTGAGCTGTTTTAATCACATTTTGGACAATTTAAGTGAGATTTCCTATATTTTTACTTGAAATTCAAAATATAACTTTATGGTCCGATTTATTTAAGATTGTGACGAGTTTGGACTTACGTGGTTTGACACTGGATGATTTCGACTCCCTTACCAGTTGGTGAGTTGACCCATTTCCCTAAACTTAATTTACTATGCCATTTACTTGCACGTTTTACAATGTTAATGTGATATATTTTACGAGCATGCTTGATTAACTATTTTGGGATTAATTATGATCGTTTGATTGATACGCTTATTTTATGTTATATACTCGAATATGTTAATATATGCTATGATGTGATGAGATTACACCTAGTATGTTTATTCACTATATTTCCTAGTCAGATAACTTTGCTTAGTATTGAGCATTATGGGTCCCTGGACATTGTTGAGTTATGATCTTAGAACCACTTAGGAGTTGACGGTATCTCTGTACCCATCTCAGTGGCCACAGACCAACTTCTACTTGATTGATCACCCGCGCAACTCATAATACTAGTTAAATACGCTCCAACTTGTCCCCGAACTCTAGGGGACATGAGGTGATGGTGCTTGTCATCTAGCTTTCACGTAGTTGAGGTACACGAGCTTATAGATACCCAACCTAGCATGTGCATATGCCTCAAGCAATTCATAAGCAATTAGATTGTAGTTCATATATGTTTATACTTCAGATTGATTATTATGATTGATAATTATTTTAATATTATTTATCATAAAACGTACAAGCCAAAAATTACTATTTTGATTTTTTGGTAAAACCAAGGGATTAAAAGTTATTTTACTATTAATAGTTTTCACGTTGAAATAAAGTATTGAATCCACTCATCCTTTGTTTTTGAACCCCTCAAATATCACTGGTGTTTCACCCACTTCGAAGAGCCTGGATTAGCTGCTCTAACATCCGCTCTCGGGTTTGAAGTGATGCGGTGACAATCAAGTATTTCAAGTAGTTAAGTAATAGTATGATCATTAGTAGTATCCCCACTCTATACATCCTTCATTAGGTAAAATGTCATCAATTTTCACTAGTTATGTTTCACTCGACTCACTAAAACGCATCATTTTATTTAATTGTCTTTCATCATCTCGACGTAGATGTCGACCAGCAAGCCACAATCTTCGTGCCCTAAGCTAACTTTTCAAGTCAGGGTGTGTTAGTAACGTTTTTAACCTTGCACCTATGTCTAGTGCATAGTAGAACGAATTATAATTCTTAGTGCATTTTAAGACTCGTCTCTTGTGCATCTATAATAAAAAGAGCAGTTTCTATGTACAAAATACATCAAAGAACTCAAACCATTGCATTTCTCAAATAGGTACAAAATACATCCAAGAGCTCAACCGTCGTCAACCATTGCATTTCTGAATCATGTACAAATAGAGGGGAGATGATCATCCTGTGGCAACAAATACCGCATAAGCATAAAAAGAAAGATGCTCACCGGGAGCCTAATGTCCTAAAAATGAGGGCATGAGAAGACCTCTTGAATGCAAACGTTAAATCCAAGGGCAATAAACTAACCATTTAACCATTTATTACATAACCATATAATTTTTTGTCATATTTATTTAACAATTTATTATAACCTTATAAATTTTTTTGGGTCATATTTATCTAACAATTTATATAGTACTGTTTAATTAAAGTCATATATATATATATATATAGAGAGAGAGAGAGAGAAGGATAGAGCATTTCTTCTTTCTTCATTTAGTTTTTGTTTCCTAATTTTTAATAAGTTAATTATTAAATGCCACATGGCACGTATTTGTCACTCACTTAAATTAAATGTGGATCCTACTTTATCCACCTTATCACTTAACATAATTTTTAACAAAAAATCCAACAGTGTTAAGGTTGTAACGTATATAAAGTACAGGATGGTAAATGCAAAATTTAAAAGTATAGGTATAATCACATAACTTGATATAAACCACACGACATTAAAGTGTAATTTGCTCAAAATTTAATAATTAAATACTGCAATTTTGACTTACTATTTTAAGATTGCGTAACGAAGCAAAACCTTTTACCGATCTTTCTTTTTCTGAAGCAATTCCTGGGATTCCACAGGAAATAGAGACAAAACCCGCATCCTGTACAAGATCATCCAAGAGTCAAGCAATTAGAAAGGTCGCATAGAACTCAAATAATGCAAGTTCTACAATTTCAGGACCAAAACTAAAACAATGAAGACATTACAAATAATCTCAGTTGAAATAGAAGGTTTCTACTTCAGGACCCACAGCTTTCATATTTAAGCATAGGGTTATAAAATATAAATAATAATCGTATTTCAAATTTTCAAGAACATATATTAAAGAGGTAAGTGTATATATTTCAACTTTCAAGATAACATACTACTATATAATTCCATTAACAAAAATATTACTTTTAACGCGTATAGTGACATGCCACCCCGTGACATGTCCTCTGTCATATCCGTCCTTGGTTGAAAATAAATAGTACTTTTATTTCCAGTACATACTGAACATGTCCAACACAACACCAATCCATGTCGCATCTGAATCAGTGTCCTCGGTGTCAAACTCAAACTGCTGTAAGACACCTGACTTTACCTGACTTTGACCAAGTGTTCGGTGCTTTTGGAAGTTCTATACACAATATCGATATACGCTCAACAGGCTATGTTCCAAAATCCATTGTAAAGAAATTAAGAAATTTATCTATCTACTGAATTAGCACACACGAAATGAAATAAAAGTATCAATGTATTTTGAGCACAGAGATCATCAGTAATGAGGAGGGCTTACGATAAAGTATCTGCAGCATTAAATATTGGAAGCCTTCCCAACTCAGCACCTCCGAATTTTGTATTTTGAGAAGAGATAACTTGCTCAGCCTCTGTGCCTGTTGCTGTCAAAACAAACTGGAAGCAACTACCATTACCATATGTGTGAAGAATAGAAGCATAGTCAACCTTTAGGAACAAAGCCTATCACTGCCAAATAAATAAAAGAATACCGTACCAATGGAAAAAGGATTGCCATAAACCCATAACTCACAAGAGGTGAGAAAAAGAGAACAGGTAGTACGCACGGGCTTCCTGTAGACCCATTGAAGATATTAATGCATCAAAAAATGTAAAAGAATTTTTAATACAAGTAATATGAAAATGTGTAAGTACATAAAAACTCTAAAACATATTCCCAGTGATATGTACTTGAGACACCATAAGATGAGTTTCTTTACGCTCAGCTCTTATCCACTCATATCCTAGTCAACATCATACTACAAATACACTGTCTATTACATTTCTTCTTGCCACCACTGTTTTCTGCCACGCAAGAGCCATCAAATACAATAAATTAAGACATGGTGAGTACTCTACATTTAATCTCTTCTTTTTTCTTCTCTGTTCCGTGCAAACAAAATGAAGCATTAAGCCATCAAACACAGTTCTATCACTTTTTGAGTTCCAAATAAGTTTGTCTGAAAACCAAAAAAGTCAATACATGTCATTAAGGTGTCTCAGAATTTTCTAATTTAGGTTTAGAAACCATGGGCCATAAGGAAACTACAGAAACAAAATTCTATGAGGAGCCATTTATAGATCAGTTCATTTCCAAGTGGAATCACCAGCGCATTAGTAGGCTAGAAACGCAGTACATAGTAAACAATCACAAAAAATTGTCCGTTAAAAGACAAAATGCAGATCAACTAAAACAATGACTCCAGAGACCAGAGAGGAAGTGTATTTACCAAAACCAGCAAAAAATGCCCAGTTAGATTCAAAGAAGTTCAGCCGCTTGTCCAGACGAACTTCAGAAAAATTCCATTTGTACCTAAAGTAATTCAAAAGGCACGTTAGCACACACTTATATAGGAATTAGTAAGTGCAACATATCTAACCAAAAAGTTATATGGACCACATACTCAAAACAGTAATAGGCATACATCCAGGAAAGAAGTATAAAATTGAGTGCCTTCCCCACATAAGGCATAAACCCTGTCACATATACCTGCAGAAGCCATCAACATGGTAATCCAAAAAGTAATGCATAAGCCATAGAGTATATTAGAGAAAGTGACACGTCTATTCATACACCCAAAATTTAATGTATTTTCCTCCATGAGTCCATACACCAAAGTAAATACAGGATACTACCTCTAGGAAGAAACAGGTCAAAAGAAGTACTGAATAGACCTGCTCTCCTATTCCAATCACGACCCTGCAGAATAAACAACGCGTACACAACTCAAGTGATCCATAAATATCTATTCACGAAGAGAAGTCAGAAATAATAAGCATAGAAAATTGAAGGCTCCTTTAAGAACTATCAAAATCATCTAAGTTAATTACCCTCCCAAGCCCGTAGGCCTTTCCATAGAAGCTCCAGTTTGTAAGGCCTCATTTTGTTTATCAGGATCTGATGTGGCGGACCCAGATCTCCCCATTGCGGCAAATCCATACTTAGCAATGTCATTGTACCTTTCGTTAACATAAATTTGTAGATTTGGATAAACACGTAGCAGAAGTTGGAAAGTGGAAAATGCATTTGACATGTAACTCTGGGAAAAAATTATTATAAATTAAAGATTACTGTCATGAGGACCTTTATATAAGGGTACTGACTACTGAGTGATCTCAAGATACAGATTTGTAACATAGGCTCAGTTCAGACCCATGGAAACTAAAAGAAAAATCAACTAAAGGAGCAGTCAAACAATGATGTGGAGGGGTAATTAGTTAAGTACCAGATGTTGCTCAGGATAATGCTGAATACGTACAACGGGTAGAACCAAGTTACCTGAAAAGGGAAAAAATTCATATAAGGTGTTCACAGAATTGAAAAAGGATTTAAATCCCTACATAATTAACAACACCCACAAAACATGTTATTCCACAATGTTTCCAAGTTATCTACAGTTTACACTTAATTTTGACACTGTAAAAAGAAATTATCCATGTCAGGTATTGAAGAGTACAACGAGCACTAAATTTACAATGGTAAAGTTCTATCAAGTTATCGCTTTGAAAATTGAAGACTTTGTTAGGTACCCAGGCAAAGCTGATGTGCATGCAACTTGATTGGGGTCCTAAAGATTTTACAAATTAAAAATGGAGAAGATAAAAGTGTATGTTTCTGAAAAGTTCACCAAGATTGGGTCTCATTCATTGTCAATTATAAAAAATTTGTACTACTCACAATCAGAAGATCAAAAACAACTTTACTTAGTTTTAGGCATAGCCTCAAGTATTTGTAATCTTGGAGTTGTATATGTTTTGTTTTCACCATAGCAGTCCTGAATTGTTCATGTTACATTTTTTCCAACACGTGACTCTTCATAAATATCCATAAAAATAAAGACAACTCTATGTCTTCTTCTACATCCTTGGTTGTTTCATCCGTCAGTATTCTAATAATTTATCGACAAATCCTATCTCTTTGATGCCTTTCAATTCTTTCCACTTCATGTTTTAGTTACATGTTACTGCTTTTTTAAGTCTTTAAATTGTTACTCTAAGCTCTCAATTGACAAAAATAATTTTTTGTCTTTTCAAGCCGCTCTTAGAAAGACATTGTGGTCCTTAAAGAATTGAAGCATTCCACCATAAGTACAATTGGCACGAACAGAAAATCCAAGCCAACCCCAAGTTTAGGGATCTCTATTAAACTAGATGTTATTATATTCTTGCGTGTTTGTGGCAGGGGGAGAATAATGTGTCATAAAATTGAGTTTGTCTACGTGGGCATGTGTGTCATTACACACTCTTCACCAACTAAAGTACCATGTTCACTGTGCTCGGAATTCTTGTGCATTATTTTCCTCATACTTCATTTTACCAGTTAGCCTAACCTGATCCATAAACTAATAGGCATTTGTGTCCAAAATGAATGATAGCTACAAGAAGGCAAACACAAATTATTTTGTATCAGTACATATTTATAATAAAACAAAATAATTTAACATCCAAAAATTCAATGATGCATAGCCAAAACACTTTCTTTCACCATATAAAAAAGATTAGAAAACTTAAACTCAGGCAAGATCTGTACAAAAAAAAAATGCATATACAAGTCGTGAATGAGGGAAACTTCACTCAAATGATTTTCAAGAAAGCCACTTGTCTAAAATTATAGAAATTTCAATTGACATCAACTACATACTTACATAAAAGAGTTGTATGAGTCCAAGACGTAAGAAGGCATATAATTTCAATATACCACCAAACAAGCAAAGTCCGTCAGAACTAAATTCTGGGCACCTATCAGGTAATATCCAGTGTAGAGCTGGGATGATAACGGAGTTGAGGATAATTATACTGCATAGAGACAGATTGAGGACTTTAAATATCAATAATCAAACATACAGGATTTGAGACGCACGAGTCCACCAAAACACTTAAAGCACCCTTATGAGTGGCTTCTAGTTTAAAAAATTCTTGGCAGAGGTCCTAGTCGAAAATGAATCAAAACACCCAGCAAGATACAAGAATCTACCATCTTGAGACCATCCACATTAATAGTAATAAGAACCCTTCATATGTAAATAACAATAATAATAACAAGAACCCAACTTCAGCAGAAAAAAACTAAGCTATTTAGATTGATAAAAGAGTGGAGGCTAACTGTGACATGAATATAATTAATTTTAAAAACTACACTAGTTAGATTGATAATTAAATTAATAGGCTCGTTAAACCACAATATCACACAAAATAATTGCATATATCATCCCTTTAATCAAGTTCACTTGCTCTCCGTAGTTTACTTTTCTGTCAAAAACACTCTTCTAAACCCATTTGGTTGGAAAACAAGCTAGGTAGTAAAGTAAAATTATGAATTTCTTCAATGCAGCAACAGAAAGAGACTCACAGGATCTGATTAGTGAAAAAGTGTGAGTAAAAGGACCAAAAGTTGTGAAGCAAAAGAGGACAAGTGATAATGATGATAAGAACAGGAAGCACAACAAGGATGGAATTACAATGCCTTTTTGGAAGCTTTTGTAGAATCCCGTGGAGAAATATTTCAGAGGAATTCAAGTTCTCTCAAAACATTTGTCTTGCAGTAGGGAACAGAGAATTAGATTTTGGGAAAACAATGGGATGGGGAATTTCCTTTGTGGCTTCTTTTTGCATCTTTACAGATTGCCTTCAATTCATACTACTTCAATTGCCACTTTATCTGTCTCATCTCTTACTATGATATTTCTCGTGGGCAAATGTGTGACATAAAGTGCTTGAAAGAACTATTTCTGGTGACAGTACACAGCCCACTATCAACGAAGAAACAATGAGTAGTATCATCCGTTGCCTTTAAGCTGCTGGCTTTAATATGAAAGATGAAAGTGGCATGAAGGTTATAAACAATGAGAAAGATGATGCACCTTCAAATATCATTCTTACCCCTCTGATTTGATCAACATTATTCATAACTTCTATAATAACAGAATCGTTTACCTACACCAAAGCGCACCTTACTGCAGCAAGCCCAGATTAGTTTTTATTTGTCATGCCTAAATTGACATATCTTGTTCGCTTACCGTTAAACACCAAAAGATAAGGGCAGCATCACGAGATGAAATGGAAAGAAGGCAAAATCCAAATTTGAATAGTAGTTGCGCATCTTTATACAGTACTTTGGGGATTTAAGATCCTGTTTGCAAACTCTCTTAAGCTTAGTATAATCATCAAAAAGTGATTATTTCAGTTGTTGTTCACATGTTTCAATCCTCAGGAAAAGATCAACAACTTGAGCTCCCTAAAACTAAATAATCAACTGCTAGTCTGCTCACATCTCCCAAATGTTGTAGGAGTAACCTTTGAGCACCATATGTAGAGATACTAAGATCCTAAAACTACAATAAATGGGAAACAAAGCCAAAGAAACACTTGGAAGACAATAAAAATACTCAGTAGAAGTTGGAAAAGATACTCCAATGATAAGCTATAATACAAAATCCTAAACATAAAGTAAGATGTAAAAATTCTTTAGACAAGAAGATTCATCATCTTCCAAGAAATTACATATCTAAAAGGTAGTATGAACCATGAAGGAGGCATGAAAGCATACTTAGTTGAACCAAGCCATGCTCCATTGCTTAAACAGCATGCATCGTGGAGTTAAAATAAAGGCTGTTTGATAACCATTCCTTTGTAGTTGTCCGTTTCTACTTTTTATGTTCGAAATATGAAGAAATGAGGGATGAAGAAGAATGGAGGAAGCATGTGGTGCAAGAGATGGAGAACAAATATAGAAGTGATAATGGGCAAAATGAAAACAACAAATAAAAACCTATTTTTGTGGGTTTCACTGTGTTTTTTTCCTTTTTCTTTTTCAATCTTCCTTCTTTATTTCTTATCTCCATACCACTACTCTTGTTCATCTCTTCTATCAATCCCTATACTTTTTACATCTCTCATGCACAAATTGTGAAAAATGGAAACGAAAAATGGAATGGTTATCAAAATGCACCTAGATGTATCAAATAAATACTCAAAAACATCATAATCAATGGAAAAAAATATGAGCTTTGGGAAACACACCAACAGAGGTTACCTTCCTAAGAAAATGAAGCCGTTTAGTAGAAAACACTGCCCTGTACGTATCAGAAGCTTTCTCGACCTGCCATAAGATTTTAATATATAATAAACGAAGCCAAATAGCGCAAAATTAAGGAATTTAGCCACACACCAAAAAAAAAAAAAACACAAATTTCTCCAGTTTGTTCCGTTCTCTCGCCAACCAAACAAGAAGTAAAACGCAAACTAATCAAAATAAGGCAAATTAATTAAAGTGTGAAATTGAAGTATTTAAGAGAGGTTTAAGAGGACCTATGGCAAAGAATGAGAACACGGTGAAGGCAGCAGGCCTCTCTGAAGCCCTCAAGCCAAAGCAGCGTCGCCTGCTTGGATTTTGCTCTGAAGGCGTTTACCCATGGTTTTGCAGCTTCCATTTTTTTTTTCCCCAAATTGAACTAAATTGCTGAAAGCGAGAGACAGAAGCATACCATACCGAACTGAGTTTCTGTTCTTTATTGAAACTCGATGATAAACTTGGAGACGGAGTAGAACTGCTGAAGGTATATTCTTCTTCTGTTACGTAACGGCGTCAGCTATCGGTGATAAGACTCGGAAATAGATTTCTCCTTCTCGTCCTTTATTGCCTTTATGATACAAAGGTCTCCAACTTTTTTAATCGATGAATATATTGTTATTTAAATTTATGGATATTTTATTTTAAATTTTGATATCGATATCATTTATAATCAATAAAAATAACGAAAATTTAGTTTAAATAATGGTTATAAAGGACTAATAAAAATTATAAAATAATTTTAATATAATAAATATATGATGAATAATATGATATAATAGAGTTCGGCCGATAACTAATAATATAAAATTTTAAATATAAACATAAATGGAAGTGAATTATTATAATTGAATGTTAATATAGTTAAAAATATAAAAATAAATATAATAATGGAATTTACTTTTGCTAAATAATTTAGAAAATCGGGGAGTTCGCATTTGCATAATAATTTAGAAAATTGACATTAATTAGTGAAAATTGGACGTAAAATGAATTATTATTAATTGTATGCTCATCTCATATTTTTTTTAAAATCTATTAATATTCAAATTAACCATTCAACATAATTTGCTTCAATACAACATAATTTACTTCAATTCAACATAATTTGCTATTTTGCTTCAATTCAATATAATTTGTTTCAATTCAATATAATTTGCTTCAAATTAAACATCTCTAATCTACGAATTCTTCCATTCAACATAATTTGTTTCTAAAATTAATTAATATTGAAATTAACCTTATATTTATATTCCCAAATATATGTTGATAATTATAATATAATAATAATAATAATAATAATAATAATAATAAGTATAGCCAAAGTCTTCAGTCTTCCTAAATATATGCCTAGGGCCACATCGTGTCTCTACTTTTTAAATCTATGCCCTATTTATTAATATGTTATAAAATAAAATAAAAGTCTTTGTCTTCTCCACTTCATCTTTTCCACCCATTTCTTCCGCAAGAACAACTCTGCCTCTTCCGACCATCGCCATGCCGAATCCCATTCACACCTAGCTTCACCACTAGGACCCAAATCCTTCTGCAAGTCGAAGTGATCTCATCCCTAGTCTCCATCACTCCGAGAATCATAGTGAAGAGGAAAAAATGTAACTCCAACATAATCTCACCATCATGCCTAATTGCTGGCGGTTTTATTATTTTTTAGGGTACGACCCATCCAAGGCAAATATGTCTCTTAATTACATTCTCTTGTTACCGTGAAAAACCCTTTGATTCTGCTTGCAAACGAAATTAAAATGAGAGTAAAGTGTTTATTTGATTTGTTTGCAACTGCACCTAAGTCTAACCTTAGATTGCCTACGTATCCGTTTTCAGAATCAAGCCACTCGTAATTCTATAATTTTTAATGAGTGAATGACTCATTAAAAATATGAATTGTATTTGGAAAATGTGTTCGAAAATGTATTTGGAAATGTGTTGGGGAGAGTTTAGTTAGAAGTAACCAGTGACTCAAAAATAGTTGCGGTTGCATCTAGTAGATATGTTAGATTGCCTACATATCCCTTCGCGGGAATCAAACCGACGTAGTAAAAAACAATTTAATGAGTGAATGACCCATTAACATATGTGTTTAGCTATTTTGAAAATAGAATTGACTTCGAAGAAATACGAATTTATTTAAGGGGGGCGGTTGCATCTAGATTAATCTAGATTGCCTACGTACCCTTAGCGGGATCAAACCGGCGTAGTTCTGGAGATTTTTAATGAGTTTGGGCTTTGATTATAGAATTTTTGAGCTCAGGAATTTTTAGAAGTGATTTTAGGCCTTTATGATGCCTTAGGCTTAATTAATGAGTAATTTAAAAACTCATTAATTGTTTTTTTATTAGCCCGATTCTAATGAATTTCTGAGTCCAGATTCAAATGTATCTGCTGAAGTATCGAATCCTCTTGCTATTAGGTCTCTGCTTATTCTTATCTACTGCTGAGATTGGCCCTCAAACAAGAACTTGGACAAAACGACCATAAAAGAAACAAACTGGCCATCTTTGTTTTTACTCGCCGCCCCACTGTTTCTTCCTCAATTTCATGTGCACCATTCGACTTCAAGGCCTCCTTTGACACGATAAGATCATGCTCCTCTTATTAATAGGGTTTTATACCCTGCTCCCTTGTAATATGTAACGCCCCGAAAAATCCAAAAATTGTAAAATATTAAAATAATGTGAAAATGACGTTTTTACCCCTGGAGGGACATGGCTAAAAGTTGACTTTTTGTTTGGTATACTTTTTGTACATTTTTCTTGTTCCATTGTGTAGGTCTCGGAACGCTGAATCCGTAGACAGGTGGCACGTCGGAAACGGAGTTCGGATGAAAAAGTTATGGGGTTGTGAAGTTCAGGGGCAAAATGGTCATTTGTGACCACAAAGGTAAAATGGTAATTTTGGGTGGGTTATACTTGGACGGTGGAAGGATAATTATAACTTCACTTGGCTTGCTGATTCATGCCATTAAATGATTCATGTAATGCATCAAGTGACAAATGTCACTTCTTAGGGATGATTAGTGGCACTAGTTAAATTAATTAGTTAATTGAAGATTGATTAATTGATGAACAGTAACCGTACACGACCAAACCTTCAAACACCAAAACAGAGAACATCCTATATTCACCTTGATCGATTGCAGTGGAGTCAAGTGTAATTGAGTAAGAGATTAGAAACAATTTGGAGAGAAAAACCGAGAAGAAACTAAACAAAACTCAGAGGAAACCCATACTGGAATACCCGAAAACCACCCAAAAACCTTGATCTCGATTTTAATTTTTGAGACAGTTTGGTATGAAATTGAGGTGAGATTTAGCTTCCTGGGAGCTAAACGACTCGAACCCAATCAACTGGAACAAAAATTGGAGGTGAAATCGTGACGATCAGACGCTGCAACTGTTTGGAAAAATCGAGCTTGAGTCGAGTTACTTAGAGGTAAAATTTCATGAAATTGGTTTCGAATTCGTGTTCATTATAGTCCTATGATGCTTCTGGTGTGAACAATTGAAGGAAACAGGTCGATTTGAGGTCAAACCCGAATTAGGATCCGATAAGTGTTCTTCGTGAGTCGAGACGTTTTATGGTTTAATTGATTCAATTGAAAGTACAGAACTATCAGTTAGGTTGGATAGATATTAATGAGTGAAAGAACGAGATGAATTGAGTGTAAATCGATAGAAAACGAGTCGGGTCTGATCGCGGGTCACAGACCCGAATACCAGAGAAACGGGCGAGAGAGAGACACTGTAGCAGCCACTGTTCACGGCGCGTGGCTGTCACGAGCAGCCACTTGCGACGGGGCGTGAGGGCGCGTGACTGGGAATCTGAAGGAGGGTCCAACATACTTTTTAATGTTCTCGATGATACGGACCTATTGCCGTTAGTTTCGGGTCAATCGGAGATAAATTGAGGATAGTTTTACGTATCCGAAATGTATAGGTTACGTTTAAATAATATTATTTTATTTCGACGATTCGGAAATGCATACCTAAGATTATATGATACTCTAGTAACCCTATATTACATGTTTGACAGGCCGAAATATTCTCGGGACATCGGACTAGAACGAACAACTCGAATCCGAGCAATCTGGACGGTGTGTGAGTGGACTTTTGTTTTCTACCCTAAATGCATGCATATATGTTTTAACTACTTTTAAATGCTTATAATATTATTTAAATTGATTTACCATGATTAATGATGTGATATGATGATTTCCGGATTTTGGGAATATTATATTATTATTATATTGCTTTTGGACACGAATTCCGAGAAAATCATAAAATTGTGATTTTGAGCGATGGCCTGAGATTTGAGTGGAGTTTGACTCTGAAATTAAGTTACATGATTTAATTGATGAGATTTATTTGTAAATTATCTATTAGACATTGTGTTATATATGAAGTTGTGAAACTTACTTGTGCTTTATAAAAGCTCTATTTCGGGCAGAGACCCTATTGAACTATTGATTTGATTTTGAGATTTAAATAGTTTTGAAATGAGATTCTTGATTTGTGATATCATCCTCGGTGATTTAATGGTCTCCTCTAGACGTCGTAGATCCTGGAGTAGTCACGATCCACTGCCTGTAGATGAGTAGCTCCGAGGGGAGGCTCAATCTCAGAAGTGTGAGTTTATATTGATATCCTCCAGACGTCGTTGATCCTGGAGATGATATCACCCCAGACGTCGTTGATCCTGGGGAGGTACTCGGACTTGAGACAC
The DNA here is from genome assembly GCA_032719365.1 of Prinsepia uniflora. Taxonomy (NCBI): domain Eukaryota; kingdom Viridiplantae; phylum Streptophyta; class Magnoliopsida; order Rosales; family Rosaceae; genus Prinsepia; species Prinsepia uniflora. The sequence goes on from CM064872.1 coordinate 58,619,983, forward strand.
CCGAGTTGCACGCGTTGCATTGATATCGTGACGGGTTATTGAATATTAAGATTGGATGTTGAGGATGGTGGTATCATGATTAATTTTGAATTATATTAACTGTTTTCTTTTACTTTGATTTATATAACTCATGTTTTATATGATATGCATGCATGTTTGTGAAAACTGGAGGGTAAGACTATTTTAATAAATGTATTTCTAAACCTTTATTTTTGTCCACTCACACCTTTACTGTTTTTGTACCCTCCAGGCCCGTGCACAGGTACTGAGGCTCGTATTGAGGCAGAAGAATAAACAGACCGTTGCGTACTCGAGTTCTGACCGCGTAGGACTTTAATCCTTGTTTGTAAATATTTCTTATGCTCTGTAAACCGGTTGAAGACTGAGGTAGTCAACGGTCCTAAAGACGTACCTATCCCTGGTCTGACTATGTGTGTTGTTGGTTATGTTATATTATGTATTTATATATATATTATGCGGACTACTTTTGGTATTTTAAAATCATAGTCAGACGGAAGCAGGATCATTCACGATTATCGAGGAATAATCGGGATGGGTCCTGTCAAATTGGTATCAGAGCATAGGTTGCGGTCTGAGTTCGGCACATGGTGTGCATGGGTTGTTATACTAATCTGTTTCTGTTTACAGCTACCTCAATATGTCTCCGCGACGCGAGCCTCGTGCACAGCCTGGCGAAGAGATAGAGGGTCCAGATGTCGAAAGAGCTCAACGTTTAGGGGCCACTAGCTTTACGGGCCAGACCAACCTAGACAAAGCCTATGATTGGATTACTCAGTTGGAGAGGATTTTTGAGATCATGCGATGTCCACCCGGAGACATGGTTCCCTTAGCCACGTTTATGCTGAGTAGTCAGGCGTATAGATGGTGGCGCGACTTACAGTTGACGGGATTGGATGCCAGCACCCTGACTTGGGAGGACTTCATGCATCGTTTTCTAGATCAATTCTATCCTTGTTCCTTTCGTAATGCCAAGGAAGTGGAGTTCCTTCAGCTGCAACAAGGAAATATGTCTGTGGCTGATTTTGAACAGAAGTTCTTGAACCTAGCTAATTTCGCTCCTCTGTATGTGGCCAATGAAGAAGATAAGTGCAGAAGGTTTGAGTAGGGGTTACGGAATGAGATCTGTGGTGCTGTAACAGTGGGATCGTTTGCTACTCTGAGAGAGTTATCTGATGCTGCTGCTAGAGTTGAGGCAACATTACCAGTACGACAGCAGTTTTCGGGTTTCGGCCGGCGCCGGGAGCGATCATATCAGGGAGCCCCGAACCAAAGATGGCCAAAAAGGGGTGGTTTTAGTTCTGGATCTTCTGGTGGTACTCAACCGAGTTATAGCAGTGGAGGAGGTACGCAGCGATTTGGTGTTCGACCACAGGCGACAACTCAGTCCAGTGGAACATCTGTGGGATCTACTGCGAGACAGAGTGAGAGATCTAGTCGGCCGAGTTCAGTGACTTGTTTTTCTTGTGGAGAGTCTGGACAGATTATAAGGAACTGCCCATACCGGTCAGGTAACAGTGGTACAGGTCGGGGGACAGCAGAGCAGAATTTGAATACAGCCTCGACTTCTAACGCAACTGGAAGAAACGAAGTTGGTAGCGGACGTGGTGGATCACGGGGACGTGGTCAAACTTCAGGACCACAGGCTCGAGTGTTTGCAGTAACCTAACAGGAGGCCCGAGCAACTCCAGGAGTGGTGACAGGTATGCTTCCTATTTTTGGTCATGATGCACGTACCTTAATAGACCCGGGAGCTACGCATTCTTTTGTTTCTTGCACTTATGCAACCTTAGCTGATAGAGAGATTTCTACACTCGGTTGTGATACGGGAGTTGGTACGCCGACCGGTGATGTTTATGTAGTCAACCAAGTGATACGAGATTATCCTGTATTGATAGGGGTGTGCATCTAGTAGCTGACTTAATTTTGTTAGATTTATGTGATTTTGACGTTATCCTTGGGATGGATTGGCTGACAACCCATCATGCCTCGATTGAATGTTTCGAGAAGAAGGTACTACTCCGGAGCCCAGGGTTACCGGAGGTAGTATTTCAGGGAGATCGGAGAGCGTTACCCGCCAAAATCATATCCGCCCTCACGGCAGAGAAATTGTTAAGGAAAGGTTGTCAGGGCTATTTAGCACAAGTGATTGATGTACGGGATTCACCAGTTAAGGCCGAAGATATCCCCATAGTATGTGAGTTCCCGGAGGTGTTTCCTGCGGATTTTCCAGGGTTACCACCACATAGAGAGGTGGAGTTCACTATTGATTTGATCCCTGGTACACGACCCATTTCATTGACTCCTTATCGTATGGCCCCAGCTGAATTGAAGGAACTGAAAGTGCAACTGCAAGATCTGATTGACATGGGGTTCATTCGACCGAGCGTATCACCGTGGGGATCCCCCGTGCTATTTGTAAAGAAGAAAGAAGGCAGTTTGAGATTGTGCATGGATTATAGACAGCTCAACTGACAGGACCCATCCCAATCCCCCTGGGATTACCGTGGAAGGTGCCCTGCTCCCGTCCAACAAGGGGTGTCAGACAAGGGATAACCAAGAGCCACTGCCCAACGGGGCATCTAGAGTGCGCAAGGATCGATGGAGGAGGTGTGCAATGTCCCAGTCCCTGCTGCAATCGCATCCGTAATCAACCTGAAGGGCATTAAAACCAAAAGCTGTGAGTGGACAAAAACCAATAAGTTTACCAAATACATTTATAAGACATTTATGTCCTCCAATAAAAACGTATGCATGCCACGAAAACCAGTAACCAAAACGTTTGCTCAACCGAGCCATTAGGGCCTTAGCCCAAAAACCGTTAACCAAAAACCAAGTGTGGGAACTCAGCCCAAAACTGTGGAATACCACCACCATACATATTAAAACCATGTGGGTCACCACCCACGACCATAAATGAACATCAATCCATAAATCCAAAACCATTTAGGGTCCCTGACCCGACATACCATTTCATAACCAATAATCCATTTTTACCACATAACACATATCCAACCAATAAGCCATTTTATTCATTAACCCATATTTTACCATTACCATCACCAGCATCCCTGATGCTTAGCGTCCCAGATGCTTGACGTCCCTGACGTCATATCTCACGGTTTCATAAGCTACGCGTGCTGCCCGGGGTCTCTCCGGGTCCATATATCTAACATCCCTGATGTCTGACGTCCCTGACGTCAATCATAGCAATCCTGCTCCTGAGTCATCATACGGTCTGGCTGCTCCGTATAATGACCCCTCGCAGGCAATGCACCGTGACTTCCCCAGTGTCCCAGACATCTGGAGGAGACCATCATATATCCTTGTATCCAGATGGTATATGGAAAACAGTTTTATTAAATCCTTTTATCACATCATTACCATTGGGCCCTGCCCGAAATTTCCGTAAAACCACATAATTCCATTTAGGGTCCCTGACCCAAAATCACAATTATTAAATATAGGGTCCCTGACCCGAAATCACATTTATAATCCAACTGGGCCTCATGCCCGATTTTATGAACCACTGGGCCCACAGCCCGATTTGTAAACCAACTGGGCCCGCAGCCCGACTTTATAAACCCACTGGGCCCACGGCCCGAATTCACCAATCAACTGGGCCCCTGGCCCGAGAACATAACTCAAATGGGTCTCAGCCCGATTTCATACCAACTGGGCCCCTGGCCCGATTTCATTAACTAACTGGGCCCCCGGCCCGATTCTCAAATGGACTCCAAGTCCGAAATTTCCAACATAATTGGGCCTCAAGCCCGAGTTCATATTTTCAATTTCAAAACCATTTCATCATATTATATCCAAATCATAATTATGGAAAATCCATGTAAAACCGGAAACCTCGATTTACGTGCAAGCACATAAATCGCCTCGAAATACGTGAAACCGTACAATTTACCAACAACCAAATCAAAATCACACAATCACAACCATAATCCATATAAAACATTTAAGCATGCATAGAATTTATAAAACCAAAGTCCACTCACAGACCGTTTTAACGGTATGCCTCGATACGCGTGCCACCAGCCCTCCCGGGCCACACCACTATCACCGGGACTCCCAATCCTGTCCAAATCACATTAGAGGGTCACTAACCTCATCATTAACATCCTATCAAAGTCCCGTAATTTTCCCAAACAATATCGAGACGGTGTCCGATCGACACGAAACCAATTCCAAAATGTCCGTTACATTAAATAGGACAGAAGTCATGTTGACCTCACCTCGAGATTCGTGCCCACGCGCCGTCACGCGCCGCCGTGAGTGGCTGCGCGTGAAACTCACGCGCCTGCTACAGTGTCACCAGCCCAACCCGTTTGTCTGGTAAACGGGTCCAATTCACCCGCGACACAACCCGGTTCAATGTCCATCAATTCAGCCTTAATTCCTTCAATTAATCATTCAGTTAGTTTCGTTTTAAGTCCAATTACAAGTCTGTAAACTCAATTACACAAATCCTTACCCAGATTCCATCGATTCCACGATGAACACGAAGAACACCCAGGTTACTGTGCGTTCATGGAATTCCCTCAATTGCTGCAGGTTTCATCCAATTGATGATTCCAGAAGCATCAATGGACCATGAGGAACAATTCCCCCACATCAATTGCATCAAACCTGTGCTCAATCGTCACGACTCAAGCTCGAGCACCGTCACTGTTCAACAATGGAGTTCTGCCATTCTCCAACGTTTTCCTTCAATTGATGAACCCAGAAGCATCGTGGGATCATGGGAAGCAGTTTCCCCACCTCAATTTCATCCAACGAAGCCTCCAATTCCACGACTCAACTTCGAAATTCCTCCTCTGTCACCAAGTGTGATCAGAGCCAATTGGTGGCCAAATCCCTTCGTTCCTTCGACAAAACTGATCGTGGCACTCCCAGGAAGCTGAAGGTAATCTCCAATTTGATCCTCAAGGCTCAATTCCTTCAATTCGAATTTTCCCTCTCATTTTCCCGAAATCAGAAATCCAAAATTCAACACTCTCACAACCCCTCGTGTTTCCCCGTTAATTCCCTCATCTTAGTCTCCCATTTTCTCTCAAGAACAGCAGAAGAAGGGAGCCAATTCTCCCTAATCCGAATCCCACATTTTGTGCACGGTTTAGGAACAAAGAGGAGAAAATTAGGGGAAATGGTGGATTAGATGATGATGATGTAGTAATGATGATGTTTGGAGGGAAACAAGGAGCTGGAAACAAGGGATGGGTGACACTTGTCACTCATCCGGGTGTGCACAGTCAATGGTCACTATTCATTATTATATTATTATTTTAATCCCGGCCTCGGTTCGTTAGTTCGTTTCCTTGATCATAACGTTGTCGTCGAATCTCCGATTTCGGCATGCCGCCTGTCGTTGGATTCGTATCGACGATACCTACGTAACGGTCCTTGGCCCTCATCCATCGGACCTCCCGATCAAAAAGTCAACATTTGGCCCCTAGTATGCCAAATTACCAAAATACCCCTCAACTTCCGAACATCATAACTTTCTCTACGAATGTCGGAATCGAACGTGCCACCTGTCTATGAACTCGTGACGTCCCGAACTACGTCACGGTCATCGGTCAAAGTCCGTTTGACCGCCCGATCAAAAAGTCAACATTTTGCCCACGACCAGGGGCAAAACGGTCATTTTGCACAATTTGTCCGATTCCGCCCTACTAACCACCGTTCAACCTCACTAATCAAGATTAGTGACTAATCTAATCCCGGAATTCGGGACGGGTCGTTACATCAACAAGGTCACAATCAAGAATAAGTATCCTTTGCCCCGGATTGATGATTTGTTTGATCAATTAAGGGGGGCCAAGTATTTCTCGAAGATTGATCTCCGTTCTGGTTATCATCAGTTGAGGATTCGAAAAGAAGATATTCCAAAAACAGCATTCCGAACTCGGTATGGTCATTATGAGTTTCTAGTAATGCCGTTTGGGTTAACCAATGCACCGGCGGCATTTATGGATCTAATGAACCGAGTATTCCGGAAATATCTGGATCAGTTTGTCATTATATTTATTGATGATATTTTGGTGTATTCTAAGAGTAAAAAGCTGCATGAGAAACATCTGAGATTTGTGCATGAGACACTGAGGGAGAACAAGTTGTATGCGAAGTTGAGTAAGTGCCAATTTTGGCTAACCAGTGTGGGATTTCTGGGGCATGTGATTTCTGCAGAAGGCATTTGTGTTGATCCCCAGAAGATTGAGGCAGTTGCAAAATGGGAACAACCGAAGACCGTAACCGAAGTGAGAAGCTTTTTGGGATTGGTCGGTTACTACAGACGTTTTGTCGAAGGATTTGCTACTATTTCCGCTCCACTGTGTAACACCCCGGAAATTCGAGGATTTTAATATTGTGATTTAATGTGTGAATTGACGCTTTTACCCTTGTGATTGGTATGGCCAAATTGTTGACTTTTTGATTGATGAATTAAATGGACTTTGACCTATGACCGTGACGTAGTTCGGAACGTCACGAGTTCATAGACAAGTGGCACGTCCAATTCGGACGATCAGGGAAAAAGTTATGACTATCGAAAGTTCAGGGGCATTACCGTAATTTTGACGGTTTGGGCGAAAATGTTGACTTTTCGTTTGACAATTAATTTTCACGCGACTCAAGGACCGTTAGGTAGGTCTCGACGTCCTGAGTCCGTAGACAGGCGGCACGCCGAAACCAGACTTCGTACGAGGAAGTTATGGTCAGAAACGTGAAATCGGGAGGTTCGTGTCTCGGTTTTCGTATCAAATATTTTATTCTGGAAATCTGATTGGAGGACACCTGGTGAGTGACAAGTGTCACTCACCCATTGGTTAGATTGGATCAAGCTCCACTAAGCATTTAAATAAAATTTAATCTGCCATTTGATCTCAGCCCTTCATCTCAAAACCCTCAGATTCCATCTCAGCCCTTGATCTCATTTCTGAGATACAATCCTAGCCCTTGATTTCTTATGCATGATCTGTATTAAAACCCATGAGACCATACACCTATATTTTCATTCTCTCAACCCGATTAGCACAATTACCTCTTGGAACCAACTCACCAGCCCTCACCACTCAACCTCACACCCCCAGGCAGCCAACAGCCACCCCCGGACGCCGGCCACCCTGCACGGTCGGATTTCTCCCAGACCCGAGAAGAAATCCGATCAACCCAAACCACCCAAACCATCCAAACCTTCACACTTGGTTTCGAACCAACGTACGGTTGGGTGCTCTGTGACGACAGGACGGCCCAGAACTGAACTGGACGACGTACGGCGGCGACACGGCGGCGACAGGACGAAAAACCCGTGAGTGCCCGATTTCTTTCCCTACTTCGAAACATCCATTTTTGACGTTGGAAATTGTTGGTTATTGTTATGACACACTCAGGGGACCTAGGCGATCAGGTTGAACCCAGGACCGTGGCTGGAAACTCGACGACTCGCCGGAGAAGATAACCAGAACCGGCAGCCAACCTTCCCGTCGATTTTCAGGTAGTTTATTCAATCTAGAATCTAGTTTTATTTACACAGAACCATAGTTGAGGCAGAGAGGAGTCCATAGGAACAAATCTCACCTGAAATGGTGGTCGGAATCACGATCTGTGATCGGGTCGAGCCGTGGGTCTGCGGTGACCCGGTTACTGTAGCTGATGACGTCATCATGCTGACGTCAGCAGTGACGTCATCATGTCAGAAAACTGTCGGACCAGGGACCAATGGACTGCTGACACGTGTCCTCTGACACTGTCAGTGATGACGTCATGCTGACGTCAGCAGTACTGTAGCACAGTTGACCAGAGGGTTGACCAGGCGCGTGGGGGCGCGTGTGAACAGTACTTTTGGTGGGACCACCACCATTCTTTAGGTTTCGACGATCCGGATCCAATGGCGGGGGTTTCGGGTCGATCGGAGATCATTAAGTTGGTCAAAATGAGGTTTATTGCCTTGGGAAGCGCGTTCGAGCGGCTTTTCCGGACCGGTTTCGGTCTAGGGTTTCATGGTTAAATGTTAGGGGTTTGTATTGACCTTTGCGTATGCTTTGGATATGACAGGGATTGTATAATTGGACCAGAACGAGGGTATACGTTCGGTTTTCAGCAGGATTGTACTGTGAGTGGGCCATTTTCTTAAACCCTTGCGTGCATAAATGTTTTCTGGTTTATTATACTTATTCACATGCTAGAAACAATAATGGTTTTGATGATTTGTAAAATATGGTTATGGCACGTTTCACGGTATTTGGGCTTGAGACCCGTCTGATGAAACTTAATGATTGGTTCGGATTTTATCTATGTATATATATATATATATGCTTGCATGTGGATATCAATAAAATGTATTTGGTACTGCACTGTATAGATCTATTCATATGATACTGTCTCCTCCGGATGAGGTACCCCGGAGAGGTCACGGACGTCTAGAACGTCTAGCGTCTATGACGCTAAGCATCGGGGATGCTGTACTCGAACGGGGTTCGGGGATTAAACTCGGAATTGAGACCCGAGTGGCACGCGTAGCCTTGTGATAGTGACCTTATTGGACGTCAGGGACGTCAGACATCAGGGATGTCGGGATTGGAGTGTATAGTGCAGCAACTAAAATTATACTTATGGTTTTATTATATGCCTTATGGTTCATATTATATGATGGATGGTTTTAAATACGGTCGCATGCATGTTTGGAAAACGGAGGGGTAAATTATATGTTTTATTTATCAAATGATTTTATAAAATTGAGTTTCGGTCCACTCACCCTTAATGTTTTTGGTAACCCCTCCAGGTCGTGATACTGAGGTAGAGGAGGAACCTGAGGCTGAGGCATAGATCTACTTCTGCGTACCTGAACCCCTGTTGGGTGGTTTACAGGTTTACTTTAGAGTCGTGCTCGCAACATGTAATTTTGGATTTCATCCCTTGTCTGACAGCTGTTTAATTCGGATTTGTTGTATAACTTTAATTTGGTTATTTATGCATTTGATGTTTTGAGGTTAAAATTGGTATGAATTATTGGGTGTCAGACGGGAGCAGGGCACGTCCCCTGGTGGTCCCTGTGGGATCGGGGCGGGTCTTGTCACACTGACCCAATTGACCAGAAAGGGAGTTAAGTTCATTTGGAATGAAGCTTGTGAGTGGAGTTTTCAAGAATTGAAGAAACGATTGACATCCGCTCCGGTGTTGGTTCTTCCGGACGATAGTGGTGAATTTGACGTGTATACGGATGCATCCTTGCATGGATTGGGGTGCGTGTTGATGCAACATGGTAAGGTAATTGCTTATGCCTCTCGACAGTTAAAACCACATGAACACAATTACCCTACCCACGATCTAGAGCTGGCTGCGGTGGTGCATGCACTTAAGATCTGGCGACACTATTTATATGGTTCCACTTGTAGACTTTTTACGGATCACAAAAGTTTGAAGTACTTTTTCACACAAAAAGAATTAAATGTGCGGCAAAGAAGATGGCTGGAATTGCTTAAAGATTATGACTGCACGATCGAATATCATCCAGGGAAAGCAAACATAGTGGCGGATGCGTTGAGTAGGAAGTCAGCACATTCTATGGCCCATTTGCAGATGGTACATTTACCCTTATTGATTGAACTTCATCGGACTGGCGCTAGGTTGAAACTGGATAACCAAGGTGGTTTGGTAGCGAGTTTCCAGGTTCGACCAATCCTACTTGATCAGATAATTGAAGCCCAGTTCCAAGACCCTATCTTATGTATTCTCCGCATTGAAGTGGAAGCCGGGGAACGACAGGATTATGCAGTGAGTGAGGATGGAGCCTTAACAGAAGAAGGCAGATTGTGTGTTCCTGCTGATGCTGTGTTAAAGAAGGAAATTCTGGATGAAGCTCATAGTTCAGCATACGCTATGCATGACACGACCCATCCCAATCCCCCCGGGATTACCATGGAATGTGACGTGCTCCCGTCTGACAAGAGGCGCCAGACAAGGGATAACCGATTGCCATTGCCCAAACGGGCTTCCAGAGTGCGTAAGGATCGATGGAGGAGGTGTGCGATGCTCAAGTCTCTGCTGCAGTCGTATCCGGAATCAACCTGAAGGGCATTAAAAACAAAAGCTGTGAGTGGACGAAAATAAACAAGTCTGCTTAAAACATTTATAAGACATTTATGCCCCTCAGTAAAATCATATGCATGCACCAAAACCAAAAATCCCATATTTATTTAGAAATAACCATTAGGGCCTTAGCCCGGAAACCAAAGCATAGTTTCAATTTCCAAAAGTAAATCCAGGAGGTATTTCATCAATCCAGTAGTATTCATTTATCATTTTTCCATCTCCGGCATCCCCGATGCCTAGCGTCCTAGACGCTTGACGTTCCAGACGTCATATCTCACGGTATTAAGCAACGCGTGCTGCCCGGGGTCTCACCGGGTCCATATCTCTGACATCCCCGATGTCTGACGTCCATGACGTCCAGCAATCCTGCTCCTGGATCACTATACGGTCCGGTAGCTCCGTACAATGAGCCCTCGCAGGCAATGCACCGTGACTTCTCCAGTGTCCCCGACACTTGGAGGAGACCAGGATATAAATATCCTCATATCGAGATGGTTTTATGGAACACATTTTATTATTTATTTCCAAAATATCACAAGGGCCCTGCCCCGAATTTCCATAAAACCGTCGTAAGTCCAAATAGTTGAATCAAATCCGAAATAGTTTATTCAATTCCATTTTAGGGTCCCCGACCCGAAATCACATATACAAGTCAACTGGGCTCCTGGCCCGATTCATAAGTTAACTGGGCCCCTGGCCCGATTTCATAATTCAATTGGGCCCCTGGCCCGATTCAACAAATTAACTGGGCCCCTGGCCCGATTTCACTTTATCAAATCCGTAACCGTTTCATGAAATCATATCCATCCATATTTATGGAAATCAGTGCAAATCTAGAAAACCTCGATTCACGTGCAAACACGTAAATCGTCTCGAAAAGCGTGAAAACATATAAATTCACTGATATCCAAAATAAATCATATAATCCCAATTATAACAATCATGAAACAGTTATGCATGCATCGAATTTATAAAACCAATGTCCACTCACAGACCGTTTAACCGAGCGCCTCGATACGCGTGCCATAGGCCCTCCCGGGCCACCTCACTATCACCGGGACTCCCAATCCTGTTCAAATCAATTTAGAGGATCACTAACCTCATCATTAACATCCTATTCAAGTCCCGTAATTTTCCCGAATTTTTAAGTATTTTTAAATTGGATTTAAAACCTTCGGACATCCCGAACAATATCGAGACGGTGTCCGATCGACACGAAACCAATCCCAAAATGTTCGTTACAATGTATAGGATAAAAGTCATGTTGACCTCACCTCGAGATTCGTGCCCACGCGCCGTCACGCGCCGCCGTGAGTGGCTGCGCGTGAAAGCCACGCGCCTGCTACAGTGCTCCTTCTTCACCCGAATGACTGGTAAACGGGTCTGATTACCCGCGATAGGATCCGTTTCAAACACCCTCAATTCGATAACAATTCCATCCGTTCTTGATCCTACAACAATCATCAATCCACCAATTTCAGTTCTGTGTCCATGATTAGCATCAACCATCTATCAATCTTGTCGACAACCCGTGATCACCCAAAACGGGTCGATCACCAGAGCTCCTCCAATCCTTAACCATAATCAAATTAACTTCACAGGAAGTTAATAAGGACTAATACGAACTAATTATCATAATTAATTTCACTCGACAATACCTCAATCGTCACAACTCAAGCTCGAGTTTTCCGGCCGTCCACCATGTCCGTTCACGGCCCTAGGAGCTCCCAAGCTTGCCCCATTTGATCTGGTTCGACTCGTTGAAGTTCCAGGAAGCTCAATCACTCATCAATTAGGCTTGGGCTGGCCTGAAACTGGAAATTCGAATTTGAATTCCCCATAACCCAGTTTCGGGTTTTTGAGTATTCCTCCACCATTTCCACTCCATTCTTCCATCTCTCAATCTCAGTGAACTGCCCTCGACACACACTTCATTCTTTTAATTCAATTTAGCCGTTAAAGGCGTCCAAAACCGTCCTCAATCCACTGTGTAAAGGTTCCCGCACTGACCCGAAAATCATAGAAAAACCCAGTGCCCACGTTCAGTGATCGATGCCAACACAACCCCATGTGCAATTCAACCCCAAACTGGCCCAATTCAGTCAATTAATTCATAAACAAATCAAGGGATCGATCGCACAAAGCATCCACCTCACGGCTAATTCAATGGAACAGTGTCCCGTGAAGAAAATTACAATTCTGCCCTTGTGCAGAAAATTACCAAAATGCCCCTCACGCATCCTGACCCGTAACTCGGTCATACGGACTCCGATTGATGCGTGCCGCCTGTCATTGAATTCGTATCGACGAAACCTCCGTAACGGTCCTTGGCCCTCGGCCATCGGACATCCCGGTCAAAAAGTCAACATTTGCCCCTACATCGTCCAAATTACGAAAATGCCCCTGGACTTCCGTACATCATAACTTTCACCACGAACGTCGGAATCGAACGTGCCACCTGTCTATGAACTCGTGACGTCCCGAACTACGTCACGGTCATCGGTCAAAGTCCATTTGACCATTCGAATTAAAAGTCAACGTTTTGCCCACACCCAGGGGCAAAACGGTCATTTTGCACAATTCGTCCGAAATCGCCCAACTAATCCCAGATTAGTAAATCACAATTAAATATTATTAAATCCCGATATTCGGGACGGGTCGTTACAATGCACCCAGGAGGAACTAAGATGTACCGTACACTCCGAGAACATTACTGGTGGCCGGGAATGAAACGAGAAATTGCTGAATATGTGAGCAAATGTTTGATATGCCAACAAGTAAAAGCCGAAAGACAAAGACCTTATGGAGCACTGCAACCGCTTCCTATCCCAGAATGGAAATGAGACCATATAACCATGGACTTTGTATTTAAACTTCCGAGGACGCCTAGAGGCCACGATGGAGTTTGGGTAATCGTAGACAGACTTACCAAATCAGCGCATTTCTTACCTGTAAAGGAAGATTTCCAGATGTCCCAGTATGCTAATTTATTCATTAATGAGATCATCCGGTTACATGGTACACCTGCCCCTATTATTTCAGATCAAGATCCACGATTTACCTCTAGATTTTGGCAAAGTTTACAGGAAGCTTTTGGGACGAGATTGCATTTCAGTACGGCGTTCCACCCTCAGACAGACGGACAGTCAGAACGAACTATCCAGATCCTGGAAGATATGATGAGGGCATGTGTTCTGCAATTTCAGGGAACTTGGGAGTCACATTTACCATTGATGGAATTCGCCTACAACAATAGCTACCAGGCGAGCATTGGGATGGCACCTTATGAAGCTTTATATGGACGACAATGCAGAACTCCTTTGTGTTGGACAGAAGTGGGCGAAAGAAAATTGTCTAAGTCTGAATTGATTGATCTGACGACGGAGAAGGTCAAGCTTATCCGGGAGAGACTCAAGGCGGCCCAGGACAGGCAAAAGAGCTACATGGATCGACGGACGAGAGATCTTGAATTTGCCGTTGGAGATTGGGTTTTCCTGAAGTTATCACCTTGGAAAGGCATAGTACGATTTGGCAGACGCGGGAAATTAAGCCCCCATTTCATCGGACCTTATGAGATTATCGAGCGGATCGGCCGAGTGGCTTACAGACTAGCATTACCCTCAGAGCTTTCCAGAGTTCATAATGTCTTTCATGTGTCAATGTTGCGAAAGTATGTGTATGACGAGTCCCATGTACTAGAAGAGCAACCTATTGAGCTCAGGGAAGATCTAAGCTTTGAGGAACAACCTGTGCAGATCTTGGATCGAAAAGATAAGGTACTCCGCCGAAAGACAATTCCCCTAGTGAAAGTGCTTTGGAGAAATCAGAATGTAGAAGAAGCTACTTGGGAACCCGAAGCTCAGATGCGAGAACAGTATCCGTACTTGTTTCCGTGAAATTTCGGGGACGAAATTTCCCAAGGGGGGAAGGTTGTAACGCCCCGAAAAATCCAAAAATTGTAAAATATTAAAATAATGTGAAAATGACGTTTTTACCCCTGGAGGGACATGGCTAAAAGTTAACTTTTTGTTTGGTATACTTTTTGTACATTTTTCTTGTGCCATTGTGTAGGTCTCGGAACGCTGAATCCGTAGACAGGTGGCACGTCGGAAACAGAGTTCGGATGAAAAAGTTATGGGGTTGTGAAGTTCAGGGGCAAAATGGTCATTTGTGACCACAAGGGTAAAATGGTACTTTTGGGTGGGTTATACTTGGACGGTGGAAGGATAATTATAACTTCACTTGGCTTGCTGATTCATGCCATTAAATGATTCATGTAATGCATCAAGTGACAAATGTCACTTCTTAGGGATGATTAGTGGCACTAGTTAAATTAATTAGTTAATTGAAGATTGATTAACTGATGAACAGTAACTGTACACGACCAAACCTTCAAACACCAAAACAGAGAACATCCTATATTCACCTTGATCGATTGCAGTGGAGTCAAGTGTAATTGAGTAAGAGATTAGAGACAATTTGGAGAGAAAAACCGAGAAGAAACCAAACAAAACTCAGAGGAAACCCATACTGGAATACCCGAAAACCACCCAAAAACCTTGATCTCGATTTTAATTTTTGAGACAGTTTGGTATGAAATTGAGGTGAGATTTAGCTTCCTGGGAGCTAAACGACTCGAACCCAATCAACTGGAACAAAAATTGGAGGTGAAATCGTGACGATCAGACGCTGCAACTGTTTGGAAAAATCGAGCTTGAGTCGAGTTACTTAGAGGTAAAATTTCATGAAATTGGTTTCGAATTCGTGTTCATTATAGTCCTATGATGCTTCTGGTGTGAACAATTGAAGGAAACAGGTCGTTTTGAGGTCAAACCCGAATTAGGATCCGATAAGTGTTCTTCGTGAGTCGAGACGTTTTATGGTTTAATTGATTCAATTGAAAGTACAGAACTATCAGTTAGGTTGGATAGATATTAATGAGTGAAAGAACGAGATGAATTGAGTGTAAATCGATAGAAAACGAGTCGGGTCTGATCGCGGGTCACAGACCCGAATACCAGAGAAACGGGCGAGAGAGAGACACTGTAGCAACCACTGTTCACGGCGCGTCACTTGCGGCGGCGCGTGAGGGCGCGTGACTGGGAATCTGAAGGAGGGTCCAACATACTTTTTAATGTTCTCGATGATACGGACCTATTGGCGTTAGTTTCGGGTCAATCGGAGATAAATTGAGGATAGTTTTACGTATCTGAAGCGTATAGGTTACATTTAAATAATATTATTTTATTTCGACGATTCGGAAATGCATACCTAAGATTATATGATACTCTAGTAACTCTATATTACATGTTTGACAGGCCAAAATATTCTCGGGACATCGGACGAGAACGAACAGCTCGAATCCGAGCAATTTGGACGGTGTGTGAGTGGACTTTTGTTTTCTACCCTAAATGCATGCATATATGTTTTAACTGCTTTTAAATGCTTATAATATGATTTAAATTGATTTACCATGATTAATGATGTGATATGATGATTTCCGGATTTTGGGAATATTATATTATTATTATATTGCTTTTGGACACGAATTCCGAGAAAATCATAAAATTGTGATTTTGAGCGATGGCTTGAGATTTGAGTGGAGTTTGACTCTGAAATTAAGTTACATGATTTAATTGATGAAATTTATTTGTAAATTATCTGTTAGACATTGTGTTATATATGAAGTTGTGAAACTTACTTGTGCTTTATAAAAGCTCTATTTCGGGCAGAGACCCTATTGAACTATTGATTTGATTTTGAGATTTAAATAGTTTTGAAATGAGATTCTTGATTTGTGATATCATCCTCGGTGATTTAATGGTCTCCTCTAGATGTCGTAGATCCTGGAGTAGTCACGATCCACTGCTTGGAGATGAGTAGCTCCGAGGGGAGGCTCAATCTCAGAAGTGTGAGTTTATATTGATATCATCCAGACGTCGTTGATCCTAGAGATGATATCACCCCAAACGTCGTTGATCCTGGGGAGGTACTCGGACTTGAGACACCCGAGTTGCACGCGTTGTATTGATATCGTGACGGGTTATTGAATATTAAGATTGGATGTTGAGGATGGTGGTATCATGATTAATTTTGAATTATATTAACTGTTTTCTTTTACTTTGATTTATATAACTCATGTTTTATATGATATGCATGCATGTTTGTGAAAACTGGAGGGTAAGACTATTTTAATAAATGTATTTCTAAACCTTTATTTTGTCCACTCACACATTTACTGTTTTTGTACCCTCCAGGCCCGTGCACAGGTACTGAGGCTCGTATTGAGGCAGAAGAATAAACAGACCGTTGCGTACTCGAGTTCTGACCGCGTAGGACTTTAATCCTTGTTTGTAAATATTTCTTATGCTCTGTAAACCGGTTGACGACTGAGGTAGTCAACGGTCCTAAAGACGTACCTATCCCTGGTCTGACTATGTGTGTTGTTGGTTATGTTATATTATGTATTTATATATATATATATATATATATATTATGCAGACTACTTTTGGTATTTTAAAATCATAGTCAGACGGGAGCAGGATCATTCACGATTATCGAGGAATAATCGGGATGGGTCCTGTCATAATACCCGATCTTGGAAGCAAGAACGGTGAGCAAGACTCATTAGCTTGAGAAGCAAGAGCGGTGAGCAAGACCCCGTGAGCTTGGAAAAGAAAGATCGGCGAACAATCCCACATCGCTCGGGGAGGGAAATGTGAAGTGCCTTATATGTGTGGGCATGTATCTATCTAACACAAGGCCTTTTGGGAGCTCACTGGATTTGGATTTCTTGGGAACTCCAAAGTTAAGCGAGTTGAGGCTGGTGCAATCCCAAGATGGGTGACCCCTGGGAAGTTGCACCATGAGCTCCCGAAAACAAAATCGTGAGGGCAAGGAGGCCCAAAACGGACAATATCGTGCTAGAGTCGGGTCCTAATAGAGACCCCTGGGAAGTTGCATGTGAGCTCTCGAAAATAAAACCGTGAGGGTTGGGCCCAAAGCGGACAATATCCTGTTGGAGAAGATAGGGTCGTGACAGAATGGTATCAGACCCAGACCCCGACAAGAAGTGTGCCAGCCAGGACGCTGGGCCTCAAGGGGGTGGATTGTAATACCCGGTCTTGGAAGCAAGAACGGTGAGCAAGACCCGTGAGCTTGAGAAACAAGAACGGTGAGCATGACCTGTAAGCTTAGAAAGGAAAGATTGGTGAACAATCCCACATCGCTCGGGGAAGGAAATGTGAAGTGTTTTATATGTGTGGGCACATATCTATCTAACACAAGGCCTTTTGGGAGCTCACTAGCTTTGGATTCCTTGGGAACTCCAAAGTTAAGGGAGTTGAGGCTACTGCAATCCCAGGATGGGTGACTCCTGGAAAATTGCACATGAGCTTTCGAAAACAAAACCGTGAGGGCTGGGCCCAAAACGAACAATATTATGCTAGATGGGCTGGGTCGGAAATTACAGAAATGCTTGTAGAGCGGGATTCAAAGGGTCTGTTGCTAATACTTGAAATAAACAGGGGACTTTAATATAGTGGCTGACAATTGAGCAAATGAGGTGTTACTCACTTTTCCATATCTTCCCTTTTTTTTTGGGTTGAACCCTGCACACCTAACCGCACCATTATTATTTTTTTGTTGACTCCATACTAATTAATTATAGTAGGCTTTGTCCAACACATCTTGCATGGTTCCCGAATTTTGAACATTGAAACCATTATTGTCTCCAAGGACTTCAATTTTCAAGGCCGCATGCATTTCCTCATGCATTTAGTTATTTCGTTCTTCTTCCTTTACATGCGCAAACTCCATCCCACGATCTACCACTTGATTGATTTGGTGGGCTCACATACAGATGATGAGTGTTGACCGTTTGAAGGTAGGTTGTTCTGCTAATCTATCTGAACACTTACGAACTTCAATATTTTTTCTTTTTACGGATGAGTATTCATGAACAACGTATTCTTCTTTCCGATCATGCTCAATTTTTTTTTATGTTCTTGAACATTTTGTCTTTTTTCTTTGCGGTTCCTGAACGTTGCTACCTCTCGGACTCATTGGACGATCATGATTGTCCCCTTTCTTTCTAGGTCTACGAGGATGATTTTCTTATGAACAATAATGATCGTTCATTTACGTTCATGTATTTTTCAGACAATCATGATTGTCTAATTCCATGAGCATCAAACGCTTCAGGTCGATCATCATTGACTGTTACCTTATGACAGACGAGATATTCCTCATGACCTCTAGAAACAAGCCTCTCGGCAGATTTAGTGCACTGGGATGCACGCAGCATCAGAGTAGTCGTTGATCTTGGGAATTAATTGAAGACGCACGCACCCCCTATAAAACATCAAAGAGAAACATTAGTAAAATAATGTAAAGGAATGACATACATATTACCTTTCCTGATTTTTTTCTTCTTCAAGGATGTGTAAGGCGCAGCTGTTGCCCCCCAATTTTTGAATTCGCAGCAGCTGGCTCCTTCCCTGACTCACTTTTGATTTCTTCCAACTCTTCCTTTCTTTCTTTTGCTGACTTTTTTTTTTCTTCTTTCTTTCTTTTCTTTTTTTCTTTTCTCTTTGATTTTTCTCTTCTGACTCACTCTTTGATTTTTTTTTTCTTGCTCATTTTCCTGATTTCCTCCTTGCCCTTTTCTTTTTGCCTTCCCCATGTGCCTTTATATATAAGCAACGAGAGAGAGATGGGATGAGATAGAACTTGGTAATTTAAATTCAAAAATTATTTGATGATTTTTCAACTTAAAATTCAAACAATTGGTATTTTTTTGAATTCAAAAAGTCTGACTTTATTTTTTATTTTGCAAATATCTAAAGGATATATACCCCAAAACTGATTTGAATGAGTTTTCTTTTTTTACAAACTCGCTTGAATATTTTCAGCCACATATTTTGTTAGGGATTTTATTTCCTTAATTATTTTTTGTTTCAATAGATGCCCCCTCAAGAGTTGTATGTGTTGTAGATTTACACATACAAGACTTGATACCAACTCCTCTTATTTGACCAATTTTTCCATGTATTTTCAGGTAATGGATCCACACGACAAACTTCGTGCTCAACGGGCTTTTAACGAGCAGGGGAAGGAACTTAAAATCGGTCTCTTGTACCCCCGATCAACATCAATGAGATCACTCAAAATCAATGTGGCCCCGTCTTTTGGCATAATATGGGTTTCCAAGGACAAATTGAATTATGGATGGACAAATTGAATTGTGGATTTCTCAAATTTGATGTTGATGCGGAGGATGGGGTCATCAAGACCTTCCAAAATCATGGTGATCCTATTGATTGCTACTCATTGTCAAAAGTCAACAACAATCGGCAATGAGATAGCGAGGTGGAGGTAAAAACTGATTTATGTCCTCTTATTTATAGGATGATGCAGAAAAAAGAGGGGTGGACCACTAGCTTTGATTTATGCGGTTGAGCTATCCTTGAGATTCGTCTACTCGAATAGACTGAACTTACTTTATCGAGTTTTGAGAACCAACTTAATCAAGCCGGGATATATGATGTTGTTGCTGTCTCCTGCTACTTTTTTTAGTACTCTTCTGCCGTTTTGAAGGCCTTCTGTAAACTGTGGGGTCCATTATCAAATACCTTTCACCAAACGAATGGTGAGATGAATATATCTTTGTATGATCTAAAGGTCATCGGTGGCTTGCCAATAAGCGGGGTTCCTTATGAAGAGTTTATTCCACTTAACATCGAATTAAAGCAATCAGACTCATATCCCTCAACTGTTGCAGGCCTCTTGAGGATCCATGCCCAGTTGTGTGAGTTCCATGGTCTAAGCCATATCTACTAGTCTCATTGGCTCATGCATTTTTACCACGGTCCATTTTTTTATGATGGTTTTGGTACACAAAAAATATTTTCAACAAAACAACATGAGAACTTTGCAACTGCTGGAAGGATGGTTTTACAGGTTTCTGATGAAGGGGCTCTAGTTGCCTACTTAGTTTTTTGGCTTAGCAGATTTGTGCTTCCATCTCTCAGCTATCGGATTATACCAGAATTTTTCTTTATGGTCGGCTTGATGGCCCAAGGTATTAAAGTTTATGTGGTACTAGTAACTTTGGGCTACATTTACCACGGATTAGGTGGCACTGCCACCAACCCGAAAGAACCTGGCTTATCAAGTACTTCCTTTCCCCTTCATTATATGATCGGCTGGTTGGGACAATATTTCCCTTCTTTCTATAAGTCCTGGGCTGATAGTGAAAGTCCTAAGAAATTTCCTCTTTTGAAGCGCTATGCTGGTGTAGAACCTAACATGTTTAGCATTACTGAAGCTCGAACCCTCTTCCACGTATCCCAATCTGTTGTTTATCAGGCACATGCCTTCGTTGAAGAGACTGGTCGCTTCTTAGTAGATGTTGGGAAATTAACAAGTGAGCAATTTGACTTGTTGGTGTGCATGCGTTTCTCATTACTACCTGTACGAGTTGGACAAAATCTTTAGTTGGAGTCGTATTATCTGAAAAGATTTGCTAGACAGTTTGGTCTAGACCAAGGAGTTCCTTCAAATGAGCTTGACTCATATGTTCCAAATAGAGATCAATATGGGATTGAGGATTTGGCCAAAGCACAAGCCTTGCTTCATAGTAGTGACACTACATCTGTATTCTATATCCCTTGATCTACTCACTTAGGCGAATGCTCATGGTGGTATTGTCGATGGTGGTCTAGGCGAAGTGCTCCCTATTTGGCGCCATATGTATCTTGCATTTAGTTGACTTTAGAGAATCGCCCCATGAAATAGTTTGAGGCAAACCTCTACAGGTATAACCGAGGAGGTTCTTCTTTTTGCTAAAAAGACAAAGCAGCCTCTGAATGTGTGGCCTGTTGGAGGGCACTCTCGTTCTGAGAAGAAAGAGACCATCACATATACAGGAAAGGCTCCCAAGAGATTATTAGAGAATAAATCATCTAGCTCTAGCAAAAGGGTTTGTCATGAGGAAACTGGTAGTTCAAACAGCCCCATAGTTGAGATGAGTAGTACTTCGGAGGCTGTTGTTACTATGATGAAGCCCAACGAGCAATCCATTGATGTAGGATCCACTAGTGCAGGTGATTTTGTAGCTCCAAAAGATCCACTAACGATCTCTCAGATTGAGAAATCGATTCATGACCTTGTTGCTTCTGAAACTGATGAGTTTCGACGAAAATACATAATTTCTGAGGCAGAAAACATTTTTCAAAGACTTACTCAGCCCTCTGCACAAATTTTAGCTTCCAAGAGAGCAATTTTTAGTTCTCTTGAGTTTTTGAAGTCTATGATGGGCTTTCTTGGCTCGGGAGATGCCAAGTTATAGTGCTTCTCAGTGACAGTTTCTCAGAGTTTCAAATTAGCTGAGCAATTATGTGAAAATGGTGTTGATATCGAGCCGGAGACTAATGTTGACATCAACTTGTCTTAGCGTAATGCCGAATGTTTGACTATGAAAAAGACATTAGATCTAGAACTCTCGAACTCTATTAAAGGCTTGGATGATTTGAAGGCTACTAAGCTTGCAGTAGTAGAAGCTGAGGACCGAGCTCGACTTTTGAGAGAGCAATATAAGTTTGCAAAAGGCTCGTTTGAGGAAAAAATTGGAGAATTAAAAGTGTCATTGATGTCACAAGACAAGTTGGAGCATGAGTTGAAGGTGCAGATTGATGATCAGATTGCAAGCATTCGAGCTTTCGGCAAGGCTCACAGAGACGAATTTGAGGCATTGATGAAGTTGATGCCTTCTTTTACATGTGAGCCAAAGTAGAGATTTCTATTGCAGATTTTTGTTATTTTTTTCAATAAATATGGAACCACGTTGAGTGGACTCCTTGCTATGTACTTTTTTTTGCTACCATATTGGAGAGAAGTTCTCCTTAATTTTTTCCTTGAAGATGCTTTAATATAATTGTGCAATTTCAATTGCAATGTGATCAAGGAATTTCTTCTTTAATATCTTCATTCATATTTCCCCAAAATAATTATAATACCTCGAGCACCAAAATATCATTGAGAAATATGTGTGTTGATAGTATGATGAAGATTAATATATGATTCCTTATTGCAGTTGCATGAGCACGAATTTTCAACTTCAAATTTTGCATTTGTATTTTGGCTATATTTGTAGATGATAGCCAACTACCATGGAGGAAACTTTTAATTTCTTTTGGGATGTATTTTCTTGTATGACATTTGATTTGACAGCAATGATTCTCTAGCCTGCTTCAACTTGAAATTTTGCCCATCCCTGTTTGTACCAAGTCCACTTGTACTATTGATTCTGGCTTTCGATGCATAACCTGTGCTTAATTTTTTTTTCTTGTCTTTGAAAAGAAGAATTTGATGGTATATTAAGCTGATGTATTCTTTTATGATATTTCAAAAGATATAATTCCTGAAATAAACATAAAAAAATTCCATGATGAGATAGAGTTAGTTAATATTTATGGCTGCATCTAGCTTTTAGATCAGATTTCCTATGTACCCTGTGAAGGGATCAATCCAAACATAGTTCATCCCTTTGTTCGAGGGTTTTGAAATTTTTATGGCTGTGTCCAATTTTGAGTTAGACTGCCTACGTACCTTGTGAAGGGATCAAGCCAAACGTAGTTCACCCATTTTGGTTTAGGGTGATTTAAGGGGAATTGGGGATTTGATAACTACGTCTAATTTTGATGCTAGGTTGTCTACGTACCCTTTTTGAAGGATCAACCCATTCGTAGTTCAGAGGTTTTTTTTTTTGTGCTCTAATTTTTACGTGGACCGCCCTTTGCAGGTTTTCGATCCAACGAGCAACTCATATCTTTGCCCCCCTCCTTTCTTGAATCGACCTTTTAGGTTTTCAATTCAAGGGGCTTTTTTTTTACATGATGAATTAGTCGTATAACTTCTTGATGAATTTCCCATTCACGCATTCAAAGATGTGGACTCCTTCTGAGTTAGACATTTCATAAGACCCTTTTGTAAAGACCTTAGTGACGACATATGGTCCCTCCCATTTTGGCTCAAACTTTCCATGCACTTTTCTAGTAATGACAATGGGTCTTCGAACAGTTAACACAAGGTCTCCTACAGAAAAGGCTCTAAGTTTGCCTTTTTTTAAGGCTCCATCGACTTGCGCTTGATAAATTTCGAGCCTTTGTTGGACATTGAGCCTTTTCTCATCCAGGGCCTCGAGCTTTGCTAGTATAACTTTTGTATTTTCTTCCGCATCTGTTAATTGTACGGCTACCCATAGTGAAGGTAATTGGACCTCAAGTAGCAATACTGCTTCAGAGCCATACACCAGGTTAAACGACGTACATCTGGTTGCATTACAAACAGTTGTTCAGTAAGCTCACAGTGCTTCAAGGAGGCACTCATGCCAATCTCTTTTAATCCATGCCACCATTTTCTTTAGGCTATTACACAACACTTTGTTGAAAGCTTCTGCCTGTCCGTTTGCTGAGGGATTGTAACTTGAGAAAAATGAAAGTTGGAATTTGTACTTTTCACATAGTTTAAACATGGCTCGACACTTGAAGTACGTGGCATTATCGGATATGATTTTTTCTGGCACCCCGGAGTGGTAGATGATGTGGTCTTTTATGAACTTTGTGACATCTTTGGCCTTTACTTCTTTTATGGAATTGTTGCAGCCCACTTAGAGAAATAATATGTTGCTGCCAAAATGTATTGATGTAGGCGAGAGGATTTTGGCCTAATCATGCCTATGACATCAAATCCCCAAGTTTGGAAGGGCCAAGATAAAACTGATGGATGTATCATTTGTGGAGGTGGGTGCTTGAAGTCTCCATGTAGTTGACATTCCTTGCAATCTCATATCATTGTCGGTCAATAATATTGAAGCCTTCTGATCTGAGCAGCTAGCTTTGGGCCAGCTTGATGAGCGCCACAAGTCCCGGAATAAGTATCATATAAGACTTACGATGTTTCATGTATTAAGAGACATCTTAAGAGCACTACATCAAAGGACCATCTGTATAGAGTGTGATCTAAATACACAAAGGGTATTGCTTGCCTTCTAATTTCAGTTTTTTTTCTTCAAATCTGAAGGTAACTTTCTTTGCTGAAGGTATTCGATTATTGGTTGGTGCCAATCTACCTCTCCATCATGCTCTCCGATTTCACAAACCGTAACAATGTTAGATTCAACGATTCCATTGATTCTATCCAAAGCGGGTGGTAGTAGATGCCACTTCCCAATAGTAATTTGCTCCTCTCTTTCATCTGGTAATGTTAGAGATGCTGCTAAGTTGGCTAATGCGTCAGCCTTGTCATTACTTGGCCTCGGGATATGATTGATTTTAATATCTTTGAACTTTGACATCAGATATTTGGCCCTTTCATGATATCATACCAGATTAGGATTTTTTACTTCATATTCTCCATTCAATTGCTTGACAACAAACTGAGAATCGCCAAATGCTCACAGGTGATCGAGGTGCATTTTGAGTGAAATTTCGAGACCGACGATCAGCACCTCATATTCTACCACATTATTTGAATATGGAGCCATGAGGGGTGAAAGAATATGGAATCAAGATTCCTGAGGGTGTGACAAATACAATGCCTGCTTCTGCCCCTCTCTTCCTAGCTGCTCCATCAAAGTATAAATGCCATGATGAAGGTTTGGTTAAGAACACGTTTTCGTCAGATAAATCTTCCAAGAGTTCTATGTCTGCTGGCATAGGATGTGCAGCTAAAAAGTTGGCTAGTGCTTGTCCCTTTATTTCCTTTTGAGGCACATACTTTATCTCAAATTCGGAAAAAATTAGAGACCACTTGGCTAAACGCCTTGATAGTAATGGTTTTGACATCAAGTACTTAAGAGGATTGGCTCTTGACATTAGGATGATATTATATGCCAGGAGGTAATGATGAAGCTTCTGTAGAGCAAAGACAAACATGAGCATATTTTTAAGATGAAGGAGTAATTTTTTTCTGCCCCGACCAATGTCCTGCTTAAATAGTAGAACGCATTCTCTTTTTTTTTTCGTCATCATTGTTTTGAGCAAGCAATGCCCCCAGTGTGCTTTCAAATGCTGCGATGTAGAGAATCAACGACCTTCATTTGACTGGTGCCATCAATACTGGTGGCTTTGACAGGTAATGTTTAATGCTGTCAAAGGCTTTTTGGCATGCTTTGTCCCATATGAATGGCGTATCCTTATTCATAAGCTTTGAGAAAGGCTGACATCTTCCTGAGAGATTTGAGATGAACTTGCAGATGTAGGCTAATCTCCCCTGTAGTCCTCGTAGCTCTCGCAAGTTTCTTTTATTTTATCAGGGACAATTTCAATTCCCTAGTATTTGACAACAAAACCCAGGAACTTTCCTAACGCTACACCAAAAGCACACTTTCGAGGGTTCATTCTAAGTTGATGCTGGCAACGTCTATCAAAGACTCTTCTCAAATTACCGAGATAATGACATCTTTCTTTTGTTTTGACCACTAGATTGTCCACATAACACTTGATGGTGTTGTGTAGCATGTCACTAAAGATCACCGTCATGGCTCTTTGATATGTTTCTTCTGCATTTTTTATATGAGACGACATAACAGTGTAGCAATATTTTATGATTGGTGTACAAAATGAGGTGAGATCTTCGTCTTTTTTGCCATTTTTATTTTATTGTAGCCCGAGAATCCATCCATGAAGGATAATGATGTGAAACTAGTTGTGGCATCTACCAACAACTCTATATTCGGAAGCGGAAATTCATTTTTAGGGCATGCTTCGTTGAGATCTCTGTAATCCACAGACTTAGA
Organism: Prinsepia uniflora; assembly: GCA_032719365.1. Lineage (NCBI taxonomy): Eukaryota > Viridiplantae > Streptophyta > Magnoliopsida > Rosales > Rosaceae > Prinsepia > Prinsepia uniflora. The sequence continues at coordinate 58,645,901 of CM064872.1, forward strand.
TTTGTCCTGAAGTCTTTTTCTTAATAGGAACAATGCTTGAAAGCCAGGTAGGGTACTTTACTTCTCGAATGAATCATGTTGTTTTTAATTTCTTAATATCTACTTCAATTTGAACTGATAGCTCAAGTCAAAAACGGTGTGGAGCTTGCTTTACCCACCGACTTTTTTTCTGGCACGCCTAGTCAGTAAACTACGACTTTTGGATCCAACCCCGACATGTCTTGATATCGCCACGCAAATACATCTTGCCTTTAGTAAACTGAGCTGAGATAGTCAAATTGTTCCTTGGTATGGACTGATCGATTTTCCGAAGAGGCCGAGTATAACTTGTCATCAGGGATTCCATGGTATCTTTGATGGAAGTTGGCTCATTCTTAGCCTTTGTTGGGCGCTTAACAACGATTTTAAGTTTCAAAGTTTTTGAGCTTGACTCTTCTTCCTTTTTTCGGACCTTTCACCTTAACACGAACTACTTTAGGGAGATCAGACACTTTGGTTGTGTGTCTCCCCTCCTCTGAGGTTGCATTGTCATATTACCTGATGATTGATAATACTTGGCGTCAGAGTAATTCACCTCTTCCCTACATAAGGGATCAATGTCTGCATAAACCTTCTTGGCTATTCCACCTGCGAAGTACTTGAAACACTGATGTAAGGTGGAAGGGACGATGCCATTACGGTGGAGCCATGGTCATCCTAATAACACTTTGTAGGATGTATCCGCATCAATTGCATGAAATAATGTCTCCGTGTAGAGTTCTCATATACTCAATGGTAGTCATGGATCCTAAAGCCTCCGAGTTCACCAGTGACTAAGAGAGGTCGATTGTGTGTTTTGGACCCCAACAAGAGATCGATGTCATTGAATGTCACCGTCGCTAGACATTGTGCACATAATTTCACCGATATTTTTGGTTCTCCTTTCGGTTTGGGACATGACTTTGATAGGTCCTCAAATAAGCATTATATTATATTATTTTATACCTTTTATACTTGACTTTTAATATTAGAATAATAAAAAAATAGATAAAATAATATATTTTTGTGATATTTTTGTTTAAATAAATAAATCTGGTAATTTGGAGCGTTTTGGCGAAAGAATCATCCTAATCGGAATTATAACGAAGAAATTATGGACGACATTCGGTTGAATTATATGAATTAATTAATTTATCTTTTCTTATTTGCAGGCCCAAATTAATAAAAACAATCCGCCTAGCCCAATTTAATTGATTCAAGCCCAGCAAAATCCTGGCCCAGCGCGGCCCAGCCCGCGTCAGTCTTCCTGCCAGCCCTGCCAATGCGGTCGGAGCGCGCCTGCTGAAGGTTCCTTCGTCCGTTCGACGCGCGCATGTCGAACCAATTAGCGCGCGTGCGCTGAATGTTAGTCCCTCTTTTCAGCTGCTCCTCACCAACTTCCACCAAACCTGTCAGCAGGTCCTAGCCGAATTCCTGAGCAGCCCTTGCCCTGCATCAAACCTGCTCCCATTTTTCTGATTTTTCTGATTTATCAGCCACTTTTCAGCTCCAAACCATGCCTAATATCATTATTAATCATCATTGTTCATCATTTCATTTATTTTATTTTATTTTGTATTTTTATTTTGAATATTTATGGCTCCCTCTATAAATAGGGAGACCATTTCACTTGTTTAGGGGTCCCCAATTGTCCCATTTTGTTTCTCTTTTTAGTTTAGGTTCTAATATTTCTCTCTAGTTCTTCTCTTCTTTTAGTTCATCTTCTTTATTTTTGGGGACCATTTTAATTTTTTATAGATTTTCTTATTAATTAGCTTTCTTTTAATTCTTGTTATTAATTTATGTTATTTTTATATTAGTACTTAATTTCATTTCTTCTTTACTTTGTTCTTGTAATTTTTCTTTGAGATCTCTTAAACACATTTTTATGCTTTCCTTAAGAAATACCTAGGCCGAGTATTTCCGAAATAATTCTAGAATTTAAGTCTGAATTCTTATGTTTTATCCTCCATCTTTATACGGTTCCAGCCGCTGTTCGGTGTTCCTTATGAATAACATTCCATTGTTTCCATCCACTTTCGGAATCACAAACTGTTCTTGGGTTCCGAAAGTGTAACTTTATTCCTTTACTTAAATTCTTGTTATTGTTTCGGTTTACTTATAATTCAATATATGTGTTGGTATTTTATTTCTAACATTTGCAAGTAAGAATGCAATCTCCATGTGTTTTACTTTTTGAATTTCATTTACTTCATATGTTTTAGCGCATAACCTTCAATTTAACGCTAAGTGTTTATGACCGCTGTTCGGTGCACTTAGAATAGGGTTGAAGAGATTTAAATGTTTGACGCACATTGAAATCAATAACATAATATGAATCGTATTATAAGTGTTTATGACCGTTATTTGATGCATTCATAATATTGAAAAATGTATGCATGTAATTAAGATGATGAAGGCAGAATTTTGGGATTGGTTCAATATGAGCAAATTAATAGAGTGTTGGTAAAAATATGTGTTTGAAAAAAGTTAACTTGTGCAAAGATTAAAGTGGAAGTAGAATTAAGTTTTTAATTATATTTACTTGTTTTCTTTATTCTATGATTACAATCTTTCAAACCCCCCATTTAATTCTTTATTATTTTATTATTTTATTCTTTATTTCATTAATTCATTAATTCTTTTATTCTCAAATTCATTTATTCTTAAATTCTTTATTATTTAATTCTTTAATTCTTTAATTCATTATTCTTTGATTATTCATTATTCTTTTTAACTAACATATTATTAATGTTCCCTAATTTCTCCAGTTAAGAACGATCCCTATTTACCAATACTACATCTACACAAAAAGGGTTTAAATTGCATAATACTCGAATTACGTATTTAATTTAATGCGTAGTTTGGGCGTTATCAGACTTATACTGCTTGGGGCTTTTTTTTGGGACTGGAAGTTTGAGATTCTATTTCCTCATCGACTTTATCGGACCATTTATACCCAAAGCTCTGTTTGCATTTTCAAGTGGGTTGCTCGTCCTTCATCTGTCTCTGAGCCACTCCCACGATCCTTTATGGAGACCATGTGGTAGGAGTGTGTACCCTTATCGACTTATGTGTTGAAGAATTTGGTAGGTAAGAACTCAATAAGAGTAATCGGTACCGTAGAATGTTGTTCATACTTTTCTTCATGTGGTACATGGGCCTTCTTTGATGACCTTCTCCTTCTATTCTTATCTTTCCGAGTTGGTGCTCTTCAATTTTTTACGCCGGGCGAGTTAAGGAGTCAAGGTTGGTGGTACGCCTAGCTATAGTTTTACTACTCTTGCTGATGGTTTTCCAATCTTCTGCAGATTCTTTAGATGATGAATCATCCCAAACTTTAAATGTTGGAGCAGTCATTAACTCATAAAAAGATGGGATTTGAGAATTTCCGGTTTGTGGCATGTCTGGGGATGCTTTGACAATTTTATTCTCATCATCTACTTGAAAAGCTACCTAGATTGCAGCCTTTGGTGATGACTCAGTGGGTATAGCTTCTTCCCCTATCATGTTTGTTGATGCTTCTCCTTGAGAGTATGAATCCAACTCCAACTCACCCTTGTTGATCATCTCTTGAATTTTATTCTTCACCACATATCAATCCTTCAGTGTATGTTTGAGGATTCGGTGATATTGGTAGTATTTGGGATCTTTTATCTTATTAACCTCAGCCAGACGTTTAGGATCAGGAAGAGTGCTGGCTTGGAAATTGAGGAGTTCGTCAAATATCACCTCGACGTCATCATCGTCAAAAGAATACTTGACTGTTTTCAGTTCCTGGAGAGTTGGACGTTTGGATTGCTCTTTGTCATTGACCTTGTCAATTTTCTTTTCTGTTTTGATAAATGTTGCCATTGACTCTGTCAGGACCCGACCCTCCTCTGTCAAGTCCCGACTCATCTAGCACGATATTGTCCGCTTTGGGCCTCGCCCTCACGGTTTTGTTTTCGGGAGCTCACGGTGCAACTTCCCAGGGGGTCACCCATCATGGAATTGCACCAGCCTCAACTCGCTTAACTTTGGGGTTCCAATCCCCCCCAAAGCCACTGAGCTCCCAAAAGGCCTTGTTCTAGATAGGTGTGTGCCTACACCTTTAAGGCACACCACCATCCCCTCCCAGAACATTTCCCCCCGCATGAATGTGGGATTGTTCACCGTTCCCTCCAGGACACGGGTCTTACAGACTCTCCCTTCTTCTGCGTCATCTTCTTATTGTCATCTTACTTGTCTCCAACTAGGACTTTCTGTGTTGTCGTCCTTTTTCGAGCGATCTGTCTTTCGATGTTGCTTGCTTTAGACACCAACTCATCGAAGGATTGAGGCTCTGTAGTGGCTACAAAGGTTGCAATGTTCAGTATGAGATTGTTATAGCACATTTGTACTGCTGATTATTCAGTAATCTTTTCTGGACACTGCAGGTTGAGACTCCTCCATCTCATACTGAAATCGTTTTCACTTTCATACATTTTTTTGCATGGTTTGGGCGAGCTCACTTATCAAAACCTTCTTCTTTGAACTCACGAATGCGAGGAATGCTTTTTGTATATCATCCCATGTTAAGATGGATTCTGCTTGTAGCTGGGTGTACTAGGTGAATGCAGCTCCTTTTAGAGATTGGACAAATTGTCGAACCAATAGAGCATCTGATTGCGACGTCTTGCTACAAGTCAAATAAAAGTGCGCCAGATGTTCATGGGGAGATCCATGGATCCTATCATACTTGTCGAATGTTGGAAAAGCCACGACATCATATTTGGAAGGTTATGGCTTCCGATATCCAAGGACAGGAGTAGCCATGAACATTTGGAATTCTCGGATACCTTCAACAATGAGTGTCTTTATGTCCACTAGAGTCATCGACTTTGAAGATTCTCCAATTTCTTCTTTCCTTTCGTCGAAGTCATGTACCTTTTCCTTCTTGCGATCATTCAAGTTTAGTTGAATGGCTAGTTGCAGCTAGTGAGGATATCTCAGCATCTTTCTCTACTATCTTCTTGTCATTCATTGCTAGCTTTCTGTCATTCTCTGCTAGTCTTTGCTCCATCTTTCTTCTCATTGATATGAGCATTTCTTCAACATTTTTAGGATGTTGGACTTCTGGATTCTCCTCACCTGTCACCAATACCTATGTGGTTTCAGCCGTTCCACCTATATCTCCCCTTCCTAATTCGAGGATTCTCTCCTCCAAATTGTATGCCTCCATCGGTGGGGATTGAGATTAATCATAAAGAGGATCCCAAGATAAGGCAGCAGGGTGTAAGGATGTTAGTTCAGCAATGGTGAGACTAAGCATATCTCGAGACTTGGCACAAGTTAACGGACCTCTATAACTAGTTCGAGACTTATTTGCCCTCCTTGCTGGTACATCCATTCTTGTCTTGTAAATAATGGTAGGCTCTACTCCTCTCTTCGGGAGAGATACGTCGACATGTTTATGAAGGCGAAACCTTTGTTTCCGCTCATTGTTATTCGCGAAGATCTCAGTGTATCTCTTCCTACTTTGTCAGTGCTCTCCTATATTCTGGTTGTATGAACAACTGGATTTCTTGGACGTCTAAGGTTTCAGTGTCTTACTTCTCAGCTTGTTGAGAGCAAGCCTCCTGAATTCCTTCATCAATAGAAGTCACTAGTACAGATTCTCCTATGTATTGGAGGATAGGAATGGTACCGATCACGATGGTGGTAGACGGGCCGCTAGCGGTGATGACTGGAGGAGTGATTGGTTAATTTTTTGGTTTGATAGCTTCTATTGTAGTGACCTCTTCCAAGATGGATCTAATTGCATCCATTTTCTCCTTCTCCTTCCTCGGACGTCGTGCAGCTTTTTTCCTTGCATTACGAAGGCCACACTTTGATGGAGCTTGCTTTGGTTGGAGTTTGCATGCCTTCACAACAGTTTTTGGAGTGACTTTTGCTTCAGGTGCATTGAGTGCAGTCTTAGGTGCTATGAATTCTATCGGAGTTCGCTCCAAATGGAATGAAACACGATAACCAGCTTTGCCAGTAAGTCCGGCCTGAGTTGTAGGGATGCTACGGAAGAAGACGGTGATTTGTGGTGCCATTTGGATACCTAAAATGTGAAGACAAAATAGAAAAGGGATTTATTTCCATTGCAATTGGAGATGAAAAGGAAGATGGGTCCCACTGGGCGTGCCAAAAACTATGTAGAGGAAAAATGTAACTCCAACATAATCTCACCACCATGCCTAATTGCTGGAGGTTTTATTATTTTTTAGGGTACGACCCATCCAAGGCAAATGTATCTCTTAATTACATTCTCCTGTTACTGAGAAAAACCCTTTTATTCTGATTGCAAACGAAATTAAAATGATAGTAAAGTGTTTATTTGATTTGTTTGCAGCTGCACATAAGTCGAACCTTAGATTGCCTCCGTATCCCTTCGCGGGAATCAAACCAACGTAGTAAAAAAAAAATTAATTAGTGAATGACCCATTAAAATATGTGTTTAGCTATTTTGAAAATAGAATTGACTTCGAAGAAGCACAAATTTATTTAAGGGGGCGGTTGCATCTATATTAGTCTAAATTACCTACGTACCCTTAGCGGGATCAAACCGGCGTAATTTTGGAGATTTTTAATGAGTTTGGGATTTGATTATAGAATTTTTGGGCTCGGGAATTTTTAGAAGTGATTTTAGGGCTTTATGAGGCGTTGGGATTAATTAATGAGTATTTTGATGACTCATTAATTTTTTTTTATTAGTCCGATTGTAACAAATTTCTGAGCCCAGCTTCAAATGTATCTACTGAAGTATCAAATTCTCTTTCTAATAGGTCTCTGCTTATTCTTATTTGCTGCTGAGATTGGCCCTCAAACAAGAACTTGGAGAAAACGTCGATAAAAGAAACAAACTGGCCCTCTTTTTTTTTTACTCGCTACCCCACTGTTTCTTCCTCAATTTCATGTCCACCATTCGACTTCAAGGCCTCATTTGACACGGTAAGATCATGCTCCACTTATTAACAGGGTTTTCTACCCTGCTCCCTGCTTCAAATCCCCGCCACAAATTTTTCGCATGCACCAACTCAATTGATACCTTTCTTTTGATTTCCACAATTCAAAGGGTTTGCAGGTAATACTTGAAACAAACAAGGGACTTCAATATAGTGGTTAACATTTGAGTAGAGGAGGTGTTGCTCACTTTTCCATATCTTCCTTTTTTTTGTCTGTAGCATGCACACCTAACCACACCATTATTATTTTTTTGTTGACTCCATACTAATTAATTATAGTAGGCTTTGTCCAACACAGCTTGCATGGTTCCTGAATTTTTAACATTGAAACAATTATTGTCTACAAGGACTTCAATTTTCATGGCCTCATGCATTTAGTTATTTCATTCTTCTTCCTTTACAGGTGCAGACTCCATCCCACGGTCTACCACTTGATTGATTTGGTGGGTTCACATACAGACGATAAGTGCTGACCTTTTGAAGGTAGGCTGTGCTGCCAATCTATCCGAACACTTATGAACTTCAATATTTTTTCTTTTTACGGATGAATATTCATGAACAACATATTCTCCTTTTCGATCATGCTCAAGATTTTTTTATGTTCTTGAACATTTTGTCTTTTTTCTTTGCGGTTCCTAAACGTTACTACCTCGCGGACTCCTCGGACGATCATGATTGCCCCCTTTCTTTTGAGGTCTACGAGCATGGTTTTCTTCTAAACGATCATGATTTTTCATTTACGTTCATATATTTTTCGGACAATCATGATTGTCTAATTTCATGAGTATCAAACTCTTCAGGTCGAGCATGATTGACTTCTACCTTACAGCGGACGAGATATGCCTCATGACCTCTAGAAACAAGCCTCTCGGCAGATTTGGTGCACCACGATGCACGCGACATCTGAGCCGTCGTTGAGCTTGGGAATTAATTGAAGACGCACCCCCATAAAACATAAAGAGAAACATTAGTAAAATAATGTGAAGGAATGATAGATATATTACCTTTCCTGATTTTTTTCTTCTTCAAGGATGTGTACGGTGCAGTTGTTGCCCCCTAATTTTTGACTTCGCAGCTACTGGCTCCTTCCCTGACTCACTTTTGATTTCTTCCAACTCTTCCTTTCTTCTTTTGTTGACTTTTCTTCTCTCCTTTTTTTCTTCTTTCTTTCTTTTCTCTTTCTTTTCTCTTTGATTTTTATCTCCTACTCACTCTTTGATTTTTCTCTCCTGACTCACTCTTTGATTTTTTTTCTTCCTCCTTTTCCTGATTTCCTCCTTGCCCTTTTCTTTTTTCCATTCCCATGTGCCAATATATATAGGCAATGGGAGTTGACAAGAGCCATCCCTAATCCCTCAGGATTTATACGGGATATACTACTCTCGCCTGACACCACATGTCAGACCAAGGATAATATTGTGACCCAAATAGGGCTTCCAGAGTGCACAGCTTCATGTGATGTCTCGGTCTCTACCATAGTCCGCATCCACGATCAACCTGAAGGGTATAAAAAGTAATTAAAACTGTGAGTGGACAAAAATAAATATTTTCAAATACACTTCAGGAAATAGATTTATACCCTTCAATTAAAAGTATGCATGCATCATAAAACATGTAATCTCAAAGGTTTTCTTAAAATCAAATCATATTGCTTTTCAAATCAATAGTTAGTGAACACATCTGTACATAAAGCAATAATCGAAAATATAACCAATCCTCATATCCCATATATGTCACATCTCATACCAACATATCATCATCAGTCACGTCATATGTGCAATTCGTGCAAATAAGATTCAGGACTACTCAGGTCCGAGCACGTCGCCGAAAACATATCAGGGGTCGACGTACCAAATCGCCATGAACAAATCAACGAACGATGACATATATCATAAGCACTCCCAAGTCGAGCCTCCCACGGCTGCTCGACAAGGGCAGTACATCGTGACCTCTCCAGGGGGGAGAGGGGGGAGATACAACTCATCCCAGAGGCGAGCAACAATCATCGGGACCTCTCTAGGGAACATATTCACAACCGGAGTCCCTCTCCAAGGAAACACATTCACACTAGAGTCATATCAATCTCAAGAGGATGGACTTAGTGAAAACATTTATCAAAACAAATCAAGTGTCTCACGTAGGGTCTCAGCCTAAAACAAAATCTCGTAGGGTCTCAGTCCAAAATCAATCTCGTAGGGTCTCAACCCAAAATCAATCTCGTAAATCATCTCAACCCAAAGCATAGAATGCACAAAGACTCACACTCGGAGCCTAATATTTTTCCAACATGGTCACAAGCCCGAAATATCATTCTATAAACCTGTAACAGGGCCACAAGCCCAAAACATCATTTCACAAATCAAATCACTGTTCAAATTCACATTTGACTATACTCTAAGTCAAATCAATAACAGACTGGGTCTCAAGCCCGAAATACCATTTTCACGCATCTCCGTGAAAACATTCAAAACCAATAATCAAAACATCATTCAAATCATTGAAATCCCAAGCACATAGAAAACTGGGCCCAAGCCCAAAGTTTCATATAAAACACAAATCTCAAAATACGTGCACAATAACATTTTTCACAAAAATTCTCAATAATCATACACAAAACATTATGCAATCCATGCATCTCAAACCATAATCATAACACATCTAAAACATTTATGCATGCATCATATTTATAAAACAAATGTCCACTCACTGACTGTCCTTACTGCGCGCTCACAATTCGGGCCATAAGCCAATCCGAGCCTAATCCAAAGTCGCCAGAACGTCCGAACTTGTCCAAATCATACTCAAAGGTCACTAACCATCTATACAAGTCCATAACAGAAACCCCTAACTATCCCCAAATTGAGAACGCTTCCCGAGGAGAAAAACCTCCAAATGACCTATCAAACGATCTCCGATCGACCTGAAACCATCACCATTGGATTCAGATCGTTGAAACCTTTTGAATAAGATCGGGTTAACCTCAAATTTCGTGTCCACGTGCCCACACCCGCCGGTCAAAGATCCGATCAACACTGACGTCAACTGCTAACGTCACCAACTAACGTCAGCCTTACAAATCTGACACCTGGAAGCTATAACAACCCGCCACATAGCACCCCCTGATTGGTGCCACATGTCACCTTCTAACATGTGCCACATGGCATATGATGACGTCATGCTAATGTCACTATTGATGCCAGCCTTGTCACGTCATCTGCCATATCATCTCACACGTCAGCCTGACAGCCTAACACTCTACCACATGGCACCACCTCACTGGTCCACGTGGACGCTGACGTGGACTTGCCACGTCGACGTTGAATCGACCTAACAACCTGCCACGTGTCATCATATGGTTGGCCAAGTGGCCTAATAGTGATGGCTTGCCACGTCATCATCGTCTTCATTCAGACGGTTCGACCCGTTTGACTGTAACGGGTCGTTTTGACCCGCGACCTCAACTCAACTTGTTCTACACCATTTCTCAACCAAAAAGCCCCATTCTTTCACCAATCTCATTGTCTCACCCAGAAATCGACTCATGGCCTCAAAACATGAAGAACGTACTTGAAATTCCCTGGCCAACCTCGAACTTTCACGGCCCAAGTTCAAACTCGGCCCCAGCACGATTGCAGCCGCCATTTCCTCTGATTTTTGGCTCATTTTACTCGTACAACCACAAGGAACACATCCACCGGTCTTAGTTTAGGGTTAAAACGTCTTAAATTTTAAACCCAAAATTGAAGCAAAACAGGTTCGCGGGGTTTCACATGGGTTTGGTTCTAGCCCACCACCGTCGTGGCTCCGCCACCACCACCGTCTCCCTCAGTCATTCTTGACCTCACTCTCTATCTTTCTCAAGCAGCCCAGCTGCTGGTTCAAATGAAAGAAAATGGGATGGGGGTGGGTTTCAGATTTTTGAAATGAAAAGGGGAGATGCATGAATGAAAGATGAGGATCAATGGATGAGTGACAAGTGTCACTCATCCATTAGACCTGAACACAAATATCTAGGCCCCCAAGAAACAAACCAAAAAGTCAACTCCTCGAATAACGCGTAACCGTAAAATCCGATCGAACCTTCCTTGACCCGTAACTTTCCCGTCTGATGTCCGAATTCGACGTGCCGACTGTCTACGGACTCGTAACGTCTCTACCTATGTAATGGACCTCGGTCCACATGCATTTGACCTAGGAGGTCAAAAGTCAAACATTTTCACCCATCCAAGGTCAAAATCATCATTTTACCTCGATCGTCCGATAATCCTTAATTAATTCCCAATTAATCTCAATAATCCCGTAAATTCGGGACGGGTCGTTACAAGAGAGATGGGATGAGATAGAACTTGGTAATTTGAATTAAAAAATTAGTTGATGATTTTTCAACTCAAAATTCAAACAGCTGGTATTTTTTTGAATTCAAAAAGTCTGACTTTATTTTTTATTTTGCAAATATCCAAAGGATAAATACCCCAAAATTGATTTGAATGAGTTCTCCTTTTTTGCAAACTTGTTTGAATATTTTCAGCCACATATTTTGTTAGGGATTTTATTTCCTTAATTATTTTTTCTTTCAACACATAGAGAATGAGGAATTAGAGCCAAGGTCCTAGAAATCTTCGACGTAATCGCTTGATATTTCCGATGAAGACAGATCACGAGACAACCACCATTCTACTCGACTCAACAAGGTGAAGAGTATGAGGAAATTAGGCAATTTTTGTTTTTTTTTTTGCTTTGAATATGGGTATCGGTGGGTATCGGTCAATTTCAACGATAATCGTCAAAATAAAAAGGTGAAAGCATGAATAAGAATTATAATAAAATAATAATAATAATAATAATAATAATAATAAATAATCATAATAACAAAGTAATATAATAATAATAATAATAAGTATGACCGAAGTCTTCGATCTTCCTAACTATATGCTCAGGGCCACATCGTGTCTCTACTTTTTAAATATATGCCATATTTATTAATATGTTATCAAAGAAATCTTTCCCCCCAATATCCATAATTTCAGCAAATATCGACGATTATCGTCGAAATTGGCCGATAATCACCGATACCCACCAATACCCATATTCAAAGCAAAAAAAAAAAAGTAACCAAAAATTGCCCAATTTCCTCATCCTCTCCACCTTGTTGAGTCGAGTAAAATGGTGGTTGCCTTGCGGTCTGTTTTCATCGGAAACATCAAGCGATTACGTCGAAGATTTATGGGACCTTGGCTCTAATTACTCATTCTCTATGATTCTCGGAGTGATGGAGACCAGGGATAAGATCAACTCGACATGCGAAAGAATTTGGGTCCTAGTGGAGAAGTTGGGTGTGAACGGGACTCGACATGGTGGATGGTCGGAAGAGGCAGAGGTCTTCTCGTGGAAGAAATGGGTGGAGAAGATGAAGCGGAGAAGATAAAGACTTTTTTCTTTGATAACATATTAATAAATAGGGCATCTATTTAAAAAGTAGAGACACGATGTGGCCCTGGGCATATATTTAGGAAGACCGAAGACTTCGGTCATACTTATTATTATGATTATTATTTTATTATAATTATAATTCTTATTCATGCTTTCATCTTTTTATTTATAATTTTTAATTTATTATCAACATATATTTGGGAATACAAATATAAGGTTAATTTGAATATTAATTAATTTTAGAAGAAAATTATGTTGAATGCAAGAATTCGTAGAGTAGAGATGTTTAATTTGAAGCAAATTATGTTGAATTGAAACAAATTATGTTGAATTGAAACAAATTATGTTGAATTGAAACAAATTATGTCAAATTGAAGCAAATAGAAAATTATGTTAAATTGAAGTAAATTATGTTGAATTGAAGCAAATTATGTTGAATGGTTAATTTGATTATTAGTGGATTTTACAAAAATATGAGATAAGCATACGATTAATAAGAATTCGTTTTACGTCCGATTTACACTAATTAATGTCCAATTTTCTAAATTATTATATAAATGCCAACTCCCTGATTTTCTAAATTATTAGGCAAAAGTAAACTCCATTATTATACTTGTTTTTATATTTTTAATTATATTAACATTCAATTATAGTAATTCACTTCAATTTATGTTTATGTTTAAAATTTTATATTATTAGTCATCAACAGAACTCTATTTTATCATATTATTCATCATATATTTATTATATCAAAGTCATTTTATAATTTTTATTAATCATATATAACCATTATTTGATACTTAAGTTTTTCTCAAAGTTTCATTCCAAATTTCCAACTTTTAGAACAAATTTTCTTCATTTTTGTTGATCGTAAATGATATCGATATCGATATTTAGAACGATATATCCGTCGATATTGATATTTCAATTCTTGGTTATATGAGAAAAATATTAAATATTAATCATTTTATTAAAAAAAAAATTTGATGATGATTACGTCTATTAATTATAAAGTCAAAAAGGTAAGTTTAGTGTTAAAAGGTTTCACTAACGGGAATACTTTTTATTAATGAAAACTGGACTCTCACCATCTACTAATAAGAATGTTAATTTTGGTTAAATAATTAAAATTAAATTAATTAAAAATGCAGTATTAACTATTTGAACCAGTATTCTTTTTCCCTCCATTATTTCCATTAACTAATTATTTTTTTATTCTAAATTTAATAATTAATTTTACTATTATATCATTAACTATTAAATAATTAAAGGGTATTTCCGTAAAAAAAAAGTTGATGAAATCTTTTGAGGCTCTTGGTTTTATAATAATAAAATATTTTAAAATACAAAATCTAAAAAATAACGACAAAATTATAAAATTAAATATGAAAGTAATTATCATTTTAATGGAGGAAGTGGGTAGTTCCTTACCTTATTTAATCATTACCCATTTTGAACTATTTTCAAATTTAAATTATATTTATATTTAACAATAACCCGCTATATTTGATGACATGAATTTTCCCTTTGATAACTGTGTAAGGTCTTACTCCCATCTAATGACTAAACTAAAGTTCCACGATTACTCATAGGGCCCTAAAACATAATACGAGAAATCTGTCAGAAAATGAATGAACATCGACCATCTCAGAATCATCTTCTTGATATACGAGCCAAACATATTTCTTCTTGTAAGGATCACCAACCTACTGACCCCGAAAAATAGTGGAACCCGATATTTCGGTCCTTCCCAAGCCCAAATTTGATATCTAGGCTCTCCTGGCTCATCCGAGCCCTAAACTAGTATCCCGACTCTTCTCGAGTCTCATCTTGATATACCAACTCTTCTTGAGTCCTATCTTGATATCCCAACTCTTCTTGAGTCTCATCTTGATATCTAGACTCTTCTCAAGTCTCATCTTGATATTCCGACTATTCCAGAGTCTCATCCTAATATCCCGACTCTTCCTGAGTCCCATTCTAATATCCCGACTTTTTTCGAGTCTCATCTTGATATCCTGACTCTTCTTGAGTCCCATCCTGGTATCCCAACTCTTTTCGAGTCTCATCTTGATATCTTGACTCTTCCCGAGTCCCATCATGATATCTCAATCACATAAGGAGTCAATATTCAAATTATCAATCACATATAGAAGTAGAACTACCTTTAAATGATATCCAATTGACCCGAAACTTGCGCCAACAAGTCCATAACATCGAAGGGATGAAAACACATGTTGGTTAGAACTTTAGAAAATGCCCCACACATCCCACACGCTGATGGAGAGCTGGGAAGTCTCCCCACACGCCTGGAGTTGCGACTGCAGGCTATACTCGTATTCAACCTTAAACCGGATCGACGGTCGACCTTCTTCTATGTATCGGGTACCTAGTTACCCATTTCTATTTCCTTCGTTTCTCATCCAATTTCCATGTATTTCACTTCGAACTTCATCTAATAAATACCAGAAACTCAACCATGCATCTAAAACCAAAAAAGATTACCTAGTTTAGCTGGAAAAACGACCGTGAAGTTTCAGCTCCGCCACCACTTTCTTGAATAAAAATGAACCTCATCCCCTGTACCATGGAAAGGAAATTCAATAAATCATGTCAAATGGTTGAGAGAAATTCTTTCCAGGCTTCAGATTCCAACAAATGATCATTCTCTCTTCCCTTTCTTCGTGAGGTGATCTCCAAGTTTTCCCGCCATTTCCATCCGTCGTCTTCATCTACGACTGTCAACATCTCTGGTGTTAACCTGGAATTAGTATCATCTTCTTAGTGCCCCACCTACCTCAAGTTGGAGAGGGAAAAAGGAGATGTTGGAGGGATTTTCTGCTTCCCAGAAAATCGTATGTGTTCCTTCTCCTTTTGGTTTCCATTTAACGAACACAACCAGTGTCCTAAAGGCCACCTCACAATTTCCTTTGGTGACACTTGTCACCCTTTAAGTAAGAAATATGCTGACTCACCAAAACAGCTCAACTGAAAATACTAAAATGCTCATGTTCTCCAAATTTACCAAAATACTCCTCGTTGTTTAGACTCGTTACATTTCGTACAAACTCCATTTTACGTATGTTACTTGCCTACAAACTCATGAGTTCGAGATTCACACAACAATCCAATCAGAATTTCTGAGAAGTTCCCCAAGTTCAATTTGACTTTCACTCATTTTTTACCCAATGGTAAAATTTTCCTTTTCCCAAATGAAATTGCCAAACAAGTCTAAGTTTTGGGATAGGTTAGTACAAATTTTCCCCTTATAGAAAAATTTTCCTTGAAATTTACTCATGCAAGTCAAAAGTCAACCTCTTGCAATCCCTCATTTTCCCCGAGTATCATGTGTGTGAGAAAAAAAATGTCCCAAGCTTTGGCTGTCTAGAAATTACCCCAAATTTCGGCTGCAAATCACCCCGAGCATTAGTTGTGTGGGAAAATACCTCGAACAACAGCTATGTGGAAAAAAAAAATTGAACTTCAACTGCATGAGAACCTCGAGCAGTCGAGTGGGAAAAAAAAACCCAGAATTTCGATAGACTGGGAAAATTCCAAAACTTTGGTTGTTTGGGCAATACGCCAACTAATTTCTAGTGTGGAAAAATGACCTCAAGTATTCAACCTTGTAAGAAAAATCCCGAACTACGGCTGCTTGGGATATCCTGAACTTCGGCTGCCTGGAAAAAATCCCGAGTAATCAACCATGTGGGAAAACTATCCCAAGTAATCAGCCGTTTGGAAAAAACCTAAATCATGATTGGCTGAAAAATGCTCCAAACTTCAGCTGTCTAAGAAATACCCCGAGTAATTAGACTTGTGAGAAACTACACCAAGTAATCAGCCGTGTGGAAAAAAATCCAAACTATAGCTGGCTGAGAAAACTTGGATCCAGAAATCAATTTTGTGAATGATATTCTAATTTGAAATTTCCAAATAACCATCAGAATCATTTATTCAGACCATTGTAGTTCATATCATGTAATGAAACATTTCAAACATTTAATTACGCATGCATCACATCTTATAAAAAAATGTCCACTCACTATACGTTCAAACAATCTCAATCCCGAGCTATACACTTTATTGGAACCCCGAGTGCAATTGACTTAGTTTGCTCTAATGCCAAAATCATAGGATTTTTCTCGAAAATGCTTTGATAAACGTGTAAGGTCCTGCTCTTGTCTGAAAACTAAACCAAAGTTCCAAAATTACCCTTAGGGTCTTAAAACATAATACGAGAAATCTGTCAGATGAGGATGAACATCGACCATTCGGAATCGTGGTCTCGCTATACGAGCCAAACATATTTCATCCTTCTGGGGTCACCTTACACACCAACCCATTGAGCTTGATGAATAGTGGAACTTGATATCTAGGTCATTTTCGAGCTCTAAGACATCCTAACTTTCCCAGCTCTTTTTGAGCCCTAAAATGATATCCTGACTCTTTCTGAGTCCAACCCTGATATCCTAACTCTTCCCGAATCCCATATTGATATCCTAACATTTCTAAGGCCATTCCTGATGTCTGACTTCTTGAGTCCTATCTTGATATCCCAACTCTTCCGGAGTCCCATCCTTATATCCCGACTTTTCCATAGTCTCATCTTGATATTTCGACTCTCCTGTCCTGATATCCTGATTCTTCCCGAGTCTTATTCTGATATCGTGATTTTTTCGAGTCCTATCTTGCTATCCCAACTCTTCCCGAGTCCCATCTTGATATCCAAATCACACAAGGAGTCAATATTCAAATTTTCAACCTCGAGTGATTTACCCATTTTTTCCCTATAAGCACCATCACTTTGGACATATAGAACTACCTTTAAATGATGTCGAATTGACACAAAACCTGTGCCAATAGGTCCATAACATTGAAGGGAGGAAAACACATGATGGTTGGACCTTGAGAGAATGCCCATATTCTCCAAATTTACCAAAATTCCCTTTGTTCTTTAGACACATAATGTAAGACCGGTGTCTTGAGAAGAACGGTGAACAATCCCACATCGCTCGGGGAGGGAAAGGTGAAGTGTCTTATATGTGTGGGCACATACCATTTAGCGCGAGGCTTTTTGGCAGCTCACTAGCTTTGAGTTTGGTTGGAGCTCCAAAGTTAAGCGAGATTGGACTGGTGTAATTCCAGGATGGGTGACTTACTGGGAAGTTGCACGTGAGTTCCCAGAAACAAAACCGTGAGGGTTAGACCCAAAGCGAACAATATCATACTAGATGGGTCGGGTCGTGACACATAATCTTTTCGTACAAACTCCATGATATGTGTATCGTCTATCTACAAACTCTGAGTTCGAGATTCACACAACGGTCCAATCAGAACTTCTGAAAAGTTCTCCAAGTTTAATTTGACTTTCACCCCTTTTTGGACCCGAGGGTAAAATCGTTGTTTTCCCAATTGCAATTTCCAACTTAGTCTAATTTTTTTAGGAAAAGTCATTGCATCTAAAATTTAGAATATTGGGGTTTTTTAATTTTTGACGTGTTTAAATGAAATCTTCATATATATGAAATTTTGAGGTGAATAAATGAAATCTTGATGAGCATTGCAGAATTTTGTAAAATATATGCTTTGGATGAGTTTTTTAAGTGAAAAAATTGCATAAATTTTTGAGAAATTGATAGAAATAGAATGCTCTCCATAAATTTTTTCAAAAATAAAGCACTCAAAAATGTGTTTACAAAAATAGAACCTATATAAAAAGGGCGGTAACATTGTAGTAACCACCCGTCAATTTTTGCATTATATCTTCCTCTCATCTTCCTTTCATCTTCTCTCATATTCTTTTTATCTTATCTCATTTTCGTAGTATATTCCTCCAATATTCCTCTCAGTTTCTCCCATCTCCCTCAATCATAAGTTTGATTTTTGTTAAAATGGATGCACCACGAGTGTTTGGCATTTAAGAAATTAAGACAATTAATGGGAAGTGAAGAAGATGAAGTTGCAAGTGCGAGGTTGGGAAGGTGATTGGGTAGAAGGTCATAGAAACCAATTTTGAACTTGTTGATCTAATCTAGAGTGCCCCCACCAGTTTTGGTCTACCAATAGTGTCCTCATAGTTAGGATAATGAGTATTTCTGATCAAAACATTCAATTCTCATTGTACTGACTATGAAGACACTACCTGACTATGAGGAAAAAAAGACTCACAATTGTGTGAAACTCAAAATCAAAAGAGAACTAGGTTATTACTACTTGCTTATAAGGACACTACCTAATTATGAGAACACAGAGATACCTGGTTCTCTTTTCATGAACAACGACCGGAGCAAATCCAACCCAAATTTTTACAGTTTTTTTCCCAACATTTTATCAAGTTTAAGTAGCTACATTGGCACGAAAATCAACGAACTTATAATTGTCTTGAAACTCGTCATGTCTAGTTTTGAGATCATTAAAATCCTTTAGGAAAAATGTCAAGGGTTGGACATGAAACAAAACCAAAGCAGAGCTCATGAACTAAAAAAGACTTCCAGAAAAGAAACCCACATTTTTTTCCATAATTGTTAATCAAGTTTTCAATCCCTTTTGGCAATCAAATTAGTTTCTAAGAGTTCAAAGAAACATCCTAATTTCATACCCAAGATTTAATCCATCAAGAAGTCAATTTTGAACTCCCAAACTTGAAAACCCAAATTTGAAAACTTACTTACCACACCCAACCCGCAAATCCATTTTTCTTTGTTTTCCAAATTCCACCTATTAATTCTAGATCCATAATATGAACATGAAAGATTTCTAAACAATACCCATAACTTTCAAATAAAAACAACCCAAAAACACATTGTTTCAGAAAAATAAATGAATTAAGAAAAAAGCAATATCAAGAACTTTTAAAGAATATCGTATGGTGCTGCAATCTTCTTTATGAAGTTGCGATTGATCTGAGATGGGCGCATGAATTAGTTCTAATCGACGAAGATGAGTGAATTTGTTGCTAGTTGAGGTCGCGGCTAGAGGATGTCGCTAGATCGCACTTCGATTTTGGGTGGTTTTGCGAGTAAGGTTTGGTACATGGCTCACACTTCATTTAGCTGGGTAGTACAAAATTACTATCTCTTTTATATGTGTTCTATTTTTGTAAACAATGTTTTTGAGTATTCTATTTTTTGAATAAATTTGTAAAAAAAAAAAATATTCTATTTGCATCAATTTCCCTAATTTTTTTTATGCCTAAACCAATTCAAATGAAGCCTTTAATAACTATTTAAATTAAATAGTTTCTATAATGTTTTAAAAAACTCCAAATTATATCATCTGTTAAAATTGTTTGGCTTATTACGCTAAGTGCACAAGGAACAAACCACCAAATCTCAAAACGCATCAGGAATGAAAATTTGTCTCAGTGTGCTACAGGAACGGTAACACCGTCAATATCGTTGCACCATCCGTCAGTCAAAGTTATTAACGCCGTTAATTTTGATGACGTGGCAGTACTATTACAAAATTAGTAAGGGTAATTTAGACATTTACTTTATTTTATTATATTTTCTATTAAAAATCTTTCTAAAAAATTAAAAACCCATCTTCCTCACCCCAATTCGTTCAATCATCTCTCTCCCTGCACCTCTGGCCACCACTCACTCCTCATCCAACCTTCCTGATACCACTCACCCAAAGGTCTGAGGCAAATTAGTAAGGGGTAGTGATGCATAATGATCATCCCTACAATCTCATGGCGGCAACAATTTGAGTTTAGGATACATGCAGGTGGAATAATTTTGTCCAAATTTTGGTTAGAAAAATGAGAGGCTTAACGGACCGATCAACAACGCACATTCCACATCGTTGTCATCAACTAGCAACTACAGTTTCCTCCATTTTGCTTTGCTATATCAGACGATCAAAGCCCCACTTCAATTACCTCATTACTTTACCCATCTTTTTTTTTCTGTGAGTGCAAAAAACAGAGAGAAACTGAGTGGGGTTGCATAGGGCGGAGGAGCAACGGAGATGAAGGTACGCCTACATTATAAAACAGACACAAATTTGAGTAGCGAAGTAAACAAGGTAAGTCTATAACCTGTCCATCAAGAGCGCCAATGACATTATCCACTTCTGTCTCACTAGAGAAAGTAACAAAATTGAAGCCACGCGAGCGCCCTGTTTCCCGGTCATAAACTACCCTGGCACTGACCACCTTTCCATGTTCACTGAAAACCTCCTCCAAACGAGAATCATCCACTTGCCATGGCAGGTTACCAACATAGAGTCTAAAAGAAGGTTCATTCACTCGAGGTCGTCTTTCAAGACGAGACCCTATAGGAGCAGCCTTGTTTACAGTCAAAAGCCTTCCCCCGATATCCTGTGTAGGAAAAAATGACTTCTCATTAGCACATTGCATGGATACACTTCATCCATAATTATGATTCACTTTTCTAGCGGATTTTGTGAGTTTAAACAAGTGATAAAAAATGCACGAAACAAAGCCCTGCAAGTGTTAAGAAATCAAAACAAAATAATGCCACTTTGTACCTCGACCTAAATGCATCAACATTCATAATTTTTGATCATTTCTACAGTTCTACCCCTAAATTTCAGAATGTCAATGTCAACCACAATTTAGTGTTCTTGATTTCGGTATTGAAAGAAATCATAAACCGGAGCAAGAGACTTAAAAAATTGGCAACTTACATAAAGGTGGAATAACTGCACAGACTTCTCAGCTTCTTCAACCGTGCTCATGGTCACAAACCCAAAACCTCTACTCTGATCAGTTTCCCCGTTGTAAATGACCTAAAAATTTGAAAACCGAAACAAAATCAAAATAGCATGTGAAAATCAGTCCAATTATTCCAATGTAGATATTCAAACTACAAAGAAAGCAACAAAGACCAACTTTTTACCTCATCAATTTCAACAATCCCAGCCTCATTCAAGATATTAGCAAGCTTTTCACTATCAACATCATAAGGCAAATTACCCACATAGAGCTTGGCCTCTTTAGGCGACTCGGGATAGTATTCTTCTTCACCAACAGCTACAACTCCATATGCAGAATCATCTTCCGCCTCTACTCCCACTATCGTGTCCTCCGCCGGCTGTATTTGCTCTTCCTCCTGAGCCATGTCGGAGGTCTGCGCCACTTGAAGAGGCAAAAAAGACTTGTGCTTGAGATTGAGATTGAGATTGTGAGAGACCCGCTTGGTGGGTTTTAAGGGAAGTGAAAGAATTGGGTACTGGTTTTTGGGGACGAAGAGGGCTGCTACAGAGGGTAAGCAACCTCACTCTGTTTCTCTCTATTTTTTTGCACTCACAAGGCCAAAAAAAAAAAAGAGATGGGTAAAGTAAGGAGGTAAATGAAGTGGGGCTTTGTTATTGATCTTCAGGTAGATAGCTTCGTCAAGTTGCACACGAAGCACAAGCTCATTTGTAGCTTTATCTAAATCAGTACCAAAATTCCTCTTGTACAAGTTACCTGGGACATGTCTGAATTGGACTCTGATCTCTGCTCTAGGTAATTATAGCGGAAAATTTAGGCCAAACATTTATTCAGATCTCACAATATGAGGCAATATTAAAAGGAACGATCCTTAAGAAGATAAAACTTTCTAGATACCGCTTCGTATGAAGGGCCTTTCCTAATTTCATCAAGAAAGGAACCCCATCCCATTTGGCATTATCAATAAAGAGAGCTGCTACTGCAAATGTAGAGGTGAGAGTGTCTTTTGGCACAGTTGGATCATCTATATAAGCAGAATATAATTTACTTTATTTTAATAGAAAATATAATAAAAGTAAAGTAAATGTTTAAATTACCCTTACTAATTTTGTAATAGTACTGCCATATCATTAAAATTAACAGCGTTAATAATTTTAACTGACAGATGGTGTAATAGTATTAACGGTGTTACTGTTCTCGCAGTATAACAAGGTAAATTTCCGTTTCTGATACATTTTAAGATTTTATAGTGTGTTACTAGTGCACTTAGCATAATAAGTTAAATTATTTTAACCATTTCAATTTAGATTTTGAATAATATCCGCATTGATTTAATCTATGACCACCCTAAGTGCAAGGCCTGAGCAAAATAATTCAAGCGGTTCATCGCAAAGCGGCATTTGATGGGAAGGTCGGTGATCGGTGACACTTAAATATAGAATTAAAACCCGAAAAAGCTTGCCATTTGAGACCAGGAGACAGCCAGAGAGAAATGGCAAAGGAAGAAATCAAAGAGCCGTGCAAGAAAGAAGCTTGCTACATTCAAGCATGCCTCTCCAAGAACAACTTCCTTCCTCAAAAGTCCGTCTTCTTTCCCTTCTCCTTTATGTATGTGTATATATACATACATATATATATATATATATATATCTTGTTTGGTTGCCTGGAAAACATAAAAGCACATTTTTTGGTTTATTTTTCCTATTTTTCAAGAATGAAACTTTAATTTCATTCGATCGAGTATCTTTAATATCTGCTTTTCTGTTGGGTTGTTCTGGTTTATTTCTTCCATTTTAAATTTTCTGATTAGGGATTTACCCTTGTGATTGGCTTGCTTTTGAATCTCTTATTTTCCCTCAAACCTAATAAATGATCTGATTTTTTTTAAGCTATATAAAATTCCAATTTGGGTTGTTCTAATGAAAACCCAGTACCAGAATATTGATATGCATCAGAGAACTTTTTCTTACTACTCTAATTATCATTTTTCTTCATACTGTTAACCATAAAAAAAATGTTGGATAATTTCAACCCAAGCAGGATGATAATCTGATCACTCAATTGAAACTTCATCTCCAACATAAGTTGGCGCTGGCAGGAATGGTTAAAAAATAAGGGTTCAACGAACCTGGTGACTGCTTGAGGTAGAGTGAGTTCAATTCAAGGCATATTAGTTTCTACCTAGTTCGTACCTTGATAATTTTTTTTAGGACCATGGAAATGAAGGTGTAAATCTATGATCGTCAAAAGGGAGGAATTGTACTGATACTGGTAGATATGGCCCAGCTAAAGTCAGTGGGAATTATGGTTCCATATTAGCTTCACATTTTTGTTGGTTACTTAGGTTTTGAATATGATATTCTCTTGCGTTAGGCTTTTGAAACAGGGCGAAATGACCAAAACCGAAAGTCGCAATCATGTTCTTTCAATTAAAGTTTTGCAAAGAAATTCTAACACTTTCAGCTGTCTTAGCTGTTCTTAGAAACAGTGACTTAGAAGGGGTACGTTTTATCTCCATCTTTGTTTATCACTCCAATAAAGTCATCCAGTTTATCTTACTTGGTCGTAGAAACAGTGCCTTAGAAGGTATATGTTTTGTCTCTATCTTGGTTTTTCTCTTTCTATCCAAGCCGATTGGTGCGAGGGTCAAATTCCGTCGTTTGTCTCAACTTGGCAGTTGGCACAAGTCGCATGCTGAACTTTAATATGGATTCTCCTATAATCCAACCGATCACAGGAGATTGACTTAATCTTCTTGATCTGCTGAGATATGTCAAACGGAATCACTTTTGACTCCTTCCTTGTATAGCTAGTCAATTGTATGAAACGGAATCATTTTTTATTCCTTCCTTGTGTAGCTAGTCAACTGTATGATTCTTTCCTAATCTTCCTAATTGTACATACCTAGTTAGGTCTCTTTACAGCCTATATAAAGATAGCTACTGCTGTACTTCAAAATTATTCAAATAAACAAATATTCAAACCTTTATATGGTATCAGAGCTTTAACTGCTCCACCGAGTAAATCCTAAGCTCTATGGCTGCCCAGACCACCGTCCCTGCCTCCCCCACCCCTTCACCACTTGTTGAACCGAACCCTACTCTTCCCACCCTTATCACCATAAACACCGCATCCCAGCTCCTTGTTAAGCTCACTGCCACAACCTTCTTTCCATGGCGAGCTCAGTTCAATGCCCTTCTTCGAGGGTATGACCTCATGGGCTATGTTGACGGCTCTCGACCCTGCCTCCCTCCCCCCCCCCCCCATAGAAACTGCTCTTCATGACTTCTGTATCCGTCAGGACCAACTGTTGCTCCACGCCATACTAGCGTCCGTGTCCCCTCAGGTGATCCAACTAATTACTGCCACCCCCACTTCCGCCTCTGCTTGGGCCCGGCTCACTCATCTCTATGCCAGCAAAGCCAGAGCCCGCGTCCTTGGCCTCAAGAACGCCTAACTCTTCTCCGCCGGCATTCCCGCCCCTTCTCCAAATATCTTCAGGAAGTTCGGATCCTTGCTGATGAGCTGGCTTCCATCGACAAACCCTTGTCTGATGATGATCTCCTTCTCCATGTCCTTAATGGAGTCGAACCTGAGTTCAAGGAAATCGCAGCAGCTGCACGGTCCAGGGATACTGCTGTTCCTTTTGAAAATCTACATGATCTGCTGGTCCAACATGAGGCTGCTTCCAGCTGTGCAGACCACACTGCCCTACCCTTTCCCGTCACTGTCCATTTCACTCAAGCCCCTCGCGGCACCACCTCCAACCGCTCCAGCAGGAGTTCCTCTGGCCAGAGGTACCCTAATCAGTCCCCAGACAGCCACCGAACCCCTGGTCACCGGTTCTATCACCAGTCTAGCGACGTCTCCCGTCGTCAATACTCTCAATCCACTGGTTACCGTGGCTACTGTCAATAGTGCGGCACCCAGGGCCACAGCGCTAAGCGCTGTCCTCACCTCCAGCAGTCAACCCACCACCACCCGTGGCCAATCCTACAACTCAGGCCCCCTCCCCTGGTTGGCTTCTAGACTCCGGGTCCTCTCATCACGTGGCCACTAGCTCCCAACATCTCTCCGATGCAACTCACTACAGCGGCCCTGATGAGATAATAATTGGCAACGGTAAAGGTCTTTCCATTACCCATACAGGCTCTTCTTTTCTCTCTTCTCCCAACTCCCCTCCCTTCATACTCAATAATGTTTTATGTGCCCCTTCCATGACCACCTCTATTGAATTGTTTCCTGGTTGCTTTCATGTGAAGGATCTCAGCACAGGGGTGGTTCTCTTTCAACGCCCGAGTAAGGACGATGTGTACGAGTGGACCCCTGCCCTTCTCCACAAACCGTAGGCAAAGGTGGCCGTGACAGTCTCCCCTAGCCTTTGGCACCGTCGTCTTGGTCACACCCAATCCAAAACCCTAAAGAGTGTCTTAAGTTTGTTTAATGTTCGTTTCTCTTCCCATATTCCAGAACCACTATGTAATTCCTGCGCATGCAATAAAAGTCACCGTCAACCCTTTGGCATTTCAACGTTAACCAGCCACCGTCCCTTAGAATTAATCTACAGTGATGTCTGGGGACGGGCTCCTTACCTCTCTATTGATGGTTTTTCATACTACGTAATCTTTGTTGATCATTACACCAAGTACACTTGGCTTTACCCTCTCCGAAAAAAATCAGATGTTTATTCTACCTTCAAAGATTTTAAAACCTTGGTTGAAAAATACTTCAATACCCCCATCATCTCCCTTTACACTGATGGAGGTGGATAATTCATTAAACTGAAACCTTTTCTTGCTGAGCATGGGATTAACCACCTCCTCACCCCTCCACATACTCCCCAACACAATGGTGCCGCCGAAAGGCTTCATCGCCACCTCGTTGACACCGGCCTCACCTTACTTCACCAAGCCCAACTCCCTCTCTCCTACTGATCTTATGCTTTCAAGTCCGCTGTCTATCGCATCAATTGCCTCCCTACACCTCTCCTCCAAAACACGTCCCTACACTGCCCTATTCTGAGCTACTCCCCATTATGCCAAACTGAGAACCTTTGGCTGCCTCTGCTTTCCTTGGCTACGGCTCTATACCACCAACAAAATGCAGCCTCGTTCTCAGCCCTCCATCTTCCTTGGCTACTCCCTTAGCCAAAGTGCCTACCTCTGTTTTGATCCCACTGCCAACAAACTCTACACCACTCGCCATGTTCAGTTTGATGAAACCACCTTTCCCTCCGCCCCCTCCCTCCTCCCCTCCCTCACCGTCTCTGTCGACACCTTCAC
Source organism: Prinsepia uniflora (assembly GCA_032719365.1). Lineage (NCBI taxonomy): Eukaryota > Viridiplantae > Streptophyta > Magnoliopsida > Rosales > Rosaceae > Prinsepia > Prinsepia uniflora. The sequence goes on from CM064872.1 coordinate 58,672,288, forward strand.
AACCTAGTTGTCCACCATTCCCCAGTCACCACAGTCCCCTTTCCGTCTACTGTCACGCCACCAGCAGCGCCTGTGCCGTCCTCTACCATCACCGGGGACTCTCTCGACACAACATCCTTGCAGGTCCTTGCAGCTGACTCGCCCCCTGCTCAGATTCCGCAGCCACCACCTCTGCCTCAGGCCTCCAGCAGCCTTCCTGCTGCCCCTACCTATGCTCCTGCCCCCACAACTCTTACTCCTCCCCCTGGTGCTCTCAACCTCCACCCCTCCGTACCTACACCCGGCGACACCCTCCACCACCTCCCCCCCTTCAGGTCCCCTTTCCCAAAATCCCACAAAAACCCACCCTATGCTCACCCGAACTCAAACAGGTACTGTCAAACCCGTACCCAGCTATGCTCTCACTACCACCAAACACCAATTACCTACCTTGGCCGAGCCCACCTGTGTCTCTCAAGCCAAGAAAGACCCTCAATGGTGTGCTGCCATGTCAAGTGAGCTCAATGCTCTCATCCGGAATGGAACTTGGGAGTTGGTTCCACCTCATCCAAGCCAGAACGTTGTGGGGAACAAGTGGGTGTTCCGTATCAAACGGACACCCACTGGAGCTGTTGACAGATTTAAGGCCCGCCTTGTTGCCAAGGGGTACCATCAGCGTCCCGGGGTGGATTTCACGGACACATTCAGTCCCGTGATCAAGCCCACCACCATTCGTGTAGTGATTCACCTGGCTGTAACCAGTGGCTGGCCCATTCGATAGTTGGATGTCAATAATGCCTTCCTTCAAGGAACTCTTCATGAGGACATGTACATGGCCCAGCCAGCTGGATTTGCGGATCCACAGAACCCTTCTTATGTTTGCAAGCTCCTCAAGCCTATCTACGGACTCAAACAAGCTCCCCGGGCCTGGTACAAGGAACTTCAGACCTTCCTACTATCCCACAGCTTTGTCCAAGCCAATTCCGATGCCTCCCTGTTCCTCCTAAGGCAAGGTTCGACTACTCTGTTTTTTCTGGTTTATGTTGATGATTTGATTGTGACAGGGAATACTCTAGCCTTTCTCTCCCGCTTCATACAAACTCTGGCCACCCGCTTCTCGGTTAAGGACCTTGGTTTCCTCAGTTACTTCCTTGGAGTGGAGGTCCTTCCAACCGCAGTTGGCCTCTTCCTGTCTCAGCACAAATATATCCATGACCTGCTCACCTTAGCTCGCATGGATGGCGCCAAGCTTGTGGCCACTCCTCTGGCCGTTTCCCCTCCTCTACACTTGCACGATGGCTCCCCACCAGCAAATGCCACCAGCTTCCGCTGCCTTGTCGGGAGTCTGCAGTACCTCAGCTTGACCAGACCCGACGTCTCCTTTGCTGTCAATAAACTCTCCCAGTTTATGCATGCTCCAACTGACCTGCACTGGCAGGCCCTCAAGTGCCTTCTTCGCTATTTGAAAGGTACCCTGTTCTTCGGTCTCCATCTCCATCGCCACACTGCCTCCACTCTCCATGCCGTCACCCATTCCCTCAATGTGTACTCTGATGCGGATTAGGCTGGGGACCAGGATGATTGAAAATCAACCACCGCCCATCTGGTCTACCTTGGCAGTAATCTTATCTCCTGGAGTTCCCGCAAGTAGCGTGCGGTTTCCAGGTCGTCCACTGAAGCCGAATACAGAGCCGTGGCTTCCACCATTGCAGAACTGCTCTGGGTACAGTCCCTAATCTGTGAGCTCGGCCTTCCTCTTTCAGGCACACCCACCATCTCCTGCGACAACATTGGGACCATTTTCTATTGCTCCAACCTGGTCTTTCACACACGCATGAAACATGTGGACATTGACTAACACTTCGTTCGTGATCATGTCACCAAAGGCCACCTCCAGGTGTCTCATGTCTCCTCTGATGATCAGCTGGCTGATGCTCTCACCAAACCACTGCCTCGCCCACGGTTTAAGCTTCTCCGTTCCAAGATCGGCGTCGCCGATGGCTCCACCGTCTTGCGGAGGCATAATATGGATTCTCCTATAATCCAGCCGATCACAGGAGATTGACTTAATCTCCTTGATCTGCTGAGATATGTCAAACGGAATCACTTTTGATTCCTTCCTTGTATAGCTAGTCAATTGTATGATTCTTTCCTAATCTTCCTATTTGTACATACCTAGTTAGGTCTCTCTACAGCCTATATAAAGATAGCTACTGCTGTACTTCAAAATTATTCAAATAAACAAATATTCAAACCTTTATAAACTTCACATTGAAGAGAACAGTTTCAAATACAAGCCATTCATGCCTGCTTCGTTTGTAGTGAAACTGTGGACAATGATCAAGGAGGATTAGTGTTAGTTTTTAATTGGTGGCTATTTCAATAAACTTCTCTTGGTGCATATGCACCAGTTTGACATAAACTAGGCTTCTTCCTGTTCAAGATTGCAATTGCAGGTTTATGATATGAGGGTTTCCAGCTTACCTATGTATTTGGCATTTGTGCCATAAGATTGTATCCAGCTATCATAGGAATGCTAAACCCACTGTTAGATCATGACCTTAGAAATCCAGTGTCTAGTACGATGCAGTAATCCGAATATGAGGTTACATGTAGGTTTGACCTTACTCATGTTTCCTCTTACATGTCTGATCCATTGAGGTAAACCTCTGGCTGTTTGTAACGAAACTGCAGTAATTGATACTACCATCTGTCACTTTTTGAAGGTCAAACTGATATATATAAGCATATGGTCTGGATATCACAACATTTGTAGTTATTCTGGATTTAAGGCCTTCTCATAGTTGTTGAGCTAGAAGTGTAATCTGAGTCTGCAAGTGTTTCATTGTGCTGTTTTTGTTTTGCTTTTGTGGGTCTTGATTATGCACAAATTTCACCATCGTCAAACTGTTAACCAATTTTGAGAAACTTTTGAAGTTTTGGAATCCACAACATAGAATAATGTTGGTCTTTTACTGATATTCAGAAATGCTTGAATGCATTCAAAACCTAATTGGCGGCTTTACATTTGGTGTGTGTAAATATGTTAGTTCCATGGTTCATTATGCGTTATAGTTATATTCAGTATGTAAATTATGCATTGTTGATGCTTGCTATGCATTATGTTATGTAGTCCGTTGTTATTACTTACGTAATTTGTGTTTATGCTCGGCAGGTGTCTTAAATCCATTGAAATGCTGCAATCTTGCTGCGAGAAATGCGATTACAACTCAACACACTGTGCTTCTGTCTCTGGTCTTTTGAAGCAAATGCACAAGTAGAAAAGCATCATCAGTTTCACAGCGAAGATGACTAACTGTAGCTCTCCAATCATCTTCCAGGCGTTTACCAGAGGCGTAATGCTTGATGTGGTTATTACTTATCACCTACCACAAAGCGCTATGAGATTATGAGCCGCTATCTCTATCCTCGTTGTGGTGTTAATTGTGAGACGCGTATGGGATTACAGTGTAATAAAAGGTTGGGAGAGGGAAAACAACAATGATTTACACAATTTTGTTACCTGAAAAAATAAAATGAAGCAAGAAGCTCTGTATTAAAATGTCTAGAGGAACATTAATGTCCCTATAGTTTTATTTTATAATATGTGAGCTAGAATTAAATTCTTCATGTTTGAAATTTCCCTGCTTTGTTTTTACTCTGCTTGTTTCGAATCCAGAAATCAGGTGGCCGGCATTGATAAAAATCCGAGACTGATTCTTAGCCTTATCCTAGGTGGTCTGGCTTTGTAGTTGGGAAAATGGTTCAACTCTGAAAACCAAGATTGGCCAGCAGTTGGACCTATAAGCTTCAGTTTCAAGTTTGACTGGGTACCCAACTCATACTGTTACTTGGCCTAACTCAAGTACCGAATTTTACACGGACAAAATTAAGTTGAGTCACACGATGAACTTAGGAATTTCATACAAATAAAATTGAGTAGTCACACGATAAACCTAGGAGCTTTCTAATGCCTGTTCCATTCATCGATAGCGGCTCACGGTAGTAAAAAAATTCAGTGTAACCGTCACCCTCGGCATTGTAGATTGTTGTGCCTTGATTCAATATCTCAATCATAAATGAGCATCCAATATTGCAAACTTTCTTTGGCGGTCAATCTATTTTGGTGGATTGGATAATAGATTGGCCAACACTTGGAGACTATGAGCCTTTGTTTTTGTGTTGGAGGTGAGCGCGTAAGGAGTGTTATGCATCTCCTTTGTACTCTGGAGACCTTGAAAAGAAAAAGAAAAAAAAAAAACCATGGTTGACCTCTTGAGATGGCAGCGAGGTATCTCTCAAAAGGCCAACCATGGCATTTTTCATTGAGGACGCTAAGTACGGTTTTTTCATTTTTATTTACAGTTCATGGGGTAATTTCTGCACCGTGAAACATGGCATAAAGACAAATATTTGAGGCAGATTAACGAGCACTAAGCTGTAATTATATGAGGAAAAGGGGGAAGGAGAGGGGGGGGGGGGGGGGGGGGGGGGGGGGGGGGGGGGGGGGGGGGGGTGGTGGTGGTGTGTGGGGGTGGTGTGGGTTGTGTGGGTTGTGGAGATTTTCTTTAAAAACCATTGAATGGCAAATGTTAGCCAAGATACACTGGAGATTTGCGCAAAATTACACCGGGAAAATACCTTTGCCAAGGAAAGGGGAAGAGTATACAACTTAGCAGTAAGTGTGAAGGTAATCAGTGAAAATAAACAACTGGGGGAGAACTCCTTACCAATCTCTGAAACTATCCAAAAATATATGATTGGGTGGGTAGGTGGGGTAGATACGATTATGTGCTCCATAAAATACAGGTTCCCTTAGCAAGGTACCCCAAAAATAAGCATGCAAGCTTGTGGGAATCCCAGATTTGACCTAAAGAATGCATCACGGTGTTCTCAAGTTATCCTGCCGTCTGAGAGGGATGCCTTCAGCACCATCCATTCCATCCTCGTCTGCATGCTTTGACAGTCGCATGGAGGACATTGACGTTGGCATGCCTGCGGAAAAGAATTTAACTGTTCTCATGAAGAGTTTAAAAATCATACAGACAAATACCCCACTCAACCATAATAGGTCCCTTGTTAGCAACCTGGGTTTAACAATATACTATTCGAGATACAGTCATTAAGGAAGCATACCATCAACCATATCCTTCGTTCTGTGAAGAAGGAAAGTTCCCCCAAGGATAGTCACAAACCCACACATTTCAGTGACAACCTGAGTTGGACTCTGTCTGTCCCAATCCTGAAAGTACAGTAAGGAAAAAAGAAGACTCCGCATCATGCGATGATAAGTGAAAAATGGACTTCAGTTTGAGCGGAATATTGTAGCCCAAGGTAAAAGAAAAAGGAGTTGGATTATTGATAAGCTTTATGCTTTTGTTTATGATGTCACCCTGATGCAACATCTGGCAGAAAAGATGAAAAATTTGAGGAAGAAAATAATGATGTTAGATGAAATTAAAAATAGTTTGATTTCAATTTTCATTTAAGACCATTCCATACATTCTTCCACGTTTGTCACTAACATCTCTCTTCTCCTTGCTCATCACCCTTCAATCGAATACATAAATAAGTAATAACACAGGTAGCTGATTTGGCACACAAAAACAATCATCCTACAATCCTGGAAGTGCAATTTCTCCCTTGTGTTTTTGCAAGGGAGGATTCTGATAATAGTTCCCATAACAAAATCAACATGGACACTTTTTCAGTTTCATCTGACATTTAAAGACACAAAGACTAAAACAAGATCCTTATCCTGTAACTGCAACTAAACTTATAAATATGGACCAATAAAAGCAACTATTGAGAGAGAGGGAAAATACGATGTAACAAAAATTTTCTTCAAAATATTTAAGAGAGATTTGGAGGACGAGCTTATAGCTTAAAGTAAGAAAGAAGGCAGCAATGTTCGCATCTATAAAACTGAAATGAGCCATTAGAAAAGTTCAAACTAACTAAAAAAATCACTTTATAAAGAAAAAAAAAGGAGTAACAACATTATATGTCAGGAATAACATACCTTAAACATGATAACGCTAGCCAGAATAGTTAGTGATGTGAACATGACATAGTATATGGGAGATACCACAGCTGTGTTAAAAGTATCAAGTGCCTGCAATGGAAGGAGAAAATTTGTCACAGTAATTAAAGTAGCCATTAGCAAACAATATCAATCAATCCAAAGGGTAAATATGGTTCCGGACTTCAGAAAAGTAAAAGAATAACAAAATAAAGAAATAAGAAGTGACAATATTTTAAAAGACAGTTCCTACCTTATGTGCCAAATTTTTGGAATATTATTTATACTGTTACTATGTTCCCCAACCACCATTGCAATACACATGCAAAAAAAGTTTGTAATTGTCTCCAGTGCTTTACATCTCTAATGCATATGGACTTATGGACGCAGCCTATTTAAAATTTGACACCAAGAATTGAAAAACAGCAAGTTACTCCATTATTCCCATTGTTTGGAGAAGCTCTAAAAACCTCGCATGCAATGAGTCATTTTCTAGTTAATACATACAAGTTACACAACTTATTATTCATCCCTGTAATTTGTAGCATCGACCAATATATAATTAATAATAACTATTGGAAATACAAAAAGGAGAACAAAAACTTCTGCTTCATAATACATTTTCTCGGGTCTGGGGCCTCCTTTTCTGGAGCATCTCTAAGTACGTGATTTTATCTAATTCTTTTTAATCAGTGAGACCCTTCAGAATTTCCAGGCACTTGGAGAAACTTCAAACAGCCTCAATATTGTGGCATTGAGGGTAGACAAATGAGTTACATCCTTCCACCAAACACCTCCTTCTAAAGTTGAAATCCAGTCTATTAGGGAATGTTTGGATAAGGAAATTCAAAGTGCCAAGGAATAATTATTATAACATTGATCATAGGGATTGTAACTAGGTAGTTGAGCAACTAGTAAGGTAGCACATGCTAATGTTAAGTACTTACAAACAAATCCCTCTTAATACATTGCCTCTAGTCATCTAAAAATTCCTCCATCTAATGTTAAGTTCATCATTTTTAACTAGTTTAGCCTAAATTCCTTTAACTTTGCAGTTCCTAATCCAAGCAAACCCTAAGGCTATGTTTGGATCAGGAACTTCAAAGTACCAAGGATTTAGCCTAAATTAGTTAAAAAGAGGAACTTCAAAGTACCAAAGGATCTCTTTCAAATGATTAGATGCAATGCTCACGTGTTGCATGTGCTTCCTTGCTAGTTATCAACTAGATACTTACAATCACTCTATTCAATTATTTTTACTGCATCTTTTAGTAACATACCAAAATCCCTTGGTACTTTAAAGTTCCTTATACAAACATGCCCTAAAGGTATTACAAGAGAAAACACAAATAAAGAATATAAAAACCCTTTGTGAGCTAAATTATCTACTAGCGGGAAGTCTTAAATCAAAGAGCACACGGCCTTAGGGAAATACTGAGTTATTTTCTGGATTTTCACAGAAAGGGGATCTGTCCTTAAAATATCAGCTTCACTCCAATTTTGAGGTAAACTATATCTACCATAGATAAAAGGAAAATATTATCCTGTCTACAAGTACACCCATATTAATATTATCCTAAAGTGGATTCCTAAGAAACAGGGTCAGATTTTGGGTTCTGTAGGCTTCAGTGAAACAACTGTAAAGAATGGCAGTTCTTGCTGCCGAATACGGAATTGGATATTGCTTTTTCTCGGGTTTTTGTATAATAGGGTCTGGGCTGTCTCACCGTTCTTGTTAGTTACCTACTACATTGTTTGCTGTTTGTCTTGCTTGCAGTCTCACAGTTCTTGTTAGCTACCTACTACATCGTTTGCTGTTTGTTTTACCAATTGCCTGTTTGTAAATTCTGAGTGAACCCTTAGTATATTTTTCTCACTAACTGTGTTTGTATTGTTGTCTCTCTCTGTTGAAAAACCACTCAGTCACCTTTCCAGAAAAGAAAAGACGATAGTATAAATTTACAAACACAAGTGCACACAATAAACAAGACCCACAATCAGAAAATGTGATCTACAGCAAGTTGGCCACAGTTGAGAATACGGCATATGGTTGAGGATCTACAATATAATACACCATTGCTAGTCCTGAACATCAGCAATTATAGAAAGTGAAAAATTTCATTACTGGACTTTTTTCTTAAGTCCACGCCTTAGTCAGTGTACCATTTTATATTTTCTGATGTTAGGGCTATCATAAAGGTTTTTGTCCTTTTTTTCTTTCTTTCTTTTACTGTCTTAAAATTTGCTTGGACGAAAGGAAAACAGGTCAATTAACAGCAAGGTTTATAAAGCTGAATACCAAAAAGAGCCCAGGAGTTGACCAATAAAGAACAAATTTCATTACTGGACTTTTTTCTCAAGTTTGCGCCTTAGTGCACCATTTTATATTTTCTGATGTTAGGGCTATCATAAAGGTTTTGTTCTTTTTTTTTTTTTTTTCCTTTACTGCCTCAAAACTTGGATCGGCGAAAGCGGGTCAAGTAACAGCAAGGTTTATAAAGTTCAACACTAAAAAGGAGCCAGGAGTTGACCAATAAAGAAGACAACCTAGTGCACATTATGGGAACATATTTTCCATCTCCCATGTTTTATGATACATGTTACTGTGACTCAATAAGTTGACAACAATATGCATTAATGTTCCACATCAGACACAATGCCCACTTTAACATCATATTCTTCTCTCCTACATAGCTTATAATATTGTTGTTAACAGGTTAATATATGACTAAATTAGAATTGATAAATTCACCAGTTGCTTCATGGATGTAATGAAGCCTTTTATTTTTTTCCAAGAATAACATTTGGTTTTGGACAAAGAAGAAATCGAAGATGATCACTTGGAAAATAAGATAGAAAAAAGTTAAATAAATAGAAGAACAACCCAAGGACAGAAAGAACTAAGATTTACCTTGTTCAAATAATTCATTTGGGTAAGAACACAAGTTATGACGACTAAAGTGAAGACCCAAGTTTGGGGATAGACCAGCTGATTCATTCCCAATAACGTCAGCTTCAAAGCAATTCCAAGTGCTTTAACACTCATAACCTGTCGAAGGACACCCTAATGATAAAAACACTTGAAAAGAAGATGACCTAAAGAAAGAAAGCGCAATTGAAAACTAATAAAAGCATATAGCAGAACATACCGATAAGGAACCTACAAGGGAACAAACTCCAATGTAAACCATTATGTGGGTCTGGCCATATTGCGGGATAAAGTGGAATATGAGTACAAAAACAGCAGATATGACCAAACCTGCATAAAAGAGAAAACCTACCAGCAAACAAGTATGGTTATCAAGTTTTTTTTTTTTTTTTTTCGTTCTCCTTTTAATTTAGACAAATGAGAGAAAACCATATATTTAAAATGAAAGTTAAAAAAAAGTTAAATAATCAATTACCAGGTTCCATAGCAAGATCCCAAACTTCTGTTACAGAGTCGATCCCACGTTCTGGAGGAGCATGTAAGACAATTGTTGTAGAACCGACAACGCATAGAGCACACCCAAGAACCCCAAAAATGTGAAGCCTTTCACGTAAAATAATATGTGCAAGCACAGCACTGCAAGACAATATCACAATCAGCACTCAAAATTAATGAAGCAACCATACGTATGTGTGAATTTCTATCATGCCTGATAATTATGCTGAGAGCACCAAGAGGAGTTACTAGTATAGCTGGCGCAAATGCATAAGCTGCAAAATTAGCAATTTCCCCAACAATCACTGTCAAAATGAAAATTTTCCGTCAGAATTGACTTAATAGGTATTTAACTAATATCATGACTATTAGACGCACCAACAACCATTTAGACTATTAGAATATACAATTATTGTTTAAGTGCTAAGGTGGATGCCCAAAGAAAAAAAAAATATTATTTCCGTTTTCATAGAAAGAGTCATACTAACCCAGTCTGAAGCTTTGATTAAACATAAGTGCATACACTTACCTCTTACGAGGTTAATAAGTAAATTGCAGATTAGCCCATCCATTAATCAATTGTTTCAGACATGGAAATGATAATTGCATGGTCAAGGTTCTCTCAAATTCCAGAACTGCCCTAACCAAGGTTAGCCAACATTTGAAATATTCCTTAATAGAAAATTTTCACTAATATTGTTCAGGAAAGACGAGTATGACAATCTATTCATGTCCTAAGGTTCAATAGCCTTTCGCTGCAAATCATTATCTAGCATAATAAACATTTCCCAAGATATCCTTTCTTTTGCTGAAGCCTGAAGCTCTTCTAAAGGCTCACCAGTGTTATTGTGATGCAGGACAAAGTAATTCATCATATTTTTCAAACTCTTGCCAACTAGGATCTACATGTTCAAGTGTGCAGAGACTTCAAGAAATGGGATCAATCAGAATCATTTCTTTTCTAAAACATTCCAAATGATCATCCCTTCAGTACATTTGAGTTCTACAAAGAAAAGATAATGTACTACAGAAACCAAGAAATGATCTTCATTGATAACAGAAATTAAAAAAAGAAATATATAACTTACTTGTTATCATGCCCACCCACCAAAGTGGCTCATATAGGTAAGAATATCCTCCAACTCCTGTGGAACATATAAAAATGACTTAATTCCAGTTATCAACTGCGACAGTGAAAGGAACACAGAACATATGAATTTCAAAATGAATGGACCACCAAAGTCATGAAAGAAACGTTGAAAACAACGAGATAGGGATACAGACTAACTGCTCTAAAAACTCAAAAAGAATAATTTGCAAACAATTCACCTTAATTATAAGTTGTTCAGAAGCTAACACTATGCGTTCATTATGCATACACAAAAATTCAAATACTGATTGATGAGAAAAATCCAATAAGAAAGAAAAGAATACACAAGTAAAAGCCATAGACTGATGATCATTTGAATTTAAAGAGTCCAAATCCTGAAAATATTCTATCATTACATTCTTCCACATCAAAGCAAGTAAAAATTAACCAGCCCTTAGGGACCATATGGCAATCCTTGATTTGGTCAATGATCTCAGGATAAAATGTTACCAAAAATTTTCATTCAATTTAACAGAATAACAAATATGTTTATTTGTGACACAACCAAGTAAGCCCACAATGATTATAATTCCATCTGAAACTTCAATTCTTTCTAAACTTTACTTAATCAGGCCAAACATTACTTAACAACTAATGAAAAAATGAAACAATTTCAAGTAACAAATAAATCTGCAAAATCGGATTCATATCATTAATACTTTCAATGATCATATGAATGGGGCAGCAGTCTCTTTAATGCTTCTTAATAAACTTGTACTTATTAGTGGTTGCCTTGAAATAATTCATCTCTGCCACTGTTTGCAACCTTAGAACGGAAGCCTTCTTTCATGAGAAACACAACTTTATTTATCTATGGATGTAGTAGGAACTAAACACAACCTTAGAAAGGAAGTCTTTCTTTATGATAAATGTATATGCAATCTTGCAAAGAAATCCTAGAGGATCAATAATGAGACAGAGATGAGAAACTCATTGCACCAACATCACTAATATGGAAAAATAACTTTAAACAAAATACGTAAATTTTTCAATTCATCCATTGAATTTAAAAGCTCCCACTATTGAGCTTCCTCCATCCCAGGATCACATATGCACCACTCGCGCGATTTCTTATACAGCTTAACGCGTGGTAATCATGCATAGGAAACAACATTTCAAATGTTCTGTAGTTGTAGTTGGGGATTCATTACCAGTTGTAGTTGGGGATTCAGTGGTAATCATGCATAGGAACTAACATTTCAGATGTCACGTAGTTGTAGTAAGGGATTCAGTTGTAATCATGAATAGCTTTCTCAAGCAGAGTAATATCAACCGAACTCTGAACAGCCTAGTGTACTAGTCTACTAGACAAACACAATTTCCAACTGACAAAATATCTTTAATCCACTAAATAGAACAGTTTAACTCATCTTCCATTTACACTCAATTCACTGTAAGTTTTAAACTTATAAAATTCAAACATAAAATCAAACCCGCAATTGGTCCATTGACGACAGACCACATCACTCATAAAACAGGGGAGAAATTGAACTCTCAAAAGTAGACCCAGATAAGCGATTTGAATTACGAACCTGCTCTGATGCCAGAAGCCCCGGCCTTTTTCAAACCCTTCTTCTTCACAATGAAACTAGCGCCAATAAATAAGCTTGATGACAAAGCAAGAATTAAACCCTTGATATTGTCGGAGGACATCCCCTTGTACGAGTCTCTCCAGCTCATCTGGTGGCTCTGACCCTCAGTGGCCATGGCTGAGAAAACCAAGAAACTAAAAACCCTAAAAAGCTTGTTCGCTCACAGGATTTGAGTGCATCATTACAGTGTTACAAAAGTGCAAATGCCCAGAAAGAGGTGATTTTTTGACTCGGTTGGGACGAGGATTGAGTTAAGAAAGCACGTTGGATCGTTTTAACAGAATACGGAGATTTAGATGGAGAACTTATTGAAGATAATGCCGGCGCTGGGAGTTAGCGGTGGGCACTCAATTATAGCTATCGTCTGTTGTAGATCGGAAGGCAAGGAGAGAAGAACAAGATGAAAAAAGGGAGTGTCGTGTGCGTTAATGCGAATCAAAGATTTGAATTTTTATTTTTTCACCATAATAAAGACTTCACTCCGACCAAGGGTTGATGAGTGCTGTACTCCACCTTTATCCTTTTCTTTCTTTCAATCTTTTATTTTTGCGAATTTATAACAACAAATTCACACAAACCAAAACAAATAACACAAATATGGAAGAACTAAAGCCAAACAACAAACTAACAGAAATAGAGAGGCAACAAACAAAACAAAGCAACCTAATAAATTCCAAACTCCAACATGAATATTATTAGTATTTATCTTAAATTTAACATTGTAAAGCCTCAAACGAATCATATTAATAATACGAGTAAGCATAATAAAGGGGAGGCACCAAGTATTAGCAAAAATCTGATTATTGTGTTTCATCCAAATACTATAAAGTGTGACATATAAAATAAACGTCTTGATGGTTCTTGACACCATATCTGACTAGACCTATTGAGTCGTATACCTAAAACCCAAGCACCAAACAAGGCCCAAACTCACAGTACTTACATAGCCCCAACACTTGGCTCAATAAGGGATGACACGTGGAAGTCTATCCATCCTCGGTCTACGTAACACGTGTCAGCACGCAAATCAAGGAGTATTTGTCCCACATCGAAATTATGGGAATCGAATATCCCACTTACCCATACATAAGGGGTACACATTTCTCAATAAAAGTAACGAATATTGACTATTTACTACAACTCTGCCAAATTTACCATTTATTGTTTCCTCTAACGAACTAAGTTATTGACTTGACCGTCGGAGAACTTTCGGCCGGCACCACACCGGTGCCCTACTAATGGGAGACCCACTATTCACTTAAGTTGACAGGTTACGAGGAAGGACACGCGTTACTTGGTGATTGGACGACGAATAATCGACAGTTGGAATATTTAACGCTTTAACAACGGTAATAGCAAGCGACTTCCCTCTCCATAAGATAGAAATAGCATCCACAAACAATGGCCAAGGGGAATTCTCCAAATTTCACCACATTTACCAAGGACAAACTGCCAAATATCACAAGTTACCTGACAATTAAAGAACAAATGTTCATGGGTTTCAGGTTCCCTACCACACAAAAAACAAAGAACATTAGAAAGAGAAACAAAACAGAAGACACTGTCCAAAGTATCTAAACGCCCTCACTTCCAATAAATTCGCCACTCAATTTTAGTTTACCACTTAAATTAGATTTTATCTTAATTGATTTCTTGAATATAGCTTCCATTAGTAAAGTTATCCTATTTTTATCTAGAAACTCTAATTTTCATTAAATTTTGTTAAATTTAATATCATCGATTAAAATATAAATGGTTTCCTCCTAGCTTAACACATGTCCTTTTATTTCATTATAATTAATTATTATCCTAATATTTAATTTTAGTTTTGAAAAACAATTTAAAATTAATTTTTTTTTTTTTTGAAAACTCTTTAACTTCATCCCTAGCGCCCGAGACCATCACTCCAACCGCTGCACTCACCATCACCAGTAGTGTCGCCATCCACTATCTCCACTTACTCACTTTCCTCCTTCAAAGCTTTAATCTCTTCTTTCATGGAGGTTCCGTGCTCGGTTAGCCTCATGTGGGGTGGGCCGCTAGATCGTGAGGCCAGGAAGTGGAAAAGCCCGACATTATAGGCATTGTATTATGTCGAGATCCACAATGCGCACTCGACCTTTCTCTCTCTCGAACGTCTTTTGGATCGCTGGATTGGCTGTGCAATGAGAGAACTTGATGAACGAGCTGATGTCGTTGAGGACTTGGAAAGAGAATACCAATTTTTTTTCCTGTGGGGGTGATTAGGACGGAGTAGGGAGGGAAGTGTAAATGTTGAGGCAAGAAGAGCTAACGAGGCATGCTAACATGGCTTCCAAGAAGTAAGCGGCGTCGTGCTGGATAGAGGTGCTGAACGGGGTGGAGAGCTCAAAGATTTCGAGGACTTTGGTGGCTTCTTCGTTGTAAGACCCGTGTCCTGGAGGGAACGGTGAACAATCTCACATTCCTGCGAGGGGGGAATGGTCTGGGAAGGGAATGGTGGTGTGCCTTAAAGGTGTAGGCACACACCTATCTAGCATGAGGCCTTTTGGGAGCTCAGTGGCTTTGGGGGGGATTGGAACCCCAAAGTTAAGCGAGTTGAGGCTGGTGCAATTCCAGATGGGTGACCCCCTGGGAAGTTGCATCGTGAGCTCCCGAAAACAAAACCATGAGGGCAAGGGCAAGGAGGCCCAAAGCGGACAATATCGTGCTAGATGAATCGGGACTTGACAGAAGAGGGTCGGGTCCTGACATTCGTAGTCGTTAGTGGAGACAACCTCATCGCATTTGAGTAGGAGTGTGAAGAGGTGTAAGCCCTCTACATCATGCTTTTGTTGTCGCACCACTCTTTTTTCTTTCTATGAGTAGCGATAATGCTGCTGATGGCAACATTGTTGGTGGTGAAGTGGTGGCGGTAAATGTGGTTGCAGGTGCAGCAGTTGAGGTGGTGGTCTAAGCCGTAGAGGATAAAGTTGAAGAGTTTTCAATTATTTTTTACTTAAAATTATTTTCGAACTTAAAATTAAATATTAGGATAATAATCAATTAAAATCAAGCTAAGAGGAAACCATTTATATTTTAATGGATGATATTATGTCATATAAGAAAATTTGACAAAATCCAACGGAAGTTAGACTTTGTAGACAAAATAGCCTAACTTTGCTAACGAAAGCAATATTCAGGGGATTGATCAAGACAAAATTTAGTTTAAAGGGTAAAATTGAGATCGAATCGCGAGTTCATGGGGCATTTGAAGTAAGAAACCAATTTTTTCTTAATAAGAGATTATGGAAAGGACAATAAATCCATTTTGATTTGGTATTTTACTAGAGTCGAACCTAATTAAAACCATTTCATCTCATCTTGAAAAGAATGCTATTAGAAGTAATACTAGTGGCACTATTTTCTTCCTTACGAAGTGATTTTCACTTTCAAGTACTTCTTTGTCTTTTTTAGATGTCCAATTGAGTTAATGAGTGAAAAATTAATTGACATAAATAAATGAAAAGGTGCATAGTAAAGAATAGGGTAATGACAAGACCCGTCCCCGAAGGACATAAATAACCGTGCCCGGTCCTGCACCCGTCTGACAAGTCAACTGGAGTTCCGAAATTACCTTCAGCACTTGTCAAACAAGAGATAACCGCACATGTGCCCACTCATGCCTCCACCTCTCGAATAGCCTCGATCATCGTGCCACGACCTGGAGGGTCAATAAAACAGAAAAGGTGTGAGTGGACAAAACAAAGTTTTAGAAATATAATTATCAAAATACATTCCTACCCTCAAATTTCACAAATATGCATGCATATCATAAATCATGAGTAAAATATATCTGGGCACAAATGTTTATAAATCACAAATCTCAATAAAACCACGGGACTCATTTCCATATCCAATATCATATAGTCACGTTATCCCTGCAACGCGTGCAAATCAATAGGCTCAAGGACCGCTCAAAATCCGAGCATCCGTCGCTGTGAACACATCACCAGCCGACAATCCAGATCGTCGTGAACACATCACCGACTGATCTCCATATAATCCAGTACATCTGATCTGAGTCGAGCCTCCCTCGGCTGCACGACAACAGACCGTGCTACGTGACCTCTCCGAGGTAAACACATCCATCCTGGAGGCGAGCGTTATCTCCAGGGTTCATTCCCGGGGAAACACATTCCCAACCGGAAGCCCTAATATCCACAATCCAGGGTGCACTTCGGGGGAAACATATTCCACCTTGAAAGCCCTATATATCCGCAACATATCATCACCATGAAAACCAGTGAAAAACAATTTTATTTGAAATCAAAACCATTTTCAATACAGGGTCTCAGCCCAAAACATAATCCGAAAAACCAGAGTCCTGATTATTTCATAAATCCGAAAATCATCAATATCATCATGTAATCACATGGAAATACCAATCCAATCAAAATCACATTTCCATTTGGGTCTCAAGCCCAAATATCACTTTCACGCAAATCAGCGTAACCATAACCTCAGTTGCCATTTTCACATAAATCCACAAAATATATCCAAAAAGCATTACAAATATATCAAATCATTTCCTGACTCATAATCCGAGTCAAAACCAATCTAAAATCCCGGGCCTTCGCCCAAAATAGCAATATCACGGTTTTCTCAAAAATCATGCCCAAAGTCATATAAAACAATATAATATTTTCAAAATCCGGAAATCATCATATCGAAACATCAATCATGCCAAAGCATTTCAAATCATATCATAAAGCATTTAAAACATATATGCATGCATTCTGGGTAGAAAACAAAAGTCCACTCACACACCGTCCATATCGCTCGCTTTCCGAGCTGCACGTTTTTCCGTAAATTCCAGAAGTCACCATTCCTATCCAAAATCATTATCGAGGGTCACTAACACTTCAATATACCTCATATAATTTTCCCCAATTTTTTTTCGGGATTTAAATACGTATTTTAAACGTATATTAAAACTTTGGATACTCAGAACACTATCGAAACAATATCTGATTTCCTCGAAACTAGTGCCAAAATGGTTGTTACATTAAATGGGACAAGTTTCATGTTGAACTCACCTAAAGATTCGGTCCCACGCATTGCCGCAAGCGGCTGCGCGTGAGTCTACGCGCTTGCTACAGTAACGGGTACTGTTCACATTCTTCACCTGTTTCCTCTGTCAAACGGGTCTACAACCCGCGTTATAACCCGACTTAATTCCTGTCAATTTCCACTCAAAGTCTTCAATTAATTCAGCTAATCATATTGGTTGAACCTTAATTAAAGGTCTGTACATTCAATTTTGTGATTCCTTACCTCGAAGTCATTGGACCAAGCCTCAAGAGTTCAAGGTCTATTCATCATTTGATTTTCTCACTGGTCATCAATTCTTCTAAATTGATTCATCCTGGAGCTTCATAGAAGTCTGATAAACACATTCCAAGTCTCAATTTCATTCTTCTAATCCTTCAATTACTCAACTCAATCCTCAAATTGCTCCATTCCCGCCATGTCTGTTCTGAGCCAAAAGGATACCAATTCCTTTCATTCTTGAGGTAATCTTGATCGAAACCATCCCAGAAAGCTCAAACCTATCTCAATTTGGAGTATCACGACCCACAAATTCAAATTCGAGTTTTGGAGAATTTGAATTCCTACGGGTTTGGGCTTTCGGGTTCTCTGTACAATTCCAGGGAATTCACTTCTTCTCATTCCTTGTTTTCCCTCTCTAATTATCTCTCAATTTTCCTCACAGAGCTCGACCAGAAGGGAAGATTGAATGAACGGTTTTGCTGCTCTGTTCTTCCTTAGCTAATTCCACACACATACACATACGTATTCAAACTCAATTATCATTAGATAATTGCCACTAATCTCTCTCACCAAGTGACATATGTCACTTAATGACCATTCCACGCCCAATTCGGCAATTCCAAGTGTCTACTGCTTAATTAAAACAACAGTAATATAGGTGAATCAGCCATCATAGCTAAATTACTATTTTGCCTTTGCCATAACAAATTACCAAAATGTCCTTCATGTATCTAGACCCGTAACTTTGTCATCCGAACTCCGATTGACTCGTGTCGCTTGTCTACGGACTCAGCATCTCGAGATCTATCCAACGGTACTTACGAAAAGTCCAAACACGGTCCCGATCAAAAATTCAACAAATGGCACATTTTTAATCAAATTACCCTTAAACTTTCGAACATCATCACTTTCTCCTCGAATGTCGGAATAGGATGTGCCACCTGTCTATGAACTTGTGACGTCCCGAATTACATCACAGTCATCGGTTAAAGTCCGTTTGACCGCTTGAACCAAAAGTCAACCGTTCGCCCAATTCCAAGGGAAAAATCGTCATTTTCCTTCAAATTTTCCTTTTTAAAATTTCCAGGTCCTTACAGGTAATCAATCATTTTCCTTAATTATTTGTCCCTTTAGACCTTATGTAACAATCCGTCCCAAAAATTAAACTAATTTGAGAATTTAATTCTGGGAAAGGATAATTTTACTCTTGGGTTTAAAATGGGGTGAAAGCTAATTTGAACTTGAGAAACTTCTAGAAAGTTCTTATTGGACCGTTGTGTGAGTCTCTAATTCACGAGTTCGTAGATAGACATCACACGTAAAATGAAATTCGTATAGAAAAGTTAAGGGTCTAAATGATGAGGGGCATTTTGGTAATTTATGGCTTCTAGTTTGGTTGTTTGAGAGATGAGTCAACCTTACTTTTGCCCATCTACTAGGTGGCAAGTGTCACTTGCTAGGAGAACGAAAGAGGAGTCAACATCTCTCTCTCTCTCTCTCCCTTTTATATCTATGTCGAACCGAGGAGGAGAGGAACATGATTTAGACCAAAACTTCTTATTACAAGAAACTATTCTCTTCTATTCTTCGACACGAGCTTAATTAACATAAAGGAAGGTACTGGGAGGATATCAATAGATGGAGAGACGAAAGATCAAAGCTTGATCGAAGCTTCAAGCTTGATTTCTAGTCAGTCCAGGTGATATTTTCCAATTTTATTACATATTTGAGTTCTTAGGATCGAATTGATGAATTTTCATTATTGGAAAGTTTGATTTAGTTGAGAAGCGAAGGAGTTACAAAAAATGGGTAACCTTGTATTGTTTTGCACAAAATGGGTCGATCCCCGAACCAAATTGGAGGTTGAAGGGGAGTAGCCTCCATATTTGCGCTTGCTAGTGCGTGGGAGAGTTCCCAGTCATCCACATGTGTGTGGTGGCTATGTTTTCTCGACTTCCGGTTAATATGAGTTTTTATCCTTTTTATGTTACGAACTAGTTGGCATAGGTTACGAGTCAATTAGACATCATTTAGAGGTAATTCTAGGTGTCTGAAGTGGTGGTGCTTCTAGTGAAGACACGTGTAGATCTCCCCAGGTTTTAGGGAGTTTAAATATGGATCCTTGTATGGTGTAGATATCGGCTTAGGGCTCAAGAAGAGCTAAGAGAGTCAGGATGTCAAATTATGGTTCAGGAAGAGCCGAGATATTAAGTTATATGTTTCATTGGGTTCAGTGTATTAGGGTGGACAATGACCTAAGGAGGAGGAAACTTGTTTGGTTATTCATCCCTAGTCTGATAGATTTCTCATATTATGTTTTAAAGTCCTAAGGGCATTTATGTAACTCTAGTTTGGTTGTCAAGCAGAAGCAGGGTCTTTATAATTATCAAAGCGATTTTGGTAAGGTTACTGTCAATTTTGTATCGGAGCAAACCAGTAACATTATCTTGGGGATTCCAATGGAGATGACAGCTCAGGATTAAGATTGTATAGATGCATAGTGAGTGGACATTTGTTTTATAAACTAGGATGCATGCATAATTAAATGCTCTAAACATTTTATTGCATGATATGGATTGTAATGGTCTTAATGAATTATTCAAAATATTTATTTGCCAATTTTCGGATTCAGAATAAGGAAATTGATGTCTGGACATAGGTCTTAGGCCAGAATTTGTAAATGGTTTTGACTTGGGTCAAGATTCAAGGATTTTCTAAAACCATAATTTGGATTAATTCCAAAAACGGTTTTTCACTATATACCATTCTCGAGAGATATTATGATTATTTCCACTGCCTTCACATAACACAATTTCGTAGGCGACTGAAACTCAGGATGTTTCCTAGACAACTGAAGCTTGGGGATAGTTTCCTAGACGGTCGATGACAGGACCCACCCCTAAGACACCTCGTAAAGTATTCTCAGGCCCTACTCCCGTCTGACAAGTAACTCAAAGTACCAACATTATCCTTGAACTTTTTAGAAAAGGGGATACATGAAAGTCTCGCTAGTTCATGCCTCCACCTTCTGAGCCTCGGTTCCCGTGCAACGTCCTTGAAGGGTCACAAAATAAGAAAATGTGTGAGTGAAAAAAAAAACAGTTTAAAAACATACTTTGAAAACAACCGACATTTACCGTCCGTTGTCCAAAACCATGCATGCATGCAAAAAAGCATTTCTCTTCGAATAAAAAGAAACACAGTTTGTAATCTCAAAACCGTGAAAAGATCTGTAAGGTATTTAACCGGAAATCTATCGTTAACCACAAATCAATTTAACCACATAATACAAACATGTCATAAACATATTAGTCAATCACATCAAGGCCACACAACCAAATCATATCCACTGTCACATAATTCCACACAACCGAATCATATCCACTGTCACATAATTCCACACATATCACAATCAGCCCTTCCTAGACTCACAATAACAAACATCAAAACACTGCTCCACTAGTAGGCACATCACAAATTCACATACAGTCAACTCATCATCCATACACAAGAACCACATTAATCATCATACCAATCATCATATGACAAGTGCGCTATCGGTAGGCTATCTACTCTGGAACTGGAGCCCTACTCGACGTTTGAGTCATCACCAAGTCACAATATCAAAACATACCCACATGAAACCATATCAGCATCATAGTCACAATCATACAAAATACTGGTCTTAGGATCTAAAGCCCCCTGCTCGACTAAGACTCACATCCTATCAACACAATCACAGCGACATTTCACGCATCACGAGTATTGAGAAACACATACACACATCACCATAACATTACACTTCACGAATAACAAGAAACCACATATATATATATATATCACAAGTTAAAACCATAATCCAGAATCATGAGCCTACACCCAAAACACCACTCAATTACAACACCGTAAAACGTGCCTTCAGAAAGCATTTTCCATAAAATCCATAAATAATCATAAGAAATTCATAAATATTCCAATATCACAAAATATTATGTCACAAACCATATTTATCTCAAATCCGCAATTTATACGAAATTCAGAATCATAATCTCATGAACACCTCGTAAAACGCGCAATTGAGATACTTTCAAAAAATTGTTCGGAAATCACATGGAAATCACCAAACTACAATATTATAATCTTCCAAATCAAATTTCATACTAAATCCCAAAACCATATACGAATCAAAATCCAAAACGGAATTTTTGCAAATCTTCAAAAAATGACAATAAAATATCATAAAATCACCGAAATTCACATAAAATTCCAATCAACCAATACTTATAAAAATCACATAGAAAACACATTTAAATCATACAACTATGCATGCATAATAGTTTAGAAAAAGAAATGGTTGAAGTGGTTGAAGTGGTTGCGTGTGAAGCCCATGCGCCAACTACAATGTCATCTTCCAAACCCAATTTTTTGGTTCTCTGGGTCGCCCGAACCGATTCTAAAATCTTCGTTTTAAGTCCTTTTTCAGTTATAGTTTGACCAGTTTCTTTTAAACTAACTTAGGAAAGATCAATATAATCAAAACCAGAAACCTTACCTTTAAACTCGTCCACCAACTTCAACCACCTCCACCAACCAAGTTGTTTTTCAGCATTCAAACTCACAAACTACTAGCTGATTGTGATCGTAGGAACTTAGGGATATCATTTGTAGCCTGGTTTCATGGGTTTCCAGTCAAGAACTGGGTTGGAGAACCCCAGTCCCGAGAATTCCTTCTCGGGTCTTTCCTTCTTCTTCTCTCTCGATTCTGCACAATCCCTTCTTCACCCTTTTCTGTCTTCCTTCATCTATCTTTATCTCTCTTATCTTTTCTCTTCTTCTCCCTTGCTTTTTCTTCTCTCCCTTTTCTTTCATTTTCTCATTGTTTTTCCTTCTCGGCCGAACACTACACAAAACACACATAACATAAATAACACCCCAACACACATTGTTGGTGGAAGACCAACTTAAGAGATAAGTGAGACTTGTCACTATCTCATTCAGCCAAGAAAATATCTCTCATAGAAAATTACCAAAATACCTTTCCTTACCAAATTACTAAAACACCCCAACGTAACTTAAACCAATAACGGTACCAACTAAACTCTATTTCAAGCATGCCGCTTGTCAATGTACACGGGAAGCCGAGACCTTCGTAACGGTCTTCTCAAATTACCTAAATAAGGTCTCGGTAAAAAAGTAAACTTTTTAACTTTGATAAAAAAAAATCAACTCTTTGACTTAGGGAAAAATCATCCTTTTTTCCTTTAATTTTCAAATTTCACGTTTTCTCGAGATCTGAGTCATTACAGTAAAAGTTCAGGGTTCTTCCTAGATAACTGAAGCTCGGGGGTAGTTTCTTTGAAAGTTAAAGCTTAGGGTGTTTACCAAATAGTAGATGTAACACCCCGGAAATTCGAGGATTTCAATATTGTAATTTAATGTGTGATTTGACGCTTTTACCCCTGTGATGGGTATGGCCAATTGTTGACTTTTTGATTGATGAATTAAACGGACTTTGACCTATGACCGTGACGTAGTTCGGGACGTCACGAGTTCATAGACAGGTGGCACGTCCAATTCGGACGATCAGGGAAAAAGTTATAACTATCGGAAGTTCAGGGGCATTATCGTAATTTGGACTTCGGGGGGGGGGGGGGGAACGTTGACTTTTATTTTGGCAACTAATTTTCAGTTGACTCAAGGACCGTCAGGTAGGCCTCGACGTCCTGAGTCCGTAGACAGGCGGCACGCTGAAATCGGACTTCGTACGAGGAAGTTATGGTCAGAAACGTGAAATCGGGAGGTTCGTGTCTCGGTTTTCGTGTCGAATATTTTTATTCTAAAAATTCGGATTAGAGGACACCTGGTGAGTGACAAGTGTCACTCACCCATTGGCTAGATTGGATCAGATCCACTATGGGATTAAATAGCATTAAAATCAACTTTTAAATTCAGCCCTTAGATCTGAAAACCTCCAGATCTGATCTCAGCCCTTGATCTCATTCTGAGATTCAATCTGGGCCGTCCATCATGTCCCTCCATCTCTATATATATTTCCTTACCCGACACCCACGTACTGCCCATTCCATACCATCACACCACAACTGCACTTGATCCTTACTCTGTGAGCCACTGGGCTGGACGTGTGTGGCGGCAGACGGCAGTGACCACGGCGGAGGACGGCGGCGAGGTAGGAACCAGGGAAACCCGAAACGATTTTAAACTCAGATTTTGGTAACTCGAATTCCCACGTTTAGTTTTGTTCTCTATGAATCCTAATCGACTCTAGGGACTGCCAGGAACCTTTTGAGCTTGATATCGTGACCGGAGGTGATCAGGACGGTGACTAAACGGCGACAGGAAACCGGTTCTGTTCTTCGAGGTAAGCCCTCGATCCTGTCTGTTTTTCTCGATTTTGATTCCATAGAACCCTTACTGGGATTGAGACGAGCATCTAGGAACAAACTAGGACTGAAATGGTTGAGTGTGGAAGAAATGGTGACCGGGTCATGATCGCGGGTCTGATCGACCCAAGTTGCAGGAATACGGGTCAACCCGGCTGAGGACAGAGGTGATGACGTGGCACCCTGTCAGACTGTCAGGTGACGTGGACCAACCATGAGCCGACACGTGTCACATGTCAGTGCACAGTCAGCACTGACATGTTAGTGACGTGGACCAGTCAGGGACTGCCACGTGTCACTGACATGTCAGTGACGTGGACCAGCGCCGTGCTGACACGTGGCACATGTCAGATCTGACACGTGGCCTGACAGATCAGTGAGGTGGACCAATCGGATGTTGACACGTGGCACCTGTCAGAGTCTGACATGTCAGACCTGACAGCTGTCAGATGACGTCAGCATGACGTCATGCTGACGTCAGCAGTGACGTCAGCAGCGACTGTTTCTGCGTTGATCGACGCGTTGACCGGCGCGTGGGGGCGCGTGTGAACAGTGTTTTTGGTGGGACCACCACCATTCTTTAGGTTTCGACGATCCGAATCCAATGGCGGTGGTTTCGAGTCGATCGGAGATCATTGAGTTGGTCAAAATAAAGTTTATTGCCTTGGGAAGCGCGTTCGGACAACTTTTCCCGGCCGGTTTCAGCCTAGGATTTCATGGTTGAATGTTAGGGGTTTAAATTGACCTTTACGAATACTTTGGACTTGACAGGGATTGTATAATTGTACCAAACTGAGGGTATACGCTCGGTTTTCAGCAGGATTGTACTGTGAGTGGACCGTTTTCTTAAACCCTTGCGTGCATAAATGTTTTCTGGTTTTATTATGTTTATTCACATGCTAAAAACAATAATGGTTTTGATGATATGGAAAATATGGTTATGGCACGTTTTACGGTATTTGGGCTTGAGGCCCGTCTGATGAAATGTAACGATCGGTTCGGATTTTACCTATGTATACATATATGTTTTGCATGTGGATATCAATAAAATGTATTTGGTACTACACTGTATAGATCCTTCCATATGATACTGTCTCCTCCGGATGAGGTACCCGGAGTGGTCACGGACGTCTAGAACGTCCAGCGTCTATGACGCTAAGCATCGGGGATGCTGTACCCGAACGGGGTTCGGGGATTGAACTCGGAATTGAGACCCGAGTGGCACGCGTAGCCTTGTGATTGTGACCTTATTGGACGTCAGGGACGTCAGACATCAGGGATGTCGGGATTGGAGTGTATAGTGCAGTGGCTAAAATTATACTTATGGTTTTATTACATGCCTTATGATTCATGTTATATGATTTATGATTTTAAATGATGATGCATGCATGTTTGGAAAACGGAAGGGGTAAATTATATGTTTTACTTATCAAATGATTTTACAAACTTGAGTTTCGGTCCACTCACCCTTAATGTTTTTGGTAACCCCTCCAGGTCGTGATACTGAGGTAGGGGTGGAACTTGAGGCTGAGGCATAGATCTACTTCTGCGTACCTGAACCCCTGTTGGGTGGTGTACCCGCAGGTTTACTATAGTGTCGTGCTCGCAACTTGTAATTTTGGATTTCATCCCTTGTCTCACATTCGTTTAATTCGGGTTTGATGTATGACTTTAATTTGGTTATTTATGCATTTGAGGTTTTGAGGTTAAAATTGGTATGAATTACTGGGTGTCAGACGGGAGCAGGGCACGTCCCCTTGTGGTCCCTGTGGGATCGGGGCGGGTCCTGTCAGCTTGGTATCAGAGCACTAGGTTGTGGTCAGTACTAGGGTGTGGTCAGCATGCTAGACTAGCGATTAGTACTAGTTACTTTTCGACTTTTAAGAACATCGTTATCTGATCTATGCCTCTTGACAGTTGGTTATGCCTCCTAGGAGAATTCCTCATACACGAACTGACGAGGATCTAGAAAGGGAGATGGAATGCGCGAGCATTGAAAGGGCTCAACGGTTGGGAGCCACTTTTTTCTGCGGGGGATCAAACCCCGAGGATGCTCATGATTGGATCACCAAGTGGGAGAGGATCTTCTCGGTAATGCACTGCCCTCCGGGCGAACGGGTAACTTTGGCGGCCTTCTTACTGGAGGGAGGAGCCTACCAGTAGTGGCACGGACTCGAAATGTCTGGGTGGTCTGTCCATACCACTACTTGGGAAGCTTTCCGCTCCAGATTTCTGGACCAGTACTACCCGCGATCTTTTTGCGCGGCACGGGAGGCTGAGTTCCTGCGGCTGGAGCAGGGTGATATGTCCGTTGCGGACTACGAGCAAACTTTCAGAAAACTATCCCGGTTCGCTGCATCATTCGTGAGCACGGAAGAGGACAAATGCCAAAGGTTCGAGCTTGGACTCCGAGGGGAGATCCGGGCAAGTGTGACTGCTGCTACTCATGCTTCACTGAGAGATTTGGTCGACGCTGCGGTGCGTGTCGAGGCCAGTCTAGCGGCACACCAGACACGACAACCTTCGGGCGAGGGGCGACGTCAGGATCGCCCACATCGTGGCCATCAGGCCAGAAGAACATGAATGGAGGGGGCTACAGGGGAGCACCCTCATCCTTCAAGGGTCGTGGCTGGTCAGGTCGACGCGGAGGCTCTCAGGGCAGAGGATCTGGATACAACTCTGGGCAACGCTCATCTTGGAGCGGTGCTTCTGGGGGGCATTCGGACAGGCCAAGGACAGTAACTTGTTTTGCTTGCGGAAAGGAGGGCCACTATGCATATGATTGCCCGCAGTTGTCCAAGAACAACGACGCTGGGGGCTCTAGTGTGGTGCAGAGCACGGCTTCCCACACTAATGGAGGTCGCGGTCAGGGAGGTGACCGTGGTGCTGGGCGTGGCGCGCACGGGCGCGGACGGAACGGAGGGCCAAGGGCCCAAGTGTTTGCAATGACCCAGCAGCAGGCGAGGACTGCCCCAGGCGTGGTCACAGGTACACTACATATCTTTAACCTTCTTGTACGTGTATTGATGGATGCGGGGGATACCCATTCTTTTATTTCGAAGAGTTGTGCTGGTATGCTTGATTGTGTGGTATCAGCTTTAGATTGCGAAATGGGTGTTGGCACCCCGATGGGTATCGTGTACCTTGTGAATCAGGTGATTCGGAGGTGCCCGGTAAGAATTGAGGATGTGGATTTACCAGCAGACTTAATTATTCTGGATATCCACGACTTCGATATAATCCTAGGGATGGATTGGCTGTCGGAGCACGGATCGCTCATCGACTGCTGTAGCAAGCAAGTGATTCTGCGGAGCCCGGGTTTGCCGGAGGTTATCTTCCAG
The DNA here is from genome assembly GCA_032719365.1 of Prinsepia uniflora. Lineage (NCBI taxonomy): Eukaryota > Viridiplantae > Streptophyta > Magnoliopsida > Rosales > Rosaceae > Prinsepia > Prinsepia uniflora. The sequence goes on from CM064872.1 coordinate 58,699,489, forward strand.
GGGGAACGTGACGGTTCGCCTCCTGAAGTGATCTCTTCACTTACTGCTACCAAACTTCTACGGAAGAGATGTCGGGGTTATCTGGCGCATGTTGTGTCGGAACAGATTGATACTCCGGGTATCGACGAGATACCGGTGGTACGTGAGTTTCCGGATGTGTTCCCGGAAGACTTACCTGGATTACCGCCATCGCGGGAGATCGAGTTTACTATTGAACTACTCCCTGGTACCCGACCTATATCCCAGGCACCATACCGGATGGCGCCAGCCGAGTTACGAGAACTCAAGACTTAATTGCAGGAGTTGGTGGATTTGAGATATGTCCGACTGAGTACTTCACCGTGGGGAGCACCGGTGTTGTTCGTAAAGAAGAAGGAGAGAAGTCTCCGTTTGTGTATTGATTATCGACAACTCAACAAGGTGACGCTAAAGAACCAGTATCCTCTACCCAGGATCGATGACCTTTTTGACCAGTTGCGGGGAGCTCAGTGCTTCTCGAAGATTGATTTGCGGTCTGGGTATCACCAACTGAGGATTTCGGAGGAGGATATTCCGAAAACTGCTTTTCGAACCCGTTACGGACACTACGAGTTCCTTGTTATGCCATTTGGTTTGACGAATGCTCTAGCAGCATTCATGGATCTGATGAACCGGGTTTTCCGACCCTACCTGGATAAGTTCGTGATTGTGTTCATCGATGATATTTTGGTGTACTCGAGGAATGCCTGTGCATATGAGGAACATCTACGGTTGGTCTTGGAGAGGCTGAGACAAGAGCAATTGTACGCCAAGCTGAGCAAGTGTCAGTTTTGGCTGAGCAGTATTGGTTTTCTGGGACACGTGATATCGACGGATGGGATTTGCGTGGATCCCCAGAAAACAGAAGCGGTGACCAACTGGGCTAGACCGACAACAGTAACCGAGGTGCGGAGTTTTGTCAGATTAGCAGGTTACTACCGGAGATTCGTGGAGGGTTTCTCCAAAATTACTGCACCATTGACTCGTTTGACTCAGAAGGGAGTGAAGTTTATCTGGGATGAGCAGTGCGATCGGAGTTTTCAAGAGTTGAAAGATCGATTGACCACTGCACCTGTCTTTGCATTGCCGGATGACAGTGGAGAGTTTGTGGTCTTCAGTGATGCATCGCTGCAAGGTCTGGGCTGCGTGTTGATGCAAACTGGCAAGGTTATCGCCTATGCATCCCGGCAGCTGAAGACCCACGAGTTGAACTACCCTACCTATGATTTGGAGTTGGCAGCGGTGGTTCATGCCCTGAAAATCTGGAGGCATTATCTATTCGGCGCAACGTGTCGGATATACACCGACCACCAGAGTCTTAAATACTTATTCACTCAGAAGGAGCTTAACATGAGACAACGGAGATGGTTGGAGCTGCTGAAGGACTATGACTGTACGATCGAGTACCATCCGGGTAAGGCCAATGTGGTGGCTGATGCGCTCAGCAGGAAGTCAGCAGGATCCATTGCACACCTAGGGATGGTGTATCTTCCTTTGCTAGTGGAACTCCGGAAGGCGGGAGTTATTTTGGGTACGGATGCGCATGGAGGTTTGTTGGCCAGCTTCCATGTACGACCAGTACTGATTGATCGGATCATCGAGGCACAACTTCAGGATCCGATACTCTGTATTTACAGAATTGAGGTCGATGCGGATGAGAGACAGGATTTTACCATCCGGAACGATGGAGCACTTGTGAAATTGGGCCGTTTGTTTGTACCTGCAGTGGCAGAGTTACGAGCCGAGATTCTTGAGGAGGCCCATAGTTCGGCCTAATGCTATGCATCCGGGAGGTACAAAGATGTACCGTACCCTCCGGAACCATTATTGGTGGCCAGGAATGAAGAAGGATATTGCCAAGTTCGTAAGCAAATGCTTAACATGTCAGCAGGTTAAGACGGAACGGCAGAGATCGTATGGGGCTATGCAGCCACTTCCGATTCCCGAGTGGAAGTGGGATCACATCACCATGGACTTCGTCTTTAAGTTACCGAGGACTCAGAGTGGAGTGGACGGAGTATGGGTGATCGTGGACCGGCTAACCAAATCAGCCCATTTTTTGCCAGCTCAGGAGACCTATAAACCTAACCGACTGGCTCAGTTGTTTGTGAAGGAAATCATACGATTGCATGGTACGCCGGAATCGATCGTGTCCGATCGTGATCCGCGTTTCACTTCCAGGTTCTGGCGGAGTTTGCAAGCTACTCTGAGAACAACCCTACGTTTCAGTACTGCTTTCCATCCTCAGACCGATGGACAGTCTGAAAGAACCATTCAGACCCTGGAGGACATGATGAGGTCATGTGTACTACAGTTTCAGGACTCTTGGGATACTCATTTGCCATTGATGGAATTCGCCTACAACAACAGCTATCAGGCAAGCATCGGGATGGCACCCTATGAGGCACTGTATGGTCGACAGTGCAGGACACCTATCTGCTGGACGGAGATAGGAGAGCGAGCGGCGGTAGGACCTGAATTGATGGACTTAACCATGGAAACTGTTCGTGTTATCAAGGAAAGATTGAAGGCGGCACAGGATCGCCAGAAGAGTTATGCCGATCGACGGATTCGAGACTTAGAATTTGAAGTGGGAGATTTTGTCTTCCTGAAGTTATCTCCGTGGAAAGGGATTATCCGATTTGGTCGACAGGGGAAACTGAGTCCGCGTTTCATCGGACCATATGAGATCGTGGAGAGAATCGGCAGAGTTGCTTACAGATTGGCACTACCTCCAGAACTATCTAGAGTTCACGATGTTTTCCACATATCGATGCTACGGAAGTACATACGTGATGCTTCTCATGTACTTGGGGAACAACCTGTCGAACTACGGGAGGATTTGAGCTTTGATGAACAACCAGTACAGATCTTGGATCGGAAGGACAAGGTACTACGTCGGAAGACGATCCCTCTCGTGAAGATTCTCTGGAGAAACCAGAATGTGGAAGAAGCCACATGGGAGCCTGAGGCTTAGATGAGAGGACAATTTCCTTTTTTGTTTCTTTGAAATTTCGGGATGAAATTTCTTAAGGGGGGAAGGTTGTAACACCCCGAAAATTCGAGGATTTCAATATTGTAATTTAATGTGTGATTTGACGCTTTTACCCCTGTGATGGGTATGGCCAATTGTTGACTTTTTGATTGATGAATTAAACGGACTTTGACCTATGACCGTGACGTAGTTCGGGACGTCACGAGTTCATAGACAGGTGGCACGTCCAATTCGGACGATCAGGGAAAAAGTTATGATTATCGGAAGTTCAGGGGCATTATCGTAATTTAGACTTCCGGGGGGAAAACGTTGACTTTTCTTTTGGCAACTAATTTTCAGTTGACTCAAGGACCGTCAGGCAGGCCTCGACATCCTGAGTCCGTAGACAGGCGGCACGCCGAAATCGGACTTCGTACGAGGAAGTTATGGTCAGAAACGTGAAATCGGGAGATTCATGTCTCGGTTTTCGTGTCGAATATTTTTATTCTAAAAATTCGGATTGGAGGACACCTGGTGAGTGACAAGTGTTGTCACCCATTGGCTAGATTGGATCAGATCCACTATGGGATTAAATAGCATTAAAATCAACTTTTAAATTCAGCCCTTAGATCTGAAAACCTCCAGATCTGATCTCAGCCCTTGATCTCATTCTAAGATTCAATCTGGGCCGTCCATCATGTCCCTCCATCTCTATATATATTTCCTTACCCGACACCCACGTACTGCCCATTCCATACCATCACACCACAACTGCACTTGATCCTTACTCTGTGAGCCACTGGGCTGGACGTGTGTGGCGGCAGACGGCAGTGACCACGGCGGAGGACGGCGGCAAGGTAGGAACCAGGGAAACCCGAAACGGTTTTAAACTCAGATTTTGGTAACTCGAATTCCCACGTTTAGTTTTATTCTCTATGAATCCTAATCGACTCTAGGGACTGCCAGGAACCTTTTGAGCTTGATATCGTGACCGGAGGTGATCAGGACGGTGACTAAACGGCGACAGGAAACCGGTTCTGTTCTTCGAGGTAAGCCCTCGATCCTGTCTGTTTTTCTCGATTTTGATTCCATAGAACCCTTCCTGGGATTGAGACGAGCATCTAGGAACAAACTAGGACTGAAATGGTTGAGTGTGGAAGAAATGGTGACTGGGTCATGATCGCGAGTCTGATCGACCCAAGTTACAGGAATACGGGTCAACCCGTCTGAGGACAGAGGTGATGACGTGGCACCCTGTCAGACTGTCAAGTGACGTGGACCAACCGTGAGCCGACACGTGTCACATGTCAGTGCACAGTCAGCACTGACATGTCAGTGACGTGGACCAGTCAGGGACTGCCACGTGTCATTAACATGTCAGTGGCACATGTCAGATCTGACACATGGCCTGACAGATCAGTGAGGTGGACCAATCGGATGTTGACACATGGCACCTGTCAGAGTCTGACATGTCAGACCTGACAGCTGTCAGATGACGTTAGTATGACGTCATGCTGACGTCAGCAGTGACGTCAGCGATGACGTCAGCAGGGACTGTTCCTGCGTTGACCGACGCGTTGACCAGCGCGTGGGGGCGCGTGTGAACAGTGTTTTTGGTGGGACCACCACCATTCTTTAGGTTTCGACGATCCGGATCCAATGGCGGTGGTTTCGGGTCGATCGGAGATCATTGAGTTGGTCAAAATAAAGTTTATTGCCTTGGGAAGCGCGTTCGGACGACTTTTCCCGGCCGGTTTCAGCCTAGGATTTCATGGTTGAATGTTAGGGGTTTAAATTGACCTTTACGAATACTTTGGACTTGACAGGGATTGTATAATTGTACCAGATCGAGGGTATACGCTCGGTTTTCAGCAGGATTGTACTGTGAGTGGGCCGTTTTCTTAAACCCTTGCGTGCATAAATGTTTTCTTGTTTTATTATGTTTATTCACATGCTAAAAACAATAATGGTTTTGATGATATGGAAAATATGGTTATGGCACGTTTTACGGTATTTGGGCTTGAGGCCCGTCTGATGAAATGTAACGATCGGTTCGGATTTTACCTATGTATACATATATGTTTTGCATGTGGATATCAATAAAATGTATTTGGTACTGCACTGTATAGATCCTTCCATATGATACTGTCTCCTCCGGATGAGGTACCCGGAGTGGTCACGGACGTCTAGAACGTCTAGCGTCTATGACGCTAAGCATCGGGGATGCTGTACCCGAACGGGGTTCGGGGATTGAACTCGGAATTGAGACCCGAGTGGCACGCGTAGCCTTGTGATTGTGACCTTATTGGACGTCAGGGACGTCAGACATCAGGGATGTCGGGATTGGAGTGTATAGTGCAGTGGCTAAAATTATACTTATGGTTTTATTACATGCCTTATGATTCATGTTATATGATTTATGATTTTAAATGATGCATGCATGTTTGGAAAACGGAAGGGGTAAATTATATGTTTTACTTACCAAATGATTTTACAAACTTGAGTTTCGGTCCACTCACCCTTAATGTTTTTGGTAACCCCTCCAGGTCATGATACTGAGGTAGGGGTGGAACCTGAGGCTGAGGCATAGATCTACTTCTGCGTACCTGAACCCCTGTTGGGTGGTGTACCCGCAGGTTTACTATAGTGTCGTGCTCGCAACTTGTAATTTTGGATTTCATCCCTTGTCTGACATTCGTTTAATTCGGGTTTGATGTATGACTTTATTTTGGTTATTTATGCATTTGAGGTTTTGAGGTTAAAATTGGTATGAATTACTGGGTGTCAGACGGGAGCAGGGCACGTCCCCTTGTGGTCCCTGTGGGATCGGGGCGGGTCCTGTCAGTAGAAGCTTATGGTTAGTTTTCTAGATGGTCGAAGCTTAGGGTTTTTTTCTAGACGATCGAAGCTCATGGGTAGTTTCCAGACGGCTAAAGTTTGGGGTGTTTCCCAGGTAGCAGAAGATTGTGGGTAATTTCCCCGGCAGTTGAAGCTTGAGGTTCTTCCCAGACGATCAAAGCTCGGTGGTAGTTTCCTATACACCTAAAACTCAAGATGTATCCTAGACAGCCGAATTTTGGGGGAATTTTCCAGACACTTGAAGGTCAGGGTTCTTCCTAAATGACATAAACTTGGGGGTAGTTTCCCAGATGACTTAAGCTTGAGGTGTTTCTCATACAATCAAAATTTAGGGGTAGTTCCCCAGATGGCCAATGCACAGGGTTCTTCCTAGACGACCGAAGCTTGGGAGTAGTTCCTAAGTAGCCAAAACTTAGGATTTTTCCCAGAAGACTGATGCTCGAGGGGGTCAAGGATTGGTTGTGGTTGAATTATGATATTTTGTATCTAGAATATTTCACATTGTTTATAAATAGGGATTTAAGGGAAATGTGGGCCATGTGCATTTATATATATATATATATTTCATCATTTTTTGTTGGTCCCAAAGATATTGTTTTGTTTTCAAACTAAAATTCAGTTATTTATAATTTGACAATGTTTCTATATATGCATGCATGGGTTTTTATCTTTGGAAAAGTATGTTTCTTGGAAATATTTTTGTTAATGTTTTTTTATCCACTCACATTGTTACGAATTTTATCTCTCTCTTCTCCAAACTTTTTGTGCTGGGAATAGAGTGATGTGCAAGATGCACAGGGTTTACGGTTTTGATTTGTTGTATGATTTCGGTAGAAATGTAAATAAGGTTATAAAGTTTCACAATTGGAAACCTTATCAGAAGTTTGGGTTCTGTTGGTAGAGACTTGAAGGGATTCGAGAAGTTGTAGGAGGTTGACCCTTGTCGTACATAAGTAAATTTCGAGGTTGAAATTTTTGTAAGGGGTAAGTTGTAGCGATCCATCCTAAAAATTATACTAATTTGGGAAAATATTGATTTTACGCTCGGGTTTAAAATGGGGTGAAAGTAAATTTGAACTCAGGTAACTTCTCGGAAGTTCTAAATGAACTGTTGCGTGAGTCTCGAACTTACCACTTCATCAACAAATAGCACACGTAAAACGAAGTTAGTAAGGAAAAATTACAGTCTAAATGACGAGGGGCATTTTGGTAATTTTTGGCTCTTCAGTTCAATTGTTTGATAGATGAGTCACAACTTACTTCTTACTCAGCTCATCTATTACATGACACGTGTCATATGCGAGGAAACAAAGGGTTAAAGCTTGGCCAAAACTTCAAGCTTGATTTCCATCCAATCCAGGTGATATTTTCCAATTCTAATTACATATTTGAGTTCTTGGGATTTCATTGAGAGTTGAAAGAGTTATAGAAAGCGGGTAACTGAGTATTGTTTTATAAAAAACGAGTCAAACGTCTACCTAGATTAGAGGTTGATGGCGACTAGCCTCTATGGTCGCACTTGCTAGCACGTGGGAGATTTTCCAATCATCCCCACCGCATGGTAGCGCATGGGGCATCTCATTGGCTTCCGATCAACATGAGTTTTTATCCTTTTGATGTTATAGACCCGTTGGCACAAGTTTCAAACTAATCAAACATCATTTAGAGGTAGTTCTATGGGTCCAAATTGGTGGTATTTCCAATGAAGACACGTGTAGATCTTCTAAGGTTTTGGAGAGCATAAATATGAATCGTTGTATGATGTAGATATTGGCTTAAGGCTTAGGAAAATCCGGGAGAGCCAGGATATTGGATCAAGGCTCAGGAAGAGACATGGTATCAAGTTATATGTTTCATAGGGGTTAGTGGGTTAGTGTGGATGGTGACCGCCAGAAGATGAAACTTGTTTGGTTATTCATCCCTAGTCTGGCAGATTTCTTGTATTATGTTTCAAGGATATAAGGGTACTTTTGTAACTGTGGTTTGGTTGTCAGATGGAAGTAAGGCCTTTTACGATTCTCAAATCGATTTTCGGAAGGGTCCTATCACCATGATATTATGGTGAAACTATCTTGTGGTATTTATCTTCATTTGTAAGTTTTTTGTGTTAAGAAAATAATTATGTTCTAATTTATTGTGAAAATAATCACTTTCAAAACGTTGAAATTTGTTCGTATCTTATTTGATTGACCTGTATCAAAGTAAACAACGAGTCTGGTAAACCATACTTGATCATCTAGGTTACATCTTAGGCGATATGTCACCCAAATGGCCTTCGAGTCACCCTGAATATGTGTCTAGCGAACATATAATGCATTATCCCACATCGAAATGTTCCACCAACATCATCCATTGTACTATATTACAATGACATCTCCTTCCAAAGGTATCATGGCGTTCTTACCCATCCAGTGCCTAAATTACTATTAAGTATTTCTCACCTATTAACTTAGGTATTAGAGAATGTTAGGAAGACACCAGAATCATTGCTCATTCCCATGTCATCTGAGAGGAGCAAATGAAGTGAGCTTTGGTCATCTCCAACCATAGGCTAACAAATCAGATTGTAGGATAATTTGTTAACAAATGTCTTCAACCATAAGGCTAATCCCCATGGATTAATTTTGGCCAAGGGCTAAGGGCCAAATATTTTCTCAAATCTATCCAAAAATTTAAGAAATTTCCTATCTCTTACACACATATATATATATATATATATATATATAATGGGCTGAGAGAAAAAAGTGGATGCAGAGGTAAAGAAAGAAGTCGAAAAGGAAGAGGATGCAACCTCCCCTTTCATCTACATATGGAGATATTTATCTTCTTCTTCATCTAGAGCTCTTCATTTTCATCTTCAACTGATTTTCTGGGTTTTCTATCAGTTATCGATTAGTTCACATTTATATATCAGTTAGCTACCGGTTACAAAACTAGAAACCCAAAAACCAGTGGAGATGAAGAGCGAAGAAAAAAAAAGATGTAGAGGTAAAGGAGGAAGATGCAACCTTCCCCACCATCTTCATCTGAAGTTCTTCATCTTCACCTACATTAAATCTTCATCTTCACCTTCATTAAATCTTCATCATCTTTATCACATGTTTTCTTTCTTTGTAGAAAAAAAGAAGAGAAAAGACAAGGAGAAGATGACAGGACCCCTCTCTAAAGCACTTTGATAATCCTAAAAGGGCATGCTCCAGTCTGACAACTAAACCAAAGTTTGAAAGGTACTCTTAAACTATTAAAATTTAATATGACAAAAACCTATCAGATAAAGGACAACCACATATGAAATAAACTCGTCTTAATTGTTTAAACTACCAAATACAAATAGTTAAACGGTAATATAGCATTTAGGTTACTGTACAACAAAAGTACAAAGATCATATTATGAGAATCATCGAGTGTGCAGTCGTAAGGTTATGCCTACGTGTCAAAGTCTTCCCCCATCTCTATACAATGGCCTGGAGGCACATGAGCTTGCCTATTGAAGTCCCCAAATAAAAGGGAGGGAGGATGGGGGAGAGGAGGGAAGGGGTGAGGAGGAGGGGAGCGCGGGGATGAAGTTATAAATAGGTCATTTGCTATTACTATAAGGGTTGCTCACCTTTTTACGGCTTGGCTTTGCTGTCGCTCCTATGTAGTGATCAGTCTATAAAGTAGAGTTCCTTAATGCCTTTTATCTAGTGCTAGAAGCTTCACCAGAAGCAAGCAAGGAACCTAAAATCAATAAATTTGTGAGTGGAAAAAAATAATCGTTGAAAATAAATTTTTGAACAAAACAATCATTTACTCTCCAATTCTAAAACATGCATACAAAAAATAAAACATAAATAACCAAATTTCAGTTAAAATAAAAACATAACTCCTGGGACCCACGAAAATCATGATAGATGCATATAAAATCTATGTAGCATACATTTCCCTAAAATCCTCTCTTATAAAATCACCTGGAAAACCTAGACACAAACATCAGTAATCACATGCAAGAAATCCTTGATTACACTAGCATTAGTCGTCTAAACAACTTGTAATACGTGTAGATAGTCTCTGAACCTGCAAAGTAAAATTGTGGCATCGTCTGAGTGTCATCCTCTCGGTCAAATGCATCTAGGTGGTATCCTCAAGATCAGTCACATATGGGGAGATATCAACATTCTCGGGATTAGACGTACTCGTATGGTACCCCCCAAGAAAGTCGTGTCAGAGAAGATATCAACATCCTTAGAATCAAACGCATTCAGGTGGTACCCCCGAAATCAGCCACATCCGTGGGATATTAACATCCATATGATCAAACATATTTGGGTGGTGCCTCTGGGATCAGTCGCATTTAGTGAGGTATTATGTCTCACTAGGGTGGCTACGGTGGAAAAAAATAATGGAGTAAATCCAAATCATTACTTTAAAAAAAAATCTTTGACTCAAGGGCAAGTCAAAAAAATTTCAAATTAGGCTTAAGCCCAAAACACAGTTTCCACAAAAACCATAAAACTTGTGTCCAGAAATTAACACATCCTAAAAATCATTCTAAATTTGTACACCATTGAATTGCAATAAACATTTAGAATAATCATTGAGACCATTGCAATCCGTAAAAAGCAATAAAATATTTAATTATGCATGCATCACAGTTTATAAAACAAATGTCCACTCATAATCTATCCAAGAAGCTCAATCCCAAGATTTACGCTTCGTTGAAGTCTCTATATCGTTTTGATCTATCAAAAGTAATAATTGAGGATCACTAATGTCAAATATAAATTGTAATGACCCGTCCCAAATTATCTGGATTAATTAAGAATTAATGACGGATTAGCGATGCTAATTGAGGATTAGCCGAGGATTAACGGACGTTCATGGTGAAATTACGATTTTGCCCCTAAATGAGGGCAAAAAGTTGACTTTTGAGCCGAAAAGTCCGATGGACGAGGATTACGGTTCACTGAAGTACCGAGGTACTATTTACGACGACACGTTTTACGAGGCAAAAATGGACTTTTGTTCTGAGTGGGACCCAGATCTTTTTCCCTAGGCCAATGGATGAGTGAAAAGTGTCACCCATCCATTGCTTCCCTTAAACAGATGCATGCATATCCCCATTTCCATTTCAACAGGTTTTTACCCGATCCCATTCGAACCCTCACCACAAACCACCCCCTCCCCTTATTGATTAACTGAGGGCCTTGAGAGACTGAGATTGAGGCTGAGAATGATGAGGATGGTGGCTGGGTGCGGCCTGAGCCGCCGTGGACGGCGGAGGGACGGTAAACCGCGCATGTACGGTTTTATGTTCAAATTTCAGTTTTGTGATTTGAACGTTAGGGATGTTTTTGATGATTGGAGAAGGTTTATTGGGTTTGTACGGAAGTTTAGAAGTTGTTTTGGACAATGGAAAGTGGCTGTGCAGCCCAGGGTTTAAACGGGGAAAATGGACCGTGAGGGGAGGATTTGACCGGGGAGGTTCTAGGGGGTTTTTTCTTGGTTCTAATTGTATGGATAGGTTGGCAAGGGAAGGAAAAAGAGATTAGGATTGGATTGGAAGAAAACAGACCAAAATCGAGGGAGACAGGAGCCTGAACTGTCTGTCGGTTCGGTTGGACCAGATTACAGGGATTGGACCGGACCGGCTGGTCGGCTAGAGGTTAGGGATAACTGTAGCCAGCGCGTGAAGTCCACGCGTAGGGCCCTTTGGGCGGCGCGTGGGGAGGATTTTGGGGATGTTTTCAACATATGAAATCATCCTTTCGATGTAACGAACATTTTGGGACTGGTTTCGAGTCGATCGGACATCGTTTCGATATAGTTCGGGATGTCCGAAGGTTTAGGATTAGTTTTAAAAATTGTTAAAAATCCCAGAAAATTACGGGGATTTAATGAGGGGTTATTTTAGTAGTTAGTAACCCTCTAAAATGATTTGGACAGGTTCGGGACCCCCGGTGACGGTGATTGGCCCGGGAAGGGCGTATGGCACGCTTATCGAGGCGCGAATTTGGATAGTCTGTGAGTGGACTTTGTTTTATAAATTGATGCATGCATACATGTTTTATAAGTGTTTTAATACATGTTTTAGAATGACATGAGTGCATATGATTTCATTATGATTTATAGGGAATTTTCGGAGGAAAATGCGTTAGTGCACGTAGTTCGAGATTTATGTTTTATATGATGTTTGGGCTTCGGCCAAGTGTACTACGTGCACATGTTTTACACTGTTTATATGTGATTCCAAAGGTTTCACGGAGAGGCATGAAATCAAGGAACTGATTTACGATTTTGAGGATTTCACGGGAATACGTGAAATCGAGGTTCAGGCATGAGTCCTAATCGAAAGACGATTTGAAAGGGGTTTTAAAAAGGTTTTGGATTTATAAACATGAAATCGGGCATGAGACGCATTTGATTGGAAACCATTGGATTTCGAGTCCATTTGATTTGAGGAGACATCGGGCTGGAAGCCCATTTGAGTTATACGATCGGGTTGGGGGCCCCGTTGGTTTACGAATTCGGGCTTGAGGCCCAGTTGATTTTTTTATCGGGCTTGAGGCCCAGTTGAGTGTGAAATCGGGTTTGAGGCCCCGTTGATTTATGGTATCGGGCTTGAGGCCCCGTTAGTTGTGATATCGGGCTAGAGGCCCAGTTGATTGTGAAATCGGGCTCGAGGCCTTGTTCTTGTGGTATCGAGCTTGAGTCCCAGTTGTGGTTTATAAAATAAGAATTCGAGTTTGAGAACCTATTGTATTGTGAATTTAGGCTGAGGCCTTTGAAATTGAATTTGAATCGGATTCGAGGAATCCTGTTGAGATACTCGGGTATGATGCCCAGTTAAGTGTTTTCATTGAAATGTATATACCCTCCCGTATGATTGGTCTCCTCTAGACGTCGTAGATCCTAGAGAATCACGATCCACTACCTAGAATGAGTGACTCCAAGACGGAGCATATTCCAGGAGTGAGAGATATGGTATATTCACAGATTGGGTCCGGGGATAGTCCTCCAGACGTCGTAGATCCTGGATTTTGAACGATTCCTCCCAGACGTCGTAGATCCTAGGGGTAGACTCGGAGTGAGACCCCAAGTAGTGTGCACACTTATAGAGAAATCGTGACAAGTTATTGATTGGGCATATGAGATACCGAGGATGGGTTATATATATATATATTTGTATGAGGTTTCACGGAGATGGTTTTGGGTTGAGACCCTCGTGAATTGGTTTGGGGTTGAGACCCCGTGTTCCATGTTTTGATTCAGTTTTGGGCTGAGTTCCCATGCACGTGATTTACGGTTTTGGGCCAAGGCCCTAATGGTTTAATGATTTGAGAAATGGTTTTCGAATGCATGCTTACTTTTTAGTGAAGGGAATAAATGTCTTTTATAAAATGTGCTTTATTAAATTATTTGATTTTGTCCACTCACAGCTTTGAATGATTTTAATGCCCTTCAGGTTGATCGCGGATCCGGGCTGTAGCAGAGACCGAGACATCAAACTCCTCCTCTGGATCCTGGTGCATTCCGGAAGCCCCGAGTGAGCTAAAGTCGGAATTATCCCTGGTCTGACACTTTGTGTCAAATGGGAGCAGACACGTCCCGCGTTAATCCCGTGGGATTTGGGACGGGTCCTGACATAAACTCTTATTCATATTTCCTGAAGTTTGGTATAACATTTGCACCCTAAGTGTAAACATTAACCCTTCAGACGTTCAAAACTACCCAAAATGATGTCTCATTGGCTCAAAATCACCCCATGTGACAGGACCCGTCCTAATCCCCCTGAATTATTTTGGGACGTACCTGCTCCCATTTGACACCGCGTGTCAAACCAGGGATAAACTCGTCACCCGCTCGGGGTCCATTAGAGTACGCCAAGATCGGCGGTGGCATGTGATGTCTCGATCTCTGCTACAGTGTACATCCGCGATCAACCTGAATGATATTAAAACCATAAAAGCTATGAGTGGACAAAACAACTATTTATAAAACTCATTTATATCGAAAATACATTTATACCTTTCACGTAAAAGCATGCATGCATAATAAAATAGTTATCTCAAATACTTTCTCGGAACCAAGACGTATTGCTTCCCAAACCAAAAGACAGTGAAAAATGCTTCTCAATCGAAGCCATCATCTTAGTAGGGTCTCAGCCCAAAAAGACCGAATCATACAGGACCGCAGCCTAGAACCAAAATCTAGGAAAACCAAAACGGAACCTCAGCCCAAATCATATAACACGTGGTAACACATCCCATGAGAACTTATCCCAATGTCAGTCACGATTCTAATCCTAGCACATGTGCATATAGGTCAGGACCGCTCACAATCCCACCATGTCGCCGTGAACACATCACTCGCCACGACCGTCTCTAGATCATCGCGAACACATCATCGATCGATCTCAGAGTATGACATCAGCACTCCTAAGTCGAGCCTCTCTCGGTCATTGCTTCACATGGCTGCTCAATAGCAGGCAGTGCATTGTTACCTCTCTAGAAGGAACACATCCGCAGTCTGGAGATGAGCGTCATATCATCTGGGACTCACTCGAATGCCATCATCAATAAGACCTCAAACATAAAACATCACCAAATAGGTCATAACCCGAAAACCAGTGTCCTACGATAGTTCATATCCCAAGATTCCTCGAATCCTATCAAATCCAAAACTGGGTCTCATGTTCGAAATACCTTCACAAAACTCATAACTAGGTCACTTCCCGATTTATCTCACGTTTGACTATACTCTAAGTCAAACCTCAATCAACTGGGTTATACGCCTGAAAGATATTTCCAAAGCTGAAAATAAATTCTCATTTCCAAAAACACTTTCAAATCATCGTTTAATTGAGACTCATGCCCGAACCTCGATTTCACGCATCTCTGTGAATTCCTCCAAAATCGTAAATCAATTCCTCAGTTTCACGCCTCTCTGTGAAACCTTCAGAATCACATAAAACACAAGCACGTAGCACACTCGACCGAAGCTCAAACGTCATATAAAACAAAAATTTTGAACTACGTGCAATAACTTATTTTCCTCCAAAAATACCAAAAAATTCATATTTAAATCATATGCACTCATGGCATCTCAAAACATGTTCATAAACACATATAAAACATTTATGCATGTCCAAGACACGTTGACTTTTTCGGGAGTTTTGGGGGTTTTTGATTAGGACTTGTCGAGGTTAGTAGTGACCTTTAAGTATGTTTTGGACAAGTCGACGACCCAGAGGGTTCAATATAGCCCCGAAGAGGCTTACAGTGCAGCTTGCAAGCGCGCATCAAGGAGAGTAGTTGTGGACATGTTGATAATCAGATTGATTCCGATATTATTGGTTCGTTGAGAACGTGGACTAGACATCGAGTACTGTGCACTAGAGCAGAGTGATCTTGTAAGGGTTCGGTGATTGTATGAGCTTGGGGCTCAGAGCCTTGGTTGGCCAGAGGAACCCTAGAGTTTGAGTTGTGTTGTCCCTATTAGGGCAAGTATTTGTTGAGGTCCAGATACACTCGAGTTGAGTGATTTGGTGATTACTGTAACCACAGGATGGGTGAGGTGTCAGTTTGGTATCAGATGACAGTTTGAGACTCGAGAGGAGTCAGGATCACAGTGTTGACGCTGAGGGAGATGAAGTTTGGTACGAGGTACCCTAGTAGAACTATAGAGTGAGTCAAGATTTTTTTTGGTGAGTCGAGATTTTTTTTGGTGATTCGTGTGGTGGTAGTGGAGCCTTGAGTACCGGCTGAGCACGACACTGGGTCGTGAGCGTGGCTTACAATTAGGAAACCGTCTAGTGCCAGGCGATTTGGGATTTGAGATCTCTCAGTGAAAGCAGGGTGTCATCTTGGGTTGATAGCTGAGAAGAATAGCCAGGCTGAAAAGATGAAGGATGTCAGCTTAGTATATCAGCTTGGTTTAGCAGAATTGGGCAGGACGGTAAGTTGACCTGTCAAATTGGTATTAGTTAACCAATGAGTTTCACGTATGTCAATGTCTCGAGTGAGACTTGCGAGTTGACTGGTAGATACTCGATATTTGGAAATCGAGACTTGGTTTGTGAGAGTTGAGTTCGGAGCTTTGGAAACTTTTCGGTGATGGTTGGTCACAAGTTTGTTGGATACGGTCACAGAGGACTGAGTTGAGTATCAGCATTGACGGTTGGATTGTGGTTAACGTCGAGTGACGTTTGGGGACAGATGAGTACTATGACTAGTTGATTGGACGTGTATGTTTACACGAAAGTGCCTTGAGTTTGAGGTAAGATTGGATTTCCACAGTTTGGATGCGGATTTGGGTCAGTTTGAATTTCGAGGATGAAATTCTTTAAGGGGAAAGATTGTAACAACTCGTCCCAAGTTTACGAGATTAATTAAGGATTAATTGAGGAAATCCTCGTCTAATTGGGATTTTTCGGACGGTCGATGCAAATAATTATTTTGCCCTTGAAATATGCAGAATGTTGACTTTTGACACGGGATGTAACGCCCCGAAAAATCCAAAAATTGTAAAATATTAAAATAATGCGAAAATGACGTTTTACCCCTAGAAGGATATGGCTAAAAGTTGACTTTTTGTTTGGTATACTGTTTGTATATTTTGCTTGTGCCATTGTGTAGGTCTCGGAACGCTGAATCCGTAGACAGGTGGCACGTCGAAAACGGAGTTCGGATGAAGAAGTTACGGGGTTGTGAAGTGTAGGGGTAAAATGGTAATTGTGCTTAAGAAGGGTAAAATGGTAAATTTAGATGGATTACACTTGGACGGTGGAAGGATCATTACAACTCCACTTGATTGCTGATTCATGCCAATTAAATGACTCAGGTAATGCATCAAGTGACAAATGTCACTTCTTAGGGCTGATTAGTGGCATTAGTTAAATTAATTAGTGATTGATGAATTGAAGATGGATTAATTGAGGAATAGTAACCGTACACGACCAAAACCTTCAAACACTAAAACAGAGAGCAAGACTCCATCTCCTACCAATTTGATCGATTGCAGTAGAGTTAAGTGTAATTGAGTAAGGAATTAGAGACAATTTGGAGAGAAAAATCGAGAGGAAACCGAACAAAATCCAGGGGAAACCTATACTGGAATACCCGAAAACCATCCAAAAACCTTGATTTCGATTTTAATTTTAGAGACCGTTTGGTGTGAAATTAAGGTGAGATTTAGCTTCCTGGGAACTCAACGACTCGAACCCAATCAATTGGAACAAAAATTGGAGGTGAAATCGTGACGATCAGACGCTGCAACTGTTTGGAAAAATCGAGCTTGAGTCGAGTTACTTAGAGGTAAAATTTCATGAAATTGATCTTGACTTCGTGTTCCTTATAGTTCTATGATGCTTCTGGTGTGAATAATTGAAGAAAACAGGTCGATTTGAGGTCAAACCCGAATAAGGATCCGATAAGTGTTAGTCATGAGTCGAGATGTTTTATGGTTTAATTGGTTCAATTGAAGGCACAGAACTATCAGTTTGATTGAATATATATTAATGAGTGAAAGAACGAGATGAATTGAGTTAGAATCATGGGAAAACGAGTCGGGTCTGATCGCGGGTCTACAACCCGAATACCAGAGAAACGGGCGAGAGAGAGACACTGTACAGTCACTGTTCACGGCGCGTGGCTGTCACGCGGAGCCGCTTGCGGCGGCGCGTGAGGGTGCGTGACCGGGAATCTGAAGGTGGGTCCAACATACTTTTTAATGTTCTCAATGATACGGACCTATTGGCGTTAGTTACGGGTTAATCGGAGATAAATTGAGGATAGTTTTACGTATCCGAAGCGTATAGGTTACGTTTAAATAATATTATTTTATTCCGACGATTCGGAACTTCGTACCTAAGATTATATGATACTCTAGTAACCCTATATTACATGTTTGACAAGCCAAAATATTCTCGGGACAGCGGACGAGAACGAACAGCTCGAATCCGAGCAATCTGGACGGTGTGTGAGTGGGCTTTTGTTTTCTACCCTAAATGCATGCATATATGTTTTAACTGCTTTTAAATGCTTATAATCTGATTTAAGTTGATTTGCCATAATTAATGATGTGATATGATAATTTCCAGATTTTGGGAATATTATATTATTATTATATTGTTTTGAGCTCGAATTTCGAGAAAATCATAAAAGTGTGATTTTGGGCGATGACTTGAGATTTGAAATGGTTTTTAAATGAGATTATTGATTAGTGGTATCATCCTCGGTGATTTAATGGTCTCCTCCAGACGTCGTAGATCCTGGAGTAGTCACGATCCACTACCTGGAGATGAGTAGCTCCGAGGGGAGGCTCAGTTTCAGGAGTGTGAGTTTATGATGATATCCTCCAGACGTCGTTGATCCTGGAGATGATATCACCCCAGACGTCGTTGATCCTAGGGAGGTACTCGGACGTGAGACACCCGAGTTGCACGCGTTGCATTGATATCGTGACGGGTTATTGAATATTAAGATTGGATGTTGAGGATGGCGGATGCATTGAGTAGGAAGTCAGCACATTCTATAGCTCATTTGCAGATGGTACACCTACCTCTATTATTTCAGATTGAGATCCACGATTTACCTCTGGATTTTGGAAAAGTTTACAAGAAGCTTTTGGGACGAGATTGCATTTCAATACGGCGTTCCACCCTCAGACAGACGGACAATCCGAACGAACTATCCAGATCCTGGAAGATATGATGAGGGCACGTGTTCTGCAATTTCAGGGAACTTGGGAGTCACATTTACCATTGATGGAATTCGCCTACAACAATAGCTACCAGGCGAGCATTGGGATGGCGCCTTATGAAGCCTTATATGGACGACAATGCAGAACTCCTTTGTGTTGGATAGAAGTGGGCGAAAGAAAATTGTTTAAGTCTGAATTAATTGATCTGACGACGGAGAAGGTCAAGCTTATATGATATGCATGCATGTTTGTGAAAACTGGAGGGTAAGACGATTTTAATAAATATATTTCTAAACCTTTATTTTTGTCCACTCACACCTTTACTGTTTTTGTACCCTCCAGGCCCGTGCACAGGTACCGAGGCTCGTATTGAGGCAGAAGAATAAGCAAACCGCTGCATACTCGAGTTCTGACCGCGTAGGACTTTAATCCTTGTTTGTAAATATTTCTTATGCTCTGTAAACCGATTGACGACTGAGATAGTCAACGGTCCTAAAGATATACCTATCCCTGGTCTGACTATGTGGGTTGTTGGTTATGTTATATTATGTACTTATATATATTTGGACTACTTTTGGTATTTTAAAATCATAGTCAGACGGGAGCAGGATCATTCACGATTATCGAGGAATAATTGGGATGGGTCCTGTCACGGGAGGTCAAATGCACGAGGACCTAGGACCGTTATGTAGATCGAGACGATACGAGTCTGTAGACAGGCGGCACGTCAAAATCAGACATCGTACGAGAAAGTTATGGTTCACGGAAGGAATTCGGTACTATTCACACATACTGAGAAAGTATACAGTAGTCACTTTTGGATTGGCCCAAAATGTCTGATTGGACCAATGGATAAGTGATAAGTGTCACTCATCCCATTGGCTCATTTACCCAAAAGCTTGGATCTGATATTATCTTCATTCTCTATTTGTTCTTGTTAACCCAAAACACACACACAACACCACAACCCACTCACAACCTTCAAAAACCTTCATCCTCTACTGATTGTGCGAACGGAAGAGTGACAGAGTGAAAGGAGACGAATACGGCTGTGCTAACGGTTTGGACGAACGTGCATGGTGGTCGAAAACCCGCAGGTAAGCCATTTTGGGTTTGAATTTTGAGTTTCAATTTGGATGTTTGTTGGCGATTTCGTTGATTGGAATAGCTTCCTAGGATATAGACAAACTCAGAGGACCGCTTTGGAAGGAGCTTGGTGGTTAGAACGGGCTAGAAATAGAGCTTGGTGGACACTTGATTTTTAAACATGATGCATGCATAACTGTTTTATATGTTTTATATATGTGATTTGAGATTCCTTGAGTGCATATGATTGTGGGTTTTTGGCATTTTCGTACAAATGTGATATTGCACGTATTTTTATGATTGATGCTTTATGATATACCTGGCTTAAGGTTTTTATACATGCTTGTGTTTTCAAATGATTGAACAATAAAATGATTTCAGATTTGGAAATTTGATATCGGGCTTGAGTCCCAATTGGTTTATGATATCGAGCTTGAGTCTCAGTTACGGTTTATGAAATGATATTTCGGGTTTGAGACCCTATTGAGGTGATTTGGGCTGAGTTCCTATGATATTTGGATTGGATCGGATTCCTTGAATCCTGATTTGTGGAAACTATACCTCGGGTTGAGACCCTGTTGAAGTGCTTTAGACTGAATTTGAGGTATAAATCGTTTATAATGATTTTCCACTGGATTTGATTTCGGTTTTACATACCATCCTTATGTGTTGACTATCTCCTTCAGATGACTCGTAGTATCCTGGAGTAGTCACGGTGTATTGCCTGGGAGGGGCCTCTCTGACGAGGAGAGGCTCAGGACCAGGAGTGCAAGTATTTCCTGAGAGGGGCCGCTCCCCGCTCAGACGAGGAGGGGCTCAGAATCAAGATTGCTAGATATGGATATAACCCCGGACAGTGATCCGGGGAAGGCACATCATTATGATGTCGCCCCGGACACTGGTGAATCCGAGGGTAGGACTCGAACTTGAGACCCCGAGTGGCATGCGTAGCCTTAGAGACCGTGACAATATTTATCAGACATATGTGATGTTAAGGATTGGTTAAACTCTATATTACTGATTTGGGCAGAGACCCACGTGTTTTGGTTTTGGGATGAGACCCTACTGAGGAAATAGCTTGATTAATAAACGTTTTCACTGGGTTTTAAATTGAAAAGCCATATGGTTTGATTTAAAGAAATGGTGGTTATAATTTGTTTTCCGATGCATGCATGCTTTTTAGTGAAGGGTATAAATGTCTTTTCAGAAATGATTTTATAAACTGTATATTTCATCCACTCACAACTTTCCTGTTTTTAATACTCTTCAGGTTGATCGTGGATGCAGGTTGTAGTAGAGACCGAGACATCATATGCCTCCACAGATCCTAGGATACTCTGGTAGCCCCGAGAGGGTTAGGTGTATCCCTGGTTTGGCATGGCATGTCAACGATTTGATGTAAACTAAAAGATACGGAAGTCAAAATTTCAACCTCTTCAATTAGAGTTAGTTCCAAGTTCGAATGAAGTATATGGAGCAAATTAAGTGCACAAAGGTCAAAACTACCGAAAATCACTTAAAAATTCACATTGGAAAAATAAAAGAAAGTTGGCAAATCACATATTGAATACTCAATTGTTTTATTTAGTTCAAAACGTGTGATGCATGCTAAGGAAAGCCATGAAGATCTTCCTCAAGGATGAAACAACCTTGTAGCCTCTCTATCAACCTTTGGGATCTAACTTTCGCAACTTCAAGGTCTTTTACAAATTCATCATGAATTTCCTATGTTACACAAGTTGCATTCTTTTGAAGCACCATGGTAAAAACTTTAGCTTTACTTACTTTGGTATTGTTAGTCTTCACGAAGATAACTTTGATATCATCCTTGGCATCATAAGGCTTCACAAATGTAGCTTCGACATCATCCTAAATGACGACTACATCTTTGGCCTTCTGTTTATTCATGCTAATTGATCTAAGACCGATGATCACCTTTCTTGTTTATCGCAAAGGAGATGATGTTGACACTTGCACTGGGTATGTCAACTTCGTCTCCTTAGATGATACTTCTAAGCTTTATCCCTTCAACTAGTCAACCATTCCAGGAGCTTTTATAATAACCTTTGACTGCGTGGAGGTCTCATTTGCACCTTGACCTAAAGTAACGACCCGAATTTTTAAATATGGTTTTACACGATTTTTTAGGATTTTTACTTATGTTTGGACAATTTTACGCTTTGTTATTTTGTGAGCTTACTATTTTGAAGAAGGGAATTTTCGTCAAAGTGGATTTTTGGTATATTTTAGGAAGGCTGTTAGTGTGTGTGGTTGGGAACCACATAATCCATTATCATCAATTATCCTTTCATCTCTCTCTCCCTCACCCATGCACCCAAAAGAAACCCATATAAACCCATAATCCCAACTTGATTTGTGGACTTTTAAGCTCAAAACAAGGCAAGGATCATGTTCCTTGGACCCTCACGATTAGAAACAACTTAATTTTGAAGGTGGAATCACGTGGAATCGATCCATACTGGAGGAGGAACGTACCTTGCAGCTTCCAAGGCTTATATCATGAATTTTAGGTACTTTTTCTTGATTTTGAGATGGATTTGAATTCTTGGGGTTGAGTATATAAATTTCCATATAAAATTTGTCTGATTTGGTTAAGAAATAAGGGAGATATGAAGGTTTGAAAAATGGGACAAAAATGGAGTTTTTGGGCTGGCAGCTCTGCTGCACAACCATCTTCTCCAGTGAAGGGGGTGAATGTCAGCATGACATCATGATGATGTTACCAGGTGAAGTTAGTACAGTAATGTTAACTACCACGTCAACTGCCACGTCAACGAGTATGGGTGACGTTAGCAGGTGCCACATTAGCGAGCATGGGGGCGGCTTGTGGAGAAGGCCATCAGCCTTCCACTGACATGTAGTAGTGCGTGGACGGGAGTTTTAAAACATGGCAGTGCTTTTTTGAAATCTTTCAACGTGCTGAATCCAATAGTGGTGGTTTAAGGTCGATTGAAGTTCGTTTAGAGGTAATTTTGAGCGTTCAAAGTCACGGGTTGTGTATTTGGGATGCGTGTACTATCTCAAGGTTTGGAGGGGTTTATGTACAAGGTTATATAATTTTTTGGTGACCCCAACTGTTACTTTGATAGGCGAGGATGCTCCGGGGGCTTATGAGGAGTGCACAACTTAAGAGTGAGCTACTAGTTGGACTGTGAGTGGACTGTTTATTTATTAAAATGTGATGCATGCATATTATATATTTCTATGATTTTATTGCATGTTGGTTTGCAATGGTTTGAATATATGATTCTAAATGAATTTAGAATAATTGTCTGGTTTTAGAATATATATTCAGGTGGTTGTTTTTTGGACACAGGCTATCACAGATTTTGGGGGAAAAAACCAGATTTTGGGCTCATGCCCAGCTTACAATTGTTTTGGGCTTTTGTGAGGATTTCAAAAGTAGGTTAAAATGTATTATTGTAAACTTTTTTTTCTCAGTATAGTCATCTTCATGCGATTGAAACACTATTCCGGCGTTGGACTCCGAAGGTTCCCGAATATGGACTTAGACGTCGTCAGATTTGAGCTCCATACGTTCTGATGGAGTTGGAATCCGCTGGTTCCGTGATTGCCTACACATAGACCAGCAGGTTCAAGGTTAGATTATTATTGTTTATCGTGTTCAGAGGTTTTTGAATTACCCATAAATAGGGATTTTCGGGAAATGTGGACTAGGGGCATTTATATATTTTACTTAATTTATATTGTCCCACAGTTTTATATATAATTGTTTTATCTAAAATCAAATATTTATTTGTCTATGCATGCATGTTTTATAAACTGTAAGGAAAAAAGGATTATTTCAGAAATGTTTTCCAAGATTATTTCAAAAATGTTTTCTAGAGGCTTTGTTTTTGTTCACTCACAGTTTTTCGTGGTTTCCCTACCCTCAAGGCTGTTCTTGTGATGAGGGCTTATTACTTAGGATTGTACACTCTCGTTAACCAGAGTAGGATTTTGGTTATTTTTATCGTTTATCTAGTGCTCTGTGTAACTGTTATTTTTTTGAACTTTCGTTTAAGGATTAACATGTGGAGTTTATCTCTAGTTTGACATTATTTTTGTAATTATCTCGGGACTGAGGGTACTTTTGGAACTTAAAGTTTTTATGTTAGATGGAAGCAGAGTTCTATCAATTTTGTATCAACCCACTAGGTTGTTACCTATGGGCTACACACTTGTCATGCATGGTAGTTTTTGTTACTAACGTGTGCCTCTTATAAGAAATTGTGTCTCCTCAACGCGTGCCTCATCACCAGCCTAGAAGTGAGGATGCAGATAGGGAGTCTAGGTGGGATCACACCTTGGATTGTTTTGGTCAAGCATTGGATGTCGTTTTTCAAGGGAGGAGGGTTTCCGGGAAGGGGGCAGATATTGAGAGGGCTCAATGACTTGGAGTCATATAGTTTACGGATACATCGGATCCTGGGCAGCCGATGATGGATGCACGCTTCAAGAGAATATTGGGAGTGATGCAATGTCCTCCTGAGTTTATGGTGCAGACAGTCACATTTTTCTTGAGTGGCTACACATAGAGATAGTGGCAGACTCTGCTGTTGACGAGCTTGAATGAAGCAACTGTGACTTCGGTGACATCTAGGGACCGTTTTATGGATCAGTTCTATCCTCAGTCTTACTAAGATGCGATGGAGATAGAGTTTCTGCGACTGGAGTAGGGTGACAAGGTGCTTGCTCATTATAAGCAGAGGTTTTTAGATTTGTCCTAGTATGCACAAGATGCGGTGGCACCGAGGCAAGTAGGCGTCGTTAATTCTTACTTGGTCTTTGGAGTGAGATTCGGGCATTGGTGCTATTTGGATCATTCACCATACTCCGGGTTCTGTTGGATGTGGCTTCTCAGGTGGAGATGAGTTTGTCAGAACCCCAGCAGCAGCAACCGTTAGGAAGTTCTAGGCGATGCTGATATCATCAGGATGATGAGTCTTTTACTCAAGGAACTTTGAAGATGGGTTCTTCTAGCTCCGGTTCTTCTTGTGGTGATTGTTTGGGTTATGGTAGCCAAGGGTTGGGACATAGTGGAAAACTGCTCGAAGTAGCAGGAATGGTTGTTGCTTTTGTGGGGAGCTTAGGCATTTTAAGCGGGAGTGTCCTTATCGTCTAGACAATAGTTCTACTAGTCAGGATACAGCGAAGGAGGGTCAGCATGTGACGATGCCTTTACAACTGTAGTGTTTAGGAGTCAGGCGACTACCCGTGGGGCCGACAGCACATGTGGCTATCAGAGGAGATGCGGCCGACCCACAGGTGGACAAGCATGTGTGTTTTTTACTATGGAGTAGGAGGCTCGTACTGCACTTGGAGTGGTGACAGGTACTTTATCTATCTTTGGTCGTGTTGCACACATGTTAATGGATCTCGGGGCCACATACTCTTTTATTTCTTGAGAATTTAATCTTTTTGCCAATCGAGAGTTGGTCCTATTTGGTTAGGACATGGTTATTGGTACTCCGACCGGTTCTATGTTGGTAGCGAGCATGGTGATATGAGATTGTAAGATACGGTAAACATAGGTTGGTTGGGCCTTTGGGGTTTACTGAGAGGATAGGCCCATTACTGTACATGTTGATTTTTTCTTGGGACGTCTCTAGGGTTCGTGAGCTATTTCAGGTTTTAATACTCCAAGAGTACTTTTTTGATGAATTCTACGTGTTAGTGGAGCAACATGTCGAATTTGGAGACGACTTTGAGCTTACTGAGCGATCTGTTCAGATCTGAGATCGAATGAACACAATGTTATCTTGGGTGATTATTCCCTTTTATATTTGTTCTATGGAGGGACGTGGAGGAGGCCACATGGGAGCCCGAGGCTTTAATGCGGTATCATTATCCACATTTTTCGAGGAGTAGGTGCGAATTTTGGGGACAAATTTTTTTTAAGGGGGTAGATTGTAACGACCCGAATTTTTAAGTACAGTTTTTAAGGGGTTATCGGGATTTTTACTTACGTTTGTATAATTTTACCATTGGTTATTTTGTGAGCTTACTATTTTGGAGAATGGTATTTTGGTCAAATTAGCTTTTGGGATATTTTGGGAAGGTTGTTAGTGTGTGTGGTTGGGAACCACACAATCCAGTATAATCAATTATCTCTTCATCCTCTCTCCCTCACCCATGCACCCCAAAGAAACCCATACAAACCCAAAATTCCAACTTGATTTTTATGATGTTTTTAGCTTAAACCAAGGTAAAGATCGTGTTCCTTGGACCCTCAGGATTAGAAACAACCCAAGTTTGAAGGTGAAGTCATGTGGAATCGATCCATACTCGAGAAGGAATGAAACCCTCAACTTCAAAAGCTTATATCATGAGTTGCGAGAACTTGTTCTTGATTTTAGGCTTGGATTTGAATTCTTGGGTTTGAGTAGATGGATTTCTAAATAAATTTTATTCGATTTGGTTAAGAAATTAAGAAATGAATGTTTAAAAAATAGGACAAAATGGAGTTTTTCGGTCGACGGCACCAGCGATGATGACGGGGTGCTACCCTCTTCTCTAGCAAGGGGGTAACGTCAGCATGATGTCATGATGCCATCACCAGGAGACATCATCACGATGATGTCAGCAAGGGTTAACGTCAGCTTCCACGTTAATAGGGCCATGTCAACGAGGAGGGATAACGTCAGAAAGTGCCACAATAGCAAGGGTTGATGTCAGCATGCAACGTAAGTAGGGTGACACGTGCATGCCATGTCAGGACGCATGGGGGCTGCTTATAGAGAACGCTATCAACCTTCCATTGGCGTATGACCGCTCATGGGCAGGAGTTTCGAGACATAGTGGTGTTTTTTTGAAAGTTTTTGATGTGTAGAATCTAATGGTGGTGGTTTCAGGCCGAACAGAGTTCATTTAAGGGTATTTTTGGCCATTCAAAGTCGCGTGTTGTGTGTTTGGGACCGGCATACTATCCCGGGGTTTTGGATGGTTTATATACAAGGTTATGTGTATTGTTGGTGACCCCTAATTGTTATTTTGATAGGCGAGGACATTTAGGGGACTTCTCAGGAGCGTACAACTCATGAGTGAGCAACTGGTTGGACTATGAGTGGACTGTTTGTTTATTAAAATGTGATGCATGCATATTATATATTTCTATGGTTTTATTGCATGGTTTGATTTGCAATCATTATACATGATTATTTTCAGATAATTGTCTGGTTTTAGAATATATATTCGGGATGTAATTTTCTGGTACAGGCTATTACGAATTTTGGGGAAAGTCGAATTTTGAGCTCATGCCCAGCTTACAATTGTTTTGGAATTTTTTGGTATTTCAAAAACAAGTTAAACTGTATTTTTGTAAATTTTTTTCCCAGTATATTCATTGTCATGCGATTAGATTGCTATTCTGGAGTTGGACTCTGAAGGTTCTCAAATACAGTCTCGGACGTCATTGGATTTGAACTCCAGACGTTCCAAAAGAGTTGGACTCTGCGGGTTTTATGATTGTATACGTGTTGTATGAAGTATCATTTTATACCCTTTTATACTTATCTTTTAATGTTTAAATACCAAACAATAGAATAAAATAATAGCTTTTGTGAGAAATGTGCAGAATTGAATTAAGCTCGGAATTACGAGAGTTTAGACGAAAGAATCACCTTAATCGAAGCTATAACGAAGAAGTTATGATCAAAACAAAAGAGGCCACCAAAAACTATAACTGCTTTCGGTAGGAGGCTACCGAACCCATTTAAACAGCCCAAAAACGCATTCGGCAGATGCCTGCCGATAAACCCATAATCCATTCGGTGCGCGTGTCCTGAGTTCCTAAACACCTGTTCGGTGCACGTGCATCGACCATCCTTACTCTTGTTTCAGCATGCGTCCACCTAGTTCCTTCCCTCCATTCAGCGCACGTCCTATGCGAGTTGACCGCCCTTTGACCATCTAATTTCAACCCCAATTTCAGCCAGCGCACACCAAAAACATTCCTGAAGCTTTATTTCGAGTTTTAGGCAATATTTTAGGATAATTTCAACTTGCTTTCACACTTCTCCATATTCTATAAGAATTTCAATCCTATTTCATTTTGTGTTATTATTTTCATCCTTTTACATGTAGGAAATGTTTTTGGTTACATTTCTTTAATATTTAGGAAACATTTTCCTTTTAGAATTTAAATTGTAAACTCCTATTTATTTGATGATTAATTTTCTCCTATAAATAGAGAGGCTTAGGCTAATTGTAAAAAATCGCTCATTCTTGTACCGAAATTCTACTTGACCAAACTTTCCATGTCAGGATCCAACCCTCCTCGGTCAGGACCCGACTCATCTAGCACCATATTTTCCGCTTTGGGCTTCACCCTCACGGATTTATTTTCGGGAGCTCACGATGTAACTTCACAGGGGGTCACCTATCATGAAATTGCACCAGCTTCAACTCGCTTAACTTTGGAGTTCCCCCGAAATCCAAAGCCAGTGAGCTCCCAAAAGGCCGAGTGCTAGATAGTTGTGTGCCTATACTTTAAGGCACACCACCATCCTCTCCCAGACCATTCCCCCCTCGCAGGAATGTGGGATCGTTCACCGTTCCCTCCAGGATACGGGTCTTACAATCCACCTCTTTTAGGGCCCAGCGTCCTCGCTGGCACACTTCCCGATCGGGGTCTGGCTCTGATACCACTATGTCAGGACCCAACCCTCCTCGGTCATGACCCGACTCATCTAGCGCCATATTGTCCGCTTTGGGCTTCGGCCTCACGGTTTTGTTTTCGGGAGCTCACGGTGCAACTTCCCAAGGGGTCACCCATCATGAAATTGCACCAGCCTCAACTCGCTTAATTTTGGAGTTCCCCACGGAATTCAAAGCCAGTGAGCTCCCAAAAGGCCTAGTGCTAGATAGCTGTGTGCCTACACTTTAAGGCACACCAGCATCCACTCCCAGACCATTCGCCCCTCGCAGGAATGTGGGATCGTTCACCGTTCCCTTCAGGACACAGGTCTTACAGTTTGGTAGGCCACAAGTCAGAGACTTGGCTTTTTCGTAAGGAGACTTTCAATTTGGTATTCATCTTTCATCTACTTGATCCTTATTTGCATCAGTTGCTCGTGGTTCTGCATCCATATGGCCTTTTTGAAAAAGTCATCACGCTCATTTTCTAGCAAGCACGCTTTGCTCAACACACCATCATAGTTTGTTGATAGCCTAGGAGAGACTAGCGAAGGGAAACATAATCTGATTTGAACTTCCTAACATCTTTGAAACCGACATGGCCAGTAACGGTTCATAAACCTAAATTTTGGATGGGCTAAATTAATATACTAGATTTTGAATAAATTTCACGGTACGAGTAAAGAAGAAGAAGAAAATGGGTACACACCCAAATTTTTTTGAAGAAAATAACTGAGAAGAAAATGGTGAGATGGATTTGAAGAAGAAGAAAAAAGAAATAGAGATGAAACTTTTTTTGCTTCTAGCTGGAGTCTGCCCGTGGGAGAAGCTCCCCTTACTAACTTCAATATGTATAAAATTGAAATGGATTGCTGTAACTTTTTTTTTGTTTTTTTAAAACTTCAAATTGGATTACAAATGAAACTGAAATTGACAACATAATAAAACTAAAATGGGTTATAAACATATTGATATTGGGGTTAGGCTGCTGTAGTTTTTTTTTTTAACTTCAAATTGAATTATAAATAAAAGTAAAATGAACTATATTAAAATGGGTTAGCCCATAAATACATAAGGGAGCAAATTTGGGTGGGAAGGGCTAGCCAAGCTTGAGCCCCGTCACATGTCCTCTAAGTCTCTTCGTCAACTTTCCAACTTTAGCCTTTGCAAAGACTTATGGTGATTACGTGATTGGTTTCTTGTGGTGCATCGTCCTTCAATCCTTCGGAGCAGCATGATGAGTGGCCTTGACCGCATCCATCTCCGAATCATGGCACGCCAGCAATGCCAATCTTTTAGACTTCAACGCAAGATTACCTTTCGGCTTCAACCTTAACACTATTTATTTTGTTTATTGCATATAAAAATCTACGAAGAATTCTATGATTTCTGCATCAGTATTGAGAATTTTGAAAAATATATAAATGATTAAAAAGGGAATCACAAGCTTTTATTTTTCTTTGGTTTGTTATTTTTTTATTGATTTTACTTTTATTTACTCAATGTGACAATTGGAAAAAGTAAAAGTTTGTGTGAAGGTAAAACAAGTACAAAGTTACCAAAAGAGTGGGATAAAACGATGAAGTAATATACACACGGATGCAAATATTGGCATTATCGCCGATATTTGGTCCGATATATCGTGAAATTGGGGGTTTGACATCTTAACAGAGGGGGAAGAAAATTCTTCCCCCAATATCCATGATTTCGACAGATAGGGACTATTATCGTCGAAATCGACCGATAATTGTTTATATCCTTCGATATTGATATTGTAAGCCAAAAAAAGAAGTACCCAATAGCCCAATTTCCTCATCCTCTGCATCTTGTCGAGTCTAGTAGAATGGTGGTGGTCTCATGGCCTGGATCCACCAGAAAAATCGAACGATATCATTGAAGATTTCTGGGTTTTTGGCTCCAATTCCTCTTCCTCGATGCTTCTCGGTAATGAAGGAGACGAAGGATGAGATCGTCTGGACCTGGTTGTGAAGCAGGGTGTGGTTGGGATTGGCCATGGTTAATTGTGGGTGGAATAGTTCTCTGCGAAGAGTGAGCAGAGAAGACGATTTTGATGTGAGGGAGAGATAAAAGGTTGAAGATAGAGACTTGAATGAGAATGAGTCTCTGAGGACATGATAAAAAAAAATTAAAAGCTATCCTGAGAATGAGTCTCTAAGGACTTGATAAAAAAAAAATTAAAAGCTGTCTTCTTGGTATTCCAAGGATTTGAAATCTAACGGTGCACATTTCATTGAGTCTTTTGACCAAAATAAAATGGGTGGGGTTGTATATAATTTCAATAATGGTATATATATTATTGTAAACAAATAAATCAATATATTATTATTAATTTTTTAGATTCAATATATTATTATTAATTTTTTAGATTCAATATATTATTTTAATAATAATAATAAAATTTGAATAATGGTATATGTTCAATTAAAAATTATATATATTCAATTTATTATTATATATTTAACTATATTAACATTTAATTATAGTAATTCACTTCAATTTATGTTTATATTTAAAATTTTATATTATTAGTCGTCTTCAGAACCACATTTTATCATATTATTCATCATATATTTACTATGTCGAAGTCATGTTATAGTTTTTATTAGTCTTATATAACTGTTATTGGGTACTAAAGATTTTCTCAAAATTTTATTAAAAATTTCCAACTTTTAGACTAAATTTCTAGCATTTTTGTTGATTGTAAACGATATCGATATCGATATCGATATATCGCGCGAGATATCCATAAATTAGGTTAGCGATATATCCGTCGATATCGATATTTCAATCCTTGAATATACAACTAGTCAACCTTTGGTTGGAGTGAAGTCGTTATTATGGAGGACTAATTTTTCATTTTGTACAGTAAAATTGTACTTGTTTGTAAATTTCTCCAAATTTTTAGTTCACCCTTGTTTTTTTTCCCTTAAATTATTTTTAATAC
The DNA here is from genome assembly GCA_032719365.1 of Prinsepia uniflora. NCBI lineage: Eukaryota > Viridiplantae > Streptophyta > Magnoliopsida > Rosales > Rosaceae > Prinsepia > Prinsepia uniflora. The sequence continues at coordinate 58,730,730 of CM064872.1, forward strand.
CCAATTCAACCTCCTCATAATATCATGTTTATTGACATTTTTTTTTATTAGTATTACATTCTCTTATATGAAATCTGATAAATTTAAAGAAATTTAGGTGATATAGAAATACGACTACAGAGGCGATTGAATATTGATAAATTTGGGGACTACAGAGGCGATTGAATATTGATAAATTTGGGGATTAATTGGCTAGGTAAAATAAAAAAAATTCGATCTTGCATTCACTTTGAGACATCTCATCTTGTTCTTGTCTCTTTCGGGCATTTGCACTTATCGGAATTTCTCAGCCATGGAGATTCGTACAAGGGGATGTCCGCTGAAAACATCATCGGTTTAATTGTTGCTTTATCTTCAAGTTCATTTATTGGCACTAGTTTCACTGTGAAGAAGAAGGGTTTAAAAAAGGCCGGGGATTCGGGCATCAGGGCAGGTTCGGAATTCAAAATGCTTATCTTTAGAATTGAATTTCGTCCGTTTCGGCGGTTCTTATGTGGTTTGTCGTCAATGGAGCAATTGGGTGTTTGAGTTTATATTTATATGGTTGAAATTTTCAATAACAGCGAATTGGGTGGACATGGAAAATGGATTATACTTTAAATGCAGTCCATATTGGTGTTAAAAGGTGTTCTATTTAGTGGATTGATGATGAAGAAATTTAGACCTAATTTGTGTTTGATATTAGTTTCTGGTTGTTAGCTTGTTGGTCGATCGCGTGTTCTCAGCTCAACTTAACGGCACGGCAGTGGCCTCTAGCCCTTTAGTTGCCAACGACGCACCAGGACTCGGGTTACGTGTAAAACGAATAGACTGCTAGTGCTCTAGCGGACAAACTGTTTGGGAAAAGCCACAGTGAAAGTTCGTTGAGCTTCATCACTTTTTAGCGCTCAGAGAACGCAGCTTCTGTTGTAGAGCAAGATTGCCTGGTGGGCTCAATATTGGATCACCACGACAATGAGTATAAGATGGCCAAGGCTTCTAACTCCCACAAACCTCTCTCAGATTATACGAAAGCAGAAAAATCCATCGACAGCTCTCCAAATTTTCAGCGAAGCTAAATCCAAGTACCCCAGTTACCGTCACAATGGTCCAGTATATGCCACTATGATTAGCATACTCGGAAACTCAGGCCGAATCACTGAAATGAAGCAAGTAATTAGTGATATGAAAAGAGACTCCTGTGAATGCAAAGATTCAACTTTTGTTTCTGCAATTAAGATATATGCACGAGCTGGGTTGCTGGACGAGGCATTGTCTCTTTTCAAGAACATTTCACAGTTCAACTGTGTGAATTGGACGCAATCTTTCAATACCCTTTTGGAGATTATGGTGAAAGAGTCCAAGCTTGAAGCAGCTCATCGTATTTTCAAGGAGCATTGTTTTCGGTGGGAAGTGAGCTCCCGGGTTTGTTCTTTGAATTTTCTTATGCTTGCTTTGTGTCAAGAGGGTCGTTCAGACATTGCCTTGCAAGTTTTCCAGGAGATGGAATATCAGAATTGCAATCCGGATAGGGAAAGTTACCGGATTTTGATGAGAGGATTGTGTGGAAATAAGAGGCTCAATGAGGCAACCCATTTGTTATATTCAATGTTTTGGAGAATTTCGCAGAAGGGTTGTGGTGAGGATGTTGTTATTTATAGAACTTTGTTAGATGCCTTGTGTGATAATGGGCAGGTTGAAGATGCTGTGGAGATTCTTGGTAAGATTTTGAGGAAGGGGCTGAAGGCTCCTAAGCGGTTTCGTCACAATCTTGATCTCAGTTGTTATGGTTATGGCAAAGACACTGGAGATATTAAGCGTTTAATCAATGAAGCTCTGGTGAGAGGTGGAATTCCCAGTTTGGCTAGTTATAGTGCAATGGCAATTGACCTCTACAAAGAAAATAAGATTGGTGAGGCAGACAAAGTGCTAAAGGAAATGCAAGATAGAGGATTTAGGCCAACAGCTCTGGTTTTTGAAGCCAAGGCAGCCGCATTCTGCAGGGAAAGAAAAATTGTTGAAGCAGTGGAAGTGATTGAAAGGGAGATGGTAGAGGCAAACTGTGTTCCAACTGTGAGAGTGTATAGTGTTGTGGTTAGAGGCCTTTGTAGGGAACGCCAGTCGGTTTTGGCCCTTTCGTATTTGAAGAAGAAGGAAAAGCAGATGGTTTGCGTTGCAGACAAGAAAACTTATGGGATTTTGGTTGATGGGCTTTGTAATGAGAGTAGATTTCTTGAAGCAAGTCGATTATTGCAGGAGATGTTGATTAAGTCACATTGGCCATGTGCTGAAACTTACAATAGAATTATTAGAGGTCTTTGCTCGATGGGAAGGCAATATGAAGCCGTTATGTGGTTGGAGGAGATGATCAGTCAGGCCATGCTACCAGAAGATTCTGTATGGAACTCGTTGGTGGCCTCTGTGTGCTGTAATGTGGCCAACATTGAGATTTGCTCTGAGGCCTATAACCGGCTAAAGAGTTCTTTGATTTTGTTGTAGTTGTCTAGCTGAAAATGGTGAACATGCTTAATTTTGTTGTAGTTGTCTAGCTCTAGTATCTGATATCTCTGGTTGTTTCTTTACGGATAAGAAACATCTCAGGTACTTTTACCGAAACTGAAAGTCTTCACTTTGTCCAATGGTGTTGTTTTTTCAGACCCAAACATCTGTCTGTGTGTTTCTAATGCTAGCAGTCAATTGCACATGAACTCCATCTGGTGAGAATTCCTTTCAATTATTTTCAGATGACTTACTAGCGTCTATATCTTTACATTTTAAATGGTTGATTCTATCAGCCTGTGGTGTGCACTAAATTGCAATACGAAAAAAAAAAGAAAAAGGCTTGATAGAACTTTGAGGAGCTTATTGAGCCACCAGCTACTGTGGAGAATGCAAATAGGAGGGCTTTGTCCAGTTATGTATCCCTACCTTTCTTGGTTGGGTCCAGCAATATACCCATTTACATATGGGAGTATAATACTTTAACGGTAAAATTATTGTATTAATTTCAAGATCTTGTAGATACTATCTGCATTCTGTTGTCTGATAGCTACATTGGGTTTCCTTGAGTTGTGTTTACGTTGATCTTTTATGGATATAATCGAGCAGGATAGAGTCTACGGAAATTTGCCTGTGAGGACATGTTAGACCATATTATCATCTTGTATTTTGAGAGGATATTCTCTTTTTTTGGGGTTTGCTTGCATGGTAATGCATGGAATAACAATGGGCAGCAGCTATTTACTAAGGTGCTGAATTTGCCTAAGTAGCTATCTTGGAAGAATGGCAAACGAAAAGCTTCCGGCATTATTTTAAGATAATAATAATAATAATAATTCAATTTAAAGATTAATTAGTCGCCTGTCCATAATTTGGATGAATCTTTTGTAAACTAATATTTTACACAAGAATTTGTGAACAGTTCTAATAATGACAAATACAAGAAGGCAATTTTCAATTTAATGTTTTCTTTTTCTATGTGGTGCAAAAACACCAGTTGGTGGCTAATAGTATAGCTGGTTGAATTCATCATCAGAAACCAGTAGCTTAGTGTACAGTCATGAATAAACAAGAATACATTGGAAGCTTAACAATGGTCCTCCTCAAGATCTCAATGAACAAAGAAAGAATACAAGAAGCTCTCGGCCAAGTTTTCGCTTATATTTCCTTCAGGTATAGGTCTTCTATTGCATATAATTTATTAACTGTACATGACCAACCTATTTGTAAAGATTTTGCAGACTAGATCAACTCTATCTGCAGAAGACACGTATTTAGAAGAAAAATGCAAAAAATAGTCATTACAATAGTTGAACTGCTGCTATGGATGGGATTTTCTCCCTCAATTTCTGCGTGACCGCCACCCTAACAGTCATTACACCGGCAGCTGGACCTGTGATACAAACTTTCACTATAGGCTCCTCGATTGTCACAAGTTCAAGAGATCCACCTGCAGCCCCTACTAAGTAGGGTCTAATTTCTTCTAGTACCTGGAAAATTTAGTACATAACTACGTTAGATGACACCCTTGAAATTAAGGGTCAAAATTGCTCATTTTTTTGCTAAGTTGGGCTGATTTCATAATTTCACATTTGCCTATCAATCAAATACTCATCTCCCCTAAATCCTGAAAGCCTTGTATTCCATCTCTTTCCTCGCTTTTTTTTTTTTTTTTTTTTTTCATTTTAACCTTAAAGTATGGTCTGGAAATAGGAAACTAAGAGTTTCATAAAAGAAAAACATAAATCAGGAAATCCCATATATAATGCGAAGGCAATAACTCATAGTTGGCAGGTTGTGCAAAATGCAAAATCCAAATCAGTCAAATATACAGCCAAAGGTCTGGGCATAACTTTATCTTCATAATATCCCAATTATCCGAAAGCAACCTATACAGAAAAGACATTTAATTTCTTCCTAGAACATACATATTAGTCAAGTGGAATGAAAGTGGAGTAATGTTTTAACAAAGAACAAGTAATATATATACTGACCAAATTTACATACAAGTACAGAACCCATAAAAGGTTGATCAGGAATTTTTTTTAACCCAGAAATCACCAACTGCAACATGCATCAGCTTCTTAAGTGGGGCACCCCGCCGAACCTTGTAATCTCTGGGAGGCAGGAAACACTAGCTAATAGTTAGATAGGAATCTTTGAGCCTTTCAAAACTTAAACCACATGGAAGTAAACTAATGGCCTGACCAATTCCACTAACACCTGTTGGTAGGTTGATTGGGATTTTAAACTTCTCACACTCAAGCATGACACCAAATTAAAAATGACATCTCCATCCAAAATTTAAATAATTCTTGAATCATTGCAATCTGCCAAGACTTGTATGCAGGGTAAAGACTAGGTGGAATTATAGAAACATAATCTTCTTAGCGTTTTAATTGCTTGAGCTCCTTGAACTAGTGTGTGAGACAATCTGACAATGGATATCAATATTCCAGTCACCCAGGCCAAGAAAATAACTGTAAATTTAATATCCCATGGCACAAGTGCTTGACCCCCCAAGCAACGGAATGAAAGAAAAATAAGGAGATACAGGGCATTAATTACACTCTAGATAAGCTAAAGAGAAGCAAAATAATTCAAGTAAAGCAAACAGTGCAATGTCTTATAGATATAGTGATAGGTGGAAAAGGTTTCCAGTGTCCTAGAAATTACAAGACAAATCAAACACACAACACAAAAATCCTTTTCTAAGTCTTGTGTTGGATCGATTTCCTACATCAAATGTAAATAAACTCAGACTAATTTTTCTTAAACACAAATCCTTTAAGTAGCCGTAGTGCAAAATAGCTAATACACCACCTAATTAAAAGTGCCATGCTATATGAGTGAAGAAGAAAGCAAAAATATCAAATTTAAGCTATAAAGGGAAGCGACTAATTCAAAGAAACATTACCTTCTCTATATTTTCTTCATTCAGCTCAAGCCCTGTTTCTCCATCTGCTATTGGCTCCACTGCAGCAATTTCAGGGATTTTTTCCATTAAGCGACGCTCAATACCCATTTTCATTGTCATAACAGAACTTGGACAGGAGCCACATGCTCCCTGTAGCTTCAAACGCACTACATTGCCTTCAATCTCATGTAAAGCCACATTTCCCCCGTCAGAAATGAGATAAGGTCGGATTTCATCCAATACACTTTCGACATTTGCTGCAGTAAGTGCCAATTCAACTGCAGAATTTGGAGTAGCAACTCCCTTAACAACTGTAAAGCAATGAAATTTAAATGACTATCCAACATCCAACTAGGGAAAAGTAAAAAGTGACTAATTCTAAACCTGATACATCAAAAATCTTAACAACATTACAACAAAATGATTACTATACACACATACACACTGACATATGATTCAATCCACCTCTACAGCAAACAGTATATAATAAAAGCACACTAAAAGAAAATTTTACAAGTTTTACAATTACTTTCTCTACTCCACTGGTTTCTTTTAAAGGATGGCCTAAGAGGAACTCATGTCCTTAGTATACCTACGTATGGTAATAAATTATTCTTCTTATGTGGAAGGAAGAAAGTCCAATTTTTTGGGAATCTCATTGATTTTTTCTTATTTGCAAGGGTTCAATAGACACTAGTATGTGAATTCACATTACTCGTATTGCCTAAATTTTCCAAAGATGCGTATATCTTTGGGCTTCTGTCCCCTAAACTAATCATCATTGTGCTCAATAAACTCAAGCACTATACCTAGACAAGCATGGTAACGATTAACAGCCCAAATTCATGTTAGAACAAAGTTTATTGAATACCAAACCATTATATATACTTCAACAAAAACATGTAGATGGTATATCAATTCCTTTCAAAATGCATGTTCACTACTTCAATCAAAGCCTAAATTTCAGTAAGTAGACGTGTTCGTGAATCGAATTCAGAGTAACATAGCTTATAAAAAATTATAGCAAAATATTGAATTTGATAAAAGCCTATACAGTCTGAAAAACAGAAGTTAATAATGCGAAGGGAATCAATTTTGGATTGCTCTGAAATTCATTATTTGACATTGAAATAAATTTACAACCCATGCTTATAAATCAAAATCACAGACCAGTCAGGAACAAGTTTCTTAAAAATTATATATCTCCTAATTCAATGAAAACAGCTGACCTAAGCTGCGTGAAGCTGAAGGAAATTGAACCCGGGAACAATACCGCACCAGATTGTTCCCTCTAGTGAACGATACATGGGAACCACCTAGTAATAAACTCCAACTCTGCATACAAATTTGTTAAGAGCAATATTAACAAAAGCAAATAATTTTATTTTTTAAAATATTCGAAGAATACCGTGGAAGGCGGTTGTTGAAGAGCTTGTTGGGGTCTGCAGTATGAGGGTGAATTTAGAAGCATGGCTCTTATCTCTGGTTCGAATCCAAGATAAGATTGATAAGCGGAGGATTCCAAGGGTTCGTTATTTTTTGCTCTTCTTAAACTTTCTATTTGGATTTTTTCAGAAACCAAACTAGAAGAAGAGTCGTGTGAGTGTAAAACAATATCAATGAAAAGAAATTCCAGCACTCTTCTTTCAGGGGACTTCCTTCGTTTGCCGCCGTTGATTTTCTTTTTCTTTTTCCCCTTGCATTTCCTGGTCGAGACTCGAGAGTTGCAACTTGGGTCGAACCAACCCAAATTTACATGAAGCCAACCCAACATTTGATTCGTACCGGTTTTTTACCGACGCAAAATTATTTATAAAAATAAAATAAAAGGGAAATGCCAGGTGTACTATTCATTAAGCCTTCATTTACTAAAGCCTATTTTAAAAGGATCATAGCATATACAACTTCTAGATTTGATACGGTCTAGCTATCATGGGACACTCTGCTGACGCAATCTTTGAGTGGAGTAGGCTTCTGCTTAATTGTGTTATTCCTGCTGGGGATTTGACTTTATCTCTATAGGTTGTCTAAAGGCTTTAACCTCAAGTCTGTATTTTGTATTTCGTAGCACGAAAAAAAAAATCCAATAATATATTGTAGTATCCACTTAAAGAGTCTTTAATTTAATTAATGTTGGTGTTGATGTATAAGGTGTGTCAATTTAGAGCTGAAATTCTGTTTAATCACATGTCTTTGGATTGACCTAGCAAAAGAGGGTAATTAGTTGTCGGTCAAAAGTAAGCATCGGTGTGGTGTCAGCTTAAGGGTACTATGAGTCTAAGTCAGTGTGTATAAGGAATAAGTGGTGAATCACTAATTCATAAGTAATTGTAAATAGTAAATGATTAGTTATATTTATTGGGAAAATGACCCATTTTGTATGAATGTGGGAGAGTAAACAAATGAGTTATTCTGATATGGGAGAATGTGCATCCGTTGTGGAGCTAATACATGTCCTCCTGATAGGTAAAAGAGATTTTTCCATGTGTCAGCTGGTGATCAGCCCTTGCTAGGGTTTGCTTTCTGGTATGGGTATAGGCCCTTTAAGCTTGTAAGTGTGTATTGGGCTTTAGAGATATTAGGCCCACCGAGTCTAATTCAATATGGTATCAATAGAAGCCCCCCAAGTTCTTGATTGAGGTAGAATTTCTCGATTGAGGACTTGTAAAGCTGTCCCAAACTCTGTGTAGGGATATACTTCTAGTCCCCCAAGTCCTCCGAGCGAGGGAGTGTAACGAGCAAAACTATCGATCATCCGCGAGGGATTCAGATCAGTCTAAGGCGGAACTAGATTGGTGGACATGTGGTACACTGACCAATGTGTGTGCTCAGGAGTTCCTAGCGGTGCGGCTCGACCTGCGTCTTCTGGGCTTTCAGCATCTTCTGAGTTGCCCACGTGTGTGCGTAGGGACGCGTGAGACTAGTGGGAGTGCAACAGGTGGTGGATGGTAGTTATTGTTGTGTTATTACCGAGTCGACCTTTCGCATGTCAGCATGCCTCTAAATAGAGGGGGCTAAGTAATTGAGAAGTTCACTTTCACTCTTCACGTTATTTGCTTTGGCGAAGCCCTGTTCCTTTACAAAGGGATTTCCGGCGAGCAGTAGTACGACGCCGTGTACGGTAAGGCCATGAAAACCTACCAAGTGAGAACTTTCAAATTCAGAGAACCCCAGGAATTAAAAATGGGCAATGGCGATTTCCGACGAAGATCACCACTGTGTAAAAACATGGTATGTGTGTATTTTTTCCCCCTTATTTGAATCAAAGTTTGTTTTTTTTGTATGAACCCGGGATGAATTGGGGGAAAGAGCGAGTCGGTAATAGAGCCTGTGTTTGTTTTCCTTTCTCTTCTAGATTGCTCTGATGTCGAACCAAAACAGCGAGTCTAACGTGGTCCAGGAGTATGTTGAAGACGACCGGTCGGTGGCGTCCTCTTCTTTTTCTCTACCGGAGTCAATGCAAAAAATTGTCTTGGTGAAAATTAATGATAGTGGTAAAATGATCAAGAAACCCGGTTAGGGTGATCAGACTGGCGTTTCGTTGTCGGGTGGGAGGGGGCATCGAAGATGTAACGGCCCGCCTCGTAATCTCAAAATTTCCAGGAGATTAATGAGATTTAATCAAGGATTAGGAGACGAATTGTGGTGAAATGACTATTTTACCCTTGGAGGAGAAAATATTGACTCTTGACTCGAGAGGTCATTTGCACGTGGACCGTGGTCCATTACGTAGATCGCGAGATGGTGATTACGTAGACAAGTGACACGTTTATTTTGGACTTCGAACAGTTATTTTACAGGTCAAGGAAGGTTTTAGTCAAAATTTACAGTTGTACATTTTACGAGAAGGGTGGATCATTGCTTATCTATTGTAGGGTCCAAAAATATCTAAGTGGGGACCACAAGATAAGTGACAAGTGTCACTCATCCTATGACCCTTATCCTTGCATCCATATCTCTCCCTCACTCTCTCATTTTCCAAACTCACCCTCAACCCTCAACCCCACCCTCACCATTTCTTCATGGATTTCACCAGCTGGTGCTGGTTGAGAGAGAAAGAGAGAGGTTGTGAGACTGAGAGACTTGTAGAGACGGGGAAGGACAGAGGAGCTATGCAGGCTGCTTGAAAACCCAAGAAAATCAAGTAAACCCGTGAACTTTTAAAGGTTGGATTTTGAGTTTTGGTTTTTAGACTTTAGAACCGTGCCCATCATGTTCTTCGAGCTTATACGAGCTTGTAGCAACAAAAGGGAAGATTTTGGATGTGTCAGGTAGTGACATGTGGCACCAACCAGGGGGTACCACATGGTAGGCTATCAGATGGTGTCAGATGTCAGGTTGTCAGGTTATCGTCAGTAGGTGAGGTTAGTAGTGGCGTCAGCATTGACAGGCATTGACGAGCGGTGATCAAACTTTGGCCAGCTCGTGTGGGCGTGTGGGCACGAATTTTAAGGTCAAACCGATCTTGTTTGAAAGGTTTCAACGTCCTGAATCCAATGGTGGTGATTTCAGGTCGATCAGAGATTGTTTGGTTGGTGTTTTGTTGGTTTTTCTCTTCGGGAAGTGGGGTCAGGACTTGTTTTCGGTTCCTGGTTTTTTGAGGGTTTATTGTATGGACTTATATGGATTTTTAATGACCCTCGAATATGATTTTGACAGGCCCGAATGTCACAGAGGCTTCGGATTGGCGTACGACTAGTGTTTTGAGTGAGCGGCGGTATGTGTGAGTGAACTTTTATTTTCCTAACCCTATGCACGCATTTTTATATGGTTTTTATACGATTTATAATGAGGACTATGATGTGACTATCATATTATGTGACTGTGAATATATGATTGTCTCGTTATTCGTGATGTGAGATGTTATGATGATTATGGTGATTGTGATAATGTGAGAAGTGATTGATGACCCACTCGAGATACCGATTGTGATTGATAGTCTCGAATGTCAAGCTGGGCTCCATTATTCCCGAGAATTGACTTAGATGTCGAGCCTTGAGCTCCGTCATTTTTGAGACTAGGACCATTCCTCAAACGTCGAGTCTGGAACTCCGTCATTCTTGAGCTAGTTCACACTCGGACGTCGATTTTGGGACTCCGTCTTTCCCGAGTGATATTAGCCTACCAGTAATGCACCTTGATATGATGATTCAGCAGCAGAAATCGAGGTTGATATGATTGGTTATTTTGATATGATTAGTTATTTTGATTTGGTTGTGTTGGCAAGTTTGCTTTGGTGTGGGTTTGGTATGATTTTCTATGGGGCAGGTTTTAGAATTTCTGATTTTCTAGTTATTGCATGTATTGCACGTATTTTGAGATTGATGTTTTATTTGTAAACTCGATGCATGCATAGCTTTATTAAACGGAGGGTTTAATAATTAATTTCGAAAAATGGTTTTTCCAAACCTTTTTTTTTGTCCACTCACACTTTTTATTGGTTTTGACACCCTCCAGGTTGATAGCGGACATGGGCTGTGTGAAGGCTGAGACATGACGAAATGTGCGTACTCTGATCATATTGGTTAGTATGTAGTATTGTACCTGGTCTGACACGTGGTTAGGAGGTTTACTTAAAGCCGCAGGACATGTCCTAATCCCCCTGAATTATCGTGGAATGTGCTTGCTCTCATCTGACACCGCATGTCAGACCAGGGATAAACTCGTCACCCGCTCGGTGACAGGACCCACCTCTATTATCGCCTCGATAATCGGGAAGCATCCTGCTCCCGTCTGACAATCGAATCCAAAAGACTGGAAAACTAAATAATATTACATCACACCCATTGTCAGACCAGGGAGATTAAACAAATACATCCGACTGGACGTCAAGTCCACAGTTTCACAGAGCATAATATTACAAAATAGGTTAAAGAACAAATCCTACTCTGTGAACTAACTACTCCGCAACGGAAAACTTTATGCCTTCGCCTCTGCCTCGGCGCCTGCCCCCGCGCTTGTACCACGACCTGGAGGGAATTTAAAACAACAAAGTGTGAGTGGACCGAAACATAAGTTTTACAGGAAAACAGTTTTCGAAACCGGGTTCGCCCTCCAGTTTTGTAACACGCATGCATAACCAAATATTTCAAATCGCGTATTAAACCTTTGAAAACTCTTTTTCCGAAACACATGAAAAACGTTACAGAGAATCGTCATAACTCATGTAAAACAACTTAACATTACCAGAATCCCGAAACCGTCATTTTGAAACATCAATTGCACAAGTCAAGTAAAAAGTGAATCAATAATCACAATTATTCCGTTGGATCCATCCGAGTCTTTAAACTCCATATCAGGCCTTCCCGGGATTTCAACGAGTCTTTAAACTCAAAACATGATCAATAGGCCTCGGGGGTATCACAATAACCGAGTCTTTAAACTCACGAGTCTTTAAACTCAATCTGGGTCTTTAAACCCAATTTCCGGACCCGCCCCCGTCATCAATAAACCAGGTCTTTAAACCCAAAACCGGATCCAACAATCAACCGGGTCTTTAAACCCAAAACCGTTTTTAAACACAATAAACCAGGATTCATCACAAACCGTTTTCCAACATCTTTCCGAAATCATATCACATCATAATAGGACTTATGTCCGAATTCACATGCAAATTCCAACACATGCAATTTCCGAAGATTACTTCACAATTATGATCAAAACATCATAAATCCGAAACATGCATAATCACATTCAGATAATTCATCAAAACATCACGCATGCATAAGCGAAAACCGTAACCTCGAAATGCGTGAAATACGATAAATATCTCGAAAAGCGTGAAAACACGTAAAACCGGAATATCATCTTACCATCATAAAATCATATGCAAAACCATAAGATAAATAAGAAAAATAGTCATGCATGCCCAGTTTCGAAATCAAAAAGTCCACTCACAGATTTAGGACGCGTCAATCGCGTCCCGCGAGCTCCTCCGTAGCTCCGGAAGTGTCCGGGCCTGTAAAAACGTATAAGAAGGGTTACAAACATCCTCAAATAGCTCATATGGTGCAGCAATGGTGCAGCAATTTTGGAGAAACCCTCCACGAATCTCCGGTAGTAGCCTGCTAATCCGACGAAACTCCGCACCTCGGTCACCGTTGTCGGTCTAGCCCAGTTGGTCACCGCTTCTGTTTTCTGGGGGTCCACGCAAATCCCATCTGTCGATATCACGTGTCCCAGAAAACCAATAATGCTCAGCCAAAACTGACACTTGCTCAGCTTGGCGTACAATTGTTCTTGTCTCAGCCTCTCCAAGACTAACCGTAGATGTTCTTCATGTGCACGGGCACTCCTCGAGTATACCAAAATGTCATCGATGAACACAATCACGAACTTATCCAGGTAGGGTCGGAAGACCCGGTTCATCAGATCCATGAATGCTGCTGGAGCATTCGTCAAACCAAATGGCATAACAAGGAACTCATAGTGTCCGTAACGGGTTCGAAAGGCAGTTTTCGGAATATCCTCCTCCGAAATCCTCAGTTGGTGATACCCAGACCACAAATCAATTTTCGAGAAGCACTGAGCTCCCCGCAACTGGTCGAAAAGGTCATCGATCCTGGGTAGAGGGTACTGATTCCTCAGCGTCACCTTGTTGAGTTGTCGATAGTCAATACATAAACGGAGACTTCCTTCCTTCTTCTTCACGAACAACACCGGTGCTCCCCACGGTGAAGTACTCGGTCGGACATATCCCAGATCTACCAACTCCTGCAATTGAGTCTTGAGTTCTCGTAACTCGGCTGGCGCCATCCGGTATGGTGCCTGGGACATAGGTCGGGTACCCGGGAGTAGTTCAATAGTAAACTCAATCTCCCGCGATGGTGGCAATCCAGGTAAGTCTTCCGGGAATACATCCGGAAACTCACATACCACCGGTATTTCGTCGATAACCGGGGTATCGACCCGTTCCGACACGACATGCGCCAGATAACCCTGGCATCCCTTCCGTAGAAGTTTGGTAGCAGTAAGTGACGAAATCACTTCAGGAGGCGAACCATCACGTTCCCCCTGAAAGATAACTTCCGGCAAACCCTGGCTCCGCAGAATCACTTGCTTGCTACAGCAGTCAATGAGCGATCCTTGCTCCGACAACCAATCCATCCCTAGGATTATATCGAAGTCGTGGATATCCAGAATAATTAAGTCTGCTGGTAAATCCACATCCTCAATTCTTACCGGGCACCTTCGAATCACCTGATTCACAAGGTACACGATACCCATCGGGGTGCTAACACCCATTTCGCAATCTAAAGCTGATACCACACAATCAAGCATACCAGCACAACTCTTCGAAATAAAAGAATGTGTAGCCCCCGCATCCATCAATACACGTACAAGAAGGTTAAAGATATGTAGTGTACCTGTGACCACGCCTGGAGCAGTCCTCGCCTGCTGCTGGGTCATTACAAACACTTGGGCCCTCGGCCCTCCGTTCCGTCCGCGCCCACGCGCGCCACGCCCAGCACCACGGTCACCTCCCTGACCGCGACCTCCATTAGTGTGGGAAGCCGTGCTCTGCACCACACTCGAGCCTCCAGCGTCGTTGTTCTTGGACAACTGCGGGCAATTACTGGCATAGTGGCCCACCTCCTCGCAAGCAAAGCAAGTTACCGGCCTTTGGCCTGTCCGAATGCCCGCCAGAAGCACCGCTCCAAGATGAGCGTTGCCCAGAGTTGTATACAGATCCTCTGCCCTGAGAGCCTCCACGTCGACCCGACCAACCACGACCCTTGAAGGATGAGGGTGTTCCCCTGTAGCTCCCTCCCTTGTTGTTCTTATGGCCCGATGGCCCATGATGTGGGCGATCTTGACGTCGCCCCTCGCCCGAAGGTTGTCGTGTCCGGTGTGCCGCCAGACTGGCCTCGACACGCACCGCTGCGTCGACTATATCTCTCAAAGAAGCATGAGTGGTAGCAGTCACACTGGCCCGGATCTCCCCTCGGAGTCCAAGCTCAAACCGCTGGCATTTGTCCTCCTCCGTGCTTACGAATGGAGCAGCGAACCGGGAAAGTTTCCCGAAAGTTTGCTCATAGTCCGCAACGGACATATCACCCTGCTCTAGCCGCAGGAACTCAGCCTCCAGTGCCGCGCGAAAGGATCGCGGGTAGTACTGGTCCAGAAACCTGGAACGGAAAGCTTCCCAGGTAGTGGTATGGACAGACCACCCAGACATTTCGAGTCCGTGCCACCACTGGTAGGCTCCTCCTTCCAGTAAGAAGGCCGCCAAAGTCACTCGTTCGCCCGGAGGGCAGTGCATCACCGAGAAGATCCTCTCCCACTTGGTGATCCAGTCGTGAGCATCCTCGGGGTTTGATCCCCCGCAGAAAGGAGTGGCTCCCAGACGTTGAGCCCTTTCAATGCTCGCGCATTCCATCTCTCTTTCTAGATCCTCGTCCGTTCGAGTATGAGGAATTCTCCTAGGAGGCATAACCAACTGTTAAGAGGCATAGATCAGAAAACAATATTCTTAAAAGTTGAAAAGTAACTAGTACTAATCGCTAGTCTAGCATGCTGACCAATACCCTAGTACTGACCACAACCTAGTGCTCTGATACCAAGCTGACAGGACCCGCCCCGATCCCACATGGACCACAAGGGGACGTGCCCTGCTCCCGTCTGACACCCAATAATTCATACCAATTTTAACCTCAAAAAATTTAAATGCATAAATAACCAAATAAAAGTCATACATCAAATCCGAATTAAACGAATGTCAGACAAGGGATGAAATCCAAAATTACAAATTTGCGAGCACGACTCTAAGTAAACCTGCGGGTACACCGCCCAACAGGGGTTCAGGTACGCAGAAGTAGATCTATGCCTCAGCCTCTGGTTCCTCCTCTACCTCAGTTTCCCGACCTGGAGGGGTTATCAAAACATTAAGGGTGAGTGGACCGAAACTCAAGTTTATAAAATCGGTTGATAAGTAAAACATATAATTTACCCCTCCGTTTTCCAAACATGCGTGCATCGTAATTCAAAATCATAAACCATATAATATGAACCATAAGGCATATAATAAAACCATAAGTA
Organism: Prinsepia uniflora; assembly: GCA_032719365.1. Classification (NCBI taxonomy): domain Eukaryota; kingdom Viridiplantae; phylum Streptophyta; class Magnoliopsida; order Rosales; family Rosaceae; genus Prinsepia; species Prinsepia uniflora. Next base: position 58,746,163 of record CM064872.1, read on the forward strand.
TAATTTTGGTTGCTGCACTATACACTCCAATCCCGACATCCCTGATGTCTGACCTCCCTGACGTCCAATAAGGTCACAATCACAAGGCTACGCGTGCCACTCGGGTCTCAATTTCCGAGTTCATTCCCCGAACCCCGTTCGGGTACAGCATCCCCGATGCTTAGCGTCATAGACGCTGGACGTACTAGACGTCCGTGACCTCTCCGGGGTACCTCGCCGGAGGAGACAATATAATATGGAAGGATCTATACAGTGCAGTAACAAATGCATTTTATTGATATCCACATGCAAGGCATATATATATACATAGATAAAATCCGAACCAATCATTAAGTTTCATCAGACGGGTCTCAAGCCCAAATACCGTGAAACGTGCCATAACCATATTTTCCATATCATCAAAACCATTATTGTTTTAGCATGTGAATAAGTATAATAAACCAGAAAACATTTATGCACGCAAGGGTTTAAGAAAATGGCCCACTCACTGAACAGTCCTGCTGAAAACCGAACGTATACCCTCGTTCTGGTACGATTATACAACCCCTGTCATATCCAAAGCATATGCAAAGGTCAATACAAACCCCTAACATTCAACTATGAAACCCTAGATCGAAACTGGTCCGGAAAAGCCGCCCGAACGCGCTTTTCAAGGCAATAAACCTTATTTTGACCAACTTAATGATCTCCGATCGACCCGAAACCACCGCCATTGGATCCGGATCGTCGAAACCTAAAGAATGGTGGTGGTCCCACCAAAAACACTATTCACACGCGCCCCCACGCGCCGGTCAACGCGGCGGTCAACGCAGGAACAGTCCTGCTGATGTCATCGCTGACGTCACTGCTGACGTCATGCTGACGTCATCTGACAGCTGTCAGGTCTGACATGTCAGACTCTGACAGGTGCCACGTGTCACCATCCGATTGGTCCACCTTGCTGATCTGTCAGACCACGTGTCAGATCTGACATGTGCCACGTGTCAGCACGGCACTGGTCCACGTCACTGACATGTCAGTGACACGTGGCAGTCCCTGACTGGTCCACGTCACTGACATGTCAGTGCTGACTGTGCACTGACATGTGACACGTGTCGGCTCATGGTTGGTCCACGTCATCTGACAAACTGACATGGTGCCACGTCAGCACCGCTGTCCTCAGACGAGTTGACCCGTGTTCCTGTAACTCGGGTCGATCAGACCCGCGATCATGACCCGGTTACCATTTCATCAGCTCTTGACCATTTTCGTTCCTTTTAATTCGTATTTACTCGTCTTAATCCCTAGAATGGTTCTGTGTAACTAGAATTAGGTTTTAGGTCTAAGAGGTTACCTGAAAATCGACGGGAAGTTTGGTTGCCGGTTCTGGTAATCCTCTCCGGCGAGTCGACGGTTGTTCAGTCCCGGTCCTGGGTCTAAATTGGTCGTCAAGATCTCCTAGACGTGTCTTAACAATAACCAAATGATGTCAACGTCACAAACAGGCGTTTCAAAGCCGGGAAGGAAAACGGTTACCTACGGGTTTATCGTCCAATCGTCGCCGTGTCGCCGCCGTACACCGTCAGGATCAGTTCCTTGCCGTCCTGTCGTCACGGTGGACCCAACCGTACGTTGGTTCAAGTTCCAGATTGAAGGTTTGGATGATTTGGTGACTTGGGCTGCTCGGGTTTTCTTCACGGGTTTGAGAGAATGCCGCCGTGCAGGGTGGCCGTGGTGCGGTGGCCGGCGTCAGGAATGTGGCTGCTGGTTGTCTGAGGTGTGGGGTTGAGTGGTGATGGCTGATGAGCTGGTTCCAGGGAGAAATCGCACACACACGGTTGAGAGAATGAACACATGGGTGCATGATCTCATGAGGTTTAATACTGAATAGGAATATGAATCAAGGGCCAGGATTGAATCTCAGAATGAGATCAAAAGCTGAGATCAGATCAAGGGATTTCAGATCTAAGGGCTGGAATTTAAAGCTGATTTAAATGCTATTTAATCCTATAGTGGATCTGATCCAATCTAGCCAATGGGTGAGTGACACTTGTCACTCACCAGGTGTCCTTCAATCAGATTTCCTGAATATAATATTTGACACGAAAACCGAGACACGAACTTCCCGAATTTACGTTTCTGACCATAACTTCCTCGTACGAAGTCCGTTTTCGGCGTGCCGCTTGTCTACGGACTCAGGACGTCGAGGCCTACCCAATGGTCCCTGAGTCAACTGAAAATTAGTTGCCAAAAGAAAAGTCAACATTTTCCCCCGAAAGTCCAAATTACGGTAATGCCCCTGAACTTCCGATAGTCATAACTTTCTCCCTGATCGTCCGAATTGGACGTGCCACCTGTCTATGAACTCGTGACGTCCCGAACTATGTCACGGTCATAGGTCAAAGTCCATTTAGTTCATCAATCAAAAAGTCAACAATTTGACCATACCAATCACAAGGGTAAAAACGTCAAATCACACATTAAATTACAATATTGGGATCCTCGAATTTCCGGGGTGTTACAACCTTCCCCCCTTAAGAAATTTCGTCCCGAAATTTCAAGGAAACAAATGAGGAAATTGTTCTTGCATCTGAGCCTCAGGCTCCCATGTGGCTTCTTCCACATTCTGGTTTCTCCAGAGAATCTTCACGAGAGGGATCGTCTTCCGACGTAGTACCTTGTCCTTCCGATCCAAGATCTGTACTGGTTGTTCTTCAAAGCTCAAATCCTCCCGCAGTTCGACAGGTTGCTCCCCAAGTACATGAGAAGCATCACGTACGTACATCCGCATCATCGATACGTGGAAAGCATCGTGAACTCTAGATAGTTCTGGAGGTAGCGCCAATCTGTATGCAACTCTGCCAATTCTCTCCACGATCTCATAAGGTCCGATAAAACACGGACTCAGCTTCCCCCGTCGGCCAAAACGGATAATCTCTTTCCACGGAGACAACTTCAGGAAGACAAAATCTCCACTTCAAATTCCAAGTCTCGAATCCGTCGGTCGGCATAACTCTTCTGGCGATCCTGTGCCACCTTCAATCTCTCCTTGATCACGCGAACAGTTTCCATGGTTAAGTCCATCATCTCCGGCCCTACAGCCGCTCGCTCTCCAATCTCCGTCCAGCAGATAGGTGTCCTGCACTGTCGGCCATACAGCGCCTCATATGGTGCCATCCCGATGCTTGCCTGATAGCTGTTGTTGTAAGCGAATTCCATCAATGGCAAATGAGTATCCCAAGAGTCTTGAAACTGCAGTACACATGACCTCATCATGTCCTCCAGGGTTTGAATGGTTCTTTCAGACTGTCCATCGGTCTGAGGATGGAAAGCAGTACTGAAACGTAGGGTTGTTCCTAGAGTAGCTTGCAAACTCCGCCAGAACCTGGAAGTGAAACGCGGATCACGATCGGACACGATCGATTCCGGCGTACCATGAAGTCGTATGATTTCCTTCACAAACAACTGAGCCAGTCGGTTAGGTTTATAGGTTTCCTGAACTGGCAGAAAATGGGCTGATTTGGTCAACCGATCCACGATCACCCATACTCCGTCCACTCCACTCTGAGTCCTCGGTAACTTAAAGACGAAGTCCATGGTGATGTGATCCCACTTCCACTCGGGAATCGGAAGTGGCTGCATAGCCCCATACGGTCTTTGCCGTTCCGCCTTAACCTGCTGACAGGTTAAGCATTTGCTCACAAACTCAGCAATATCCTTCTTCATCCCTGGCCACCAATAATGGTTCCGGAGGGTACGGTACATCTTTGTACCTCCCGGATGCATAGCATAGGCCGAACTGTGGGCCTCCTCAAGTATCTCGGCCCGTAACTCTGCCACTGCAGGTACGCACAAACGGCCCAATTTCACAAGTGCTCCATCGTCCCGGATGGTAAAATCCTGTCTCCCATCCGCATCGACCTCAATTCTGTAAATACAGAGTATCGGATCCTGAAGTTGTGCCTCAATGATCCGATCAATCAGTACTGGTCGTACATGGAAGCTGGCCAACAAAGCTCCATGCTCGTCCGTACCCAAAATAACTCCCGCCTTCCGGAGTTCCACCAGCAAGGGAAGATACACCATCCCCAGGTGTGCAACAGTTCTCGCTGATTTCCTGCTGAGTGCATCCGCCACCACATTGGCCTTACCCAAATGGTACTCGATCGTACAATCATAGTCCTTCAGCAGCTCCAACCATCTCCGTTGTCTCATGTTAAGCTCCTTCTGAGTGAATAAGTATTTCAGACTCTGGTGGTCGGTGTATATCAGACACGTTGCGCCGAACAGATAATGTCTCCAGATCTTGAGAGCATGAACCACCGCCGCCAACTCCAAATCATGAGTAGGGTAGTTCAACTCATGAGTCTTTAGCTGCCGGGATGCATAGGCGATAACCTTGCCAGTTTGCATCAACACGCAGCCCAGACCTTGCAGCGATGCATCACTGAAGACCACAAATTCTCCACTGTCATCCGGCAATGCAAGGACAGGTGCAGTGGTCAATCGATCCTTCAACTCTTGGAAGCTCCGATCGCACTGCTCGTCCCAAATAAACTTTACTCCCTTCCGAGTCAAACGAGTCAATGGTGCAGCAATTTTGGAGAAACCCTCCACGAATCTCCGGTAGTAGCCTGCTAATCCGACGAAACTCCGCACCTCGGTCACCGTTGTCGGTCTAGCCCAGTTGGTCACCGCTTCTGTTTTCTGGGGGTCCACACAAATCCCATCCATCGATATCACGTGTCCCAGAAAACCAATACTGCTCAGCCAAAACTGACACTTGCTCAGCTTGGCGTACAATTGTTCTTGTCTCAGCCTTTCCAAGACTAACCGTAGATGTTCTTCATGTGCACGGGCACTCCTCGAGTATACCAAAATGTCATCGATGAACACAATCACGAACTTATCCAGGTAGGGTCGGAAGACCCGGTTCATCAGATCCATGAATGCTGCTGGAGCATTCGTCAAACCAAATGGTATAACAAGGAACTCATAGTGTCCGTAACGGGTTCGAAAGGTAGTTTTCGGAATATTCTCCTCCGAAATCCTCAGTTGGTGATACCCAGATCGCAAATCAATTTTCGAGAAGCACTGAGCTCCCCGCAACTGGTCGAAAAGGTCATCGATCCTGGGTAGAGGGTACTGATTCCTCAGCGTCACCTTGTTGAGTTGTCGATAGTCAATACATAAACGGAGACTTCCTTCCTTCTTCTTCACGAACAACACCGGTGCTCCCCACGGTGAAGTACTCGGTCGGACATATCCCAGATCTACCAACTCCTGCAATTGAGTCTTGAGTTCTCGTAACTCGGCTGGCGCCATCCGGTATGGTGCCTGGGACATAGGTCGGGTACCCGGGAGTAGTTCAATAGTAAACTCAATCTCCCGCGATGGTGGCAATCCAGGTAAGTCTTCCGGGAATACATCCGGAAACTCACATACCACCGGTATTTCGTCGATAACCGGGGTATCGACCCGTTCCGACACGACATGCGCCAGATAACCCTGGCATCCCTTCCGTAGAAGTTTGGTAGCAGTAAGTGACGAAATCACTTCAGGAGGCGAACCATCACGTTCCCCCTGAAAGATAACTTCCGGCAAACCCTAGCTCCGCAGAATCACTTGCTTGCTACAGCAGTCGATGAGCGATCCGTGCTCCGACAGCCAATCCATCCCTAGGATTATATCGAAGTCGTGGATATCCAGAATAATTAAGTCTGCTGGTAAATCCACATCCTCAATTCTTACCGGGCACCTTCGAATCACCTGATTCACAAGGTACACGATACCCATCGGGGTGCTAACACCCATTTCGCAATCTAAAGATGATACGACACAATCAAGCATACCAGCACAACTCTTCGAAATAAAAGAATGTGTAGCCCCCGCATCCATCAATACACGTACAAGAAGGTTAAAGATATGTAGTGTACCTGTGACCACGCCTAGAGCAGTCCTCGCCTGCTGCTGGGTCATTGCAAACACTTGGGCCCTCGGCCCTCCGTTCCGTCCGCGCCCACGCGCGCCACGCCCAGCACCACGGTCACCTCCCTGACCGCGACCTCCATTAGTGTGGGAAGCCGTGCTTTGCACCACACTCGAGCCTCCAGCGTCGTTGTTCTTGGACAACTGCGGGCAATTACTGGCATAGTGGCCCACCTCCTCGCAAGCAAAGCAAGTTACCGGCCTTGGTCTGTCCGAATGCCCGCCAGAAGCACCGCTCCAAGATGAGCGTTGCCCAGAGTTGTATCCAGATCCTCTGCCCTGAGAGCCTCCACGTCGACCCGACCAACCACGACCCTTGAAGGATGAGGGTGCTCCCCTGTAGCTCCCTCCCTTGTTGTTCTTATGGCCCGATGGCCCATGATGTGGGCGATCCTGACGTCGCCCCTCGCCCGAAGGTTGTCGTGTCCGGTGAGCTGCCAGACTGGCCTCGACACGCACCGCTGCGTCGACTATATCTCTCAAAGAAGCATGAGTGGTAGCAGTCACACTGGCCCGGATCTCCCCTCGGAGTCCAAGCTCAAACCGCTGGCATTTGTCCTCCTCCGTGCTTACGAATGGAGCAGCGAACCGGGAAAGTTTCCCGAAAGTTTGCTCATAGTCCGCAACGGACATATCACCCTGCTCTAGCCGCAGGAACTCAGCCTCCAGTGCCGCGCGAAAGGATCGCGGGTAGTACTGGTCCAGAAACCTGGAACGGAAAGCTTCCCAGGTAGTGGTATGGACAGACCACCCAGACATTTCGAGTCCGTGCCACCACTGGTAGGCTCCTCCTTCCAGTAAGAAGGCCGCCAAAGTCACTCGTTCGCCCGGAGGGCAGTGCATCACCGAGAAGATCCTCTCCCACTTGGTGATCCAGTCGTGAGCATCCTCGGGGTTTGATCCCCCGCAGAAAGGAGTGGCTCCCAGAGGTTGAGCCCTTTCAATGCTCGCGCATTCCATCTCTCTTTCTAGATCCTCGTCCGTTCGAGTATGAGGAATTCTCCTAGGAGGCATAACCAACTGTTAAGAGGCATAGATCAGAAAACAATATTCTTAAAAGTTGAAAAGTAACTAGTACTAATCGCTAGTCTAGCATGCTGACCAATACCCTAGTACTGACCACAACCTAGTGCTCTGATACCAAGCTGACAGGACCCGCCCCGATCCCACAGGGACCACAAGGGGACGTGCCCTGCTCCCGTCTGACACCCAATAATTCATACCAATTTTAACCTCAAAAAATTTAAATGCATAAATAACCAAATAAAAGTCATACATCAAATCCGAATTAAACGAATGTCAGACAAGGGATGAAATCCAAAATTACAAATTTGCGAGCACGACTCTAAGTAAACCTGCGGGTACACCGCCCAACAGGGGTTCAGGTACGCAGAAGTAGATCTATGCCTCAGCCTCTGGTTCCTCCTCTACCTCAGTTTCCCGACCTGGAGGGGTTATCAAAACATTAAGGGTGAGTGGACCGAAACTCAAGTTTATAAAATCGGTTGATAAGTAAAACATATAATTTACCCCTCCGTTTTCCAAACATGCGTGCATCGTAATTCAAAATCATAAACCATATAATATGAACCATAAGGCATATAATAAAACCATAAGTATAATTTTGGTTGCTGCACTATACACTCCAATCCCGACATCCCTGATGTCTGACCTCCCTGACGTCCAATAAGGTCACAATCACAAGGCTACGCGTGCCACTCGGGTCTCAATTTCCGAGTTCATTCCCCGAACCCCGTTCGGGTACAGCATCCACGATGCTTAGCGTCATAGACGCTGGACGTACTAGACGTCCGTGACCTCTCCGGGGTACCTCGCCGGAGGAGACAATATAATATGGAAGGATCTATACAGTGCAGTAACAAATGCATTTTATTGATATCCACATGCAAGGCATATATATATACATAGATAAAATCCGAACCAATCATTAAGTTTCATCAGACGGGTCTCAAGCCCAAATACCGTGAAACGTGCCATAACCATATTTTCCATATCATCAAAACCATTATTGTTTTAGCATGTGAATAAGTATAATAAACCAGAAAACATTTATGCACGCAAGGGTTTAAGAAAATGGCCCACTCACTGAACAGTCCTGCTGAAAACCGAACGTATACCCTCGTTCTGGTACGATTATACAACCCCTGTCATATCCAAAGCATATGCAAAGGTCAATACAAACCCCTAACATTCAACTATGAAACCCTAGACCGAAACTGGTCCGGAAAAGCCGCCCGAACGCACTTTTCAAGGCAATAAACCTTATTTTGACCAACTTAATGATCTCCGATCGACCCGAAACCACCGCCATTGGATCCGAATCGTCGAAACCTAAAGAATGGGGGTGGTCCCACCAAAAAAACTGTTCACACGCGCCCCCACGCGGCGGTCAACGCAGGAACAGTCCTGCTGACGTCATCGCTGACGTCACTGCTGACGTCAACATGACGTCATGCTGACGTCATCTGATAGCTGTCAGGTCTGACATGTCAGACTCTGACAGGTGCCATGTGTCACCATCCGATTGGTCCACCTTGCTGATCTGTCAGACCACGTGTCAGATCTGACATGTGCCACGTGTCAACACGGCACTGGTCCACGTCACTGACATGTCAGTGACACGTGGCAGTCCCTGACTGGTCCACGTCACTGACATGTCAGTGCTGACTGTGCACTGACATGTGACACGTGTCGGCTCATGGTTGGTCCACGTCATCTGACAGACTGACAGGGTGCCACGTCAGCACCGCTGTCCTCAGACGGGTTGACCCGTGTTCCTGTAACTCGGGTCGATCAGACCCGCGATCATGACCCGGTTACCATTTCATCAGCTCTTGACCATTTTCGTTCCTTTTAATTCGTATTTACTCGTCTTAATCCCTAGAATGGTTCTGTGCAACTTGAATTAGGTTTTAGGTCTAAGAGGTTACCTGAAAATCGACGGGAAGTTTGGTTGCCGGTTCTGGTAATCCTCTCCGGCGAGTCGACGGTTGTTCAGTCCCGGTCCTGGGTCCAAATTGGTCGTCAAGATCTCCTAGACGTGTCCTAACAATAACCAAATGATGTCAACGACACAAACAGGCGTTTCGAAGCCGGGAAGGAAAACGGTTACCTACAGGTTTATCGTCCAATCGCCGCCGTGTCGCCGCCGTACACCGTCAGGATCAGTTCCTTGCCGTCCTGTCGTCACGGTGGACCCAACCGTACGTTGGTTCAAGTTCCAGATTGAAGGTTTGGATGATTTGGTGACTTGGGCTGCTCGGGTTTTCTTCACGGGTTTGAGAGAATGCCGCCGTGCAGGGTGGCCGTGGTGCGGTGGCCGGCGTCAGGAATGTGGCTGCTGGTTGTCTGAGGTGTGGGGTTGAGTGGTGATGGCTGATGAGCTGGTTCCAGGGAGAAATCGCACACACACGGTTGAGAGAATGAACACATGGGTGCATGATCTCATGAGGTTTAATACTGAATAGGAATATGAATCAAGGGCCAGGATTGAATCTCAGAATGAGATCAAAGGCTGAGATCAGATCAAGGGATTTCAGATCTAAGGGCTGGAATTTAAAGCTGATTTAAATGCTATTTAATCCTATAGTGGATCTGATCCAATCTAGCCAATGGGTGAGTGACACTTGTCACTCACCAGGTGTCCTTCAATCAGATTTCCTGAATATAATATTTGACACGAAAACCGAGACACGAACTTCCCGAATTTACGTTTCTGACCATAACTTCCTCGTACGAAGTCCGTTTTCGGCGTGCCGCCTGTCTACGGACTCAGGACGTCGAGGCCTACCCAACGGTCCCTGAGTCAACTGAAAATTAGTTGCCAAAAGAAAAGTCAACATTTTCCCCCGAAAGTCCAAATTACGGTAATGCCCCTGAACTTCCGATAGTCATAACTTTTTCCCTGATCGTCCGAATTGGACGTGCCACTTGTCTATGAACTCGTGACGTCCCGAACTACGTCACGGTCATAGGTCAAAGTCCATTTAGTTCATCAATCAAAAAGTCAACAATTTGACCATACCAATCACAAGGGTAAAAGCGTCAAATCACACATTAAATTACAATATTGGGATCCTCGAATTTCTGGGGTGTTACACTACGTCACGGTCATCGGTAAACATCCATTTGACCCTACAAACAAAAAGTCAACAAATTGACCACACGAATCACAAGGGTAAAAACGTCATTTTATTCATTATTTTACAATATTACATTTTACGAACGTCCGGGGCGTTACAATCTCCCCACCTTAAGGAATTTCGTCCCGAAATTCAAGGGAACAAATAGGGGAATAGTTCTCGCATCTGTGCCTCGGGTTCCCATGTGGCTTCCTCCACATTCTGGTTCCTCCAGTGAACCTTTACCAGAGGAACGGTTTTCCGACGTAGTACCTTATCCTTCCTGTCCAAAATCTGCACCGGCTGCTCTTCAAAACTCAAGCCTTCACGGAGTTCAATGGGTTGTTCCTCCAGTACATGAGATGCGTCAAACATATATTTCCGCAACATCGACACATGAAAAACATCGTGGACCCTTGAAAGTTCTAGCGGTAGTGCTAACCGGTAGGCCACCGGGCCAATCCTCTCGGTAATCTCATACGGTCCAATATAACGAGGGCTCAACTTCCATCGCCTGCCGAATCTCACCGCACCCTTCCAAGGGGACAATTTCAGAAATACCCGATCTTCGACCGCAAACTCAAGATCTCGAATCCGATGGTCCACATAGCTCTTTTGTCTGTCTTGGGCTGCCTTAAGAAGATCCCTGATGAGTTTGACCTTCTCGGTCGTCAGTTCCACCAATTCGGATTTAGTCAGCTTCCTTTCACCCACATCCGTCCAACACAACGGGGTCCTACACTGCCGTCCGTACAGGGCTTCGTACGGAGCCATCCCAATGCTCGCCTGATAGCTGTTATTGTAGGCAAATTCCATCAAGGCTAGATGTGACTCCCAAGTATCCTGAAATTGTAGTACGCAAGCTCGCATCATATCTTCCAATATTTGGATGGTCCGCTCAGACTGGCCGTCAGTATGAGGATGAAATGCAGTACTGAAACGAAGTTTCGTCCCAAAGGCTTCCTGTAGACTTTTCCAAAACTGAGAAGTAAACCTCGGGTCTCTGTCCGAAACTATTGATTTTGGAGTACCGTGCAAACGGATGATCTCGTCGATAAACAACTGAGTCAACTGTGTCAGTCTGAAGTTCTCTCGCACCGGCAAGAAATGAGCTGATTTCGTAAGCCTGTCCACAATCACCCAAACTCCATCGTGACCTCTGGGTGTCCTAGGAAGTCCAAACACAATATCCATCGTTAAGTGATCCCATTTCCATTCCGGGATAGGTAGGGGTTGCAAGGCTCCATAAGGTCGTTGTCTCTCAGCCTTCACTTGCTGGCAAATCCGACACCTGCTGACAAACTCGGCGATCTCCTGTTTCATACCCCGGCCACCAATAGTGTTCTCGCAAGGTACGATACATCTTGGTCCCGCCAGGATGCATCGCGTAGGCTGAACTATGAGCCTCGTCCAAGATCTCCCTCTTCAGTGCCTCAACGTCGGGCACGCACAACCGTCCTTCTTTAAGCAAAGCTCCATCCTCCCTGACTGTGAAATCTAGCCGCTCACCAGCTTCCACTTCAATTCGAAGTACACACGAGACAGGATCTTGAGATTGAGCCTCAACGATCCGATCGATCAAAAGTGGTCTCACATGAAAATTAGCCAGCAAGACACCTTGGCCATCCAAACCCAAATCAATGCTAGTCTTACGGAGTTCAACCAAAAGTGGTAAATGAACCGTCCGTAGATGTGCTACAGAATGCGTTGACTTCCGGCTTAGAGCATCAGCCACCACATTGGCTTTTCCCGGGTGGTACTCAATCGTGCAATCATAATCCTTAATTAGCTCTAGCCACCGTCGTTGCCTCACATTTAACTCCTTCTGAGTGAACAAGTACTTCAGGCTCTTGTGATCCGTGAACATTCTGCAAGTCGCACCATACAGGTGATGTCTCCAAATTTTTAACGCATGCACAACATCAGCTAACTCCAAGTCGTGCGTCGGATAATTGCGCTCATGCGGTTTCAACTGGCGCGAAGCATAGGCAATCACTTTCCCATGCTGCATTAGCACACATCCCAAACCCTGTAAGGATGCATTACTGTACACCTCGAATTCCCCACTGTCGTTTGGAAGGGTCAGTATAGGAGCAGATGTCAACCTTTCCTTTAGCTCCCGAAAACTACGCTCACAATCGTCATCCCAGTCAAACTTGACTCCCTTCTACGTCAGTCGCGTTAACGGGGCAGCAATGGTAGAGAAACCCTCTACAAACCTCTTGTAGTAACCAGCCAAACCCAAGAAACTTCTGACTTCAGTGACGGTCCTCGGTTGTTCCCACTTCGCCACTGCCTCAATTTTCTGAGAATCCACACTGATCCCGTCAGTTGAGATCACATGCCCCAAGAAACTCACGCTCGTCAACCAAAACTGACACTTGCTGAGCTTCGCATACAACTGGTTTTCCCTCAAGGTACCCAGCACCATCCTTAAGTGCTCCTCGTGCGCTTCAGCACTCCTCGAGTAAACTAGGATATCGTCAATGAACACGATGACAAAGCGGTCCAAGTAAGGCTGCAACACTCGGTTCATTAAATCCATAAACGCTGCGGGTGCGTTGGTCAAACCAAACGGCATCACAAGGAACTCATAATGACCATAGCGGGTCCTAAAAGCTGTCTTGGGTACATCCTCATCCTTAACCTGCAACTGATGATACCCAGAACGAAGATCAGTTTTGGAGAAGTACTGCTGTAACGCCCCGGACATTCTGAAAATGTAATATTATAAAATATTGAATAAAACGACGTTTTTACCCTTGTGATTTGTGTGGTCAAATTTTTGACTTTTGATTGGAGGGTCGAACGGACGTGGAGTGATGACCGTGACGTAGTACGGGACGTCACGAGTTCATAGACAGGTGGCACATTCGATTCGGACGAATAGGGTGGAAGTTACGAGGTTCGGAAGTTCATGGGCATTATCGTAATTGGACGTTATAAAGGGAAAAAGTTGAGTTTTTGCTTGACAATTGATATTCATTTGACTCGAAGACCGTTATGTTCGTCTCGACGCCCTGAGTACAACGACAGGCGGCACGCGTGAAACGGACGTTGGATGACCGAGATACGGGTCACGGAAGTTGGAGGGCAATTTGGTAATTATTGCACAGAGGGGCATTTTGGTAATTTTCACGGCGGTTACTGTAGCACCACCGTGAAAAACAGAGTGCGGCCGTGGAGTTTTGTGCTTGCAATTGTTTATGGCTAAGTGGACTGGTGAGTGGGTTTAGTTTATGGATTTTGAGGTTGTGGGAAGCATCCATGCGTGTCTGGGCAGAGACAGAGTGCACGGGAGAGGTTTTAAATTTGTTCTTGGGGTCTGTTTGCGGGAAACAACTGCGCAGTGACCAGCTGAGGGATTCTCACGGGTTGTCATCTCACTTCGATCGATTAACTGAGTTAGAGGATGTGGGGAGGTCATTTTGGTTCAGTTTGGGAGCTGAGTTTGTGAGGAACTGTGAGAGGAACCGTGAGAAAACATTTTTGGGTTTTTGGGGGGAAATCACAGAGTTCAATTTCTAAGGGTCGAGGGATCAATCTAAACACACTGTGAGACTTCTGGGAGTGAATTAATCACGACGGTGCAAGAACTGAAGGGATTGGAGCCCGTTTCGCCCAGGAACCTGAGTTGCGGTTCAGAGAAGAACCAGTTGGAGGGAAAAATTGAATTCGATTTCTGAGGCTTGTTGATCGAAACCAAGGGCCATTCTAGTCTTCTGGGAGCAAGAGGAAACCAACCGCATCGATTTCGAAGGACGACACTCACGAATTGGCCATGAACTCAGCTCCCTGGTTCGGAGAATTTTCGAGCTTGAGGACGACCCATTGATTGTACCATTGTGTTCGTCTAAGTTCCCTTAATCTACTGGTGAAATTAATTGGAGAATGGAGTTAGTTTGGGTGAGTTCTGGGTGACGACCCGTTCGTCTGTTCAAGTCTGGGTTGAATCGATTTAGGGACAATCGAGGTTAATAATTAGTACAGACCTGAAATTAATGGGTTAGAGAAGATAATAGGATTGAAAACGGGAGGAATTGATTGAGAATTGAGCTTGAACTGGACGGGTTGAGTCACGGGTAACAGACCCGTTTATCAGTCTATCCGGGTAAGAACGATGACACTGTAGGTTGGCGCGTGGCCTTTACGCGCAGCCACTTTGGGCGGCGCGTGACGGCGCGTGCGATGTCATCTCCGATCACGGTCAACATGGAAATTGTTCCTTTCAATCTAATTAACATTTTCCCTTTAGGATTCGAGTTGTTCGGGAGTCGTTCGGGATAATTTCGGGAGCTCGGAAGTTTAGGTCCTTAAGGTTTATTTCGCCAAAAAATCCGGGAATTGGGGGAAAATCATACGCGCTATTTGAGGATGTTTGTAACCCTTCTTGTACGTTTTTACAGGCCCGGACACTTCCGAAGCTACGGAGGAGCGCGCGGGACGCGATTGACGCGTCCTAAAACCGTGAGTGGACTTTTTGATTTCTAAATTGGGCATGCATGACTATTTCGCTTATTTATCTCATGGTTTTACATATGATTTTATGATGGTGATATGATATATCGGTTTTACGTGTTTTCACGCTTTTTCTAGATATTTATCGTATTTCACGCATTTCGAGGTTATGGTTTTCGCTTATGCATGCGTGATGTTTTGATGAAGTACCTGGATATGAACATGCATGTTTCGGTTTTATGATGTTTGATCATATTGTGAAGTAATTATCGGAAATTGCATGTGTTGGAATTTGCATGTGAAATCGGACATAAGTCCTATTATGATGTGATATGATTTCGGAAAGATGTTGGAAAACGGTTTGTGATGAATCCTGGTTTATTGTGTTTAAAAACGGTTTTGGGTTTAAAGACCCGGTTGATTGTTGGATCCGGTTTTGGGTTTAAAGACCCGGTTTGTTGATGACGGGGGAGGGCCCGGAAATTGGGTTTAAAGACCCGGATTGAGTTTAAAGACTCGTGAGTTTAAAGACTCGATTATTGTGATACCCCGGAGGCCTACTAATCATGTTTTGAGTTTAAAGACTCGTTGATATCCCGGAAAGGCCTAATATGGAGTTTAAAGACTCGGATGGATCCAACGGAATAATTGTGATTATTGATTCACTTTTTACTTGACTTGTGCAATTGATGTTTCAAAATGACGGTTTCTGGATTCTGGTAATGTTAGGTTGTTTTACATGAGTTGTGACGATTCTCTGTAACGTTTTTCATGTGTTTCGGAAAAAGAGTTTTCAAAGGTTTAATACGCGATTTTGAAATATTTGGTCATGCATGCGTGTTCACGACGACATGCTAGGATTGTGAACGGTCCTGAGCTTATATTTGCACATATGCTAGGATTGGAATCATGACTGACACTGAGATGAGGATGGGATGAGTTCCCACGTGTTTTATGATTTGGGCTGAGACCCCGTACTTGTTTTCTGGTTTGGGCTAAGACCCTATTTGATTTGGTTTTGGGTTGAGACCCTACTGAGATGTTGGCTTCGATTGAGAAGTATTTTTCACTGCATTTAACTTGGGAAGAAATACATCTTGCTTCCGAGAAAATATTTCAAATGATGTTTTATGATGCATGCATGTTTTTACGAGAAGGGTATAAATATATTTTTAATATAAATTATTTTGATAAACTGTTGTTTTGTCCATTCACAGCTTTTATGATTTTTAATACCCTTTAGGTTGATCGCGGATGCGGGCTGTAGCAGGGATCGAGACATCACATGCCACCACCGATCCTGCCGTACTCTGATGGACCCCGAACGGGGGACAAGTTTATCTCTGATCTAACACGCGTTGTCAGACGGGAGCAGACACATCCCACGATAATCTAGGGAGATTGGGATGGGTCCTATCAAGGTGGTATCAGAGCGTGAGATTGCTCGTAGAGTGATGCGCAAGTAACGACCCGTCCCTAATTTTAAGGATTAATTAAGACTAATTATGGATTAGTGAGGCTAATCGGGGATTAGCCAAGGATTATCGGACGTTCAGGGCAAAATTACGATTTTGCCCCTAAATGAGGGTAAAAGTTAACTTTTGACTCGGGAGGTCCGAGGCATGAGGGTCGAGGACCTTTACGTAGATCGGGTCGATACGAGTGCGTAGACAGGCGACACGTCAAAATCAGACGTTCGATAGGGAAGTTACGGTTCACGGAAGCTTTGAGGTACTATTTATGATGACACATTTTACGAGGCAAAAGTGGACTTTTGTCCTCAAGTGGGCCAC
This sequence comes from Prinsepia uniflora, assembly GCA_032719365.1. Taxonomy (NCBI): domain Eukaryota; kingdom Viridiplantae; phylum Streptophyta; class Magnoliopsida; order Rosales; family Rosaceae; genus Prinsepia; species Prinsepia uniflora. The sequence continues at coordinate 58,762,523 of CM064872.1, forward strand.
ATATATTTGAAATAGGCCCAATGAATGAGTGACAAGCGCCACTCATCCATTGCTCACAAACACCCATACATGCATATCCATTCCTTTCTTCATCATTCGATCGTCCCCAAAACTGTGTAGCCCACACCTCCCACCTTCCCCAAACCTCGTCTTCTGTGATTGGAGTGTGAAAGGAAAAGAGAGAGTGACGTGAGATGATGAAGGGGGTTCTGACGGCGTCGACTGTCGTGGACGGTGGCCGAAAAACCCAAAAACGATAAGTTTTGGTCCAAAATTCAAATATTGGTTTTTGATGTTGCTGATTGGTTCTGAGTCTTGGAATGTGTTGTTGGAGGTCATAGGAGGAGCTTGGGATTGGTTTTGAGGCCAACGGCGGCCTGCGGTGGCCGGAATACAGAAGGGAAAAACTGGACCATGTTCTTCGATCGGGGAGGTAATTTCTAGGGCCTTTTCATGTGTTTTGAATCCATAGGATGATAGGAAATGATTAGGCAGAGGTTTAGGAATTGTAAGGGATGAAATCAGACCAAAAATGTGAGAGGAATGGGAATGGACCGGTCCCGCTCGTCTAGTCGGACCGAAAACCAACAGATTGGTTCGGACCCGGTCTACTGGAGGTTGAAGATGACTGGGTCGTAGGCACGTGAAGCCCACGCACAGCCCATTTGGGTGGCTTATGAGGGTGCGTGGGGAACTATTTAGGGAAGTGTCCAACATACGAAATTATCCTTTCGATGTAACGAACATTTTGGGACTGGTTTCGTGTCGATCGGACATCGTTTCGATATAGTTCGGGATGTCCGTTGGTTTAGGATCAAGTTTAAAAATAGTTAAAAATTCGGAAAAATTACGGGGCTTTTATGAGAGGTTATTAAGGTAGTTAGTAACCCTCTCGTATGATTTGGACAAGTTTGGGTATCCCGGAGATGGTGATTGGCCAGGGAAAGGCTTATGGAGCGCATATTGAGGTGAAGTAAGGACGGTCTGTGAGTGGACCTTGTTTTCTAAATTTATGCATGCATAAATGTTTTATACATATTTAATACATGTTTTAGAATGTCTTGAGTGCATATGTTGCTGGTAGTTAGTATTTACGTATTTGCACGCGTTTCGAGATTTACATTTTTATGTCGTGCTTATACCTGTTGTGTTTTCTATGGTGATTTGATGGAAAGGTTTTGGATTTGAAAATATGGAATTGGGCATGAGACCCATTTGGTTGGAAAACATCGAACTTGGAGTCCATTTGATTTAATGAGAAATCGGGTTGGAGGCCTATTTGAGTTATACGATCTGGCCGGGGGCCCCGTTGGTTTACGAATTCGAGCGTGAGGCCTAATTGGTTATGATATCGGGCTAGAGGCCCAGTTATGGTTTATAAATATGATTTCAGGTCGGGGAACCAAATAGAAATGGATTTACGATGGTTTATGGAAAACCCGGGTGTGGCCCTTTGAACGGTTTTGAAATGAATTATGAGACGGTTTTCCGTATACCATCCGCACGAACAGATGCCCTCCAGACGTCCCGTAGTATCCTAGAGTGGTGAGTTGTCTCCTCCCGATGTCTCGTAGTATCCTGGAGTAGTCACGGGGCATTACCTGCATGGGGTTTGCACGGAGCGACCGGTCCGTATAGTGACTCAAGAGCAGGAATTGGGAGAGGTTAAAACCTCCCCCTATGGAGGGTTATTGATATGAAGATCATTGACCTGGGTGGAACCTGGGGAGACTTGGGATTTGAGACCCTGGGTAGCATGCATAGCTTGGAACGGTGATAGTATTGTTGATTGTGACATCTGGGATGTCAGGCATCAAGGATGCTGAGGATTGGTTTTGGGCTGAGCCCCACTTGAAATGGAATTTTGGGCTAAGACTCACATTTATTAGTTTTGGGCTGAGTCCCATATGGATTTGGGCAATGGCCCGTATGATTGGTTTCATTTACGATTTTGGGCCCAGGGCCCTAATGGTTTGATTAAATGGTTTTCAAATGCATGCATGGTTTTATAAATTATTGGTTTTGACCACTCACAGTTTTTCGTGATTTTGATGCCCTTTAGGTTGATCGCGGATGCGGGCTGTAGCAGAGACTGAGACATCACACTTCTCCTCCGGATCCTGGTGCATTCTGGAAGCCCCGTTAGGGCTAAGGTTGGGATTATCCCTTGTCTGACACTTCGTGTCAGATGGGAGTAGGCACGTCCCGAGTTAATCCCAGGGGGATTTGGGATGGGTCCTAACACGCGCAAGTGCTAGATGTGATGTCTCTGCAGTAGTAACAACCCGTCATCAACCTAATAGTTAGTGTGAAAGTATGAGGATTCAGTGGAATCAGAACCTAGTTAGGTCATGTTTGGCATGTGGTGCGATGGTTTAGGGTTCGATTGGCATAATATGCCGTGGTTTTGGTGAGGTTTGATCCCGAGTAGGATCGATGTGCATGTGAATCCAACGACTTAGAGCCATAGTGTTACTGGTGGATGCGACCTAGGCAACTAGTTGTCCCAGTATCACGACTTTGAGAGTCGGGACCGTTGAGCGGTTATGTCAGATAGAGGATTGGCGGTATCATTGTGGACGACCCTAGTTGAGACTGTTAGGAATAGGAACGATTGATCCTATTTGGCATGAGATGCCATATTTTAGTGTATTGAACCTCAGATGGATGTCGATTGGCATGGAATGCAATGGTACAGATGTTGTCTGGTATGGTATGCTGTGGTTGTGGCATGTCATGGTTGAGCAGTGTTAGACACTGAGTAGGGCTAAGTTCTTGTGGGCCCAACGGCTTAAAACTGTAGAGTTACAAGTGGACGAGGTCCTTGGATGGTGGTTACTGGTTGGTTGAGTACTAGTGTCAGGACCCGTCTTAAATCCCCCGGGATTAACGTGGGACGCGCCTGATCCCGTCTGACACGAAGTGTCAGACCAGGGAAAATTCCGTCTCTAGCCCTCACTAGGGCTTCTAGAGTACGCCAGGATTGTAGAAGGAGGAGTGTGATGTCTCGATCTCTACTATAGCCCGTATCCGCGATCAACCTGAAGGGCATTCAAAACAACGAAAACTGTGAGTGGACAAAATAATATTTTAATAAAACATTTTCACATAAAGACATTTATGCCCTTCACTAAAAGCATATGCATGCATTCGAAAACCGTTTATCAAAACGTTTATAAAACAATTTGAAAACATTCTTAAAACCTTTCATGGGTTCATGCCCGGTCCCTATAAACCGTCATGAACCATAAATCCATTTATGGGTCCTCGACCCGAAATCACAATCTTAAAATCGTAAATCAATACATAGGAATTTAGGCCAAATCAAGTCACGTGGGTCTCAACCCAAAACCATTCTCAGTGAATTACCAAAACATAGAATACGGGGTCTCCGCCCCAAACAATTTCCAAAGTATCAAATACGGGGTCTCCGCCCCAAATCACTTTCTAAAACATGGAACACAGGGTCTTCGCCCCCAATCACTTTCATAAACCTCATACGTATCAATATACGTATAACCCATTCGAGACACTTCTGAGAAGATGCCAACTCGAGGCACACAGCCCCTAGGGAACACATCCCTGATATATATCACGATTAATCATATCTATACTAGTGTGCACACCACTCGGGATCTCACTCCGAGTCTTCCCCCAGGAATTCTCCGTTTGTGAGGCTCTATCTCTGGATCTAGTCCGTGCTCTATCTCCGGATCTAGTCCGATCATCTCTCCAGAATCTGGTCCGGGACCACATCGTAACTTCCACTCCTGGAACGGGATTCCTATGGGAATACCCATTCTGGTCTGTGGATCGTGACTCTCCAGGTCGACGTCTGGAGGAGACCATATAATCATATGGAGGGTATATATACATTTTCAAATACTTCATTTCTTTCTTAAAACATATTTCAACTGGGTCTCATACCCGATTCATCTCAACAGGATTCCTCGAATCCGATTCAAATCAACTTTCCAGGCCTCGGCCTAAATCCTCAGTTCAACAGCGTCTCATGCCCGAATACTCATTTCATAAACCGAACTGGGACTCAAGCCCGATTTCACAATCAACTGGGCCTTTAGCCCGATATCAGGACTAACTGGGCCCTAAGCCCGAAACCATAATTCAACGGGGCCTCAAGCCCGATTTCACAACCAATAGGGCCTCAAGCCCGATACTACAGTCAACAGGGCCTCCAGCTCGATATTACAACCAAATAGGCCTCAAGCCCGGATCATAAATCAACGGGGCGCTCGACCCGATCGTATACTCAAATGGACCCTCGGTCTGATTCCTAGTCAAATCAAATGAACTCCAAGTCCGAGAGTTTGTAAATCAAATGGGCCTCATGCCCGATTTCATATTTCCAAATCCAAAACCAATTCATTAAACCCTAATTGAAAATCTAGCACGTACAAGCATCGTATAAAACCAGAAATCTTGAAATACGTGCAAATACGTAAATACTAGGCTACCACAAACAAATGCACTCATGGCATCACAAAACATGTATTAAAACAATTATAAAACATTTATACATGCATCAATTTCGAAAGAAAGGTCCACTCACAATCCGTCCGAAGTCGCACCTCGATACGCGTGCCATACGCCTCTCCCGGGAAAATCGTCACCTCCGGGATTCCCGAACCTGTCCAAATTAATTTAGAGGGTTACTAACTACTTAAATAACCCCTCACTAAAGCCCCGTAATTTTCCGGAATGTTTACCTATTTTTAAACGCGAACCTAAACCTTTGGACTTTCCGAACTATATCAAAACGATATCCGATTGACACAAAACCAGTCCCAAAATGTTTGTTACATCGAATAGATGAAATTACATGTTGGAACTTTCCCCAAATTGTGTCTCACGTGCCTCCACGCGCCGCCCAAAAGGGCTGCACATGGGGCTCACGCGCCCTACACTGTGCATCTTCAACCTAGGGCGAACCGACCGGTCCGGTTCGATTATGCAATCCGGTCCAGTCCAACCGACATGACTGGTTCACCAATTTTCCTTCCTTATTTCAACCCTATTCCATCCCTAATCAATCCTATTCTCTTCATCACCTCCCTAGGAATCTAACTAGGTAATTAGAATGAAGAAAAACGGGGAAAAACATACCTTGGATCGATTGAACAGGGACGACCAATCTTTAACCACCCTGCCTGAGTTTTCCAGCCATCCCCAACCTCCCATTTTTGTTCCTACACGCTCAAAAGAGCTTAGAGAAGCCATCACTATCATCAAAACATGCTCCCAACGTCCCAATCGAAATTAATGGAAAATTGGTATAATCGGGAAATCGGTTTACCTTTGTTACCTGGCCATCACCGTCGTGCACGGCAGTCCAGACAGGCCCCCAGTCACTATCTGCCTCCTTTGTCTCTCCCTCTCAGTCCAATAGCAAAGATGGAAATGGTCCATGGGTGGGTTTGAGTGAGATCGGGTTGGATGAAGAAACAAAGAAGATGAGCTGATATGCAATAACCAATTGGGTTAGCAATGGATGGATGACAAGTGTCATTCATCCATTGGGCCTGCCCCAAAATATCTGGGCCCCACTTGCTGACAAATAACTTCTGTCTCGTAAAACGTGCAATAGTACATTCGAACTTCCGTGAACTGTAAATTTTCCGTCGAACGTCTGAATTCGACATGCCGCCTGTCTATGAATTTGTATCGCCTCGATGTACGTAATGGTCCTCGGCCATCGGACCTCTCGGGTCAAAACTCATCAAATCGCTCCTATTCAACCAAATTACCAAAAATGACCCCGAACTTCCAAAAATCATAACTTCTTCCTTGAACATCGGAATCGGGCGTGCCACCTATCTATGAACTCGTGACGTCCGGAACTACGTCACAGTCATTGGTCAAAGTCCATTTGACCTTCTGAACAAAAAGTCAACGATTGGCCCATTCTAGGGGTAAAATCGTCATTTCGCCCTGCTCGTCCATTAATCCTCGTCTAATCTCCAATCGTCCTAGCTAATCTTTCATTAATTCTTAATTAATCCTAGTAATTCGGGATGGGTCGTTACAACCAGTTAACCCTTTATGACTACTTTTCAGAGTCGAGACCGATGGATCGGTTAGGATGGACGTGCTGTAGTGAGTAGCCGGGTTCGTGATAATCCTAGTTTGAAATTGATTGGCCAAGTTACCAAGAGTATGGTACTTGTAGACCGAATCCTGAGGTGTACCAATCGGTGGATATTACACGTTATGCAATTGGTATCTGCGGTAAGTTGACCGCATGGGTATGGAGTCTCGATAACGAAGTGTTTCTAGGATTGGTCTGCTTGCAGTTGTGGCAGACGCTGCTATCGTTAGACGTGGATGAGTCTTATCGACTTGGATGGGCTCATGTTACAGTGACAACTGAGACGATGGAGATTCGCCAGTCGTGACGATGATACGTAGGTGTGAGTGCCGCTCAGTACGAACAGAGCTCTGGGAGTAGATTCGGTCTTCACTGAGTGTGATGACGATTAAGGCAATGAGGCTTCATCGGTTTGTGTCGGGTCTTAGGAGTAAGACTCGAGTGATGAGGTTTGGATGAGGCATTTGGAGTCCCAATAACGACCCAGTGGGTCTAGACAACGCAGAGGTTTTGTGGGGATTCGTGTACTTACAGAGCTCAGATGAGGATTTCCTCGAGCTCCAAGCCTTAAGTGGCAGAAATTAAGCTGATAGTTGGATGATGTAGTGACATCAGTGGGGTCTACCGGTAGACGTCAGTGGACCTAGGTGAGTCTGCGAGTCAGAAATTAGAGTAAGCCAACCAAGTATCCTGAGGTTCGGTGACTGGCGTAACCGAGGGTTTGGTGGCCAGTTCCCTAGTGGATGCGAGATTTGAGGCACGAGATATAACTGGATGAGTGGCATGAACCCTAGTTATCATTGGACAGATTGTACGAGTGTTCGGTGCAGGAGTTGAACCTATAAAGGTTGAAACGTAAGAATTAGGTAGTGATGGATGACATCCTTTTGGATGTGCATAAACTGTATAAAATGGACAGGCGAGTTGGATGCTATGGTTAGATTATTTATGAACATCGATCCACGTGATGGAGTCCAAAAAGTCCAGTGGCAGGACGATGTTCGAATGAGTCGAGGACTTGAGAGTACATTGAGAATTGGTTTTGGTTGACTGCGGGTGACCATACCTCCTGAGTTTTATATAAGCATGTTTGAGGAGAAATCTGATTGATGAGACATGGTCACCAGAGTGAGTCCAAGGTGGACATGACATAGTAATCAGACGAGGTCTGTTGTCAATTGTATGTTGCACTTTGTAGCTAGGTCTAGCGGTTGGACTGGACACCTGATTGGCTATAGTGTTTGAGGATGCTTCCAACATGGTTGCAACTTCTCTTGATTCCAAAGTCGTTGAGGGAGAATTTTCATTTTTTGTACTTTAGCAGGTGATGCTTGGTGCCACAGGATGACGTCGGATGAATTTTGATGTCATCGTCTTGGACCATCCTTGATTTCCCCTAGGTGAGACGACAAGGATCGATATGAGGTAATTGAAGTGAACCCACAATCTAGATGTGTCTCTTATTTGGCTGATCTTATCAGATGGAGAAATGGTTGAGGAGTGATGTGATAGTATAAGGATTCAAAGAGGGTGTAAGACCCTATGACCTGAAATCTGGTCGTTAGCTGAGAGAGGGATAGTGTGGATCCACCTAGGATCGTGATATTGATGATCGGGTGATGTTGTGGATCAGGATCGCGTGAATCGATATGTTGTGCGTCGTGCTGGCAGACACCGCCTAGCTGATTATGTTAAGCTAGGAGCAGAGGAAAATTGTATTGTGACGACCCGAGGTAGGACAAAATTATTATCCAACCTCTGTCTTGGATACGTGAGTGAGTATGGTCTTGGATATCAGGATGAAGGTTAGCCTCGTGGCGAACAGTTGAGTTCCGAGCCGTGTCTAGAGTGAGGATTGGTACATGATTGGACATAGCCTGAGTGCAGTCCTTAAGCAGGCTGGGTAGTGCCTTGATGATTAACATGATGTGGGTCCACCTGTGAGCAATGCACGTTAGACGATGAGGTTGACCCAATCTAACTGATATGGTAGGATCCTTAGATAGAGCCTTAGATGGACATGAGATGGTCATCAGACGGGGTCTGATGTTGATTGTACATTGAGTACAGAGATCATACATTGAATACTATGCCTAGAGTAGGGTGGATTGAGAGGGTTTAGTGATTATGTAAGCCGAGAGCTCAGAGCTATGTGGGCTAGAGGAACCCTAGTGATTATGCATGTGACTATCCCTGCTAAGGCAAGTATTTGATGGTGTCTAGATACACTCTGGATGGGTGAGATGTCGATTGGTGTATCGATGGGATGAGTGAAGTGGCAGTTCGACACTCGAGACGAGTCGGGATTTGAGTATAGGTCACTGAGTGACATAAGATACGATGTGGGGACTCAAGAGCGAGTCGAGATCAGAGTAGCACAACGAAAGCGCAGTGGAGTCGGGAGTTGTCGGCTAGTCACGATGGTTGTCGTGGACTTAGAGACTTTTAGAAGAGAGTTGTATCTCTATGGACAGTGAGAGTCAACATGAGTATGGCAAGACAAAGGAGTTGGATGACGTGAGTACCGAGGCTGATAAATGTCGCAGATTTGAGTATGGCCTGCGAGTTGAGATTCGTGCCATTGTGACGGCAGGATCTAGAAGATGATTGTCTGATCGGACGCTGAGCAGGATGTCAACTTCGATTGTCAGATGAGAAGAGTTGTAAGCCTGCAAAGCCGACTATAAGGTGAGCTTAATATGGCATACATGTCAGAGTGAGTGACAGGTGAGATCGACGAGTGTCGGTTTCTCGAGTGAGACTTACGAGCCGACGTGTGGGTTCTTGAGAGTTGAGTTGGAGCTTTGAAAGCTCTGGTCACAATTGGTCACAAGGATGTTGAATAAGGTCATGGAGGGTTGAGCTGAGTCTTAGCATTATCCGTTGGATTATGGTTCACCGACGAGTACTATGGTTTATGTCGGACGTGTATGTTTACACGAGAGTGCCACGAGTGGGACACTAGATTGGATTTCCACCGTTTGGTTATGGAAATTGGGTTAGTTTGAATTTCGAGGATGAAATTCTTTAAGGAGGGAAGATTGTAATGACTCATCCCAAATTTTTGAAATTTATTAGGAATTAATTGAGGATTAATGAGACTAATCGGGACTTAGTCGAGGATTATCAGACATTTTGGGTGAAATTACGACTTTTCCCCTAGATGAGGATAAAAAGTTGACTTTTGACCCGAGAGGGCCAATGCACGAGGATCGAGAACCGTTACGTAGATCGAGTCGATACGAGTCCGTAGATAGGTGGCACATCGAAATCAGACATTCGACGGGAAAGTTAATTCACAGACGTTTCAGATACTATTACACATTTTAAGAGAAAATGAACATTTGTCCTGTTGTGGGCCCATATATTTTAGTCAGGCCCAATGGATGAGTGACAAGTGTCACTCATCCATTGCCCAACCCTTTACATACATGCATACCATCCCATTTCATCTTCATCTCCTTCATTGAAACCAAACCCGAAACCCAATTGAACCCACAACCCCGAATCCTTCATCCTCACCTGTGTTGGACTGAAAGAGAGTGATAGGGGATGGCTGAGAGATCAGGTGACGGAAAGGAGGTGGCAGGACCGCCGTGGACAGCGGAGGAACGGTAAGCCTGAAACCCCTGTTCAATTCAAAATTCGAATTCTAGTTTTAGACGTTGGGGCTATTTCTAATAATTGGGTTGTATTTCTGGGATCTTTGCGAGTCGATGGGGATCGAAAACCAGGGATGAGGACAGCTGGGCAGCTCAAGTAGGGAGGTTGAAGCTTTTCTGTGACTGTTCGATCGTGGCATGTAATTTCTAGCCTGTTTTTCGTGTTTTTGAGTTGATGGATTGATTCCTGGGATCCAGACGATCGTGTAGGAAGCAACGACTTCAAAAACGGTGGTCGGAGGGGTGATTTCCAGTCGGGTCGAGTCCCAGGTATGCGCGACCCGCTACAGTGGATCCGGGTTGACCCGGACAGAGGACAGGGATGATGATGTCATCATGTCAGACTAACACGTGTCAGGTGTCAGATGTCAGATGACATCAGCGATGACGTCAGCCGTTGACTTTGACCATTGATCCATGACGTCAACATTGACTTTACTAGTGTCAACGTTGACCATACCTTTGACCCACGTGTGGGGGTACATGGTCTCTTATTTAAAGGTTTCGACGATACGAATCTAATGGTTGTGGTTTCGAGTCGATCGAAAATCGTTAGGTTGGTCAAATTGAGGTTTAAAGCCTAGGGAAGCGTGTCCAGGACACGTTGACTTTTCCAGGAATATTGGGAGTTCTTGATTGGGACTTTTCTAGGTTGGTAGTAACCTTTGAGTATGTTTTGGACAGGTCCGGATGACCGAAGAGGTCAGAATAGCCTTGAGAGGCTTATGGCCCGCCTATCAAGGCGCAGCTTGGACGGTCTGTGAGTAGAATTTTTTTTATGAATATGATGCATGCAAAAATGTTTTATATGTGTTTATGAACATGATTTGAAATTCCATGAGTGCATGTGTTTTAAATATGATTTGTTGGGCATTTTCTAGAAAATGCCGTATTGCACCTAGTTCAAGATTTATGTTTTATATGATGTTTCGACTTCGACCGAGTATACTACGTGCATGAGATATATGTGATTCCGAAGGTTTCATGGAGAGGCGTGAAATCAAGGAACTGATTTTCGATTTTGGAGGAATCATGGGATATGAAGTGTCGTTGGACACTGGATTTCGGGTTGTGACCCATTTGGTGATATTTCGGGCTGTGACCCATTTGATGATATTTCGGGCAGATGGCCCTATGTGTGATATTTCAGGTTAGAGTCCTGATCGACGATGACATTTGGGTTAGAGTCCCGAGTGATATGACGATCGCCTCTAGACTACAGATGTGTTCTTTCCAGAGAGATCACGATGCACTGCCTGTTGTCGAGTAGCCATTGAAGGCTATGGCTAAGGGAGGCTCGACTTAGGAATGCTGTGTTCATGGCGATATGTTAGGATTGTGAGCGGTCCTGAGCTTATATTTGCATATGTACTAGGATTGGAATCGTGACTGACATTGAGATGAGGATGGGATGAGTTCCCATGTGTTCTATGATTTGGGCTGAGACCCCGTACTTGTTTTCTAGTTTGGGCTGAGACCCTGTTTGATTTGTTTTTGGGCTGAGACCCTACTGAGATGCTGGCTTCGATTGAGAAGCATTTTTCACTGGATTTGACTTGGGAAGCAATACGTCTTGCTTCCGAGAAAGTATTTGAAATGACATTTTATGATGCATGCATACTTTTACATGAAGGGTATAAATGTATTTTCGATATAAATGATTTTGATAAACTGTTTTTTTGTCCACTCACAGATTTTATGGATTTTTATTGTAACGACCCGTCCCAAATTCCATGATTAGATTAGTGACTAATCACGATTAGTGAGGCTAATCCGTGATTAGTAGAGCGAAATCGGACGAGCGATGCGAAATGACCGTTTTGCCCTTGAGGGTGGCAAAACGTTGACTTTTTAATCGGGCGGTCAAATGGACTTTGACCGATGACCGTGACGTAGTTCGTGACGTCACGAGTTCATAGACAGGTGGCACGTTCAATTCCGACATTCGAGGAGGAAGTTATGACGTTCGGAAGTTTAGGGGCATTTTGGTAATTTGGGTGAATAGGAGGTCAAATGTTGACTTTTTGACCGGGAGGTCCGATGGCCGAGGGCCGAAGACCGTTACGTAGATAAGGACGATACGAATCCATAGGTAGGCGGCACACTGAAATCAGACTTCGAACGGGAGAGTTATGGGTCACGGAAGTTCGATTTCACTATGCACGAACTTCGAGACGGGGACATTTCGGCGAAATCTGATTGGGTGGATATTTTGGTGGGCCCCATGGATGAGTGACAAGTGTCACTCATCCCATTACTTTGATCCCCCAAAATGTGGATCTAAATAATTAAATATTATTATTTTAATTATTTTATAATTTAACCTAACAACTATTAATCCTAACCATCCATTTCAACCCTACCTTTTAATCCTCACCATCAATCTCTCCTTCTCTCATCAGCCATCTCCTTCATCTTTGTTCATCCTTCCACCCGAAACCCCATAACACCATTTTCTCCATTTTCTTCCTTTTCCTTCAAAAACCAAAACACACAATCACACTTCACCATTCATCACTTGTATGAGCGGGGAATGACCGTGGGGGAAGGGTGAAGGGCTGAGGACGGAAAGGGTGGACGGTGGCCCACGGTGGAGGACACGGCGGAGGAGAACCCGTGAGGTAAGGAAATTTCAAAAATTCGAAATTGGGTTTTAATGGGTTTTACTCGATTCCATTAATTGGGTGAGGTTCCTAGGACTCCCAGGAGATGAATGGGATTGATTTCGAGGCATTAGACGGCCTGGAACAGCCGTGAACGGCGGGAGAAGTCACGGCCGCCATGGCCAAGCTCGAAGGTATGGTTTTTGATGTTTTCCTTCCATTTTAATGTCATAGGACTGTAGGTTAGGATTAGAGGATGAAAATGGGACAAACGGGAACGGTTTTGGTGGCCGGACGGCGGAGAACCGGCCGGGTCAAGCCGCGGGTCACGGCGACCCGGTTGCAGACATTCGGGTCGACCCGCGAGGAGGCAGGGATGACTGATGACGTCATCCTGATGACGTCATCATGTCAGGGATGACGTCATCATGTCAGATCTGACAATGTCAGACTGACATGTTAGACAGTGGGCCAATGGGAGCGTGACACGTGTCACTGTCAGTGGCTGTCAGTGATGACGTCATGCTGACGTCAGCGATGACGTCAGCAGGTACTGTAGCAGGCGCGTGAAGCCCACGCGCAGCCACTTCGGGCGGCGCGTGAAGCCCACGCGCAGCCACTTCGGGCGGCGCGTGAGGGCGCATGGCAGGGAATCTGGGGAAGGTTCCAACATGTGAAATCTTCTATTCGATGTAACGAACATTTTGGGACTGGTTTCGTGTCGATCGGACACCGTCTCGATATGTTTCGGGGCATCGGAAGGTTTAGGTTCGGGATTAAAAATAGTTAAAAATACAGGAAAATTACGGGGCTTTGGTAGGAGGTTAATTAAGTAGTTAGTAACCTTCTATTACGATTTGGACAGGTTTGGGAGTCCCGGTGACGGTGATCGGCTCGGGGAGCCGTATGGCACGCAAATCGAGGCGGCAGCTCGGACAGTCTGTGAGTGGACCTTGTTTTCTAAATTGGTGCATGCATAAATGTTTATTATATGTTTTATTACTTGTTTGATGATGCCATGGGTGCATTTGTATGTGGTTACGTATAAGCACGTATTTCGAGGTTTCGGCCTTATACGGTGCTTATACGGGTCTGTATGTCTTTATTGATTTAAATGAACTGGATTTGGATTTCAAAAGGATAAACTCGGGTATGAGACCCATTTGGTTTTGTCTCGGGCATATGACCTCAGATATCGGGCACGGTGCCCAACTGATGTCCTATGTTCGGGCACGAGACCCCGTCACTTTACGGTTTATGATTTCAGGTCAGGGAACCTTAAATGCAGTCCCAGGTTCATGACGGTTTATGGGAACCGGCATGAACCCTTGTTATGGTATTATGGTTCATGACGGTTTATGGGAACCGGCATGAACCCTTGTTGGTTATTACGGTACATGACGGTTTATGGGAACCGGCATGTTACCTGATTATGGGTATTATGGATTCATGACGGTTCAGGGGAACCGGTCATGAATGTTTATGTTATGTATATATATGTTCGTCTACCTTCCTTTACATGTTCTACTATCTCCTCCGGGGAGGGTCGTTGGCCTGGGTGGACCCCGGAGTAGTCACGGAGCACCGACTGAGTGGAGTCACCCCCCAGTTGGGTTCCTTACTCTCAGGAAGGCTATGGTTACTATTACCTCAGGTAGGGTCAGTGGTCTGCGGACATTGACCTTGACTTTGAGATGACTCGGATTGAGACCCGGGTAGCGCGCGCGTGGCTTTGGATACCGTGACAGGATTGGTTGTGTGACTTATATATATGTATGTGCTGGATATATGATATATGATATGTGGTGTGTACAGGTGTGCACAGGATTTGGGCAGTGGCCCGTATGGTCGTTTTCATTGTGGTCCTTTCGACCTTGGTTTATATCTGCTTTGGGCTTAGTCCCACATATGGTTTGTTTTGGATAAATGGTTTTCGAATGCATGCATGCTTTTTAGTGGAGGGTACAAAGGTCTTCTCCTTATTAAATGTTTTATAAACTTTTGTTTTGTCCACTCACAGTTTTTAATGTTTTGACTGCCCTTCAGGTTGACATCGGATGTGGACTGTAGCAGAGACCGAGATATCACATGCCTCCTCCGGATCCTGGCGTACTCTGATAGCCCGGGAGGGCAAAGGACGAAAATATCCCTTGTCTGACACTTCGTGTCAGACGGGAGCAGGGTCATCCCGCACTAGTCCCGGGGGGATTGGGATGGGTCCTGTCAACGTGGTATCAGAGCGGGGTTGTCTCTATTCGAGCAACCGCGGAGCTCTTGGAGTATGTATGCTGGTCGAGGATGTGATATCTCATTGGGCTGCAGTCCGTGGTCAACCTGATTGTCGGGGTGCCGGTACGATAGTTAGTAGGATTGGCAAGCCTTGGTTCGGCACTCGATGCCGGGGTTGCCATGGTTCTGTCAGGGTTGGCAGTGTGGAACCCTACGGAAGGCTTAACGTAGTATTACGTTAGAGTTTTGGATCGTGAGACGGTTAGTTGGGATCGTCTTCACGATGTCGTAGGATCGATTCCGACGACTGGTTAGGAGTGTGACCATTAGATGGTCAGATTATGTTGAGTTAAATGGATTTACTGCAGTTGGCAGTTAGCAACCGGATTCAAGGAATCCGAGTTGGATTGTTGGTAGGATTGGATTGACGTCTTTATGATGTCCAGACCGCGGGGTCGGTCAGATCGTGGATTTTACTGCCTTATGCAGTTGGGTTCTGGGGAACTCTAGGTGTGATTGTGGAACCCTATCTTGGTGGGTATGGTTCGGAAAGGCGAGTTGACGAGTGGTATGACTTGGACGACTATTCGGATTTGGGGTTCGTTAGTCGGTCTAGTCATGTCAGCTTGTGTTGGGACTGCACTTCGCAGTCAGGGTTGTACGTATCGGTTAGACCGAGTTGGTTGTCGTGCTACTTCAGTTGTGGGTTGGTGCAACTAAGGTCGCGGGTGACCTGGTAGACGACATTGGGATAGTCGAGTTGCGACTGGTTAGAGTTTGGTTGGACAGGTTACCAGGGTTGGTACTTGTCGATGGAATCCCTGAGTGGGATACAGAGTAGTTGGTACGGGCGATTGATTCCGTTGGATACGGAGTCTGGATATAGCAATGTCTGGTAGTTAGGTCTGCACGAGTGTGGGGCAGGCGCTACTACCGAGACTGGTTATAGTTACGATTGTTGGGGATCGGGGACGTTCGGGGAACGTTTTCCTTTTCTCGCATGAGTTGTCAGGGTGACTGTACCCAGAGTTGTCAGGTACGAGGGAGACAGAGTTTCTCCTATACGAGCTGAGGTACGCGATCGTCGCTCGGTATGAGCGGAGATCCAGGGTGTCAGTTTTGCACACGGCGTGTTGATACTGACACTAGTTTTGGTGATAGTGCGTGGTGCTGGTACTAGCGCTGGTACTGGTGCCGGTGATCGTGATGACGATGAGTTACGGATCGGGGGTGGCTCTGACGAGATGGGCATATGTTGGGTATCTGTGGTTCCAGAGTGGACCTCAGATAAGGTTAAAGTGGTTAGGGGACACGTGGTTGATGTCCGGGTATGTTGTTTCTAATCTTGTTGGAACTTCAGAATCGCGAGAGGTTGCGATTGAGGTGACGAGTGGAATGCGGGTTTTCCGCATTGGTAACGGGTATGTCGAAGTCGTTTTGGGTGACTTCTCAGGTTCTACCATAAATGATGATGGTGGATGACGTTGATGATATAGATGATGGTTGGATCACTAGTACACTGATCATGTATTGGTTGGTGGACCCGGGATTTGTTTTGAGTCATTAAGTGGAGTTGAGTATATCGAAGTTAGGTGACTGAGATTTCTCATTTCTGCTTGGTGGCAGACGATGTTGAATTACGTGGCGTGGTGAGTGCAGCGAGTTTTGGTTGCATTCACATATGATGAATTTTGGTGTCATCGTGTTGGATCGTTCTTGGTTTTCCACGGTGGAATGCCAAGGATCGATAGGTAATCAGTGAGAACCCACAGTCTCGGCGTGTCTCGTCGTAGACTAATCTATTTAAGATGTGGGAAATGGTCAAGGACTTTGGTTGGCGTGACGATCCTCGATCGTGACGTCTATGGTCGGTTGACGTAGTGTTGGATCTGGATCGTGATTTGGGTATCCAGATAGGTGGAGAGTTTATTACTCTTACTTGGATGTTGAGTGGAGCATGATGAGACTGAACTTCTTTTCGAGGTAGATCCCATATGGCTTATTACTCGCCTGAGTAGTTGTCCGATGAGTAGGTGTCTGACGAGGTCGGATTTTGTCTGACTTAGTGTTGTGTTGATGTTGGGATTGACTTCCCTATGAAGTCAATCGATCGTATGGTAGTAATCGGTTGAGTGGGTAACCGATAGGTTTGGTTTTGGTACGTCTCGGTAGACGTGAACGATATTTCGAGTTTTGGAATCAGATTTCTAGATGACGATTTAGGATTTGATTTTAGAACTTGAAAAAGGATTTCTAGATTTGGGTTTTGGAATCGGATTCTGGGTGACGATTCAGGATTTGATTCTAGAGCTTGACTATAGATTTTCTTTTATGGATTTGGGTTCGGAATGGTTATTCCAAATACTAGTTTACGGAATGATGATTTCGGATTCGGATTTGAACATGGATATGGATACGACTTCTGGGTTCGGATTCGGGATTTCTTACGAAATTGCGGATTCGGATTCGGATTTGGAAATAGATAATGGGTTGGAGTTTCGATTTGTCTAGATCGGACAGATGGACTCCATAATTGAAACGTGATTGACTACAACCTAGGTGGTTGTAGGCTGATTGATGGGTAGTTATATGTACCTTGTTCATTGTTCGAGGTACGACACCGGGCAGACTTGGGATTGGTCCTGTCATCCCTGGCTGAGTAAGATGGTTGAAGTTGGCCCTCGGTTAGCTCAATCCCAATGTGTGGATTATATTAGTCAGTTTGTATACTGTTTTTTCTAAAGGCTGGGTAGTCGGCACCGACCTATGTGCAAGTGGTGCATTTGTATGAATTTGGTCAGCAGCAGCAGAGCAAGGGGTGCGTGCATGCTCGGTGCCGAGATAAAGGTATCCTCGGGGAGTTCATCCTCTATATACCGTCATCCAGGAAGACGTACAAGGTAAATTTTATTTTCGTGGTGGGGATTGGGGTACATAGGGCATCCCATCAGAATTCCATGTTTTGGTGTCGGATATTTATCGATATTCAAGCAAGTACTGTCTCTGAGGTGGCCATTTCAGATGGGCGCAAGGCGGTCTGCGAGGTTGTCAGAGAGACGTACAAACTAATCAGGCGTGACCGCTACATTCTTCGTGTGCCGAAGACACTGTTGGAGGTCGGCCTTATCTCATCCTTGGGTAAGGAGCTTGGATTGTAATTTTTTTTTAGTAGCTAGGGTTCATGTACTACTCCCTTTTCTGTGCAGTTGTATCGAAAGACGCTGGTAAGTGCATTGGTCGGGCAGCGAACGAGGCGTTTGAGGTAGGTAGACAAGAAATGCTAAACCTAACCGATCAAGGCCTGGTGGCTGAGCCAGCTATGGCTTCTCCTTTCTAGGGGTTGGGTGGCTGTAGAAAGAGGAAGGAGGGATCGAATGCGAGCGAGATGTCTCAGTATCAAGGGAGACCAGGCATTGATATGAGGGCCGCAAACAGTATGCGACTCCTGATGAAAAAGAAGTAGGCCAAGAGGGCAAAGAAACCGCCCGTGGAGGCGATGACGGTGGTGGTCGGTCCTCTTCCCGATATGGTTAGTAAGCTGGTAGTTCTTGGTATCGAGCTAGATCAGGAGAGTATTGGTAACCTTGGACAGACGGGGCAGTCCAAAGGGATTGTTAAGTCTATGACTCCTTAGTTGACTGCCGAGGGGGAGAGGAAAATCTTGGCTAGCCTCAAGCAGGTTACTGGTCATGTGAAGCAGTCCCAGATTATTGTGACCAGGTCTGTGTCACGATCCGACTCTCCTTGCACGATATTTTCCTATTTGGGCCACACCTTCACAGTTTTGTTTATGAGAACTCACGTGTAACTTCCTAGTAAGTTACCCATCCTGAGATTACTCTAGCCCAATCTCACTCAACTTTAGAGTTTCAACCAAACCCAAAGCTATTGAGCTCCCAAAAGGCCTTGCATTAGGAAGATACGTGCCCACACATATAAGATACTTCACATTTCCCTCCCCGAGTGTTGTTGGCTTGTTCAGTGGTCTTGCTTCCCAAGCTCACGGGTCTTAATCACCGTTCTTGCTTCCCAAGCTCACGGGTCTTACTCACCGTTCTTGCTTCCCAAACTCACAGGTTTTACAATCCACCCACCTTGGGGCCCATCATCCTCGCTGAACACTTCCAGTTGGGGTCCAACTCTAATACTATTCTACCATGACCCGACTCTCCTAATACGATATTGTCCGATTTGGGTCACACCCTGATGGTTTTGTTCCTAGGAACTCACACGTAACTTCTTAGTAGGTTACCCATCTTCGGATTGCTCAAGCCAAATCTGGCTTAACTTTGGAGTTCCAACCAAAGTCAAAACTAGGGAGCTCCCAAAAGATCTCATACTAGGAAGACATGTGCCTACACATATAATGCACTTCACTTTTCCTTCCCCGAGCAATGTGGGATTGATTGCTCACCGGTCGTGCTTCCCAAGCTCACGGATCTTACTCACCGTTCTTGCTTCCCAAGCTCACGGGTCTTGCTCACTATTCTTGCTTCTCAAGCTCATGGGACTTACAGTCTGGGTACTTGTTTCCTCCGCCTCCCCCTCTATTTTCTAGTCTGTCTTATCCTCCTCCATCGTTTTCGATTGCACATCTGCCACCATCTCGTCTATTTTCTAGTCTGTCTTATCCTCTTCCATCGTTTTCGATTGCACATCTGCCACCATCTCGTCATCCTCTGCCACCATCTCAACATCCTCTACCACGATTTCAATGATGGTGTGAAAGGAAGAAAAGAAGTAGCGGTATGCAACAAGGATAGCAAAGAGGTAGCTCTTCCAACTTTATTTCAAAATATGGATTCTCATGAAGAACGCTTCAAAAAGATAAAGATTCAGCATCTACCTATTTCTTCACTTATTTATCTGGAAGGCCCTTTCAGCTTGGTTCTATAAGTAATAATGTTTTTTTCTTTTATTACCTATGGACTCGAACATTATTAAGCTTGGAGAAATTGCAGGGTTTAGCATAGTTGTTTTGGAGATCACCCTTCGACTCTCAATTCCTCACATTAACTCATTCATCCTTAAAAACCGATGCATTGAAGATCTTTCACTTTATTTTGGAGGTGTTTAACAACCGATGCATGAATAGTTTAGTCAACATTCATGATGCCTTGAAGGTAGTATTCACTTTCATACATTACAATTCCAATTCCAATTCGAATTACAATTACAATTATAAGTAAAAGCTAATCATAATTGTAAAGATCTTTGGTTTTCTTCAACCAATGACTTCTAGGTAGTATTCAAACATTCATGAATAGTTCTGCCAACTTTGCAATTAAATAATTCTATACAACCCAACTCACTCACTTACAATATATTATCTAATTAACCACATAATTACCTACTAATTAGCAAAGTCATAAATCAACTACTTAATCACCACACTAGCTAATTTTTGTTCCCCTTCAAACATTCCCATATCCCCACCTTACCACTGATTCACGTTCGTAGAGGTGCAATCTTACTACAGGATTTTCTTTCATTTCCGCAGAAAATTCAATACAGCCTCGCGATACCTTATCCCAATTTTTATAAAAGCCAACCCAAGTAGCATCATTGCATTTTTTTTTATTGTCGAGTAAACTGTTGATTTTTGTAGCTGGCTTATAAATAGTTAAGGGTGTGGGCTTTGACTACAATTACAGTTATTGTAATCTATAATTGTAATTGTAATTGTAACAGTAACCTTAATTATCATTTTTATTGTTCTAACCTAAGTCTAGAAGCATGCATAGAGGTACTCCAATCTTATCAGCCATAGCTAGATGAAAGCAGACTCACTACTCTGCTAAATGAAGGCAAACTTGCTACTCAGTTAGATGGATGTAGGCTTGCTACTCAGTTAGATGGAGGCAGACTCTTGCTACTCAGTTATATGGATGTAGGCTTGCTACTCAGTTAGATGGAGGCAGACTCTTGCTACTCAGTTATATGGAGATAGACTTTACTTAGTTAGATGGAGGCAGACTTGTTATTCAGTTAGAAGAAGCATACTTGCTGCTCAGTTAGATGGAGGCAGACGTGCTACTCAATAAGATTGAGGCAGACTTACTGCTCAATTAGAAATCTTTAATTGTCATTAAACATCTCCAAATTAAAATGAAAGAACTTCAATGGTTGTGGGACTTTTTCTCTTTTGTGGTATGACCTCTCTTCTATGCAATGGTTACCATCTTGGGAGTTCGACATATATCATAACACTGCACACTACATAGAAAGAGTACTATTGATTGCTATCTTTCTAGAGATGACAATGTTGATAAATATGGTGTTCAAGTTGGTGATCGCAATGGGAAGATAACTAGTGGGGCTTTTACTTATACTAATCCTTATCCTCCTCTTCCGAAAATTCAAGTTTGACGCATGAGGGAGTTTAATTACTATCGCTGAACCATCATAAGGAAACAATATGAGAAGTTTCTTCAAGATTTCAGGAATAATGTGAAAGAAAGGAAGGAAGTGACGACAAGCAACCATGAGAGCAGAGAGGTAGGTCTTCAAGTTTTATTTCAAAAGTTTGATTCTCACAAAGAACGCTTCAAAAAGATATAGATTCATCATCCACCTATTTCTTTGTTCATTGGTCTGAAAGTTTAGTCAACTGATGTATTGAAGATCTTTCACTTTTCTTGGAGATGTTTAACATCCGATGTATGAATAGTTTAGTCAACATTCATACTACCTTGAAGGTAGTATTCACTTTCATACATTACAATTATAACTAAGGCTAATCATAATTGTAAAGAACTTTCATTGTCTTCAACCGATCTTTTTAAGGCAGTATTCAAATATTCATGAATAGTTTCGCCAACTTTACAATTAAATAGGCTTACACAACTCAACTTACTTACAACATGTTAACTAACTAACCACTTAGTTACCAACTAATTAACAACTCATAAATTAACCATTTAATCGCCACACTAGCTAATTTTCGTTCCCTTTCAAAATGCCTAGATGGAGGTAGACTCGCTAATCTGCTAAATAAAGGCAGACTTAATTGCTAATTGGTTAGATGGGGGCAGGCTTGCTACTCAGTTAGATGGAGGTAGACTCTTGCTATTCAGTTAGATGGAGCTAGAGTCTTGCTACTTAGTTAGATGGAGACAGACTCTACTTACTTAGATGGAGACAGACTCTACTTAGTTAGATGGAGATAAAGTTTTATTCAACTAAATTGAGGTAAGACTTGCTACTCAATTAGCTGGAGGCATACGTGCTACTCAGTTAGATTGAGGCATACTTTCTACTCAGTTAGTCAACTTCAATTGTTGTTAAACATCTCTATGGTGGGACTTTTCTTTTCAAATTTATTGACTGATTTTTGGGCATGAATTTTTACGGATTTCATGGAAATAGTGTTTTGGGCTCAGGCTTATTTTGGAAATGTTTTGACTTGGTTTTGAGTCATGGATTTGTGTTAAAGCAAGTTGTTTTGATTTTTTTTTTTTACTGTTTTCCATGATTAACCATCCTCGTGAGTTGTTATTCCTTTCGGATTTCAATTTGGAATCCCGAAGAGGTCATGATTTGACATTACCTAGACATCCGTTCAGAGATTTGAGTTCCCAGGGACGTTGTGGTTTAGTATCACTCGAACGTCGATAGTGTTTGGGATTACGACCTAGAAGTTTTTTGGATACCGACGATGCTAGTATAGTCCGGATGTGAGCATGTTCCCCAATTTCACCAGATGTTGACTATGTTTCCAAACGTGACGTGGATGATGCGTGAGTACAACTCCTGAGTTTGCCTACATGTAGTGGTAATTGATTATAATGACTAGTGCTTAAATGTTTGAGGATTGGTTGTGTTCGATTATTGATATGATATTTGTGCCTAGATGTTTTTACTTGATTTGATAAACTGAGATTTAGGGAAATGTGGGCCATGAGATTTTGTTACATTTTATGATATATAAGTCCCACGGTTTACCATGTGGTTTGATTTGAAATCTGGCTATTTATGTTTCCTTTTATGCATGCATGTTTTATAATTGGAGGGTTAATGTTTATGTTTTCGAAACTGTATTTTTATATGATTATTTTTATCTACTCACACTTTTAATGGTTTTATTGACCTTCAAGGTCGTTGCAAAAGATAAGGGATGATCTAGAGGCGCAGACATGATCGGGACATTAGTATCATTATTCCTTGTTTTGCATATATAAAGCGAATTTTCGAGATTTTAGTTGATTTGTCAGATGGGAACAGAACCAGACATAGTTGTCAAAGCATTTTCCAAAAGGGTCCTGTCAAGTAGACTCTTGCTCCTCATTTAGATGGTGGTAGACTTCCTACTTAGTTTGATGAAAGAAGACTTGATGTTCAGATAAATGGAGCAAGAATTGCCGCTCAGTTAGATGGAGGCAGACTTGTTAGTCACTTGGATTAAGGATGACTCGCTACTTAGTTTGACATCTTCAATTGTGGTTAAGTATCTCCACATTAAAGTGAAATATCTTTAATGGTTGTGGGATTTTTCTCTTATGTGGTTGGGCTTCTTCTCTTCTGTGTAATAGTTACCATAAAATTTTCCTCTCACCCTTTCTCACTACAACCTATCTCCCTCTCCCTGTCCCGTTTCCTCTTCCTCTTCTTCCCAGACTACAGACTATCTTCTTCTCCTTGTAATGCTCCCTTTTTACAAACTCCCTCTTCCTCTCTCCCTCTCTCCCTCTCTCTCCTTCTCCAATGGCTTGCTTGAAAACTACACCCGATGCATCTTGGGAGTCCGAAGGAAATCATTACAATGCACACTACACATCAAAAGTACTCATTTCGATTGCTTTCTTTCTGGAGATGACAATGTTGACAATTATGGTGTTCAAGTTGGTGATGGCAAAGGGAAGATAATTAATGGGGCTCCAACTTCTATAGATCCTCTTCTTCCTCCTGTTCTGGAAATTCAAGTTCGACGCTTGATGGAGTTTAGTTACAATCTCCAAATTATCATAAGGAAAGAATATGAGAAGTGTCTTCAAGATTTCAGCAATGGTGTGAAAAGAAGGAAATATGCGATAGTAACCAGGAGAACAAAGAGATGGAGATTCTCATGAAGAACGCTTCAAAGAGATGGAGATTCAGAATCTACCTATTTACTTGATCTAGAAGATCTTTTTCTTGGTTTCATAAGTAATAATTTTTTTTTATCACTTATGGACTCCAACATTATTAAGCTTGGAGAAGTTGCAAGGGTTTAGCACGGTTGTCTTCGAGATCACCCTTCGACTTTCATTTCCTCACATTGACTCATCCATCCTCAAAAACCAATGTATTGAAGATGTTTCACTTTAGTTTGGAGATGTTTAACAACGATGTATGAATAGTTCAGTCAACATTCTTGGTACCTTGAAGATAATATTCTCTTAGTTCATACATTACAATTAGAATTACAATTTAAGTCTAATCGTAATTATAAAGATCTTTCATTGTCTTCAACCTATGTCTTCAAGCTAGTATTCAAATATCCATGAAAGTTTTACAACTTTACAATTAAGTGGGCTTATACAACCCAACTCACTCACTTACAACATATGAACTAACTAACCACTTAATTACCTACTAATTAACAAACTCATAAATTAACTATTTAATCACCACACTAGCTAATTTTTGTTCCCATTTCAAAATACCCATACACCCCACCCTTATCACTTTCTCTTCATGTTCATAGTTTTTTCATGTTATTAAAGGTGCAATCTTGTTGTAGGTTTTTTTTTTTTTTTCATTTTCGTAGAAAATTTCAGACAGTCTTTCAAGACCTGATCCAAATTTTTAGAAAAGCCTACCGAAGTAGCATCATCACATTGGTTTTCATTATCAAGCAGACATCTAATTTCTGCAACTATACTTTATACATAGTTAAAGGACGGTGGCTCTGCTTATAATTACATTGTAGCTGTAATTGTACATGTAATTGTAATTATGTTTGTAACTATAACTTCAATTATAATTTTATTTGTTCTAACCTCGGTCTAGAAGAATGTATAGAGGCACTCTGATCTTATCAGCTCCAGCTAGATGGAGGTAGACTCGCTACTGTGCTAAATGAAGGCAGGCTTGCTAATCGGTTAGATGGAGGCAGACTTACTACTTAGTGAGATAGAGGTAGACTCTTGCTACTCAGTTATATGGAGGTAGACTCGCTACTCAGTAAGATGAAGGTAGACTTACTATTCAGTTATATGGAGTCAGACTTGCTACCCAGTTAGATCGAGGCAGATTTGTTACTCAGTTAGATTGAGGCAGACTTGCTACTTAGATTGAAGCAAAATTGCTACTCAGTTAGAAATCTTCAATTGTTTTTAAGCATGTTCAAATCCAAGTGAAAGATCTTCAATGTTTATGGGACTTTTTCTCTTCCGTGGCGAGGTTTCCCTTGTTTTATGCTATAGCTAACATGAAGTTTTCCTCTCACCCTTTCTCACTGCAACATATCTCCTTCTCCCTCTTCCTCTTCTTCCCTCACTATAGACTACCCACCTCACCTTCTAATGCTCTTTTTTTTACAAACTTCCTATCCCTCTCTCCCTCCACTTCTTCTCCATCGGGAAATTGCTCATCTTGCTTCAAAACTACATGTAATACACATCTTGGGAGTCCGACAGATATCATTACGTCACACACTGCATAGCAAGAGTACTCTTTTTGATTGCTTTCTTTATGGAGATGAAAATTTTGATAATTTTGGTGTTCTAGTTGGTGATCGCAACAGAAAAATAATTAGTAGAGCTTCTACTTCTACTGATCTTCATCCTCCTCCTCTTCCAGAAATTCAAGTTTGACGCTTGATAGAGTTTAATTACAATCTTTGAACCATTAGAAGGAAACAATAAGAGAAGTTTCTTTAGGATTTCAGTAATGATGTGAAAATAAAAGAAAGAAGTGACGGTAAACAACCATGAAAGAAAAGAGGTAGCTCTTCCAGTTTTATTTCAAAAGTTGGATTCTCACAAAGAACGCTTCAAAAAGATATAGATTCAGCATCCACCTATTTCTTTACTCATTGATCTAGAAGATCTTTGTTTACTTGGTTTCATACGTAATTTCTGAAGACTTTGCCTACAACCTTTCCATTTAAAATCATTCTTCGACTTTCAGTTCCCCACAATAACTCATCCCTCTTTAAGGATGGTGGCTGACTTAAGCTCAGGCGATTAAAGACATATATTGCTCAGCTAATAGGGTACCAACTGCTACTAGGGCAGGGGAAGGCATAATTGCTATCATAGTTGATGGAGGCCGACTTGCTACTCTATTGGGCAGGGACACACATGTTGCTCTAGTGGACAAAAACTTTAAATGACGAGCGAAAGTACTACGTTTTGAAAAAAAATTAAGGGGATATTTGTAACATCTGAAAGTTTAGACATGAATCTATTATAAGGTCTAATCCACATAATAGTAAAATGTGATTACCAAAAGAGAACAAACAATATATATTACAATCTTTTAACCCAATTTTAAATAAATTGAAAAACAAAACTTTACCTTGTATTGAATGTTGATATATTTTGAAATTTGAAACATATTAGGAAATTCAATCAAGCATCCTAATGGGCTAGGCTCTAATTAGCCCTCAACCCCCCACTTTTAGCTTCTAACCTATTATCTTTTGGACTGGGCAAGGTTTGCCCTTGAGCAAGAATGGCCCCTTTAATTGACTGGACTGGGTTGTGGCCTAGTTTAAGCTGCATTTGTGGCAACAAAAAGAATTGTCACAAGGCACAAAAGATGGGCAATCGGCACACACTATGCCATATGAACAATTGTCATTATAAAGGGAAAATACAAACCCTAATTAGAGATATGAATGGTGAGTTTACTATACATATTGATTTACAGCTATACCCTTTCTCTATTACTCTATCACACCTCTCTCCCCCTCCCCCTTTTCTTCACTGCAAGCTCAGATGGGCAAGTGAAATCTTAGGAGAACACAAAGCTTAGAAAGAAACAGGACCAGCTTAGGAAGAGACAAGCTTTTGGGAAAAACATCCGCTAACTGATCTTGAGAAGTAACAAAATCAATGCGAACAACATAAGCCAGAAATTTTTCACGAATGTAGTGGTAATCAACCTCAACATGGCAAGTGTGAGCATGAAAGACCAAGTTAGAGGCTAAAGATATGGAACTGAAGTTGTCACACTAAAGACGAGGAAGAGAGAGTAGGAGGAAGAGATCAAAAAACAAAGAACATAGCCAAGCTAGAGTCACAAAAGTGTGAGCAAGTTGATAGCACTCAGCTTCTGTACTAGACCGAGAGACACCACATGTAAGGCCTATGTCTTGTAAAGAACGGTGAATAATTCCACATCGTTCGGGGAGGGGGAAAGGTGGAGAAATGTGGAGTGCCTTATATGTGTGGATACATATCTATCTAGCAAGAGACTTTTTGGGAGCTCATTGACTTTGGATTCCTGGGGAACTCAAAAGTTAAGTGAGTACGGACTGGTGCAATCCCAAGATGGGTGACCCACTGAGAAGTTGCACGTGAGCTCCCGGGAACAAAACATTGAGGGTTGAGCCCAAAGCGGACAATATCCTATTAGAAGAGGTAGGGTCGTGATAGAATGGTATCAGAGCTCAACCCCAATTGGAAATGTTCTAGCGAGAACGTTGGGCCCCAAAGGGGGGGGGGGGATGAATTGTAAGACCCGTGTCTTGGGAAGAACGGTGAACAATCTCACATTGCTCGGGGAGGAAAATGTGAAGTGCCTTATGTAACACCCCGGAAATTCGTAGATTGTAATATTGTAATTTAATGTACGAATTGACGTTTTTACCCTTGTGAATTGTATGGCCAATTGTTGACTTTTTGGTTTATGGGTCAAATGGACTTTGACCAGTGACCGTGACGTAGTTCAGGACGTCACGAGTTCATAGACAGGTGGCACGTCCAATTCGGACGATCAGGGAAAAAGTTATGACTATCGGAAGTTCAGGGGCATTACCGTAATTTGAACGATATAGGGGAAAAAGTTGACTTTTTGATGTACCGGGAATTTTCACATGACCCGAAGACCGTTGGATTCGTCTCGATGCCCTGAGTATAACGACAGGCGGCACGCGTGAAACGGACATCGGATGACCGAGTTGAGGGTCACGGAAGTTGGAGGGCATTTTGGTCTTTTTGCACGGTTACTGTAGCAGCAACCGTGAAAAGCAGGGCACACGGCCATGCCGTGGTGTTTGTGGGCGTGCAATTGTTTAAACACTGAGTGGACTGATTGTGGGCATTGTTTATGTAATTTGAGACGTTGGGAGTGTGGTTTGTGGCCGTTCAGAGCACGGGGAAGCTTTAAAAATTTGGTTATGGGCTCTGTGTGCGGGAAGAAGGTTCTGTGCGACCTGAGGATGTCTCCCATGGGTGTTGGACTCTTGATCGCTTAACCGAGTAGGGGAGTGAGAGAAGGGTTCATTTTGGTGTCTGTTTGGGGCTGAGAGATTGTGAGAGACAGGGAGAAACAGTGAAGAACAGTTTCGGGTTTTTGGGGGGAAAATTCCGAATTCAATCTCCACGGGTTTTGGGACCAATCTAGGCACCGTGGTAGCCTTCTGGGAGTGACAGAAACTCGTGCGAGCAGTCATTGAAGGGGGTTGATCGTGGTGTGCCCAGGAACCCAAGTTCCAGTTATGAGAAAAACCGGTTTGGAGGGAAAATCCAAGTTCAATTTCCACGGCCTTTTGGACGAAACCAATCGCTGAGTGAGCTTTCTGGGAACATTTGGAACCTGTCCATATCGGAATCGACGGTAACCTGCCACGGAGGAGCTGGGACGGTGACCGCCGTGTGCAGAGGAAATCGCAGCGTTTGGACGGCTACTTCCAGGTGATGTTTCGTTCGATTGATGGTTCTATTTTGTTAGTCTAGGTCCTATTATGCCTCTGTATGATTTAATTGGACAATGGTGATAGTTTGGAGGAGTTCTGAGGTTTGACCCGTGAGGCTATTCGGGTTTGGTTAGGACGATTTAAGGCGTGTCGAGATGATTAGAGGACTAGGAACTGTAATTAAAAGATGTTAGAACATGTTAGAATCAAGAATGAATGAAATTAAGTAGAAATGAGAGGTTAATTAACCGGGTCACACCGCGGGTTGAAGACCCGAATTACAGTGAATCGGGCAAGAACGACGACACTATAGCAGTGTCACTGTAGCAGCGCGTGACTTTCACGCGCAGCCACTTTGGGCGGTGCGTGAGGGCGCGTTGAGCACTATCTCGGATCACGGTCAACATGACTTTTAATCCTTTCATTATTTTGAACATTTTCTGTGAAATAACCATGTTGATATGAGATAGTGAGGAAGGTCAGTTTAGGGCCGGATGTCTCGGGAAGCGTGTTGGCCGGCTTTCCCGAACCGGTTTCTGTTTTGGACTTTTTGAGGGTATTTTAAGGACCTATAATGACACTTGTGTGTGATTGGAAATGACAGGAAACTTACGTTAACTCCGGAGACAAGTTCGTACGGACGTTATTCGCAGCGGGAGCGTACTGTGAGTGGGCCCGTTTTTATTAACACTTGCATGCATAACCGTTTTCATTTCCCTATATCTATATGTGTGCGTGAATCATTAATGGATTTTGATTATCTCGATTTACAGATGTGACACGTTTTACGGTGTTGGGCTGAGACCCGTTTTACGGAAATTGAACACTGTTTTATATTATATATATACATATACGTATGCTTGTG
This sequence comes from Prinsepia uniflora, assembly GCA_032719365.1. Classification (NCBI taxonomy): domain Eukaryota; kingdom Viridiplantae; phylum Streptophyta; class Magnoliopsida; order Rosales; family Rosaceae; genus Prinsepia; species Prinsepia uniflora. Next base: position 58,791,834 of record CM064872.1, read on the forward strand.
GATATGATGACTATCTTGGGTACTGCACTGTATAATCCACCATATAATACTGTCTCCTCCGGATGTGGTACCCCGGAGCGGTCACGGTGCATTGCCTGCGAGGAGTCATGCTACGGAGGTGCCGGACCGTAGGATGACTCAGGAGCAGGATTGCTATTATTGGACGTCTGGGACGTCGAGCGTCTGGGACGCTAGGCATCTGGGATGCCATAACCGAACTGGGTTCGGAGATTGGACTCGGGATTTGAGACCCCGGGTGGCACGCGTAGCCTTGGGACTGTGACCATTATTGGACGTCAGGGACGTCGGACATCTGGGATGTCTATATCGGATGTGTATGGTGCAGTAGCTGGGTTTATATTACATTTCTGGCTTAATATGATGCTTGTGATATATTACATGTATTTATGGTTTTTAAATACTGATGCATTCATGTTTGGAAAACGGAGGGGTAAAGTATATATTTTACTTATTATACTGTTTTTACAAACCTGAGTTTCGGCCCACTCACCTTTCATGTTTTGGTAACCCCTCCAGGTCGTGCTGCTGAGGTTGGTGAGGACCCCAAGGCTGAGGCATAGATTTTGCACTGCGCACCTGAACCCCTGTCGGGTCGAATCACCCGCAGGATTTTCCTTTCTAGTGTCGTGCTCGGATTTTGTATTTTAAATTGTATCCCTTGTCTGACATCTGTTAAATTTGGACTATGTATGACTTTATTTTTCGGACATTTACGCATTTAAGTTTTTAAGGCTAGATTTGGAATTTTCGGTTCGGGTGTCAGACGGGAGCAGGGCACGTCCCCTTGCGGTCCACGGGGGATCGGGGCGGGTCCCTGTCAGCTTGGTATCAGAGCACTAGGTTGTGGTCAGCATGTTAGACTAGCGGTTAATATTGGGTACTTTTCGAGTCTAAGAATTTCGTTAACTAATCTATGCCTCTTAACAGCTGGTTATGCCTCCGAGGAGAACCCCTTCAGCACGGACCGCCGAGGAAATTGAGAGAGAGATGGAGTGCGCCAGTATTGAGCGGGCTCAATGGTTGGGAGCCACACCTTTCAACGGGGGATCTGACCCCGAGGATGCCTACGAGTGGATTGATAAATGGGAAAGAATCTTTACAGTGATGCATTGCCCACCCGGCGAGCGGGTGACTTTGGCGGCGTTCTTACTGGAAGGCGGAGCTTACCGATGGTGGCAGGGTCTGGAGATGTCGGGGTGGTCAGTTCGTACCACCACATGGGAGGTCTTTCGTGCTCGGTTCCTAGATCAGTACTACCCGCGATCTTTTCGCGCAGCACGAGAAGCGGAGTTCCTGCGACTGGAGCAGGGGGACATGTCTGTGGAAGACTATGAGCAGGCTTTCGGGAAGCTTTCCCGTTTTGCAGCAGCTTTTGTGAGTACTGAGGAAGACAGATGTCAGAGGTTTGAGTTGGGGCTCCGAGGAGAGATACGGGCAGGTGTGACGGCTGCCACTTATGCGACTCTGAGGGACATGGTCGACGCTGCAGTTCGTGTCGAGGCCAGTCTGGCGGCACACCAGGCGCGACAATCATCAGGCGAGGGGCGGCACCGGGATCGTCCCCATCCGGGACCAACCGACCGGAAAATCTCTAAGTGGGGAAGTTATCGAGGAGCACCCACATCATTGCGGGGTCGTGGCTGGTCAGGTCGATCAGGGGGCTCTCAGAGGGGCGGATCGAGATCCAGTGCTGGGCAGCATCAGTCTTGGAGTGGTGCATCTGGAGGGTCTTGGGATGGACCGAGGACAGTTAATTGTTTTGCTTGCGGAGGAACGGGCCACTATGCCCGAGATTGCCCGTCGTTGTCGAGGAACAACGATACTGGAGGTGCTAGTGTTGCACAGAGTTCGGCTTCCAACACTGCCGGAGGCCGAGGACAGGGTGCTGGACGTGGCGCACGTGGGCACGGACAGACTGCGGGGCCCAGTGCTCGTGTTTTTGCAGTGACTCAGCAGCAGGCGAGGTCAGCCCCGGATGTGATTACAGGTACACTTCATATCTCGAACCTTATTGTGCGAGTATTGTTGGATGCAGGGGCTACACATTCTTTTATTTCGAGGCGTTGTGCTGGTATGTTAGATTGTGAGGTATCAGCCTTAGGTAGTGAGATGGGTGTTGGCACACCTATGGGCGTCGTGTACTTGGTGAATCAGGTGATTCGGAGGTGCCCGGTGAGAATTGAGGATGTGGATCTGCCAGCAGACTTGATTATTATGGACATCCATGACTTCGATGTGATTCTCGGGATGGATTGGTTAGCGAAGCATGGGTCACTTATTGATTGTTGTAGTCGGCAAGTGTTTCTGCGGAGTCCGGGTTTTCCGGAAGTTACCTTTCAGGGGGAGCATGATTGTTCGCTGCCTGAAGTGATTTCTTCACTTGCTGCTACTAAACTTCTACGGAAGGGATGCCAGGGCTATTTGGCACATGTTGTGTCAGAGCGAGTCGATACTCCGTGTATCGAGGAGATACCTGTAGTGCGGGAGTTTCCGGATGTGTTCCCGGAAGATCTCCCTGGATTACCACCACCGCGGGTGATTGAGTTTACCATTGAACTACTCCCCGGTACCCGACCTATATCTCAGGCACCGTACCGGATGGCGCCAGCAGAATTACGGGAACTCAAAACACAGTTGCAGGAGTTGGTCGAGTTGGGATTCATCCGACCGAGTACTTCACCGTGGGGAGCACCGATGTTGTTTGTGAGGAAGAAGGAGGGGAGTCTCCGATTGTGTGTGGATTACCGACAGCTGAACAAGGTGACGCTGAGGAACCAGTATCCTTTACCCAGGATTGTTGACTTATTCGACCAGTTGCGGGGAGCGCAGTGCTTCTCGAAGATTGATTTGCGATCTGGGTATCATCAGCTGAGGATTGCGGAGGGGGATATTTCGAAGACGGCTTTTCAAACTCGTTATGGACACTATGAATTCCTGGTGATGCCTTTTGGTTTGACGAATGCTCCAGCAGCATTCATGGATCTGATGAACAGAGTCTTCCGACCTTACCTGGACAAGTTTGTGATTGTGTTCATCGATGACATCTTGGTGTATTCGGGGAGTGCCCGAGCACATGAGGAACACCTACGGTTGGTGTTAGGGAAGCTGAGACATGAACGGTTGTACGCCAAACTGAGTAAGTGTCAGTTTTGGCTGAGCAGCATTGGTTTTCTGGGACATGTGATTTCGGCTAATGGGATCAGCGTGGATCCCCAGAAAACGGAAGCGGTGACTAACTGGGCCAGACCGACGATAGTGACAGAGGTGCGGAGTTTTGTCGGATTGGCAGGCTACTACCGGAGATTTGTGTAAGGTTTCTCCAAGATCGCTGCACCGTTGACTCGTTTGACCCGAAAATGAGTGAAGTTCATCTGGGACGAGCAGTGTGAGGAGAGTTTTCAGGAATTGAAGCATCGTTTGACCACTGCTCCTATCCTTGCATTGCCCGACAACAGTGGAGAGTTTGTAGTTTTTAGTGATGCCTCACTACAAGGTTTGGGATGCGTATTAATGCAGAATGGCAAGGTGATCGCTTACACATCACGGCAGCTAAAAACTCATGAGTTGAATTACCCTACCCATGATTTGGAGTTGGCGGCGGTAGTTCATGCCTTGAAGATCTGGAGACATTACCTTTTCGGTGCAACGTGCAGGATATACACCGACCACCAGAGCCTGAAGTATCTATTTACCCAGAAGGAACTCAACTTGAGGCAACGGAGATGGTTGGAATTGATCAAGGATTACGACTGTACGATCGAGTACCATCCGGGTAAGGCTAATGTGGTGGCAGATGCGCTCAGCAGGAAATCAGCGGGATCAATTGTACACCTGAGGATGATGTATCTTCCTTTACTGGTGGAACTCCGGAAGGCTGGGGTTATTCTAGATACGGATGAGCATGGAGCTTTATTGGCCAGTTTCCATGTACGGCCAGTGTTGGTTGATCGGATCATTGAGGCGCAACTTCAGGACCCGATATTGTGCATCTACAGGATTGAAGTTGAGGCTGGGGAACGGTAGGACTTTACCATCCGAGATGATGGGGGCACTTGTGAAATTGGGCCGTTTGTGTGTGCCAGCAGAGACAGAGTTACGGGCCGAGATTTTGGAGGAGGCCCACAGTTCAGCGTATGCTATGCACCCGGGAGGTACAAAGATGTACCGTACCCTCCGGAACTATTATTGGTGGCCAGGGATGAAGAGAGACATTGCTGAGTTTGTGAGTAGATGCTTAACCTGTCAGCAGGTTAAGGCGGAGCGGTAGAGACCGTATGGGGCTATGCAGCCACTACCGATTCCCGAGTGGAAGTGGGACCACATCACCATGGACTTTGTCTTTAAGTTACCAAGGACCCGGAGTGGATTTGAAGGAGTTTGGGTGATTGTAGACCGATTAACGAAGTCAGCACATTTTCTGCCAGTACAAGAGACTTACAAACCTAACCGATTGGCTCAATTGTTCGTGAAGGAGATCATCCGACTTCATGGTACGCCGGAGTCGATCGTGTCTGATCGCGATCCGCGTTTCACTTCCAGGTTCTGGCGGAGTTTGCAGGCTATCTTGGGAACGAAACTGCGTTTCAGTACTGCTTTCCATCCACAGACCGATGGACAGTCTGAGAGGACTATTCAGACCCTGGAGGACATTATGAGATCTTGTGTATTGCAATTTCCGGATGCGTGGGATACTCACTTGCCTTTGATGGAATTTGCTTACAACAACAGCTACCAGGCGAGTATTGGGATGGCCCCATACGAGGCACTGTATGGTCGACAGTGCAGGACACCTATCTGCTGGATGGAGATTGGGGAGCGAGCGGCCGTAGGGCCGGAGTTGATGGATATCACCCAGGAAGTAGTCCGTGTTATCAAGGAGAGGTTGAGGGCGGTACAGGATCGCCAAAAGAGTTATGCTGATAGACGGATCCGAGATTTGGAATTCGAGGTTGGAGATTTTGTCTTCCTGAGGTTGTCCCCGTGGAAAGGGATTATTCGCTTTGGCCGACGGGGAAAACTGAGTCCACGTTTCATTGGACCTTATGAGATCGTGGAGAGGATTGGCCGGGTTGCATATAGATTGGCTTTACCCACGGAACTTTCTAAAGTTCACGACGTCTTCCATGTATCCATGTTGCGGAAGTACGTACGTGACGCCTCTCATGTTTTGGAGGAGCAACCTATCGAACTTCGAGAGGATTTGAGCTTTGAAGAACAACCAGTACAGATTTTGGACAGGAAGGACAAGGTGCTACGGCAGAAGACGATTCCTCTCGTGAAAGTCCTTTGGAGAAATCAGAATGTGGAAGAAGCCACATGGGAGCCCGAGGCTCAGATGCGGGAACAGTTTCCTTATTTGTTTCCTTAAATTTCGGGACGAAATTCCTTATGGGGGGAAGGTTGTAACACCCCGGAAATTCGTAGATTGTAATATTGTAATTTAATGTATGAATTGACGTTTTTACCCTTGTGAATTGTATGGCCAATTGTTGACTTTTTGGTTTATGGGTCAAATGGACTTGACCAGTGACCGTGACGTATTTCAGGACGTCACGAGTTCATAGACAGGTGGCACGTCCAATTCGAACAATCAGGGAAAAAGTTATGACTATCGGAAGTTCAGGGGCATTACCGTAATTTGGACGATATAGGGGAAAAGTTGACTTTTTGATGTACCGGGAATTTTCACATGACCCGAAGACCGTTGGATTCGTCTTGATGCCCTGAGTATAACGACAGGCGGCACACGTGAAACGGACATCGGATGACCGAGTTGCGGGTCACGGAAGTTGGAGGGCATTTTGGTAATTTCTGCCCTAAGGGCATTTTGGTCTTTTTGCACGGTTACTGTAGCAGCAACCGTGAAAAGCAGGGCACACGGCCATGCCGTGGTGTTTGTGGGCGTGCAATTGTTTAAACACTGAGTGGACTGATTGTGGGCATTGTTTATGTAATTTGAGACGTTGGGAGTGTGGTTTGTGGCCGTTCAGAGCACGGGGAAGCTTTAAAAATTTGGTTATGGGCTCTGTGTGCGGGAAGCAGGTTCTGTGCGACCTGAGGATGTCTCCCACGGGTGTTGGACTCTTGATCGCTTAACCGAGTAGGGGAGTGAGAGAAGGGTTCATTTTGGTGTCTGTTTGGGGCTGAGAGATTGTGAGAGACAGGGAGAAACAGTGAAGAACAGTTTCGGGTTTTTGGGGGGAAAATTCCGAATTCAATCTCCACGGGTTTTGGGACCAATCTAGGCACCGTGGTAGCCTTCTGGGAGTGACAGAAACTCGTGCGAGCAGTCATTGAAGGGGGTTGATCGTGGTGTGCCCAGGAACCCAAGTTCCAGTTATGAGAAAAACCGGTTTGGAGGGAAAATCCAAGTTCAATTTCCACGGCCTTTTGGACGAAACCAATCGCTGAGTGAGCTTTCTGGGAACATTTGGAACCTGTCCATATCGGAATCGACGGTAACCTGCCACGGAGGAGCTGGGACGGTGACCGCCGTGTGCAGAGGAAATCGCAGCGTTTGGACGGCTACTTCCAGGTGATGTTTCGTTCGATTGATGGTTCTATTTTGTTAGTCTAGGTCCTATTATGCCTCTGTATGATTTAATTGGACAATGGTGATAGTTTGGAGGAGTTCTGAGGTTTGACCCGTGAGGCTATTCGGGTTTGGTTAGGACGATTTAAGGCGTGTCGAGATGATTAGAGGACTAGGAACTGTAATTAAAAGATGTTAGAACATGTTAGAATCAAGAATGAATGAAATTAAGTAGAAATGAGAGGTTAATTAACCGGGTCACACCGCGGGTTGAAGACCCGAATTACAGTGAATCGGGCAAGAACGACGACACTGTAGCAGTGTCACTGTAGCAGCGCGTGACTTTCACGCGCAGCCACTTTGGGCGGCGTGTGAGGGCGCGTTGAGCACTATCTCGGATCACGATCAACATGAATTTTAATCCTTTCATCATTTTGAACATTTTCTGTGAAATAACCATGTTGATATGAGATAGTGAGGAAGGTCAGTTTAGGGCTGGATGTCTCGGGAAGCGTGTTGGCCGGCTTTCCCGAACCGGTTTCTGTTTTGGACTTTTTGAGGGTATTTTAAGGACCTATAATGACACTTGTGTGTGATTGGAAATGACAGGAAACTTACGTTAATTCCGGAGACAAGTTCGTACGCGCGTTATTCGCAGCGGGAGCGTACTGTGAGTGGGCCCGTTTTTATTAACACTTGCATGCATAACCGTTTTCATTTCCGTATATCTATATGTGTGCGTGAATCATTAATGGATTTTGGTTATCTCGATTTACGGATGTGACACGTTTTACGGTGTTGGGCTGAGACCCGTTTTACGGAAATTGAACACTGTTTTATATTATATATATACATATACGTATGCTTGTGGATATGATGACTATCTTGGGTATTGCACTGTATAATCCACCGTATAATACTGTCTCCTCCGGATGTGGTACCCCGGAGCGGTCACGGTGCATTGCCTGCGAGGAGTCATGCTACGGAGGTGCTGGACCGTAGGATGACTCAGGAGCAGGATTGCTATTATTGGACGTCTGGGACGTCGAGCGTCTGGGACGCTAGGCATCTGGGACGCTAGGCATCTGGGATGCCATAACCGAACTGGGTTCGGAGATTGGACTCGGGATTTGAGACCCCGGGTGGCACGCGTAGCCTTGGGACTGTGACCATTATTGGACGTCAAGGACGTCAGACATCTGGGATGTCTATATCGGATGTGTATGGTGCAGTAGCTGGGTTTATATTACATTTCTGGCTTAATATGATGCTTGTGATATATTACATGTATTTATGGTTTTTAAATACTGATGCATTCATGTTTGGAAAACGAAGTGGTAAAGTATATATTTTACTTATTATACTGTTTTTACAAACCTGAGTTTCGGCCCACTCACCTTTCATGTTTTGGTAACCCCTCCAGGTCGTGCTGCTGAGGTTGGTGAGGACCCCGAGGCTGAGGCATAGATTTTGCACTGCGCACCTGAACCCCTGTCGGGTCGAATCACCCGCAGGATTTTCCTTTCTAGTGTCGTGCTCGGATTTTGTATTTTAAATTGTATCCCTTGTCTGACATCTGTTAAATTTGGACTATGTATGACTTTATTTTTCGGACATTTACGCATTTAAGTTTTTAAGGCTAGATTTGGAATTTTCGGTTCGGGTGTCAGACGGAAGCAGGGCACGTCCCCTTGCGGTCCACGGGGGATCGGGGCGGGTCCCTGTCACCTTATATGTGTGAAAACGTATCTATCTAGCAGGAGACCTTTTGGGAGCTCACTGCTTTGAATTCCTAAGGAACTCCAAAGTGAAGTGAGGAGGGGCTGGTGTAATCTCAGGATGGGGTGACCTACTGGGAAGTTGCAAGTGAGCTCCCGGGAACAAAACTGTGAGGGCTAGGTCCAAAATGGACAATATCCTATTAGAGGAGGTTGGGTCATGACAATTTGGTATTAGAGCCCAACCCCAACCGCAGTTGAGTGTGCCAACGAGGATGTTGGGCCCCAAGGGAGGTGGATTGTGAGGACCCGTTCCTTGGAGGCATGGTGCAAACTTAGGATGGGTGACCCACTGGGTAGTTGTAAGTGAGCTCCTAAGAACAAAGTCGTGAAGGCTAGGCCCAAAGCGAATAATATCCTATTAGAGGAGGTCGGGTAGTGACAATTTGGTATCAGAGCCCAACCCCGACTTGAATTGAGTGTGCCAGCCAGGATGATGGGCCCCAAGTGGGGTGGATTGTGAGGACCCGTGCCTTAGAGGCATGGTTAGCAGTCCCACATCGCCCGAGGGATCTGAGGGATGCGTCTTATATGTGTGGGCGCACATCTATCTAACAATAGGACTTTTGGGAGCTTGCTGGCTTTGAATTCCTAGGGAACTCCAAAGTTAAGCGAGTAGGGGTTGGTGCAATCTCAAGATGGGTGACCCACTGGTAAGTTGCAAGTGAGTTCTCGAGAACAATATCGTGACGGCTGGGCCCAAAACGGACAATATCATGTTGGAGTAGGTCGGGTCGTGACACCACATTGCTTTTTAGAGCTCCAAGAGACAAGTTTAGACCTAAGAAACACACAATAACCACCCTTAGAGCAACGAACATTAGGATTACTGGCATAATCAGCGTCAGAGAAAGCAATAAGAAAGGTGGTATTAGGGCAGAAAAAAAGACCATGAGTATGGGTCAACGCTACATCTGACCAAGCAACATGCATGTATAGAAAACTCGGCAGAATACATCAAGCTTATCTTCAAGGCCCATCTTCAGGGTCCATCAATAAGGCCCAAGCCTAAATACCACAATTATGACGTAACCTTAGACAACTCCTATAAATAGGGAGCCTCTTCCCTCATTCAAGGGGACTCACCCTCTGCATCTTCTCTACAAACACTACAACTTTCCAAAGGCTCATAGCCTCATATATTTATACAAAAACGTATATTATTAATGAGAGTGAGATAACACTGTGGGAATAGCCTGATTTGGGTGAACTACGTACGTTCTTGTGTCTAGGTGTGCATGCTTGCTTTTACAATCTTGTTGGTACATTTTATGTGTCAACACGTTTAACTGCAATCCACTGTTCAGTAGTAGGTTGATGCATAAACTAGTAAGCCTAATTAACATTAAATGCAATATCAGGACGAGTATGAGTAAGATATTGAAAGGTCAACAACGTTGCAATAGTCAGAAATATCTGAGAATGAGTCACCCCCTAGAAGATGAAGACGATGACCTGGAACAATAGGAGTGGGAATAGGTTTACAATCAAGCATGTGGGTCTTCGTCAACAAATCTAAAATATAGTTGGATTGGCAAGATGAATAATCAAGCATGTGGGTCTTCGTCAACAAATCTAAAATATACTTGGATTGGCAAGATGAATACCAAGAGAGGAGCGAGTGACTTTCATACCCAAAAAATAGTGGAGACGATCCAAATCCTTCATAAGGAATTGAGTGCCCAAACTTGCAATAAAAAAGGTAATAGAAGTGTCATCATTTTCAGTAATAAAAATGTGACCAACATAGATCAACATGTATATAAGAGCAGAGCCAATAGATAAAAGAAATAGAAAAGAGTCAACTTTGGAAGCTACAACGCCTAAACATAGTAAGCGGGATGAGAAATGTTGAAACCACGCCTAAGGTGACTATTTGAGACCATATAGAGATTTATTGAGGCAACAAACATAATCAGGGTTTTGAGAGTTCACAAAGCCAGACGTCTAACACATAAATACTTCCTTAGATAAAGAACCATGCAAAAAGGCATTATGAACATCAAGCTGACGCATGGACCAACAAAACTGAACTAAAATATCTGATTGTTGTCATTGATTACTTCACCAAATGGGTGGAAACAAAGGCCTTAGCTAATATAACCCAAGCTGATGTTCAAAAATTCGTCTAGAGCCAAATTATCTGCCGGTTTGGACTTCCCAAGGTCATTCTAACAGACAATGGAACTCAATTCACCGGCGCCGTAATCAACGAGTTCTTTGAGTCTTGGAAGATAAAGCATTGCACTTCAACTACTTATTACTCCTAGGGCAATGGCCAGGCTGAAGCTTCAAACAAGACAATCCTTGACTGTATCAAGAAGCGACTCGATGATAAGAAAGGCATGTGGGAGGGAGAGTTGGATGGCATGCTCTGGGCTTACCGTACAACTCCGCGTCGTGCGACAGTCGAGTCTCTATTCACTCTTGCATATGGCATCCACGCTGTCATCCCTCAACATGTTGTTGTTCCAACATCCTTTACCGAGCTTGATGATCTAGTAGAAAACTCCATAGCCCTGAGAACCTCTCTTGATCTCAGAGAGGAATTAAGGGAGCAAGTGGTGAAGTGCATCTCTAACTACCAGCAGTAAGTAAGAAGTTCCTATAACAAGAAGGCACAAATCCGGTACTTTCTCCCCGGTGACCTTGTTTTCAAGAAAAATTTTGCAACGCCCAATCGTCCAGGGTCTCAAAAACTCAAGTCTCCGTGGGAATGACCTTTCTAAATCTACCAAGTAGGTGGAAAGGAAGCTACACCTTAGAAACAATGGACAAAAAGTTAGTGAATGGTTACATGAACGCTCACCACCTCCAAAAATCTTATGTATAGTACAAACTAGAGCTCAAAGCTAAGCTAGTCTTTGTATTGTGCTAAATATTGACTTTATTTTCAAGTTGGTTGTATTTTAACTTATCAATAAAATTATCAAGTCACTCGTAGTTCACCTATGTGTTATTGTACATTCAGCGATGTTTGCAAAGCCTTCTTCCAGGAAGCATTCCAAGTCTTCCTTTGAGAAGCATACAAAGCCTTCCTCCGGGAAGCACTCCAAGCCTTCCTTCGAGAAGCATACAAAGCCTTCTTCTGGGAAGCACTCAAAGCCTTCCTCTGGGAAGCCTCCAAAGCCTTCATTCAAAAAGCATTCAAAGCCTTCCTCTGGGAAGCTCCCAACGCCTTTCTTCAGGAAGAACTCATAGCTTTCCTCCGAGAGGCAATCAAAGCTTTCTGAAGCTAGCGCTTAAAGCCTTCCACCACGAAGCACTCCAAGTCTTCCTCTTGGAAGCATTTCCAAAGCCTCCTAACTCGAAGTGCTCAAGCTTTCCAGTAAATCATTTCAAGCTTTCAGTTAAAAAGAGTAAAAGCCCTTCCCTAAAGGCAACATACCAAATGCCTAATCATCTTACGCTTCAAGTTGTTTAGAACCCGCCATTGCACACCCATGGCTGTAATGGGGGCATATGAATGTAATCGTGCCAGCACGTTTTATGGTGCTCATTCCAGTACATTTCCAAGTGTTTGAAAATGTTCGTTCCAACGCATTGTAAAGTGAATAAAAAAAGTTAATACTTGCATTCTAACAATTCAGCATAAATGATTTTCTTATTTATTCATTTAGTGGGTGTTTGGAAAATCACATGTCGATTGCTCACACCGGTCATGCACTATTGGAATGAAAATTACAAACATGAGAAAAATGACGTAAAGAAACTATGGATGCATGTCTTCAAAACCCATTGTTTTTCTAAACTCTTCCCACTCTTCTGCTGAAAGTAGGGAAGCGTCATTAAACAATGATTCGGAAGTCTCAGGGACACCTTCATTTCTGGTCTCGGGCTCAGGCTCTGGTTCAGGTTCCGGTGCAGGCTCATACTCTTTCTCCAGCTCTGGCTCCTGCTCTTTGGTGGTGATCCCATTGCCACTTGCCATGTCCAAATTTTACGCCTCATGCTCTTTTTTGGCACAAAGTTGTGGGGGCATGTGGTGGCAGGGAATGGTCGTGTCTCAGAAACCTTTCAGTCTTCAGATTTTGGACTTCGACCTCCAAAAGTATGATTTTCTCATCTGAATCCTGCAAATGTCTGCGCAGCAAAGTGACCGCGTTTAGGGCAATGTCTCGCTCATTTTCTATCAGCATCCTCTCTGCATGGCTTGTCTCCACCTCGCCCACTTTGCTCTCTAATGTATGGATTCTTCCGACCAAGGCTTCGTTGTTACGTCTAGAGTGGTCTCGACCTTCTCGAAGGCGTATGCACTCGCTTTTCATCCGTTTGTTTTCATCTTCCAGACTGGAATTTCCGCAAATCATATCAACCAGCTTAACGGCCCCAGATTTTGCAATCTTACGGTCTTGGACTACCTTGTCATAAGTTCCTTGTGGCACAGTTTTTGGAGTTTCTTCTACTAGGATGGGGACAAATATCATATCAGGGGTCTTGGATGACGATCGCGTCTCCTCCACTAATCGATCTGGGCCTTTATCTCTCAAAGCTTCAATCACTTCAGGGGAAGTGGGAATCACGTTCAGCTTCTTATGATGTTTGCCTGCATCCTCACATGGACCGTCTGCGGCTTTGCGCTTGCTAGATGACTCTGCAGGATTAGAACGGTCAGGCTTGGAAGGAGCCTGATGATCATGCTTCCTCTCCAAAGAGGTAATAGGCCCCTGCTTGTTGTTCTTCTTTTGGGTAACAGACTTTTTCAAGCGCAGTGGAGCACTCAGCCACTCCTTGATTAGGCTGTCCGAAGGCCTCCCGCCATCCATGTCTCTGAGTGAAGAGAATAGCCAACTCATGTCTCGAAAATCTGGTGGAACTTTCAAGGCCATGTCACTCTCTTCACTTTCGCACCACGTGTGTCGTCTTGGACCACACCATCAGCTGATTTGGCTCCATTTTCTTGGCCAACCAGCCAATTCAGACCATTTTTTGGTCCTCAAACCAAACAACCCATGCTAACCTTCAAAACAAATAAATATAAAAAATAGAGAAATGTCTTTAACCTTACCCTCAAATACCTTAGAATGGACGTGCAGCTTTTCCCTTTTTTCTCTAGCACCTAAGTCTCTTCCTTACACACTCAATTTTCACTCAAACGGCAGTGTAGCTAGGGCTCAATTTCCTATTTGCTTTTTCCCTTCTCAAACCCCTTTAAATAAGACAAAAAATTCATAACCCCTTAAAGCATTAAAAATGGCAATAATTTCATTTAAACCAATTAAACGCCATTCAGGGGATTTTTAAAGGGGTTTGAAGTAAAGTAAGGTAAAAAAACAACTCCTTAACGTCTTTAAAATTAAAATTAATTACTTTCTTATTAAACTTAATTACCATTAAGGGGAGTTTTTGACTTTAAATGGTTGGGACAACAAAAACTCTTTTGACACTTTTGAAGTGAACGAATAAACATTGACTTGAATTTTTAATCCAACAGAACTGGCAAACCCAGTAATAGAAATTCCAAAAAATGTACACCTTTTCGGATTCCCTGAATTCCAAAGCGGTGTGGGAGCATTTGTGGAACCCAAAATTACCCAAAAATTGTGAAGCTGCCACGTCGCCCATAATTCCAGAAATGACCAAATTGCCCTTGTCAATAATGCTAATGACTTGAAAACACCTACACATTCGATAATCTATTTACTAGCTAAATACATTATTTAATCGGGTTAAAAGTCTATGTAATATTAATATTCTCCCCGAGAGTTGATTGCCAATATTCTTAATAACGGACCATTAATATTAATATTAAATCACAATAATTATCATTATTATCATAATGAGCCATTATTATAATTATTAAATAATATATTTTATTAATAAATATATTATTTATTAATTACAAAATCAACCGACCAATTAGAATGCTTCGAGGCTCCCAAGATTTTTCTATAAATAGCGGATCATATTTCATTTGCAAGGTACGTCGATTCTTCGCTTCGAAGTATATCCTTATCCCCTCTCAAAGCTGACTTAGGCATCAGAGTGTTCTTGGTCGAACAACCCCCCGGGTAATCGATCAACGCAATGATAGCTAATTGTTTGCTATTTGCAGGAATTGTGAGGACTTTTTGATTCAATAATTGGTGCTTTCATTGAGGGCTTTGAGGAAAACTCAGAAGAAGCTCTCACGGTTGTTCATCGTTCTTCAGGTTATTGTTCATTATTCATCTTTCTTCGTTTGTCGTTCATCGACATTGTTCGAAGATTTTGAAAGTTGTTCAATCATCCATCAACAAATTTTCTTTTCAAGATTATCTGATTCAGCATGGCTAGGGTTCGTCGATACTTTCGATCAGCGGGAGAAGGTGTTTCTGCCTCAACTGCTCAGACAAGGAACAAGGCTCGCATAGAGACTCTGGACGAACAAACAACTTGACCCCGACGTGTGTCCATAGAAGCGCCCATGGAGACGCATGGAAGGGTGCCAACCTTCAGCTCTGGAGCATTCCCCTCTCCAACCACCCAAGTGCCCACGTTAGGGGAAGGAAATTCAACTTGGAAACAAATGGGCGGGCGGTTGATGGGAAGAGCATCAGGGTAAAACCAGCCCACAACAAACATGGATATGCGGGACTTCCTGGATGGGTGTCATGACATCTCAGGGAGGGGCCACCGCCAACCTCCTCAGGACAACTTGGCACAGTAAGTAGAAAGGTTGAGCAGCCAAGCTCAACTTTAGTCGGAGCTCTTGTAGCAACTCTTAGTAGAAAGAACCGCCCAAGAGCCGGAAAGACATACCACTTCGCGTGGAAGACAAAAAAATATTCCCAGTTGTCTAGGGAAGGAAGCGGTCTGATGCCGAACAATGTCTTGAGACATCTCACTAAGTGACTCCGGTGAGAAAAGTCACACCCGCAAAGAAATGAGCCCACAACGCCTAAGGCCATCCGTACATGAGCGACTTGGAAGTAGGTCGGGACAACTTCACGGGTAGAGCACTCGCATGGGAGCAGAAGGGAACATCAAACCTCATATAAAACCCCAAGATGATCTTCCCATGGCAGTGAGGGGGAAGATGAGGCTTACTCACCTGTGCTACCTTAGAGATCAAGGGGAGAGGCTTGAGGAGGCTCCCGGCGGTTAGAACGTAATGACTCTCCGCCTCAACGAGGTGCGATGCGAGCTAATGATGTCCAAAGAATGTTGGACCGGTACCTTCAAGTGCAATGTGATGGAGATCTAGAAGATGATTTGCATAGTCAAATTCACCTATCCACACCCTTCGTGAGGGATATTGAAGAGGAGTCATTCCCTCAAAGGTTCACAACGCCAAACTTCACTCCGTTCAAGGGAGCTTCCAACCCAGTAAAACACATAGATTACTACCGAGGAGTCATGGTCCCCCCACAGACACAATGATGCACTCATGTGCAAAGTTTTTCAAGCCTCTCTTCAAGGCCAAGCCATGATGTGGTTCAATCATCTCCTCTGGAGGTCGATTCTGTCTTTTGAAGAAATGGCCCTGGCATTTGTGAAGGAGTACGCACAACTTCGCACAGTCGAGGTAAAGGATGACCATCTTTTCTCTGTCCGAAAGAGAGCAAAAGAGACTTTGCGACAATACATTCAGAGATATTGAGAGGAAAAGTCTCGAATTGTCGGCTATAGCGACCTTGTAGCTGCAATGGCGTTTAAACAAGGGCTTCCCCGAGATAGCCAACTCTACAGGGACATCGTCATAAGCAATGTATGAAGTCTCACCAAGATGCTCTCCCTCGTAGAGCGGCATGCATGCAGGGAGGACGAGAAGAATGCCACTTATGCATAGGATCACATTGGGGTGAGCGAGAAGACCTCCAATAAGGATGAGCCTCATGGCAATTTTGTGTCTGGAAAGTCCAACAAGCGCAAAGCGGGTCAGCCCTCCCAAATTTCGGCTATGGGAGAGCCTAATTTACAGCTATAATTGCCAGTTCATCAGATCCACAATGAAATAAAGGACAAAATGTGGTTCAAGAAGCCAGAGCTGGTCAAAGGTGATTAGGAGAAGGCCGATAAAATGAAGTGGTGCGCCTACCACAAGTGGTATGGGCATAACATAGGTAAATGCATATCCTTCGAGAGATATCTCTGGAATCTCATTAAAGAAGGGTATTGCACCGAGTACGTCAAAGGGAAGGCCACAAATCGGCTCATTGACAAAGGACCGAAGGAACCTGCAGGAAAGATGATTCACATCAACATTATCATAGCAGAATCGGAGTTTCTAGGAACCACCTCCAAGTAGAAGAAAAGAATGATTCGAGATGCACTGGCCGTCTCTCAAGGCTCCCATGTCACCACCCCCGAGGTGGCCAAAGACCTTGTCGCTGGTTTCTCTTTGAAGGACAAAGTAGGACTTGATTGGCTGCACGATGATGCTCTAGTCGTGTCAATCCAGATCGTGCATTCTCAAGTTGATCGGATTCACGTCGATGAAGGAAGCGTAGCAAATATCCTAAGCTTGGGTGTTGTGCGCAAAATGGGATTGGAAAGCCTCACTACGAAAAAATGTTGTTTTGCTTCGAGGTTTTAACAGATCAACAAGCGTGACTGTTGGCACACTCCAACTGGACGTACACTCTGATCCCGTTGTCACGTCCTAGACCTTTTACATCATGGACGAGTAGTCACCATACAATGAGATTCTGGGAAGACCGTGGCTCATCGGGGATATCAAGGGGGATTAGGAAATGGCTCGTCGGTGCCTAACTAAAGGGCTGAAAGAGATCAAGGAGACTAAGTTCATCCCCCAAATTGGACCATCCACTGGGGGCAAACTCTCTTCTTCGTTTCCTAAATAGCAACCAATTACGAGTCAAGATCTGGACGTTAACGAGGAACCTCCAGCTCCAGAAGGATGGCAACCGGATGACGACGTCACCCTCAATCAGCTTGAACCTCAATATCTTGAGCGATATGCTCACATTGGTGCTCGGTTGGGTGATAAAGAAAAAGAAGAGCTCACTACCTTCCTGCGTGAGGAAAAAGAAGTCTTTGCTTGGTCGCCATCTGACATGCCAGGGATTGACTCTGCCATTGCTTTCCACAAGCTTCATGTCAATCCAAATCATAAGTCGGTTAAGAAGAAGAGGCACAATTTCTCCCCCCAGAAGATTGCTATCATTCAAGAAGAGATTGACAAGTTACTCGTTGCTAGATCCATTGAAGAAATTCCACACTCTGTATGGCTAGTAACCGTCGTACTTGTCAAGAAGAAGGAAGCAGGGCGATGGAGAGTTTGTATTGACTACACCGACCTCAATCTAGCATGCCCGAAAGATAATTACCCCTCACCCAAAATCGATCTCATAGTGGACTCTACGACTGGCAATGAGCTCCTCAGCTTCCTGGATGTATACTCGGGTTATAACTAGATTTTCATGCATGAAAAGGAAAAAGATAAAATCGCCTTCGTCTTCGACCGAAATGTGTACTACTACAAGGTCGTGTCATTTGGCCTCAAGAATGCGGGTGCAACGTACTAGAGACTTATCAATCGGATATTCAAAGATCTCATCGGCAAAACCATGGAGGTCTATGTGGACGGCATCATGGTCAAAGGTGAAAAGCAAGGGGATCATATCACCAACTTTCCAGACAGTTTTAACTTGCTGAAGAAGTAAAAAATGAAGCTAAACCCTATAAAGTGTACTTTCGGGCTGTCAGCAAGGAAGTTCTTGGGTTACCTTGTGATCCAACCCAGGATCGAGGCAAATCCAAAGAAAATCAAGGAGATTCTCGAGTTGAAGTCCCCATCAAGTCTAAAAGAGATTCAAAGCCTCACTGGTCGAGCAGCAACACTAAACAGATTCTTGTCCAAGTCAACTGATCGGTGCCGACCTTTCTTCCAAGCAGTAAAAAAGGCATCTGGAGATAAGTGGGATGAAGGTTGTGAGAACGCGTTTCAAGATCTCAAGGCCTACTTGACCTCTCCACCGCTGCTATCAAAACCCGTAGATAACGAGGACCTGTTCCTTTATCTGGGAGTCTTTGATGTTGCCATAAGCTCCCCATTTATCCGAGAAGAGAATGGGATTCAGCTTCCAGTGTTCTATACATCTAAGGCCCTCCTCGATGTTGAGACAAGGTGCCCAAAGTTTGAAAAATTAATCTTAGCATTATTGGTTACCACAAAGAAGCTATGACCATACTTTCAAGCTCATCGGGTAATCATCATGATAGAATATCCACTTCGTTCGTTACTTCATGCACCCAATGCATCAACACGATTAATGAAATGGGCCTTAGAGTTGAGTCAGCATGATTTGCTCTATCGTCCTAGAACAGCCGTCAAAGGCCAAGCCTTGGTAGATTTTGTTGTGGAGTTCACTCCAGCATCATTGGAAGGAAGCAATGGCAAGGAACTTGGTAGAGCCCCCAGGGCTGCCGACACCTCTATGTCACAAGATCGTGGTGACAATTCCTCTTCTTTGCAACCCTTAACTTCCAGTCTCCTATGGAAGCTCTTTGTTGACGGTTTCTCGAACCAGAGCGGGGATTGTTCTCATCACTCCTGATGGCTCAATAATGGAGCAAGCAGTGTAGTTTGGATTCAAAGCCTCTAATAATGAAGCGGAATATGAGGCTTTGATTTGTGGGATCGCACTCGCCACGGAGTTGGGAGTCAAAAAACTCACTATTTATTCGGATTCGTTGCCGATCACTAACCAGTCGATCGGTGAGTATGCTGCGCGAGATGCAAGGATGCTTAGATATAACAACAAGGTCCAGGAAATGCTTGCTTTGTTCTCGGTTTTCACTTTTCATCAACTTCCACAAGCCGAAATTGCACAAGTAGATGCGTTGGAAAATCTAGTGTCATCACTTGACTATTGATTCAAGTGCTTAATTCCGACTGAGTACCTCCAACAGTGAAGCTTTGATATCAAGGAGATTGAAGTAAGACAAATTGATTCATCTCCAAGTTGGCAAGATCCTTTTATCAACTACCTAGAGCATGGTAAATTTCCTAATGAACAATTAGAAGCCCGAAAAATCCAAATGAAAGTTGTAAGGTACTATGTTGACAAAGGCCGTCTTTTTCGTCAGAGCTTCACGGGACCAAATTTGCTATGCTTGTAGCATCCTGAAACATTGCAAGTCTTGGCTGAGATTCATGAAGGACATTGTGGGAATCATTCTAGAGGAAGGTTGCTTTCTCAAAAGAAGCTTAATATAGGATTTTACTGGCCAACTCTATGCCAGGAAGCTTTGCAATATGCCCAGAAATGCGACAAATGTCAAAGGTTCAAGCCTCACCAATTGGCACCACCAGAAGAGTTGCATGCACAGTCGAGCCCTTGGCCATTAATGCAATGGGGAATTGACATCGTTGGACCTCTTCCAAGTACACCAGTCCCGAACAAGAAATATCTGATTGTTGCCACTGATTACTTCACCAAATAGGTGGAAGCAAATGCCTTAGCCAATATAACCCAAGCTGATGTTCAAAAATTCGTCTGGAGCCAAATTATCTACTGGTTTGGTCTTCCCAAGGTCATTCTAATAGACAATGGAACTCAATTCACTGGCGCCGTAATTAACAAGTTCTTTGAGTCTTGGAAGATAAAGCATTTCACTTCGACTGCTTATTACCCCCAGGGCAATGGCCAGGCTGAAGCTTCAAATAAGACAATCCTCGACTGTATCAAGAAGCGACTCAATGATAAGAAAGGCATGTGGGAGGAAGAGTTGGATGGCACGCTCTGGGCTTACCGTACCACTCCGCATCGTACAACAGGCGAGTTTACAAACTCGATGATAAGCGCGTCGTGCACGCTCACCACCTCCGAAAATCTTATGTATAGTACAAACTAGAGCTCAAAGCTAAGATAGTCTTTGTCTTGTGCTAAATGTTGACTTTATTTTCAAGTTGGTTGTATTTTAACTTATCAATAAAGTTATCAAGTCACTCCTAGTTCACCTATGTGTTATTGTACATTCGGTGATGTTTACAA
This sequence comes from Prinsepia uniflora, assembly GCA_032719365.1. Taxonomy (NCBI): domain Eukaryota; kingdom Viridiplantae; phylum Streptophyta; class Magnoliopsida; order Rosales; family Rosaceae; genus Prinsepia; species Prinsepia uniflora. Next base: position 58,812,107 of record CM064872.1, read on the forward strand.
AGCCTTCTTCCGGGAAGTATTCCAAGCCTTCCTTCGAGAAGCATACAAAGCCTTCCTCCGAGAAGCACTCCAAGCCTTCCTTCGAGAAGCATACAAAGCCTTCTTCTAGGAAGCACTCAAAGCCTTCCTCTGGGAAGCCTCCAAAGTCTTCTTTCAGGAAGCATTCAAAGCCTTCCTCCGGGAAGCACCCAACGCCTTTCTTAAGGAAGAACTCATAGTTTTCATCCGGGAGGCAAGCAAATCTTTCTGAAGGAAGCGCTTAAAACCTTCCACTAGAAAGCACTCCAAGTCTTCCTCTTAGAAGCATTTCCAAAGCCTCCTAACTCAAAGTGCTCACGCTTTCCAGTAAAGCATTTCAAGCTCTCAGTTAAAAAGAGCAAAAACTTTTCCCTAAAGGAAACATACCTAATGCCTAATCATCTAACGCTTCAAGTTGTTTAGAACCCTGCAGTGGTGGCATATGAATGTAATTTTGCCAGCACGTTTTATGGTGTTCATTCCGGCACATTTCTAAGTATTTGAAAGTGTCCGTTCCCGCTTATGAATGTAATTATTCTCTCTACAGGATTGATATTCTGTGCGGTTAATTTCATTACACTGCTCTACTTGTAGATTTGGGAGCTCTAATCTTCCAAGCAAAACTGTAGAGTAGGATGAAGCGATAAAGAAAAATTACATATTTGTGCTTCAGAAGAACTCACAAGATTGATTTATAGACATTCCAGAGGTGTAAGATTAAAAATGTATGCAACATACATTCGTAAGATAATTATTTGTCAATCACATGATTCATCAACTTCGGGTTAGTTGGCATGTGTAATTGTTCTGTAGGATTTTACTTGCAGTTTATGCATTTTGAATTCATAGTAAGAAGTTATGGAATTGACAAGTGGGAAAGAGAGCAACAATAAAGCTGTGAAGACATTCTCGTGAGTTCTTAAAGATTGAGGAGCACTTATACTTGAATCTTGATAAGTCGTGTTCCTTCTCTCTCAATTAGCAAATGGAGTTTCTCTTTTGGCGGAAACAAATAGTAAGTTTTGAATTACACAATCATTATGCGCAAGTAGTTGCTGCATTACTTTCAGTCCAGCATTTTGCAGAATTTTACTCAACCATGACCCAATAATGTGTTAATATGTTGTATAGTTGGCCTTATGTTGGATGTATGGAATATGCCCTTTACTGTTAGATCAATTCCTTATAGGTCATGAACGACGAATTATTAACATCATCTTATGTTGATTATTACTGCATGTACTTTTTCGTTTTTATGGTTCTACATTTATCTTCAGTACTTATGTATTCATCTGGCCATGGTGTCCATGTGCTTATTGAAGGTTGTTCAAAAGAAGATCATGAATGAAAACAGCTAATCGTACATGATAATCGTGACGAGGAATTCTGGTACGTTTGAACTGCAACTAGCTGGAAATAGATCCCATAAACAACTTTGATGTTTCAAAAGTTTCTGATTACATTCATTCCTATTTTTACTGTTTTTTGGTTCACTTGATTGTGAAGGATCTGGGAATCAAACAAATGCATGGAAGCACTACTTTACAGCAACTAAGTCGTTTGGATGCTTCTTTGGATTGGTCCCGTGAGGTAAGGATTTGAATTCCATGGAGCAATTTATTACCTATCTTGTTAAACTGCCGAGTTTTTTAGGAATTCTAGTAAGGTTTAAGTGCCCTTATTAAACTCTCTCTATATATGCATATTAGGAAAACATTTCTTTGGTTATTGCATGTTTCTTTCTCAGACCTCTATCCCAATCTGAATCCAACCTTCCATGATAAATATAACCATAGGAAACTTATATACTTGTTGGCCACGTTTGGTGGGTGAGAATGGATTGAATAACTCATCAAACTCAATGTACACTGAATGTAAAAATAGATCTGTTTTCATTCTAAAGAGATTAGAGTGGAGTAGACTTAGAAGATAATGCATCCAATCCGATCCCCTCAAATACTAGGATTAGAAGAGGTACGTCTTTCTCTATATGTAATCTCCTCTAATCCTCTTATAATACAAACACATCAATTTTTGTACTTAAAATACATTGAATTTGATGAGTTATCTAATCCAATTCAATGTCACCCTCCAAATGTGGCTGTTATCAACGTACTATAGTATTTATGGGACATATAAATTGTAAATGAAGAGATTGGTATATTATTACAGGGTGACACCTTCAGCTAGACTGGCTCCTTAACGCTCGCCTTCCATATTGTCTTCCAACACTTTTCCACCTGATACTTAAACAATGGTTTTTGAAACTAGAATTGTTCGCATTCCCATCATTCTGAAACTTGCATAAATTTAACATAATTTACTTGTAATTGCATAACTTATCTACATGGAATTGATTGGTTGGTTGGTTTAAAGGTAAATCAAATTAAGGTGAATGGCCATAGCTTTAGCAAGCTCATATTATTATATAAGTGATGGGTACTGCTAGTGAAACCACATTTATAGATCACATTATCAACCATATTTCTATTACAAGTAAGGTCCTTTTGTATTAGACATGTAAACCTATAAATGATGGGTACTGCTAGTGAGACCACATTATCAACCACATTTCTATTACAAGTAAGGTCCTTTCGTATTAAACTTGTGGTTTACAATGTGATCTACAAATGTAGTCTTCCTAAAATTTTCCTTAATAGGACATGGGGTGGTGCCATGTGTCATCCTCTTACATTATCACGTCACGTGATGATGTCACCTATTAACGTCATCACTTCCACATGTCACTAACACGTCAACTTTGACAACTTGACACCTATCTGACAACTTGCCACGTGGCACCACCTCACTAGTCCATGTGGTCTAACATCGTTGACGTAGACTACCACGTCAGCTCTGACAGGTCCTAACACACTGCCACGTGGCACCACCCCACTGGTCCTGACAGCTCTGGTTAGTCACGTGGCTTGACAACCTGACAACCACGTCACTCGACTCGCGGCCCTAACCCTATCGGTTCTCCGCCATCCGGCCACCAAACTTCGGCATTTTCCTTCCGTCCAAACCTCAAGCTCAAAACCACACATTTCAACTTCGAACCTCTACAAGAGTCCAACCAGGGGTCCTCAGCCTTCCGTTTTGGTCTCCACAAGCTCGTACAAGCTCAAGAAACACACAGAAGGCTTCCGAAAGGATCCCACACGTCTAGCGAAACAAAACCGAAACTTAAACCAAAATGGGGTTTGGTTTTTACCTAGTTTCACGGTGGGCCTATCCCGCCATGGCTCCTCCGTTGTCCGTCGTCATCCCAGTCCCTCACTCACCCGCTCACTTTCTCAGTCTCTCTCCACTAGCACCAAAGCAAGGGAAGGGAAATGGAGTTTGGGTATCGGGTGTAATGGAAATGAAGAGAAAGGAAGATGATGCATGAATGGGGTATTGGGCCAATGGGATGAGTGACACTTGTCACTTATCCATTGGTTCATAATGGATATTTTGGGGTCCTTCCAAGACAAGCTACAAATTCAATTCCTCGAAAATCGTGTAACCGTAAAACTTAATCGAACCTTCTGTGACCCGTAACTTTCCCATACGATGTTCAATTTTGATGTGCCGCTTGTCTACAGACTTGTATCATCTCGATCTACGTAATGGATCTCGATCTACGTAATGGATCTCGATCCACGTGCATTTGACCTGGGAGGTCAAAAGTCAACATATTCACCCTTATAGGGGCAAAATCGTTAGTTTACCCTGATCGTCCGATAATCCTTGATTAATCCCCGATTAATCCGCAATTAATCCTTAATCAATCCCTTAAATTTGGGACGGGTCGTTATAGATGACATACACTAAAATTGAAGTATAAGGGTGATTACTAAAATTGTGATAAAATTTAGGAACAATTTAAACCATTTAACCTAAATATAACTGGATTGTTTATCGAATAAACCTTCAAAGGAAAAGGAAATAATCCATACGGTATGCTTTAAAATAAATCATATATGTGGACTATATTAGCCCTTATCATTAGGCCAGGTCGAGCAAGTGTAACGACCCGTCCTGGAAACCAGGATTAGTTTAGTGGTTAATTACGGATTAGCGAATTTAATCGAAGATTAGGTGGGTACTTTCGGACGGACGATGTGAAATGACGATTTTGCCTCTAGAATAGACAAAAATGTTGACTTTTAGTTCGGGCGGTCAAACGGACTTTGACCGATGATCGTGACGAAGTTCGGGATGTCACGAGTCCGTAGACAGGTGGCACGCCCGATTCTGACATCCGAGGAGGAAGTTATGATGTTCGGAAGGTTGAGGGCATTTTCATAATTAGGTTAAAAAGGGGAATTTGTTGACTTTTTGCACGACAAGTTTTCTTCACCCAAACCGAGGACTATTAGGTAGGTCTCGATGTCCTGAGTACAACGACAGACGGCACGCCATCATCGGACGACGGATGGTTAATTTACGGGTCTAGAAGATTGAAGGGCAAAATGGTCTTTTTGGCACGCTGGGATTGGTGAGCAATTGGATAGGGACACTTGGGCCTAAGTTGTTGGATATTTTTGGACTGAACCATTAATTTGAGGACACCTGGCCAGCCTAGGTGCTTCTACCAAATTCGCACACGGTTAAATGTTTAATTAGGTTTATAGTTTAAATGGAGAAACAGGGACAGAGGACGTCGATCATTTCCCAGTGTGTGAGAGGGTCGTGCAAGTCCTTGGTGGTGGTGTGTGAGAGACCAGAGGGGTGTTATGTTGTGTGTGGAAATGTTTAGGGGGAAAGTTCGACTGGAGAGGGACTGCGAGAAGTGGAAAAACTAGAGAAAACAGAGGAGAAATTGTGGACGGGTGTGGAACCTCAATCGGTCAACTTAGTTTAATTTGATCTGTGGAAGTGATTAGGGAGTTAAGGATTGCTGTTTGGACCTCAGGAAGCACGGTTGAGGTCACAGCGGAGGTCAGAAAACGGTAAGTTATCGGTTTTCCCCTGTTTTTCCAATTTTGGTTCAGATTGGAAGTTGTTGGTTTTGGGGAGATGTCGAGTCATTCTAATGCTCATTACAGTTATAGGGGGTTGATACTGAGCTAAGGAATCGAACCCTTGCTTGAGAAGACTGGTGGTGGCCAGAACCAGGGACTGAAATTTTTCTGGATTTGTTGTTCGATTTGGAAGGTAAGAAACAGGCTCAACCTTCATGATTTAACTAGCTAAATCAACAAGTTGTGGTTGGAAGAAGCTAATGGACTAAAAAGAACCGAAAACAAACCTGAAATTGCATGAAAACCGTGAACGCCGGTTTAGCCTAGACCGGATCGGTTCGAACCAGGTGAACCGGATTCACCTGAGGTTGACGGCGACACTGTTCATGCGTGTGGGTCTCACGCGCAGAAACTTCCAGACGCACGTGGGGGCACGTGAAGGGTATTTTGGAGAATCTTCCAACACGACTTTTAAAGTATTCGATGTAACGAACATTTTGGCACTGGTTTCGAGTCGATCGGACATCGTCTCGATAAGTTTCGGGATGTCCGAAGGTTTTAGGCCTCGGTTAAAAATAGATAAAAATTTGGGAAAATTGTGGGGCTTTGGTATGACCATTGTGAAGTAGTTAGTGACCTTGTTATGGGATTTGGACAGGTTCGGGAAAGCCGAGGATAGTGGATTGGCCAGGAACGGCATAGGTGCGCGCGTATCGAGGCGTCGATGCTATGGTCTGTGAGTAGACTTTGCTTTCTAACTCTTGATGCATGCATATATGTTTTTATATGTTTTCTATACGTGATTCTATGATTTGATTTATGATCTTGATGGTTTATGGTTTTGCACGTTTTTCGAGGTATTTTACGGAATTTCACGTTTTACGAGTTTTCGAACGATCTTGTGATTGAGTCATGGTTTTAATGATTTGATTTTGGGATTTTAAAGATGATTTGATTTTAATGATTTGAAATGGATTTCAGAAAATTGATTTCGGGCTTGGAGCCCTGTTCATGTGATTAAGATTTCGGATTTGGTTTTCGAGATTTGGAAAGGAAGTTTGGACTTGGGTTCGGGACGATGGTTCCGGATGCTAGCTTACGGAATCAACATTGTGAATTCGACTGTGGATTTTCTGTGGTTTTCACTAATTGAAGGGAAAATGGTTTTGGGTTTAAAGACCCGGAAAAAGAGAAAAACTCACTGGATCTGGTTTTGAGTTTAAAGACTCAGATTGATTGACGGGGGGAAGGGCCCTGGATTGATATGTTTTGAGTTTAAAGACTCGGTATATGTTTTGAGTTTAAAGACTCGGTTATGATACCCCCCGAGGCCTGTGATTGTGTTTTGAGTTTAAAGACTCGTTGATATCCCGGGAAGGCCTGGTTAATTGCGCATTTTGTTTTGAGTTTAAAGGCTCGGACGCACTTGAGATCCAGTAAACTTGTATGATTGATGTTTTTCACTGGTTTTGGGCGGTGGCCCGGATGAATTGGATTTGACGAGTTTTGGTACTAAGTTCCCAGATTTGAGATTGATTTGAGATTTGAGGCTGAGGCCTGGATTTGAATAGCATATTTGATTCGGGTCTTGAAATGATTTTCAATGATGGTTTTTGATATGAATGGTTTCATGACTTGGATTGATATGCATGCATTGGTTTTTAAATGGAGGGTATAAATGTAATTGTTTTATTGAACTGATTTTGAACTTATACTTTGTTTTTGTCCACTCATAGTCTTTTCTTGTTTTGATACCCTCCAGGTTGTTGCTGTACGGGCTGTTGGTCGAGAGAGACGGAGACATCACACCCGAGATCCACAGTAGTTCGGTACACTCTGGGAAGTCCGGTTACTTTTGGGAAGGTTCGATCGAGAATATCTTGTACGACTTATGTGTCACATGAAGGTTGGACGTCAATTTAGCCTTCGTGCCATACGTAAGTTATACGGGATCAGGATTTAGCTCTTAATCCCGGGGGATTAGGGGTGGGTCCTGACAGCAAGCCCTGCCCAAATTTTTTGGGCATCGGTTGGGCCGGGCTGGGCTTATTTCATAATTTCAAAAGTACTAGGCATGACGAGTTTAGTCATAAATATAAAAGCCCATACACTTTTTCGGGTTGGATTTTTATCGGGCTTTATGTACCGGGCCTAATAAGCCCATTCGGGCCCAGCTCAATTGGGCTTTTAGAAATAACTTGTTCAACCATTCAAAAAAAATTAGTTCAACAAATTTGGAGTTAGAAAAAAAAGTATGAAAGAAAAAATAATATTACAACTTTATCATTAAATTAACTCACGTTCACTCTCAACCATCTCAATCTCATCATCACTACATCTATCTAGTGCTTATATGTTAGAGCAACCTAAAGCTAATTCTTGTTATTACAACCTATAGCAAATCCAGTGACTACATTCATCCACTTTTAAAAAATATTTTACATTCTTATTATCAAATTTTTTTCCTTGCAACCTAAAGCAAATTGTGTGTTAAAGTAAATCATGGCTATATGTTCATTTAAAATTGATTATGACTATATGTTCTTTATGTAAATAGATATAATTGTGTAAAGATGACTACACAAGGAAATAAAACAATAATATCGATCATGTCAAAAATATGGGCTATAGTTGTACTGTTTTCTTGATTTTAATATCCTAATGCAAAAAAGAATGCCAATTGTGCCTAAGCTACAATTGTGTTAGGCTATCCAAGGTTGAAATAAAAAGAGTCACAATTATGAGAGAATTCAACACATGAATGCAAAAGACACCTCAGACCAGATTTGGATCATAATCGTGAAATCCTAAATATTAGAAGGAGCGAAACTTTACTTTATTTCATTACTCACGAAACAGCCTTATTACAAGTAGAATTAGATTCACATAGAAGACATATACTTGGTAGCAGCACACATAAACCATAAAAAAAATAAAGAAAGAATCATATATAAAGGAATAATTCCTAATTAATAATTATTTTATATATTCGGGCTTTATGTGTTGGGTTTATACAGGCGGGTCGGACTGGGCTTACCGGGCCTTATCGGGCTCGAGCTTATCGGGCCTTATCAGGCTCAGGTTTATCGAGTTTGAATACACCAAGCCTAAATCCAGCCCGCTAACTTTTGGGCCGAGCCGATCCACGATCCATAGCGGACTGGAACATTCTTTTTGTCAATAGGCCTAACGAGTACACACAAGCCTATGGGCTTCTGGGCCAAATGGTGAAGGCTAAACTATATGAAGCACTGGTAGATCCATTAAGGGCCAAAAAGGGCAATTGACCCCCTCAACCTCTTGAGTTCTCCGTTGAAATATTAAAATTGACCATTTCCGGCATAAAAATCTTGCCCTTTATTTACTGGCTATTGTCTTATAAGCATAATTGTTCAATCAAAAAATAATAATCTTGATCCTACAAACATAGAAATTTTGCCCTCCAAACCCCACTTTGGCTTTCTCCTCATGATGATGTGATGTTGCCACTGTTCTCAAACTTCTTCACTTCTAGTTAGCGTACACTGCTTTTATTTTTCTTTTATTTTTATTTTTATTTCATTTTTTATACACTGCCTAAACCTAATTTATAGGAGAGATGTTTTAAAATAAAATTTGTCTTTTATTCCTTTTCCAATTCTAATACCACCAAACCCCTAATATATATCACTTCACCTGATCTCATTCCTGCCAAATACTTAAATTTGAAATATGTGCAAAGATCAAATTATTTCAAAATTCTCAATATTTTGAATATTTTCTAGACGATTTGGTTTGATTAAAAAACTTTTATTTTCACTATAATTTTTTTAATCGATTATTTGTGTTAGTTGTTTTTTGTTTTTAATTATTTCTTATAGAGTATTTGATATAAGATATTAATGGAGCTCAAAGAAATTTATACATATTGAATGTCAACCACGTTCTTTGTAAGTGTTGAATCGGAAATCTCACTGTATAATAGAGTGGATATGAGTATCATTTATCATTATTATAATTGTACTAGTTGCTATTACTAATAGAGTTCACTACGTATGCATTTTGTTCAAACAATAATTCAAAGTTTTTTCATTCTATATCAAACAATTCAAGCATAATTAATTTACTACTTTCAAGTATAATGTGATTATTTAAATTATATATATAATTTACATATTGATCATCCGGAAACAAAATTCTGGATCCGCCGCTGATATGAAGTCCCTTATATAAACACATGTAGAATGTCAACATTACATAACATGTGTTTCTAAAATACACGTACTTGTTTATTAAAAAATTTCTCTTTCTCAAAACCTCTTCATCCTGTGTTTCTAAAGACACTTTCCTTCCCTTCCCGCCGCAGTCGGCCGCCCGCGCCCCATGAAACAACCCTTGATCCTCTTTAGATTCAGAAACAATTAAAAAACATACAAGTAGTAAAACAAAAAAACATTGAAGGAGATAGTACATGGATCAATTAATAGTAGAGATGTGGAGACGAATAAAGAGGGTTACGAAAAGGAGTCGAAGACCCTTTTTTCCATGAGAACAAATCTTGCACAAGAGGAACAATAGGCTTCTTCTTCATAATCTTCTTCTCTCTTTTTCCACCTCCTCCTCCTTTATTCTCATGATTCTGAGTCCCAATGCTCAATATTTGAGCCAAAGAAGTTGACTCCTCCATCCTTATCATCCACTCTGTCTTACTTATCTCTTCCTCTCTCATCTTCGGCGGTGACGATTTTGACCTTGTACCCACATGATGCAGCACATTACTCGCCTTTGCGGCGGCCGCCGCCTCCGCCTGAGCCAGCTTGGACATATTCTTGTGAAGCTCCGCGTTCAACGACGCCAACGCCACCTCGGTTTCGGACTCCCTATCTTTCAGCAACTTCAGCTCCACCTTTGTTTCCTTTAGCTCATCCTCCAGCTTCTGCAGAGTATCCATAACTACTTTATTATTATTATTATTGTTATTATTATCTTCACTCTCCTCCTCCTCCTCTTCATCACCATGGCGACTATTATTGCTTACCTCTTCACGTTGCTTACAGTAATTAGGTGGTGACAACTTAGTAGGCTTGGGGGATGGTGAGTACATTTCTCCAAGAAGGAGGCGCTCACCGAAGATGGCCACGGCTTCTTTGACGGAGCGGAAGGGCCGGGAGGTGTCGACTTTGGCTTGATAATCGTGAACATGGAGGGTGGCTGGGATTTCTTCCGATTCCATGGATGTGTGGAGATGGCATGGAGGAAGGTGGAGAAAAACTAGTTATGAGGAGTGGATATATTTGATGATGATGATTGGGTTGGGACGTTGGGTAGGTTTGGTTTGGAATTGGGTTTCTTTGCTTGCACTTCAAGGTTAAAGTTTAGAGACAGAGAGACTTTGTTTTCAAGGTTAAGACAAGAGATCGGTTTCACGAGGGATCGAACGTACGTGTGAATTAAGGGGATGAAGACCTAATAACCACCGCATGGGCCGCCTATGCTGGCCGGGGGCCACATGCGCTATTCTTATTCGGAATAAAATGTTGGACAGCCATTGTTCAGTTTTTATATACCATCCATTTTCATAAAAATTTATATGGAAGGGAGAATTATATTATACACATAGGTATTGGTTTCATTTTTTATGAGAATCGAAAACGAAACTTCCTATTGAAGATTGAAAAATAAAAATAAAATGCAGTATTAAATAGCTTATACTTTAATAGGTGATGGATTGATAATTAATCTATGAAAAAAAAAGTTAATTAAGTATGAAAAGAAAACAAATGAAATAATGACAATCACGTTAGGGATGCCAGAGTCGTTTTAAGAAATGTTCGGGTGTACCTTACACGCTTGTTAAAAGAATATTGATATACTCTTCGGTAGGGTATATATAAGAATAAATACGGGTATTATTAATTAAAATATGAGTGAAATAGTAATACGTAGTTAAATGGTGTATGTATACCTAAATTTTGAAAGGGAAGCCAAATGAAAAAATAAAAAATAAATAAAAAAAAAGAAGAAGAAGTTAGTTACTCAATAATAGGGTTGTACTTGCTGTACTTGAGTTTGTGTGTTCCTTTATCAATTGTGTGTTTAAATTTATTTGTATCGAATTAGAAGTTTAGTGGGAGGTCGTCATTACTTACTATGGAGTATTAGAAAGAGCAGGCGGTAGATCGTTGACAAAATGAGATTTTAATTTGTACAATTTTGGGTACATACATAGAAAGGAAAATGTCATCCTTATACGTACCTGTGTTTTTGTTAGGGCGAAGAAATTTGTAATCGTATTTATGTCTGAGGTCAAACTCCAAAGTGTATTAGAATACTTACATTCTATCCATTCTAATAATATATAGTTCATCATATTATTTTTTATGTCTATTTATATAAAAGGTATTAGGAGTAGTATAGTCTTTCTATATTTATTATTTATCCCTTTTTATATAAGAGATCGGTTATCTTTGTAAATCCTAACTCATTCTAAAAACATACGTATTATTTTACAGAGAACGTTTCTCATCTCTACCTCCCTCTCTGCAATCTCTCCTTCTCTTAATTAATTCACAACACGTTATCAGTACGATCGTCTCCGAGTCGCTGATTATTCAAGAGGATGATAAATTCAACCAAGTACATTTTCTAATTCCCAATTTTTTTTATTGATTCAAAACCCTAGAATTCATGTTCATAGGTTTTTATTGAATTATTGATAATTGATATGCTATGATAATTCATTAATTAATTTTTGGGATTGGAAAATTATATGTGATGTATGCAAATTTTGATACATGAAAAATTTTAGTATTTTTTATTTGATAATTGATTATTAATGATAATAATTCATGGATAGAATTGGTGGCTTGCCACTATGATATTTGATGAATGAAACGATGAGGATGTTTGATCATGTGCGTAATGATGATGATGCACATGTTTTGATTGTTGTTGTCAATTCGAAACATGTCGCTCAACAATAAAACCAAGGAGATGTCATTGGTTTGCGACTGTAAACTATGCATGTTTTTGGGTCACCCATGAATTGATAATTGTGTATTTTTTGTTGAACCCGTGAATTGATGAACCCTAGATTTAATTCTCCTATTTTAACAATTGTGGATAATTAGTTGAAACTTAATTATATATATATATATATATATAAATGTGTGTGTGTGTGTGTATGCTGCTTCATTTGCACGCCTGTGTGTGAACAATTGGAAATAAAAAAAATTGGAGTGGATTGCGGCTGCAAGCATGGGTTGGTTGGGGGTCAACCCCTCAACCTTCGCAACAATTGGTGGCAGTAGTTGAAAAACAAACTAAAGGGGAAAACCCTTGAAGGCTGCCTCACACAGCCGAAAAGAAACAAAAATGCCTGAAAAGAAAAGGCTCAGCATGCCTAATACCCGAAAAAAAAAACACTTAGCCCAGAAAGGCTGTTCCAAATACAACCTAGAAGAGAAAACCCAGAAGGCCAGAAAGGGCCCAACAGAATGTGTCCAGAAGACTCAGTCCAAGCCCAGCAGGCCCCAGTTCTATCCCAGCCCAGAAGGCCCCAACACAGGCCCAGCGACAGTAGACGGCTTGGCTTGCCTTGTCGAGTCGGCTCGGCTGGCCAAACCTAGCTTGGCTCGACTGGCCAAGATCGGCTTGACTCACTAGCGCAGCTCAGCTCGCCAGCTTGGCTCCGACAAAAAAAAAAAACAGAATTTTTCCTTACACTCCTGAGGCCTTAAAATATAATCATGCATGCCTGAAGCATTGCAATACACTTGAATTAAGGACCAAGGTATCGTTTATTTCTACTATCTATGCATATTGTATATTGATTACTTGTTTTTTTGTTTTTTTATTTTATTGTTTGAATATTATTTAGAAATGTGATAGACTACTTGCAAATAAAAGGAACCTGGAGTTTCCTTCATAGATTCACCATTGCTTATTTATCCAAAAATTAATCATACCATGTAGTAGAACTTGAAGTTCTCATTAGCTGCTTATGGACGTGTTTTTCCCAAAGCACTAATATTATTTAAAACGTTTTTTAGAGAATGACACATCTCAACAAACTTGATCTTGATGCACTAGAAGTTTCCGAAAGAAATTACTATCAGTGGACTGAAGACGTAAAGCTTCATCTCAATGCCAAGAGAATCTGATCCACCATCCAAGAAGATAATGTGGCCTCCGAGCATGAAAAGACGGATGCTATGATTCTCATTTGGAAGCATATGGATCGCGCACTGCAGCGTGAATACCTTAGTCAAGAGGACCCGAGAGCTCTATGGGTTTTGTTAGCTGATCGTTTTCGATCACTAGAATGATATATTCTTGCCCGAAGTAAGACATGACTGACATAACCTTTGTTTCCAGGATACCAAATCTGTAAACGAATATAATTATGAGGTATGTTGTATCCGGTATCTTCTCAAATACTGTAGGGAGGAGCTCACTGAAATTGACCTCCTCGAGAAGACTTTCTCCACATTTCCTGCCTCGTGTATTGTCCTGCGACAACAATACAGAGAGATAAAATTTACCAAGTTCGCGGAGTTGATCACTACTTTGTTGCTTGCTGAAAAGAACAACATTCTGTTAATGAAAAGTGATCAATCCCGACCTGTGGGTACTAGTGCATCACCTTTACCTAAAGCAAACACTGTTGCACATGCGATTCAAACTGCGAGTGGAGAAACTGGGGTCATGGTAGAGGTGCAGGACGTAACCATCCTAGATGCAGTAGACATCCTTATGACCGAGATCAAGGTTACCATGGCCCACGTGGCCATGGTAATCATGGTCGAGGTCCACGTGGTAGGAACCGCGATCCTTCAAGTCCGCGAGCTCGAAATGAGAGGAACCCCGGTCCGGACCGTCGCCACTAGAATCAGAACCAGTATAAATTATGTTATAAATGTGAAGGAAGCGATCACTAGTCCCGCACCTATCGTGCATCAGCCCAAGTTATTGCAGAGTACCATGCTAGACGTGGTACTCGAGAGGATAACTTTGTTGCATGACTAGTCCCAGCTGATACTACTCTTGCCATTACAATTTTCCAGACTGCAGCTAGACACGATGAGAATTGATATCATTTCCTAGACATGGATATGATCGACGCTTGTGTCGTTATCTTTATGGATGTTATTTATTATTATTATTATTGGATAATATTTGGTATTTTATGTTTACATTAAACTTATTTATGCTCTCTGCTCGAATATTATTTATTTCAATCCATTTATTTAATTTCATAAATGTAATTCTTGATTATTTTAGTTACATTGATGGTTAGGCATGTCAAGTGGTGAAGTTCGTTATCTAGCTGACAGCGCTACCACGCACACTATCCTCCGTGATAGGATATTTTTTACAAACTTAATATCTAACCACACCCATGTGACAACTATATCTGGCCTATCAAATTTGATTGAAAGCTTTGGCAGAGACCACTTTATGTTGTCCAATGGTACTGCATTTACCATTGATGAAGCCTTATACTCTCCACGTTCCAGAAGAACGTTATTGAGTTTTAAGGATATTCGAGCTAATGGTTATCATGTTGAAACCACAGCAGAAAAGAATACAGAATATCTTTGCATAACCTCCAATTTGTATGTCCAAAAGCGTACATTGGAGAAATTGAAATGCCTTAGGAGTGGACTGGCCACCATTAGCACCATCGAGGCAAATCACATGGCTAGCTGGAAACTATCTAACCCTAGCAACTACTTATTATGACATGACCGATTGGGACACTCAGGTCAAGGTATGATACGCCGTATTCTCAATACATCACACAGGCATCCCCTTACAAATAAAGACCTTGTGTTTAGTCCACTATGCCAAGCTTGCTCTATGGGAAACTAATTACTAGACCATCATATGCAAAGATAGGTAAAGAATCTATCCCTTTCTTGTACAAAATACAAGGGAATATTTGTGGACCCATCCAACCACCATGCAGACTATTTAAATATTTCATGGTTTTGATTGATGCATCGACAAAGTGGTAACATGTAACCCTATTGTCCACAAGCAATGCTTCGTTTGCTAAACTCCTTGCCCAAATCATTAAATTACGGGCACACCATTCGAATTATCCCATAAAGTACATGTTGCCCATGTTCACACCCAGAGTGGTCTCGCAGAAGCATTCATTAAAAAATTACAAATGATTGCACGGACCTTGGTTATGAGCACCAAGCTCCCAATTTTTGTGTGGGGCTATGAACTTTTGCATGCAGCTATGTTGGTCTGATTGAGGCCCACTTCCACCCAACCCTATTCTGCGTTATAGCTGGTAACGAGGTACGAACCTGATCTTTCGTACTTATACGTTTTTGGGTGTGCAGTTTACATGCCAATTGTGCCGCCACAATGTACAAAAAAAGGACCTCAACGCCGGATGGGCATATGTATCAGCTATGATTCCTCCTCCATTATACACTATTTAGAGCTCTTGACAGGCGATCTCCTTACTGCTCAATTTGCGGATTATCACTTCTATGAGACAGTCTTCCCATCGTTAGGGGGTAGATAAGAACGTCAATGTTCCTAAAGAACGACGTGAATTGATGTGGAATGTCTCCACTATATCTCATCTTGATCCCCGAATCCCACAAAGTGAGAATGAAGTGAGAAAAATTCTAGATCTACAGAGTGTAGCAAAAAATATGCCAGTTATTTTTTCTGATCTAAATAAAGTGACGAGATCACATATACATGTTGCAAACGTGCCTGCAAGGATAGATGTCCCTGTAGGACGCAGTTTCCCAGATGGACATGTCATGCTAGATGGACGAAGTACGACCATGGCGGCTAACCAGTCATATGTCCCTACCTAGAAGTGAGGTAACCAATAGGTTCGAAGGATTCTCATCCCCAGAAGAGGAAAAATTTGACACAATCTAATCCCTTGGATATCACAATATCATATGATCCATCTCATGAGATAATTCCGAATTATGGGTCTGTCTTATAAGAGACGACGTTGGGGGACGCTCTAACGTGTGAACCCAAACCCGAGAATAGAGAGATCTTGGTAAACTATGCATGCTTAAATGAGATATGGAGTCATAATGATATTATCATCGATGATATATTTGTGTTCGCAGTAGCTACTAAAATAATAACTAGTGATTTCAAAACCCGACCCTCCTCGGTCAGGACCTAACTGTAGCACGATATTGTCCGCTTTGGACCTCTTCACCCTCAAGATTTTGTTTTCAGGAGCTCACGGTGCAACTTCCCATGACAGGACCCGCCCCCCGACCCCCATGGGACCACATGGGGACGTGCCCTGCTCCTGTCTGACACCCAAAATAACATACCAATTTTAACCTCAAACGTTCAAATGCATAAATAACCAGATTAAAGTTTTACATCAAATCCGAAATAAACAGATGTCAGACAAGGGATGAAATCCAAAATTACAAGTTGTGAGCACGACTCTAAAATGGACCTGCGGGTAAACCACCCAACAGGGGTTCAGGTACGCAGAAGTAGATCTATGCCTCAGCCTCAGGTTCCTCCTTTACCTCATTAGCACGACCTGGAGGGGTTACCAAAACATCAAGGGTGAGTGGGCCGAAACTCAAGTTTATAAAATCGTTTAGTAAGTAAAACATATAATTTACCCCTCCGTTTTCCAAACATGCATGCATCAGAATTTAAAACCATAATTCATATAATATGTATCGTAAGGCATATAATAAAACCATAAGCATAATTTTAGCCACTGCACTATACACTCCGATCTTGACATCCCCGATGTCTGACGTCCCTGCCGTCCAATAAGGTCACAGTCTCAAGGCTACGCGTGCCACTCGGGTCTCAATTCCGAGTCCAATCCCCGAACCCCGTCCGGGTACGGCATCTCGAATGCCTAGCGTCCTAGACGCTCGACGTCCCTGACGTCAAATAAGCAATCCTGCTCCTGAGTCATTCTACGGTCCGGTTCCTCCGTAGAATGACCCCTCACAGGCAATGCGCCATGACCACTCCGGGGTACCACATTCGGAGGAGACAGTATCATAAGAATGGATCTATACAGTGCAGTACCAAATACATTTTATTGATATCCACATGCAAAACATATATGTATACATAGATAAAATCCGAACCGATCGTTACGTTTCATCAGACGAGTTTCAAACCCAAATACCGTGAAACGTGCCATAACCATAATTTCAATATCATCAAAACCATTTCTTGATTCCAGCATGTGAACATATAAGTAAATCAGAAAACATTTAAGCATGCAAGTGTTTAATGAAATCGGGCCCACTCACAGTACAATCCTGCTGAAAACCGAACGTATACCCTCGACCTCGTACAATTGTACAATCCCTGTCATGTCCAAAGTATACGTAAAGGTCAATATAAACCCCTAACATTCAACCATGAAACCCTAGACTGAAACCGGCCCGGAAAAATCGCCCGAACGCGCATCCCAAGGCAATAGACCTCATTTTGACCAACTTAATGATCTCCGATCGACCCGAAACCACCGCCATTGGATCCGGATCGTCGAAACCTAAAGGATGGTGGTGGTCCCACCAAAAACACTGTTCACACGCGCCCCCCACGAGCCGGTCAACGCATCGGTCAACGCATGAACAGTTCCTGCTTACGTCATCGCTGACGTCACGACTGACGTCAGCATGACGTCACGCTGACGTCATCTGACAACTGTCAGGTCTGACATGTCAGACTCTGATAGGTGCCATGTGTCAACACCCGATTGGCCCACCTCACTGATCTGTCGGGCCACGTGTCAGATCTGACATGTGCCACTTGTCAGCACGGCACTGGTCCACGTCACTGACATGTCAGTGACACGTGGCAGTCCCTGATTGGGCCACGTCACTGACATGTCAGTGCTGACTGTGCACTGACATGTGACACGTGTCGACACAAGAGTGGTCCACGTCACTGACAGGTCTGATAGGGTGCCACGTCATCACCCCTGTCCTCCTGACGGGTCGACCCGTATCTCTGCAACTGGGTCGATCAGACCCGCGATCTGACCCGATCACCATTTCATCAATTCTCAACCATTTTTGTCCTAGTTTGTTCCTAGATGCTCGTCTCAATCCCAGAAACAGTTCTATCTAATTAAAATCATTAAACAAGGACTGAATCGAAGACTTACCTCGATGAACAGAACCCGGTTTTCCCGTCGTAGTTTAACCTCCGTTCAGGTCACCTCCGGTCACGAAATCCAGTTATAGAGGTTCCTAACAGTCCATAGAAGTGAATAGAATCAAAAGGAAATGCAAATAAACGCTGAACAACAAGCTTCCATTTCTGAGTTTTTTAAAAGGTTTTCGGGTTAGCACCGCCTACCCCTGCCGCCGTCTGCCTCCGTTCACCGCCGTCCTTCAGCCTCACCAGCACCGTCCAGCCACTCACAAAGCAGGAATTAGGGTGGTATGCAAGTGTGATGGTTGTATGGGCAGTGTGTGGGTGTCGGGTGGAAAATATATATAGGATGGAGGGAAAGGAATGGACGGTCCAGATTCAATCTCAGAGATGAGATCAAAGGTTCATATTAAATCTGGGGACTTTTGATGAGTGGCTAGGATTAAAAGTTGATTTTAATGCTATTTAATCCCATAGTGGATATGATCCAATCTAGCCAATGGATGAGTGACACTTGTCACTCATCCAGGTGTCCTCCAATCATAATTTCAGAATAAAATATTCGACACAATTACCGAGACGCGAAACTCCCGAATTCACGTTTCTGACCACAACTTCCTCGTACGAAGTTCGATTTCGGCGTGCCGCCTGTCTACGGACTCAGGACATCGAGACCTACCTAACGGTCCTTGAGTCGTGTGAAAATTAGTTGTCAGACGAAAAGTCAACATTTTCGCCCCTAAAGTCCAATTTACGATAATGCCCCTGAACTTCCGATAGTCATAACTTTTTCCCTGATCGTCCGAATTGGACGTGCCACCTGTCTATGAACTTGTGACGTCCCGAACTACGTCACGGTCACTGGTCAAAGTCCATTTGACCCACCAATCAAAAACTCAACAATTTGGCCATACCATTCACAAGGATAAAAACATCAATTCATACATTAAATTACAATATTAAAATCCTCAGATTTCCGGGGTGTTACATCCCAAGAGGTCACCCATAATGGAATTGTACCAGCCTCAACTCACTTAACTTTGGAGTTCCAACCGAACTCAAAGCCACTGAGCTCCCAAAAGGCCTCGTGCTAGATAGGTGTGTGCCTACACCTTTAAGGCACACCACCATTCCCCTCCCAGACCATTCCCCCTTGCAAGAATGTGGGATCATTCACCGTTCCCTCCAGGACACGGGTCTTACAAGTGATGATATCGAATCTCGCTCCGTTGATGAATGCCAACATAGAGGAGACTGGCCAAAATGGAAAGAAGTAATTCAGGTCGAACTTGATTTCCTTGACAAAAAGAAAGGTGTTTGGAACTGTAGCTCCCACACCTCCCCATGTTAAACATGTGGGCTTTAAATGAGTATTTGTAAGGAAGCGTAATGAGAAAAACGGGATTGTGAGATACAAAGCTTGTCTAGTGGTGCAAGTATTTTCTCAACGCCCTGGGATTGGGTACAAGGAGACTTATTCACCCGTAATGGACATTATAACGTTCTGCTACCTTATCAGTTTGGTAGTTTCCGAAAAACTAAGTATGCAGTTTTTAGTTGCAAATAGTTCCAGACCACGAAACATGCTCTTCATTCGTTTAAGGTGTTCACTTTATGAATTAAAATAATCTAGACGGATGCGGTATAACCGTCTAAGTGAATATTTGATTAGACTGAGATATGTGAATAATGAATTATTCCCATGCGTATTTATTAAGAAAACAAGTTACAGGTTTTCTATAGTGGCAGTTTATGTCGATGACATGAATCTGATTGGTACTCCTAAAGAGATTCAAGAAATCGTTAAGCACATGAAGTTAGAATTTGAAATGAAGGATCTTGAGATAACACACTTTTGTCTCAACTTCGAGCTTGAGCACCGTGCATATGGAATTTTGGTCCATCAATCAAATTACATCCAGAAGATTTTGAGACGCTTTAATGAGGATAAAGTGAAACCTTCAAGCATGCCCATGATCGTCCGGAGTCTAGATCCTAAGAAGGACCCATTTTATCCCACACATGATAACGAAGAAATATTGACACCAGAAGTGCCATATCTAAGTGCAATAGGCACGTTATTGTACTTGGATCAATGCACTAGACTAGACAGTTCATTCGTTGTGAACTTTCTAACTAGATTTATCTCTCCACCAACACGCCACCACTAGAATGGCATAAAAACATTTTTCGATACCTTATAGGTACAACGGATATGGGTATGCTAATGCATGTTACCTATTAGACCCCCTTGGTCCTCGAAATGATGCACGCCTTGTTGGGTATGCTGATGCAGGTTACCTATGAGACCCACACAAGGCGTGTTCCCAATCCGGTTATGTATTCACCATTGGGAACACAACAATATCTTGGAGGTCTACGAAATAGAACCTTGTTGCTAAGTCTTCGAATCATGCAAATATCCTAGCTCTTCACGAAGCAGTTCGTGAATCTCTATGGCTGAGAGCCATTACTGGGCATATTCGAAGTACATGTGGACTGAATTTCACCAATAATAAACTGAAAGTTATTTACGAAGATAATGTTGTCTGCATATAGCAGATGAAGACCTGTTTCATTAAGGGAGACAACACCAAGCATATTGCACTGAAGTTCTTCTTTAACTAACAACAACAAGAACATCAAAAAATTGAGATCAAGTCAATACCGTCTCAAGATAGTCATGCAGACCTGTTCACCAAGTCATTACCAAAGGCCACATTCCAGCAACATGTGCGAGGTATTAGTTTACGTAGACTAGCTGATCTACCTAATTTGAAGTTTTCAGGTTGAGTATCTTCAAGTATACCAAGTATCCGGAAGTGTACAGAGTATCCTAAAGTATACTCACATGATCATTGTGTACTCTTTTGTCCTACGACCAAGGTTATTTTGTCCCATTGGGTTTTGTTACCTGGCTAGATATTAACGAGGCACATTTTTGGTATGATCATCCCCCTAACAATGCATCCCGAAGATGCCATGATTTAACTCATACACATTTTCTCATCTTTTCCCTTCGACCACTGGTTTTTCCCATCGGGTTTACCTGGCAAGGTTTTGGTGTAGCAATACTAATTCATTTTTATCTCAAAGACGTATTATCTACCCGTATTCCAGAAGAGGCGACACCAACTACCTCAGAATATTCTGATGCAATCACTTACATGCGCATTGCACTCTTTTTCCTTCGACCAGGGTTATTTTTGTCCCACAGGGTTTTGGTTACCTGACAAGGTTTTAAAGAGGCAACGCATAAGCGCGTATCCAAGCAGTACCATTACATGAAATATCCAAGGGGGAGTGTTGTAAATAACTCAAGGGTTATGTCTATTTATGTAAAAGGTACTAGGGGCAGTGTAGTTTTTCTATATTTATTATTTATCCCTTCTTATATAAGGGATCAGTTATCTTTGTAAACCCTAACCCATTCTAAAAACGTACGTATTATTTTACAGAGAACGTTTCTCCTCTCTACCTCCTTCTCTAAAATCTATCCTTCTCTTAATTTATTCACAACACTTTTTTAATTTTTTTGTTATGCTAAAGAAAGACTACAAGGCAAAGCCACGAGAACAACCACCACCAGAAAAACCAAACAGCCAAGCACAACGAGCTTAAGTCGGGAGAGAGGCAACCCACGAAAGGCTATCTTGACAATTGTGGCCTGACTTAGCGAGGGTGTCCGCTACAAAGTTTTCTTCTCGGTAAATATGTTTGAAGGAGATACAGTTGAAATTGACTAGAAGATGCATAATCTGCTTAACCAAAATACGCAGCCGCCAATAAATAGCAATGGTACCGTTCACTGCGTCAAAAAGGGTTTCAGAAATCACCTTTCACTTGGACATTCCGATATTTGAGGGAGAGAGCTTTCTTCAGACCATTCACTAGAGTATGGCCTTTTGCGGTCAGAGTATCGGTGGATCCAGTATTTTGGTGGTAGCAAACATAGGAAGGCTCCGCCAATCACGAATAATATAGACGGAGGCAGCCTTTCCGTTCGGAATAACTGAGCCATCGAACTTAAGTTTAACAAACCTATCATTAGGAACCTGCTAATTGATAGTATTCAAATTTGATCTATCATGAATGAATCTGAAGAATTTAGCCTTAAAGTAGGAGTTTATCCAAGATCTTGCATTCATACTAATACTAAAAGGTTTAGTTTCATTTCCGAAGAAGATCTCGTCATTGCGAGCCTTCCAAATGAGCTAACAGATAACAAGGGCATTACCAATAACCTTCGGAACAGAAGCAGTCATCGCTGCTGAATTGAATGAAGCTTCTTACCGGGTGTTGACCTACGAGCCCGACCAAAATGACCACCAGCTTGCACTCAGTTTGGACCTCATTGAAGAACACAAGGAACAAGCTAACCTCAGAAACATTGCCTGCAAGCAGCTGCTCTGCAATTATCACAACTCCAGAGTCAAACATCGGGGTTTTCAAGAGGGAGACTGGGTCCTTCGTAAGGTCAGCCTCGCCACTATGGATTGCTCAGCTGGAACTCTCGGCCTAAACTGGGAAAGTCCCTACCGGGTTACAAGGATCTGTCGTCCTGACACCTATGAACTGGAAGACTCAAGTGGGCGGCAACTCAGCCACCCATGGCATGCCGACCACCTTAAGAAATACTTCATTTAAACCTTGTATTTTCCTCATCTTATAACTTGCAGTAAATGTAACGACCCGTCCCAAATTCAATGATTAGATTAGCGACTAATCACAATTAGTGAGGCTAATCCATGATTAGTAGAGCGAAATCGGACGAACAATGCAAAATGACCGTTTTGCCGTTGGGCATGGACAAAACGTTGACTTTTCATTCGGCCGGTCAAATGGACTTTGACCGATGACCGTGACGTAGCTCGTGACGTCACGAGTTCATAGACAGGTGGCACGTTCAATTCCGACATCCGTGGAGGAAGTTATGACGTTCGGAAGTTTAGGGGCATTTTGGTAATTTTAGTTAAATAGGGCAAATAGTTGACTTTTTGACCAAGAGGTCCGATGGCCAAGGGCCGAAGACCATTACGTAGATAAGGACGATACGAATCCATAGACAGGCAGCACGTCGAATTCGGACGTTCGACGACGAAGTTACGGTTCACGGAAGTTTCGGGATACTATTTACGGCGACACGTTTTACGAGACAAAAAGTGCAGTTTTGTCTCTAGTGGGCCCAGATATTTGTCCTGATGCCAATGGATGAGTGACAAGTGTCACCCATCCAATGGACACCATATTTCCTTCATGCACCGTGCAAACCAATCCATTTTCTCCATTTCAAACACACACCCAAAACCCACCCGATCTCACCATTTCTCTCATTCCCGTGCAACCCCAAAACCCATCCATTTCGACCAGGACAGAGACCAGAGAGTGGGGAGGCAGTTGGAAGCGGTGGCCGGCCCAGGGAGCGCCGCCGTGGACGGCGGTGGTGTCCAACCCGCGAGGTAATCGGTTTTGCCCATTTTAATCCATTTTTTATTTCTAATTATTAGGGGCTTGTTTGGACGTTTGGGTTGAACTAATTAGGTTGCTAGGGGGTTTTTAGGAAGGTTTGGAGAAGGGGTGGACGTCGGGAAGCTCTGTGGAGGGTTTTGGATTTTTGAACCGTGAGGACCAAATTGGACCGGTCGGATTTATGACGTTTTAGGAGTTATAATTAATTGGGTTAGATAGGAAATGAAGAAATAGGAATTTAGGAATTGAAATGGAGGCAAACGGACCAAAATTGAGGGAGAAGGAGGCCTGGACCGGTTACGCCGGTCCAGTTGCAGGTGAACCGTTCGGTTCAGACCGGCTGCGCGAGGAAGAAGACGCACTGTGCAGTGGCGCGTGAGGCCCACGCGCAGTGCACTCCCAGGGCACGTGAGGGCGCGTAGCAGGGAATCTTGGGAAGGTTCCAACATGTGAAATCTTCTATTCGATGTAACGAACATTTTGAGACTGGTTTCGTGTCGATCGGACATCGTTTCGATAATGTTCGGGGCATCGGAAGGTTTCAGATCGGGATTAAAAATAGTTAAAAATACGGGAAAATTATGGGGCTTTGGTAGGAGGTTAATTAAGTAGTTAGTAACCTTCGATTAAAATTTGGACAGGTTTGGGAGTCCCGGTGATGGTGATTGGCTCGGGGATCCGTATGGCACGCAAATCGAGGCGGCATCTCGGACGGTCTGTGAGTGGACCTTGTTTTCTAAATTGGTGCATGCTTAAATGTTTAATATATGTTTTAAATACTTGTTTGTGATGCCATGAGTGCATTAGGATGTGTGGTTACGTACAGGCACGTATTTCGAGGTTTCGGCCCTATACGGTGCCTATACGGGTCTGTATGTCTTTATTGGTCTAAATGAAAATGTTTTGGATTTCAAATGGATAAACTCGGGTATGAGACCCATTTGGTTTTGTCTCGGGCATATGACGCTATTTACGACCTTCGGGTCTAAATCGTGGTCGCGGCGGGTGCTATGTGCACGTCGATCGACGATATGACGCTCGCCTCCGGATTGAGATGTGTTCCTTCTGGAGAGGTCACGATGCACGATTCGTGGTCGGGCAGCCTGGGGAGGCTCGACTTCGGAGTGCTGACGGTTCAGGATATCGATCGATGATGGGTGCACCATGATCTTGTGATGGTCGCGTCGGTTGATACGTTCACGGCGACATACCAGGATTGAGGGCGGTCCTGGATGGATGGTTGCACGCATCACTATGATCGGAGTCGTGACTGACCCTTAGATATCGGGCACGGTGCCCAATTGAGTCATATGTTCGGGCACGAGACCCAGTTGTTTTACACTGATGATTTCAGGTCAAGAACCCTACGTGGATTTCCAAGTTCATGACGGTTTA
This sequence comes from Prinsepia uniflora, assembly GCA_032719365.1. NCBI lineage: Eukaryota > Viridiplantae > Streptophyta > Magnoliopsida > Rosales > Rosaceae > Prinsepia > Prinsepia uniflora. The sequence continues at coordinate 58,837,066 of CM064872.1, forward strand.
TGGGAACCAGCATGAACTCTGGAAAGGTCATTCTGTTCATGAAGGTTTATGGGAACCGGCATGAACCCTGGTTAATGGATGTTATGGATCATGACGGTTCAAGGGAACCGAGCGTGAATGTTTATGTTATGTATATATATGTATTCATATACCTTCCTTTACTTCTATTATCTCCTCCGGGGAGGGTCGTTGACCTGGGTGGACCCCGTAGTAGTCACGGAGCACCGACTGAGTGGAGTCACCCCCCAGTTGGGTTCCTTACTCTCACGAAGGCTATGATTACTATTACCTCGGGTAGGGTCAGTGGTCTGCGGACATTGATCTTGACTTTGAGAAGACTCGGATTGAGACCTGAGTAGCACGCGCGTAGCTTTGGAAACTGTGACAGGATTGGTTGTGTGAATTATATGTATATATGATGTATGCTATATGAGATATATGATATGATATATGATGTGTTTACATAGGTTTTGGGCAGTGGCCCGTTTGGTTAGTTTCTTCTGATTTGGGCGGAGTCCCTTATGGATTTGGGCAGTGGCCCGTGTACTTGATTTCATTATGGTTTTTATGGATAAATGGTTTTCAAATGCATGCATGCTTTTTAGTGAAGGGTACAAATGTTTTCTCGTTAAAATGTTTTTATAAACTTTTGTTTTGTCCACTCACAGCTTTTAATGTTTTGACTGCCCTTCAGGTTGACATTGGATGTGGACTGTAGCAGAGACCGAGATATCACATACCTCCTCCGGATCCTGGCGTACTCTGATAGCCCGGAAGGGCAAAGGTCGGAAATATCCCTTGTCTGACACTCCGTGTCAGGCGGGAGCAGGGTCATCCCGCACTAATCCCGGGGGGATTGGGATGGGTCCTGTCAGCGTGGTATCAGAGCATGGTTGCTCATGTTACTCTGAATTCCAGAGCGTATTTTGCGCAATACTTTGTACGCTGGTCGAGGATGTGATATCTCAAGGAGCTACAGTTCGTGGTCAACCTGATTGTTGGGATGCCGATACGATAGTTAGTAGGACTGTATCGTAGAATGTCTTGGTTCAGCACTGGATGCCGGGGTTGTCATAGTTCTATCGTGGTTGACAATATGGAACCCTACGAATGGTGAACGTACTATTACGTTAGATTCGACCGTGTGACGGTTAGATGGGATCGTCTTTCCCGATGCCGTAGGATCGGTTCCGACGACTAGTGGGTTGTTGTGACCATCTGATGACCGGATTGGTTGAGTTAGATGAGTTTACTGCAGTTAGCGGTTAGCAGTCGAGTTGGTGGAACTCTAGTTGAACTTGTGGCAGTTGCAGCCGAATTCGGGGAATCCTAGTTGGATTGATGTCTTTTCGGTGTCAAGATCGCAGAGTCAGTTAGATTGTGGAATATACTTCCTTATGCAGTTGGGTTCAGGGAGACCCTAGAGTCTGATCGTGGAACCCTACCTTAGGTGTATGGTTCGGAAATGTGAGTTGACGAGTGGTTTGACTTGGACGACTATTCGGATTTGGATTTGTTAGTCGGTCTAGTCATGTCAGCTTGTGTTGGACTGCACTTCGCAGTCGAGGTTGTACTTATCGGTTAGACCTAGTTGGTTGTCGTACTACTTAGTTGCAATGGGTTGTTGGTAGAACTAAGGTCATGGATGACCTGGTAGATGACATTGGGTTAGTCGGGTTATGACTGGTAGAGTTTGATTTGGACAAGTTACCAGGGTTGGTACTTGTCGATGGAATCCCTGAGTGGGATCTGGAGTGGTTAATACGGACGGTTGATTCCGTTGGATGCGAATCTCGATAGCAATGTCTGGTAGTTAGGTCTGCACGAGTGTGTGGCAGACGCTACTACCAAGAGCGGTTGTAGTTGTGGTTTTTGGGAATCGGGGACGTTCGGGGAACGTTTCCTTTTCTCATATGAGTTGTCAGGGTGATTGTACCCAGAGGTGTTGGGTGCGAGGGAGGCAGAGTTTCTCCTATTCGAGTAGAGGTACGGGGTCGTCGCTCAGTATGAGCGGAGATCCAGGGTTGTCAGTTTTGCACATGGTGTTCCGATACTGATACTGGTGTTGGTGTGCTGATACTAGTGCAGGTGATAGTGCGTTGGTGCTGGTACTGGTGATTGTGATGATGTTGAGTCACATCCGTCATGATGGGCTTATGTTTGGTATCGGTGGTCCCAGAGTGGATCTCAGATAGAGTTAAATTGGTTAGGGGACACGTGGTTGATGTCCGGGCATGTTGTTTCCAATCTTGTTGGAACTTCGGAATCGCGAGAGGTTGCGATTGAGGTGACGAGAGGAATGCGGGTTTTCCGCATTGGTATTGGGTATTTCGACGTCATTTTGGGTGACTTCTCAGTTTCTACCGTGGTAGATGATGGTAGATGACGGTAGAGGATGGTTGCGTCACCAGTACGCTGATCGTGTATTGGTTGGTGGACCCGGGATTTGTCTTGGGTCATCAGGTGGAGTTGAGCATATCAAAGTTCCATGACTTAGATTTCTAATTTCTGCTTGGTGGTAGACGATGTTGGATTACATGGCTTGGTGAATGCAGCGAGTTTTATTTGCATTCACGAGGATGGATTTTGTGTCATCGTCTTGTATCATCCTTGATTTTCTAGGTGAAATGCCAAGGATCGATACGAGGTAGTCAGTGAGAACCCACAGTCTCGATGTGTCTCGTCGTTGACTGATCTGTTTAGATGTGGGAATTGGTTTAGGACTTTGGGTATCGTTATGGATCTGGATCTTGATTTTGATGATCCAGATAGGTGGAGAGTTTGAGTGGAACATGATGGGACTGAACGTCTTTTCGAGGTAAATCTCGTATGGTATATTACTCAGGTGAGTAAGTGTCCGATGAGGTCGGATTTTGTCAGCCTAGATATGTTGATATTAGGATTGGCTTCCCTATGAAGTCAATCGATGGTAATAGGGTAATTGGTTGAGCAGGTAACCGAGAGGTTCAGTTTTGGTACGTCTCGGTAGATGTGAACGAGATTTCGAGTTTTGGAATCGGATTCTGGGTGACGATTTAGGATTTGATTCTGGAGCTTGACTGTGGATTTTCTTTTATGGATTTGGGTTCGGAATGGTTATTCCAAATGCTAGCTTACGGAATAATAATTTCGGATTCGAATTTGGACATGATTATGGATATGATTTCTGAGTTTGGATTCGGGATTTCTTACGAAATTGCGGATTCGGATTCGGATTTGGAAATAGATGAGGGGTTGGAGTTTCGATTTGTCTAATGTTGGATTGGACAGATGAACTCCATTATAGACACGTGTTTGGCAATGACCTAGGTGGTCGTTGTTGTTGTGGTAAGCTGATTGAAGGGTAGATGTATGTACCTTGTACATTGTTCGAGGTACGATACTGGGCAGGCTTGTGGTGTCTGGTAGCGGTATTCTGGTTATACCAGTGTTATGCTGGAGAGCGTGTTGGTAGTCGGATTGGTTCCGATACCATTGGATTTGTCGAGGTCGTGAACTGGACATTGGATACTGTGCACTGGGTTATGGTTTTCTAATGGGTCTAGTTACACACAGGTCGAGTCAAAGGCTTGGTTGGTATACGTATACTCAGGTTGAGTACGGTTAGTGTAACCACGAGTAAGTATAGTGTCAGTTTTCGACTGACGACTGTCAAGTGGTGACGGTTTGTCAAAGGTGTCGACGTGAATCGATTAGTGAGGTCTGATGACTCCCAGTGGGAGAAGACATCAGGTTAGATTGGTGATTGAGGAAGGAACCGTCTAGTTGGTTGGGTCAGCGACTTGGTAGATTTGACAAGTGGTGTCAATTCGTAACGTATGGCTACGGTCATTCGATGTGGTAGAGTGTAGTCGATGTGGCGTGAGTGTTAGTGGTACCTCTGGGTACGAACGAGTATGATTCTGTTTAGTGGGTGTACGGGTGTACACGTGTCGTGAGATCGAATTATTTCCACGAGGTGGAGGTTGTGGAATTGAGATAGTTGGAGTTTCGAGAACGAAACTAATTAAGGAGGGAAGAATGGTTAGATTAGGTCGGTTGGAATTTCGAGGACGAAATTAATTAAGGAGGGAAGGTTGTAACGACCCATCCCAAATTCCATGATTAGATTAGTGACTAATCACAATTAGTGAGGCTAATCCGTGATTAGTAGAGCGAAATCGGACGAACAATGAAAAATGACCGTTTTGCCCTTGGGCATGGGCAAAACGTTGACTCTTCATTCGGCCGGTCAAATAGACTTTGACCGATGACCGTGACGTAGTTCGTGACGTCACGAGTTCATAGACAGGTGGCACGTTCAATTCCGACATCCGTGGAGGAAGTTATGACATTCGGAAGTTTAGGGGCATTTTGGTAATTTTAGTTAAATAGGGCAAATAGTTGACTTTTTGACCAAGAGGTCCGATGGCCAAGGGCCAAAGACCATTACGTAGATAAGGACGATACGAATCCATAGACAGGCACCACGGAAGTTTCGGGATACTATTTACGGCGACACGTTTTACGAGACAAAAAGTGCAGTTTTGTCTCTAGTGGGCCCAGATATTTGTCCTGATGCCAATGGATGAGTGACAAGTGTCACCCATCCAATGGACACCATATTTCCTTCATGCACCGTGCAAACCAATCCATTTTCTCCATTTCAAACACACACCCAAAACCCACCCGATCTCACCATTTCTCTCATTCCCGTGCAACCCCAAAACCCATCCATTTCGACCAGGACTGAGACCAGAGAGTGGGGAGGCGGTTGGATGCTGTGGCCGGCCCAGGGAGCGCCGCCGTGGACGGCGGTGGTGTCCAACCCGCGAGGTAATCGGTTTTGCCCATTTTAATCCATTTTTGATTTCTAATTATTAGGGGCTTGTTTGGACGTTTGGTTGAACTAATTAGGTTGCTAGGGGGTTTTTAGGAAGGTTTGGAGAAGGGGTGGACGTCGGGGAAGCTCTATGGAGGGTTTTGGATTTTTGAACCGTGAGGACCAAATTGGACCGGTTGGATTTATGACGTTTTAGGAGTTATAATTAATTGGGTTAGATAGGAAATGAAGAAATAGGAATTTAGGAATTGAAATGGAGGCAAACATACCAAAATTGAGGGAGAAGGAGGCCTGGACCGGTTACGCCGGTCCAGTTGCAGGTGAACCGGCCGGTTCAGACCGGCTGCGTGAGGAAGAAGACGCACTGTGCAGTGGCGCGTGAGGCCCACGCGCAGTACACTCCCAGGGCACGTGAGGGCGCGTGGCAGGGAATCTTGGGAAGATTCCAACATGTGAAATCTTCTATTCGATGTAACGAACATTTTGGGACTGGTTTCGTGTCGATCGGATACCGTCTCGATTATGTTCGGGGCATCGGAAGGTTTCGGATCGGGATTAAAAATACGGAAAAATTACGGGGCTTTGGTAGGAGGTTAATTAAGTAGTTAGTAACCTTCTAGTAAAATTTGGACAGGTTTGGGAGTCCCGGTGATGGTGATCGGCTCGGGGAGCCGTATGGCACGCAAATCGAGGCGACAGCTCGGACGGTCTGTGAGTGGACCTTGTTTTCTAAATTGGTGCATGCTTAAATGTTTATTATATGTTTTAAATACTTATTTGTGATGCCATGAGTGCATTTGGATGTGTGGTTACCTATAGGCACGTATTTCGAGGTTTCGGCCCTATACGGTGCCTATACGGGTCTGTATGTCTTTATTGGTCTAAATGAAAATGTTTTGGATTTCAAATGGATAAACTCGGGTATGAGACCCATTTGGTTTTGTCTCGGGAATATGACGCTATTTACGACCTTCGGGTCTAAATCGTGGTCGCGACGGGTGCTATGTGCACGTCGATCGACGATATGACGCTCGCCTCCGAATTGAGATGTGTTCCTTCCGGAGAGGTCACGATGCACGATTCGTGGTCGGGCAGCCTGGGGAGGCTCGACTTCGGAGTGCTGACGGTTCAGGATATCGATCGATGATGGGTGCACTATGATCTTGTGATGGTCGCGTCGGTTGATACGTTCACGGCGACATACCAGGATTGAGGGCGGTCCTGGATGGATGGTTGAACACATCACTATGATCGGAGTCGTGACTGACCCTTAGATATTGGGCACGGTGCCCAGTTGAGTCATATGTTCGGGCATGAGACCCAGTTGTTTTACACTGATGATTTCGGGTCAGGGACCCTACGTGGATTTCCAAGTTCATGACGGTTTATGGGAACCGGCATGAACTCTGGAAAGGTCATTCTGGTTCATGACGGTTTATGGGAACCGGCATGAACCCTATTTAATGGATGTTATGGATCATGACGGTTCAATGGAACCGAGCGTGAATGTTTATGTTATGTATATATATGTATTCATATACCTTCCTTTACTTCTATTATCTCCTCCGGGGAGGGTCGTTGACCTGGGTGGACCCCGGAGTAGTCACGGAGCACCGACTGAGTGGAGTCACCCCCCAGTTGGGTTCCTTACTCTCACGAAGGCTATGATTACTATTACCTCGGGTAGGGTCAGTGGTCTGCGGACATTGATCTTGACTTTGAGAAGACTCGGATTGAGACCTGAGTAGCACGCGCGTAGCTTTGGAAACCGTGACAGGATTGGTTGTGCGAATTATATGTATATATGATGTATGCTATATGAGATATATGATATGATATATGATGTGTGTTTACACAGGTTTTGGGCAGTGGCCCGTTTGGTTAGTTTCTTCTGATTTGGGCGGAGTCCCTTATGGATTTGGGCAGTGGCCCGTGTACTTGATTTCATTATGGTTTTTTATGGATAAATGGTTTTCGAATGCATGCATGCTTTTTAGTGAAGGGTACAAATGTCTTCTCATTAAAATGTTTTTATAAACTTTTGTTTTGTCCACTCACAGCTTTTAATGTTTTGACTGCCCTTCAGGTTGACATTGGATATGTACTGTAGCAGAGACCGAGATATCACATACCTCCTCCGGATCCTGGCGTACTCTGATAGCCCGGGAGGGCAAAGGTCGGAAATATCCCTTGTCTGACACTCCGTGTCAGACGGGAGCAGGGTCATCCCGCACTAATCCCGGGGGGATTGGGATGGGTCCTGTCAGTAATTTGCCGACCTTGCCGACCTTGCTGTATTTTCCTCATCTTATACTTCATTTAAACCTTGAACTCTTCCATTTATACCATTCTTATCATACGCGGCTTACACATAGACTTAAACATACAAGTCGAGGTTCGGTCTTACTCAGCCTACACCCCAACACTTGCTATCTTGACTCCAACTTTCAAGTCGGTGTACAGCCTTACTTGGCTTACACCAACACTCGGACTCAAACCTACGAGTCGGGGTTCGGTCTTACTCGGTCCACACCCCAACACTTGCTATTTTGACTCAAACTTTTGAGTCAGTGTATAGCCTTACTTGGCTTACACCAACACTTAAACTCAAACATACGAGTCGTTTTTCGGTCTTACTCGGCCTACACCCCAATACTTGCTATTTTGACTCAAACTTTCGAGTCAGTGTACAGCCTTACTCGGCTTACACCAACACTTAGACTCAAACATATGAGTCAGAGTTCGGTCCTACTCGGCCTACACCCCAACACGCTATCTTGACTCCAACTTTTGAGTCGGTGTACAGCCTTACTCGGCTTACACCAACACTTAGACTCAAACCTACGAGTCGGGGTTCGGTCTTACTCAACCTACACCTCAACACTTGCTATTTTGACTCAAACTTCCGAGTCGGTGTACAGCCTTACTCGGCTTACACTAACACATAGACTCAAACATATGAGTCGGGGTTCTGTCTTACTCACCCTACACCACAACACTTGTTATTTTGACTCAAACTTTCGAGTCGGTGTACATCCTTACTCGGCTTACACTAGCACTTGGACTCGAACCTACGAGTCGGGGTTCGGTCTTACTCGGCCTACACCTCAACACTTGCTATTTTGACTCAAACTTCCGAGTCGGTGTACAGCCTTACTCGTCTTACACTAACACATAGACTCAAACATATGAGTCGGGATTCTGTCTTACTCGGCCTACACCCCAACACTTGCTATTTTGACTCAAACTTTCCAGTCGGTGTACATCCTTACTCGGCTTACACTAGTGCTTGGACTCGAACCTACGAGTGGGGGTTCGGTCTTACTCGGCCTACACCCCAACATTTTCTATTTTACATAATGGGTCTTACTCGACCTACAAATATTACTTCCGTTCGTTGAGGCAAGTTTGTTTTCATTCATTGTGCAGACCTAGTATGCTCGGTCTGCAAGAGCATTACAAAATACAACCTCTCGGTCTTCCTACCAACTACTAACCAAAAAAAAGAAAAAAAGGTACACGGCGCGAAGGCCTTTCCCTACACTAGTGTGCAGACCCAGGGCCTTCAACCGCATCCTCGTCCTGGTCCTCTTCATCCCCCGACTCGTCCTCGAACATGTCGGCAGTGATGTCCTAGCAGAGCCAGGGTGTCTTGACTGTTAGCCCTGGGTTGTTGAGGAAGAGGTTCCAGAAGAACTCCTACTCGCAATCGGCCGCGTATTCATTTTTTATCTTGTCCTACTCCTCGGACGCTTTGAACTCGGCCACAGCTCCCTTTCGGGCCTCTTCCAGGTCGGCCTCCCTAGCCGCCTTAACCCGGCACGGTTCTTTCTAGTGCCGCAGTCGGTCCTTCTATTTGACCTCGAGCTCGGCCTTCATTTGGTCCCTTGAGGCCAGGGCCTCCGGATTTTTCCACCTCTTGGCTTCCAACTACCGGGTTAGGTTGGTTGCCTGCTTGATTACCTCCTCGGAGCGTTGCCAAGCTGGAGGTAGACTTCACCGAGAACCTGCACATGACAACTGTTAGAATAAAATCTACTCGGCTTACAACTTAAACTTGCACAAAAGAACTTACATTGCTAAGGAGTAGCAGGGCCTTCTCCATCTTCTGGTCAGCCGACCGGCATTGCACCTTATCCAACTTGTCCAGGGGAATAGAGGCTCCATGACAGACTCCGTTCAGCAACGGCACCATCTGTCTCAGGCAGCAAAGGATGGCCACGGTACTGGACTCCTTGTCGATCGACTCCCCCTCAGTGAATACACCAAGGTTCACATCCCCCCGCTTATTCAGCATCTCGAGAATCCTCATGTCCTGGCGAAGGGGGACGGTGGAGGATTGAACTCTGGGAGAGGCATGGTGCGCTTGCCCCCAATTTTTCCTGAGCCGACAAAATTGTCTTGGCCTCCTTTAGTACCTTTGTCCACTTGGGGTCGGGGGAAAGCACTCGGTCTCCCTCGATATCGGCTTATTTTCTTTTCGGAGACTGAGGGGGACTTGGCGGCCATAGCTTAGAGGATTGGCTCTGCCTCGAGCGAACGGTCCGCTCATTTTGCCCTTTGTCTGATCGGTCTTTTTTCTTCTTGAGCAAATACTCGAGCCGCTCGGCAGCCTTCGACAACGAGGCTGACTCCTGAATGGTCATATCGGCCTTCATCCTCAGCTGTTCACAATCTTTGAGTATCTAGCTACGGAGGTGATACGGAACTGCATCACCGAGACATTGGTCAGCACATGTGTACAAAAAAAAAAATCAGACTTACCCTCGTTGGTGTCGATTAGGCCTGCCTTGTACTGAAATCCTAGCAACCGAAGGATGCGTCGATTTTGATTCAAGTCATCCATGATTTCCCTCACTCGGTGTACGATTGTTTTCTCTTCTGTGGAGATCTCTTCGTAGGGGAACAAACATGCACACCGAGAAACCAGTCAGCACTTATAGCCATACTTGAAAATATATATATATATATACACTAATGTAAAACAATCATTATATAGAATATAAACAAGGTTGGCCTATGCTACAACTTTCAACCTTGGGTCTGAAACTTGGTCAATATTGGCGACCACTCGATGTCCCCCTACCAGCTACCACCGACCCGGAAAAATTTGGTTTTATACAACTTCTGGGAAGTCGGTATGTCCAAAATAAACTCCCCCCCCCCCCCCCCGGGCATACTTTTTCTACAGTGACGGACGAAGACCCACCCCATGCTCTGCTGTTGGAACCCAAACTCATAAAGGTAACTGAGTTGCGCATAGGTCGGCTCCAGTTGCTCGACCCAACGGAATGTCACGTAGAGGGAGCAGAGCACAATCCAGACATTGGGATTAAGCTGGCAGAGTGCTACCCCCATCTTCTTCATCATCTTCCACAGCCAAGGATGCAGCGGCAGTCTCACCCCATGGTGCATCAACTCGGTATAGAATAATGCCATACCAGCCGGGGGATTACTCGGTCTTTCATTCCTTGTCGGTAGTTGCGTGATCACCGACTCAGGCACGCTAAACTCTATCCGCATTTTCATCAGACCCTTCTCGGTCTCCTTGTTGACCATTTCGTCAACAGTAAAGGCGGCCCGTTCTATCAGTACCGCATCCAAGACCGACTCATCACTGGTCGGTTTTCTCTTATTCAACTGCACAGAGCCTTTATCTCGATCGTGGTTTAACTTTAAGGCCCGATATACCCCTACTTTCACTATCGTCTCGGCGTCTACCAGGAAGTTTCCACCGCCCGATCGATCGACCAATTCAACCCTTGCACCTGTTTCCGTTGTTTGGCTGGAAGACTCAACCGTACCATGCACCGTGTGTGTTCTATTTTTTACTTTGGCCGAGAGGGCCTCGTCCCCACTCCCAGAAACGGGAATGAGAACCTGCACACTACTGTCTGACGACTCACCGCCCTATGAGTCGTAGTACTTTCCCTCAGTCACTGAGTCACTATCCCCGGACATCTACAAAAAAAAGAGGGGGAAAACACAACTCAGAAGACCGACTCGGGCCTACGAAGATCTGACCACAAACTTCACCAAGTTCATGACCATTTCTTCACCAAATCCTAATTTAATCGACAGATTGGACTCAAGGGGTGCTTACCATGTTTTTTCACAAAGGAGCTGTTAGTCAGAAATCGCACCGCCATACGTACCATCGCCGAGAGCTGATCGGAAATCACTTTTTACTTTGACAGAGTTTTCCCACTTTTCTCACAAACGCAAAGTGAGAAAATCGGTGAAAAAACTCCTCATATTTATAGAGCTTGGTGAAGACTACGAGGTGTCACCACTCTCAATGGCTTACACGTGTCGCGACCCACATATCTAATCGACATGTGTCAACCATCCAGTCGAGGGAGGCCAACCGTCCTTCCCAAATCCACCACCGACCTATCACAGGTCTCACCGAGACAGGTACATCTCTCAGTGTCCACCACTTCCAGCAGGTGAAGGAACACCCCTTACCGAACCTAAAGGGCTTCGTGGCCGAGCCAGATACACCGCTCATTTTGTCAAGCCAACACAAGGCTGGGCCCTCCTTACCGACGGTGGTGCCACCACCGAGATACATTCAGAACATGAACGACCAAGCTAGCTCAGTCGAGACACCTTCTCCTGAGACTGACCACTTCCCAATTTTTCGCCTTGACCCAGACAATCTCAGCGGACTCTCTTGCCAAGGGACTTGTGGGACTGCAGGTGTACTTCCCACTAGGGTTTGGGAGAATGAGACAAGCCCCCGACCGAGAAATTCCACCTTAGACAAGGACTTGGGGGACTTCTGTTGACACCATATCTGACCAGACCCATTGGGCCGTATACTTAAAACCCAAGCGTCAAATAAGGCCCAAACCCACCGTACTTACATAGCCCCAACACTGGGCCCAATACGGGACGACACGTGGAAGTCTATCCACCCTTGGTCTACGTAACACATGTCAGCACACAAATCGAGGAGTATTTGTCCCACATCGAAACTAGGGGAATCGAACATCCCACTCACCCATACATAAGAGGTACGCATTTTCCAATAAAGGTAACTAATATCTACTATTCACTACAACTTTGCCCAATTTACCATTTACTGTTTCCTCTTACAAACAAAGTTACTAACTTGATCGTCGAAAAATCTTAGACTGGTACCACATCGGTGCCCGTACTAACGTGAGACCTGCTATTCACCTAGGTTGACAGGCTACGAGGAAGGACATGCGTTATTTGGTGGTTGGACGACGAGTAATCGACAATTGGAACATTTAACGCTTCAACAGACTTTAACGAAATTTACAAATATAAGGAATGGAGTCCACCTAGTGAACAAGGAGTAAAAAAACTTAAACAGACAGCTTATCAAATCAAATTTAGAACATTATAGATCCAAAATCCTCTTACATTGCTGACTATTCTAATCTAACTCACTGCCGCATTTTAATCTAGTAGACTAGTATAGAGAGAAATATCTTTAAATTCTATGAGCTGCAGTGTTTGAGAATATAGTTCCTTTTTTTAGACTAGTATAGAGAATCCCGATCCCGTCTAACTTACGCATGACAAGCAGGCTAAACTGACGTCCAGTTATCCGAACTACTGTGGATCGTGGGTGTGATGTCTCCGTCTCTCTCGATCAACAGCTCGCACCACAACAACCTGGAGGGTATCGAAAAACATGAAAAGACTGTGAGTGGACAAAAATAAAGTTTAAGTTCAAAAACAGTTAACAGAAAACACAATTACATTTATACCCTCCGTTTCAAAAACCAATGCATGCATATCAAAGGTATGACGTCAAACCATGTAAGAAAACCAAGTAGTTTATTTTTCCAATTCCCGGGCCTCAGCCCAAAACCATCGAAAACCATTTCATCCGGGCATAGCCCAAAACCTCGGAAAACCATGATTGAGAACCAAACACATTTGCAACCATATTTCCATCCATCGAACCTGCTGGATCTATCTGAATCTTTAAACTCCCGAGTCTTTAAACTCAATCCAGGCCTCAATATAATCTGAGTCTTTAAACTCAACAGGCCTACGGGGGAAATATCAATATATCCGAGTCTTTAAACTCCGGAGTCTTTAAACTCAATCCGGGTCTTTAAACCCAATCCGGGTCCGTCCCCCGTCAAACATAATCCGGGTCTTTAAACCCAATAACCAGATCCAGCAAATCCAATCCAAAACCATTTGAAAACCTTTTTCCCCTTCTGAATCCGAATCCGCAATCTCATCAGGATCCCGAATCCAAACCCAGAAATCATATCCATCTCCTTTCCAGATCCGAGTCCGCAACCAACATTCCGTAAGCTAGCATCCGGAATAACTATTCTGAACCCAAACCCGGAATCCATTTCAAGTCCCAAGTCGAATCCCGAATCGTCATCCGGAAATCCGATTCACAAACCTGAAATCACATTTCTCAAAACCACCTTTTGAACTAGGCTTCAAGCTCGAAAACCCTTTTTCGAAAACACTTTTCTGAAATCCTTTTCTTCCTTTGAAATCAAATCGTATTTCAAATCCCGAAATCAATTCATTAAAACCAGGTTCAAATCACAATATCCATCAAAATCTCGTAAAAAGTGAAATACCGTTATTTCCTCGAAAAACGTGCAAAAACCATAAACCATCACATTCATAAATCAAATCATAGAATCAAGTATAGAAAACATATAAAAACATATATGCATGCGTCAAGAGTTAGAAAGCAAAGTCCACTCACAGACCATTCCGACATCTCCTCGATACGCGTACACTTACGCCGTTTCGGGCCATTCCGTTATCTTCGGCTTTCCCGAACCTATCCAAATCCCATAACGAGGTCACTAACTACTTTACAAAAGTCCTACTCAAGTCCCATAATTTTCCCGTATTTTTAACTATTTTTAACCGAGCCCTAAAACCTTCGGACAGCCTGAAACATATCGAGCCGATGTCCGATTGACTCGAAACCAGCGCCAAAATGTTCGTTACAACGAATACTTTAAAAGTCGTGTTGGAACATTCCTAGAAATCCGTGCCACGCACCCACACGCGTCGTCCAAAGGGGCTGCGCGTGGGCCTCACGCGAGGCTACTGTTCATCTTCAACCTTGGGACAAACCGGTCCAGCTAAACCGGACCGGCGTGGACGGTTCACCCATTTTCTTGCTTAATTTAGTCCCGTTTTTCGTCCTAATTAACCTAGTCGTTCGGTCCTTCTCCCCCTAATCTCCTAACATGATTAAAATGTAACAAAACCACGAGTTTTGTACCTTCCTGGTCACACAAATAAACCGGCCATCTTCGACCCATGCTCTTGCACGATCCCGGTCTCCAAACTTCGTGCTTCCAAGCTCAATCAACTCTTTAGGACCTCCAAAACTTCATTCAATCGTTCAATTTCATTAATAATCCCCAAAACATAATTCACCATTTTCGAATTTAAAAACGGAATTTATGGAACTTCCACTTACCGTCCTTTCCAAGTCTCCACTCCCAACTTGTGAAGCTCCTCGAAAGCTCCCAACCATTTTCCAATCAAGAATCATGAGTTTAAGTCCTCAGTTGGGTGATTGAATCCTGGTTTCCTCACGATTATCGTCCATTCTGTTTCCACTGGTATTGTGGCCACCATCCACGGCGAACCGATGTGATCACACCATAACAACCCTCTCACTTCCTTCTTCCTTTTTCGTTCACTCTTTAAGGCAAAAGATGGAGATTAACTGGTTAATTGGAATGGGAGTCCACGGCTTACACGACCTCTCTGTTTTCTCTTCACGGCCAAACCGTGCACAAATTTAAAACCCGTCGAGCCTTCTACACCCATCCAGCCTCTGCCAGGTGTCCAAAACCTGTGGACACACCATTAAAAGCAAGCCAAGTGTCCCACTTCCATTGGGCACAGATCCCAAGGCAGAAAATATCCAGAATGCCCATTGCTGCCCAAATTACCGTTTTGCCCTTCGCCGTTCTAGACCCATAACTCACTCGTCCTACGTCCGATGTAAGCATGCCTCCTGTCGTTGAACTCAGGACGACGAGATCTACCTAACGGTCCTCAATCTACGTGAAGAAACCTCGCCGTAAAAAAAGTCAACAAATGCCCCTCTTTTAACCAATTTACGAAAGTGCCCTCAACCTTCCGAACGTCATAACTTTTTCCTCGGACGTCGGAATCGGACATGCCACCTGTCTACGGACTCATGACGTCCCAAACTACGTCACAGTCATCGGTCAATGCCCAATTGACATTCCGAACGAAAAGTCAACTTTTTGCCCATTTCAAGGGAAAAACCGTCATTCGGCTACAAAAGTCCAAAAGTAACCCACGAAACACCGATTAACTTAGCTAATTCATCACTAATCACTTCGTTAATTGCGACTGCCGGGACGGGTCGTTACAGAAATATCTTTAAATTCTGTGAGCTGCAGTGTTTGAGAATATAGTTCCCCTTTTTTTATTGGTGAAAACCAAAGTATGTCTTGCACGTAAAGGAGAACTAACTCTCGAACCGCGTAGAATCTCGATACGGGGGGAACTCTCCCTAATATTGGCTACTTCATTCACAAGACTCGAACTTGAGACCTTGCTTAAGGGAAATAAGGTTTTTTCCACTTGAACCAGCAACCATTGTTATCTAGTTCCCTTCTATGCTATTTTGATGTGATCTTTTTGTCGGATGTTATTATTTCTTAAAGGACATTTTAGGCCATTGCGCTTCTTGCCCTATAAACTATGCATAATTTTTAAGTGTGTGACCTCTTGTAAATTTTATAATCTCATTATTTGTGTAACAGAGAACCTAACGACTAATGACATTCAGGATGAATCAACAACGTGGGAAGATGATGCAGATTCTAATGTTTTGGCAAAGAAGGTATTTTCATTTTACTTCTCATAAGCTTTATGAATGAATGAGCCTTCTTTTTATCAGAAATAGTGAATGATTGGTATACTGTACGTCTTGAATATATATATACTGTGCTTATTACGTACTGACAAGGACATTGTAATAATTAAATTGCTAGTAATAGGCTATCCAAACATTTTACTTTTGGGGGAGTGAAGAAATTTGTGGCTGAGTTATTTGTGCAATAGGATGCAGGACTGATAATTCCAAAAACACTAACAACAAATTTGGATTGAATAAACCATCTGGCTTTACAGGGAGACATAACGACAGTCTATAATCTATATCATATACAACTTGATTAAAATAGCATCTAGCAGTTTATTTGTCTAAGCCTAAAAAAGACTTGAAAAATAAAATTTTATGATCAGTCTATGTTAAGAAATAAAGAAGTTTTGCATGGAGTATTGAATTGGAACTTGATTTTAAATCACAATAATTTATGGGTTTAGAAATTCTGTTAATATCTTAGCATGTTATTTTGAAATTCAGTTCTTGTTCTCAAAGGACCAGGTGTTTATAGTCAGCTTGCATCTTTAAGCTTATTTTTATCCTATATGCACCAACTGTTCATCGTGCAAGACGACAAAGAATTTTATCTCTTGTCCTGAAATAACGTTATTTTAAAATTAAAAAAAAATGGTTTTGAGGTTTCTACAGTTTCTGGTTACTGATTGAGTAATTACAAACATGTTCATTCATCAGTCAGCATGATGCTAACAATTCTTCAAAAATTGTAATACGTTCTTAAACTGAGGTCTTATAATGTAATCGCGGACGAGGATCATGCTGCACGCTTGGAAGTTGCAAACGCCAAGCAAAAAGGGGACAAGAAAAGCCAGGAACAGGCAGGCAGCATCATCCGCGATCTTAAGCACGAGTTATCTGCTCTAGGTTATTTATTCAACTTTTCTTCTGATTTCAAGTTGAGCTTTCTGGTATATTATATGTTATATATTTCTTAAGTTCATGTATCAGGCTTGTCAGACAACATATTAGCTTCAGAATTTGAGAGGGTACAAGGTTCTACTGCTTCTGAGGACACAAACAATAATCCTAACAAGCACTTCGAAGGAGTCTATGCTGAAGATTTAACCGTTAATGAAAATGATGTGCTGCATTGCAACTCCATTCATTTCCCAGCCGATTCTATTCCTTCAGGTGTACCCGTCCAGAAAAATATTTTAGCAGAAGAAGAGACAACGTCTATTGAGATTGGTAATTTCTTCTTAGCAGATGGGCCATCTGGAGAAGTTCTACCTTCTAAAGTTTTGGAACTACAGAAGAAAGAAAGGATAAGAGAATTGTCTAGTGAGAAAAATTTGGAGAAGTTAAATGGTGTTTGGAAGAAGGTATTATTTACTATGATCTTGCTAGATTAATAATATTTGCGTATTTTCGGAATTTATAGTATACAGTATCTGATTCCTTCCTTTTGTCATTATTTCTTGTTTAACTTTTAATAGAAGATATCTCAGTAATTTCTTGAGTACAATAAATGGGTGTTATGTGTTGATCTTTTTGTTAAGTAAATATGTAACGTGCAATGTTGAATTCATAATTCCTATGTATTTATACTCAAATATTTAATTTGTTTTACTGGTGCTTTTTATGTGGCTTAGTCTTGTATATATGGTTGTAGATATTGCGGATCCTCCTAAAGCACTAGTAAGCCTTGAATTAAACATCATTTTATACCCTTTATATTTATTGTTTAATATTTAAATACCAAACAATTAGAGAAAATAACATCTTTTGTGAGAATTGTACAGAATTGGATTAAACTTGGAATTACGAGAATTTAGGTGAAAGAATTACCTCAATCGGAGTTATATTGAAGAAGTTATGATTGAATGAAAGTAGGCCACCAAAAAGCTTGAATGAATTCGATAGGGACCTACCGAATCCACAAAGACAGCTCAGAAATAGTTTCGGCGTGTGTCGCCTGACTCCTGAGTACTCTTCGGCGTGCGCCTACCGAACTATCTTCCAAGACTACAGCGCACGCCTACCGAACTTTCTTCCCCTCTCTTTCTGCCCTTTGACCGCAGTTGACCACTGATTTCCCTTGCTAGTTTCGATGGTCCTCCACCGAAATCACTCCTGAAGCATTATTTTGAGTTTTAAGCAATATTTTGGGATAATTCCAACTTGCTTTCACACTTATTCTCCATATTCCATAAGGATTTCAATCCTATTTCCTTTTGTTTTATTATTTTCACCCATTTTACTTGTTGGAAAGGTTTTTAATTAGTTTTCTTATATACTTAGGAAACTTTTTCCTTTTAGAATTAAATTGTAAACTCCTATTTATTTGGAGATTAATTTTCTCCTATAAATAGAAAGGTTTAAGTTATTTGTAACGAGTCGCTCATTTTTGTACCAAAGTTCTGCTGAATCAAATTTCCTTTTTCAATAAATTTAAGATTTATCGTGCAAGGTTAATTATACCATACTCCATCCTCTACATGTTCATCTGTGGCATAATCAGGTTGTCCCTGAGTGTTTCACCAAAGAGTGCCCAATCACTTCGAATCCATAGGGTGTCCCGAAGAGAAAAAATGTAACATGGCATCTTTACTTTATAGTTATCTTTTGTGCTTGAATATCTTGTTTTATTAAATGATTTATAATATTATTCTTGGTTTTATGATTTGTATTGCTTCAATATTTTATGTGTTTTACAATTCTAGTTTTTGTTATGATTGTATGTTTGTGCTTAATACTTGATTAGATATGTCGGGTTGTCCCCGAGTCTAATTCATTGAAAGTGTATGTCAGGCTGTCCTTGAGCACGTACTTACGATAATATGCAAATAACTCGTAAGGCTAGAATTAGAGGATTTCAGAGATTGAAATTAATAGAATTTATGAATGAGTTAGGTTTAAAGATGAGTTGACCATGTAAATAATAGATTAAGTTAGTTTAGATTAGTTAATCACTTAGGATAATAAAAACAATCAACTACCCCCACAATTAATTAATCAAACGATAAGTATGCTTAGGTACCCTCAATCCCCGATTAAGAACGATCCTTACTTATCAATGCTACAATCTACAAAAAAAAAGTTTTAATTTGCATATGTTTTTATTAAGTGTTGAGTGTAACTTTGTGTTTACTTTAATGTTTAACTTTAGCGTATCAGTCACAGCTGATCACATGAGATTAAGGATCAATCTCCTTGATCTGCTACTCCTAGTCAATGGAATCAATCAAATTTCTTCAATGTATAGCTAGACAAATCCTACGAATACTTTCCTAGTTTACTAAGTCGTACATACCTAGTTAGACCATCCTAGGACTTGTATAAATATAGGACACTACTGTATTTAAAATTATCTATCAGATACATAATTTTTTTTTTACCTTTTATGGTATCAGAGCCCTAAACTCTCCACCGAGCAAACCCTAACAAAAATCCTAATCCCATGGTTGCCCAACCCACTGCCCACTCTATCCCACCACTCACTGAAACTACCCAGCCCACCGCCTACCGAGTCTCACCACCCACTGAACCCAACCCTAATCTGAACTCCCTCATCACCATAAATACAGTCACCCAACTTCCAGTCAAGCTCACTACCACCACCTTCTTTCCATGGCAAGCTCAGTTCAACGCCCTTCTACAAGGCTATGACCTCATGGGCTATGTCGATGGCTCTCGACCTTGCCCTCCACCACCATAGAAACAGTCCTTCGCGACTTCTGGGTCCTTTAGGACCAGTTTTTACTAAATGCCATTTTGGCTTCTGTGTCACCCCAAGTGATCACTTTTATCACAGCCGCCCAAACTTATGCCGCTACCCGGGCATGTCTAACTCACTTATATGCCAAAAAAGCCTGAGCTTGTGTCCTTGGCCTTAAGGAACGGCTAACTCTCCTCCGCTAGCACTCGCACCCAATCTCTGAATATCTTCAGAAGGTTCGACTCCTTGTTGATAAGCTGGTTGCCATCGACACACCCTTGTCTGATGATGGCCTCCATCTCCATGTCCTCAATAAGGTAGGAACGAGTTCAAGGATATTGCAGTGGTTGTGAGGTCCAGGGACACCTCCCTTCCATTTAAACTTACCAATGTATTATGTACCCCTTGCATGACCCACAACTTAATCTCTATTTCTCAATTCAACAAGCAATACCTCTATTGAACTATTTCCTGACTATTTTCATGTGAAGGATTTCAGCACGGGGCAGTTCTCCTTGAAGGCCCGAGTAAGGGCGATGTGTACGAGTGGTCTCTTGCCCTTCTCCGCCAGCCTCAAGAAATGGTGGGTGTGACAGTCTCCTCTAACCTTTGGAACTATATTCTTGGCCATCCTCATCTCAAAACCCTAAAAAACGTCCTAATTTAGTTCAATATCAACTTTTTTTTCCAAAATTTCAGTATCCTTATGTAATTCTTGCTCTTGTACAAAAGCCACCGCCAACCTTGTGGTGTCTCATCTTTAACCAGCAATCGTCCTCTAGACTTACTATACAGTGATGTCTAGGGACCAACTCCTTACACATCCCTTGCTGGCTTTTCTTATGAAGGGTGGGGGAAACCGCGAGGGGAGTGGACACAGGCTTGGCTCCTTCCATGCAGGCCAAGTTGAGTAGATCATGGATGTATTTATGATGGGACAGGAAAAGTCCTGCGGCTATAGATATGACCTCAACGCCAAGGAAGTAATGGAGGGAACCGAGGTCCTTAATAAAGAAACGGGCGACCAAGGAGTGAATGAACCGAGAGAAGGGTAGGATTGTTCCCTGTCACAATTAAATCATCAACATAGACCAAAAAAAATCGAATAGTAGATTCTTGACTGAGAAGGAAGAGTGAGGATCATAGTTAGCATTCACAAAACCCTGGGTGAAAAGAAAGGAGTGGAGCTCCTTGTACCAGGCCCTTGGGGTCTGCTTGAGGCCATAGATGGCCTTTCATAGCTTGCAAACGTTGGAAGGGTGCTACTAGTTCACAAAGCCAGTGGGCTGGGCCATATGAACATCCTAATTAAGAATGCCATATAAGAAGGTATTGTTGACGTCAAGCTGACGAATGGGCCAACCATTGGTGACGGCCAGGTGAAGGATCACACGGATTGTGGTGGACTTAGCCATTGGGCTGAACGAGTCTTGGAAGTTCACACTAGGACATTGATGGTAACCCCTAGCAACAAAGCGGGCCTTGAAACGATCCACTGCTCCAGTAGGTGTCCGTTTAATGCGGAATACCCACTTGTTCCCTACTACATTCTGACTTGGATGAGGAGTAACTAACTCTCAAGTACCATTCCTGATAAGAGCATTGAGCTCATCGAACATGGCAGTGCATCATTGAGGGTCTTTCACGGCCTGAGTGACACATGTTGGCTCAACCAAGGTGGGGAGTGGGTGAGTGGTGGCAGTAAGGGCATATGGTGTGTTTTAGTGGTGTATAGGGGTAGTAGACCTTAGGAGGGGAAGTTAGCAGGGCTGTCGCCTAGTGTAGGTATGAAGTGGTGGTGATGGTGGTTCAGTGATGGTGATGGTGGTTCAGTGGTGGTGGAAAGAGGGGCAGTAGAGGCTAGGGTAAGAGCAAATTCTAACAAGGAGGATACCGGAGGCAATGGGCGATGATGGTGGTTGATGGACTGTTGTTGGTGGCAGTTCAGCTGCAAAAACCTATAAGGAGGTCGAGTGGTCCCCTGTGGTAGGTAAAGGCGGTGCCGTTGGTGGTGTTGTGATACTGGACTGAAAGGGGACAGAGGTCACGGGTGGGATAGTGGACAACCAAGTTGTGAAGCTGTCTGGAGAGAAACTGAGGGATGGAGTGAGGGAATGGGAGGATGGAAAGGTTGATTCATCAAACTGGACATGGTGAGAAGTTTAGAGTTCGTTGGTGGAGGGATCATAGCATAGTTAATCATTTTGGCTAAGGGAGTAGCCAAGGAAGATGCAGGGTTTGGAACGGGGATGTAGCTTGTTGGAGTTGTAGGGCCTAAGCCAAGGAAAACATAGGCACCCAAAGGTTCAAAGGGGTCATAATTGGGTGTTTACTGGAATAGGATAGTGTAGGCACATCTTTTTTGGAGGATGGTAGCTGGCAGTTTATTGATGAGATAGACGAAGATTTTGAAAGCATAGAACAAATATGAAAGGGGGAGTTGGGCTTTGATGAAGGAGAGTTAGGCCAGTTTCGACAATGTGGCGGTGGCGCCTCTCAACGACACCATTGTGCTAGGAAATGTGGGGGAGTGAGGAGGTGGTTGATGCCATGTTCAGCAAGAAAGGATTTTAGCTTGATGAATTCCCCACCACCATTAGTGTAAAGGGAGAAAATGGGAGAGTTAAACTATTTTTCAACCAAGATTTTAAAGTCTTTGAAAGTTGAATAGACGTCATATTTTTTTCTACGTGGGTAGAGCCATGAGTACTTAGTAAACTAGATAAGTATCTGTAAGATTTTCCACCTTCTTCCACCATCTAGTAGGAAGCTAGCAGTACCTCAGCCTGACTAGACCTGATGTCTCATTTGCTATCAATAAACTCTCCCAATTCACGCATGCCCTAACCGACCTGCACTGATAGGCCCTCAAGAGAGTTTTGCGATACTTGAAGGGGACCCTGTTTTTTGGCCTCCATCTCTACCGCAAGGCCTCCACCATTCTCCATGTCGTCTCTCACTCTTTCCATTCCCTTGCTGAATTTTCAGACGCAGATTGGGCAAGTGACCAAGAAGATCGCAAGTCCGCCACTGCCTACCTGGTCTAACTAGGAGACAACCTCATCCTCTAGAGCTCCCGCATGTAACGACTCGGACTTTCAAAAAAGGGAAATTTGGAAAATTTGAAGAAAATGACGATTTTGCCCCTAGATAATGGGCGAACGGTTGACTTTTTGCTTGGGTGGTCAAACGGACTTTGACCGATGACTGTGACGTAGTTCGGGACGTCACGAGTTCATAGACAGGTGGCACGGCCGATTCCGACGATCATGGGAGAAGTTATGACGTTCGGAAGTTCAAGGGCATTTTCGTAATTAGGACAAAAAGGGGGAATTTGTTGACTTTTCCAACGACATGGACCTTACACGTAAGCCGAGGACCATTGGGTAGGTCTCGAGACACTGAGTTCGTAGACAAGCAGCACGCGTCAATCGGAGTTCAGATGACCAAGTTACAGGTCTAGAAGCGTGAAGGGCATTTTGGTAAATTGTCAAAGTGAGGGCAAAATGGTAATTTGACTGTTGCAGTTTGAAATCAGCCGTGATGGTTGTTGTGTGAATTGTTTAATCTGCTAAGAGTTTGTTTAATAGAATCAAGTGACAATTGTCACTGAGGGAGGTGGATTGTGGATGGATGGGCTGAGTGGGAAACATGGGCGTGCTGAAGGCAGAGCACGGGTTGTTTTTCTCTAATGCTTGTTGCGGTTGGAAATGGAAACAGAGCACTCAAACTGGTTTTTACAGGTGAGCAGAGCACGGGTGACTTTGATTGTGGGTTTGAATTAATGAAATCGTTGCTGGGAAGGAGAGAGAGAAACAGAGAGACGAATTAGAGAGGAAAAACGGGGGGACTGAGTGGAGAATATACACTGGAACCCGAAACTCGATTTTGGACAAATTCAAATTCGAATTTGAAATGTAGGCCAGCCCAAGCCAAATTGAGGCTCGAATCAGTCTTCTGGAACCTCACTTAGTCGATCCAGATCAAGAAATTCGAAGCTCGAAGCTTGTGAAGCCATGAACAGACACGACGGAATTCAAGGAATCACAAGCTTGTGTTCGTGTAATTGGAGGTAAGTTCTTGTGGAATTAATTGCAAAATCATCTCTAAAGTGAGTCTACGATGCTCCCTAACTAATTAATTGATGAAACCAGTGACCATTTAGTGAAACTGGGACGATGGACCTTGATTAGAACTTGAGTTCAATTGAGTTGGTTTTAGGCTGTGATGATTGGAATGAATACTACAGACCCTTAATTAAGTGTATTGCGATTCTACATGATGGATTAATTGAGGAAATTAAGTTGAATGTGGAAGGAATTGAATCGGGTCGAACACGCGGGTCGCAGACCCGTTTACCAGGCGAGTCGGGTGACGAAGACAACTGTAGCATCACTGTAGCAGGCGCGTGAGTTTCACGCGCAGCCACTCACAGCGGAGCGTGGGGGCGCGTGGGCCCGATTCTCGAGGTAATTTCAACACGACTTTTGTCCTATACAATGTAACGAACATTTTAACGTTGATTTCGAATTAATCGGACACCGTTTCGATGTTGTTTCGAGGGTCCGAAGGTTTATGTTACGTTTTTAACTAACGTTTAATTCCCGGAAAATTATGGGAAATTAGTATGCTGTTATTTGAGTTCTTAGTGACACTAAAGAATGATTTCGGACAGGATTCGAGATTTCTGGAAAATGTCGGAAATTACGGAAACGCGTGCAGCACGAAAACGGGCGTTATGGACGGTGTGTGTGAGTGGGCTTTGCTTTCTAAAATTTAATGCATGCATAAATGTTTCTATTATTTCTATGATTATGATTATGACTTATGGTGATTTCGATTTCCGTATTTATACGTATTTTGATATGCAATACGAAATTGCACGTATTTCGAGACTATGGTTTCTCTTATGCCTTGGTGATGGTTTGATGAACGATTTTATATGATTTGCGCGTATCATGTTTTAAGGATGTTTTGATTATGATTATGAGTATGACCTACGTTTTTTACACGTATTTCGAAACTATCACAGATTTGCGCGTTTTACGAGATTTTGAGTATGTTGTGATTGATCATGATTTTGATGAATTGAATTTGGGATTTGAAATAAGATTTGTGTTCAAAGATTTAAAATGGATTTTGGAAAAGGTGATTTCGGGCTCGATGCCCAGGGCATAAAAGTAATTTTGATGAACGAGATTTCGACTTTTGGAAACTTGAAAGTGGATTCTGGTTTGGGTTCGGAATGACGGTTCCGGATGCCGGCTTACGGAATCATTATTGCGAATTCGAATTCGGGAATAGGTAACAGATATGATTGGGGATTTGAAAGAGAAATGCGGACATAAGTCCTATTATGACAAAATGTGATTTCCCATTGGTTTGGAATTTGGATAACGATGGATCCTGGATTGTTGTGATTTACAAATGGTTTTGGGTTTAAAGACCCAGTACTATTGCTGGATCATGTTTTGGGTTTAAAGACCCGGTTAATTGATGACGGGGGAGGGCCCTTGATGAGTTTAAAGACTCGGTTACTGTTTTGAGTTTAAAGACTCGGTATGATACCCCCCGAGGCCTATTGATTATGTTCTGAGTTTAAAGACTCGTTGATATCCCGGTAAGGCCTGATATATGTGAGTTTAAAGACTCGGTGATTGAAATCCAGCAAAACTAATTGCCTTGTGGTGTATTGTTGATTTCTGATATTTTCGGATGTGTTGGGCAGTGGCCCGGTTTATGTGGTTTTGATGGATTTTTGGATTATGTCACGTACTTGGATTGATTCATGATTTTGGGCGAAGGCCCTGTGTTTATGATTGCGGGCTAAGACCCGAAGGTTGAGAAAAGGAAAATGATTTTAATTTTCATGCACGGTTTTCTCATATTGGAAATGAAATGGATTGTGAAATGATTTTCGAATGCAGGCATTGGTTTTACGTGGAGGGTAGAAACGTTTTCTGTAACTGTTTTATAAACTGTCTGCTTTTTGTCCACTCACACCTTTTGTGTTTTATTAACCCTCCAGGGCGTGGCGCGCTGATCGAGGCTGATCGAGAGGCGGAGGCATGAGTGAGTACGTGTGTGGCTATCCATGGTTTGGCAAGTACTGAGGGTAAATTGGGGACTTCAGTTGACTTGCCAGACGGGAGCAGGACCGGGCACTGTTATCAATGTCCCTTCGAGGGCGGTCCTGTCACCGCAAGCAACGAGGCATCTCCAGATCCTCCAATGAAGTAGAGTGTCGTGCAATAGCATCTACTACTACATAACTACTCTGGGTTTGGTCTCTCCTGGGTGAGCTTGGTGTGACTCTCTCAAGGACGCCCAACATCTCCTACGACAACATTGGAACTACTTTCTATTGCTCCAATCCTGTTCTACATACACGTATGAAGCATGTGGACATCGATATCACTTTGTTCGAGACCATGTCACCCGTGGACTACTCTAGGTTTCCCATGTTTCCACAGACGACCAGCTTGTTGATGCACTCACTAAGTCACTGCCATGACCTCGGTTTCAGCTCCTCCGCTTGAAGATCGGTGTTGTTGATGGCTCCACCATCTGGCGGGGGCATATTGTGGATCCCCTTAAGTCACAGCTAATCATAGGAGGTTAAGGATCAATCTCCTTGATCTGCTGCTCCTAGTCAACAGAATCAATCAGATTCCTTCCATGTATAGCTAGACAAATACTTTCCTAGTTTACTAAGTCGAACATACCTAGTTAGACCATCCTAGAACTTGTATAAATATAGGATACTGCTGTATTCAAAATTATCTATAAAATACATAAAACTTTCGTACCTTTTAGAACACTCCTTGTTATGCCATTTCATGATATGTCTTGCTAATGGCAGGGGGACTCTCGTCCTTTATTATTATCCTTTGTTACCCTATATTAATCTTTGACTATTGAAGAAATTTTGTTCATAGTCATGAATATATCTTTGATATGGATAAGATAGATACACATGTTCTCACATTTGGGGAAAAATTTTAACAAAAATTACTTTCACTACTACCTGTTAATCACATGACTTTTATATCACAGGACGCACAAAAAAGAGTTTCAGCATTTTCTCTTTGTCAATTGTTTCCTGATCTTCCAATTCACCTACTAATTATTATTCAGTGGAAGGAAGCTGACATAATAATGAATTTTATTTTGTTGTACTTTAAATTTAAACTTATTTATCTTTAAGAGATGGGAGTTCTTTGAGTGCGTTGATATGGTAAACCAAGTTCCAATGCTAATATTGTTTTCTGCTTAGTTTCAATTAATGTGTGGATATGTCAAATTCTGATGATTCTGTTGTATTTAATGTTTGTTGTAATATTGAAACTCAGGGGAATTATCCACAAGCATGGAAGATAGTGAGGAAGGACGAAGGGCTACTTTTCTAGACTCTTTAATCAGTGCAGATGGTTCAGCTTCAGCTTCTAGTGCTAGTGTTATGTATGATATCCTTCCAGAAAAGGTTCAAGATCTCCATATTGAAGAACCTATAAGTGCAAGTGTTGCTCATATTGATCCAACTGTTCAAAGTAGGTACCTTCACTTCGCTCTTGGTTGCACTGTTGAGAAAACATTTATTTTGATTTTGTTGCTGCTATTGGACCACATCTCATTATATCCATATGTAAAAAAGAGAAGTATATATTCATCAATGAAAATAGTTACTTAAGTCCTTTCTCCTTCTTAATAGTTACCATACACCATCAACAACAGCCAAGGTATCTCATTTGCCACCATGACAATCACACTAATTCCTTGGTCATGCTTGCTTACAATATCCATCTTAACTGGGTTATCATTCCACATAACTCATATGCCTCCCGAGAAGCCAATCACATCAACCCTAGAAAACTGGGGAAAACCCAACGATTTAATAATCGACAGAGCCTTATCCTCACTCACTTGAGGTTCCAAAATCACACACAAACTTACATCATGCACAGATAAAAGAGTCTTTCTTCCTGCACCCTTACATTCCAACACATAATATTCATAGACATTATAAATTAAGCACAAGAGAAAGAACTAACCTTAACTAGTCATCATGTAACGACCCGTCCCGAATTCCGGGATTAGTTTAGTGATTAATCTTGATTAGTGAGGTTGAACGGTGGTTAGTAGGGCGGAATCGGATAAAATGTGCAAAATGACCGTTTTGCCCCTGGTCGTGGGCAAAATGTTGACTTTTTGTTCGGGCGGTCAAATGGACTTTGACCGATGACCGTGACGTAGTTTGGGACGTCACGAGTTCATAGACAGGTGGCACGTTCGATTCCGACATTCGTAGAGAAAGTTATGGTGTTCGGAAGTTGAGGGGTATTTTGGTAATTTGGCATACTAGGGGCCAAATGTTGACTTTTTGACCGGGAGGTCCGATGGACGAGGGCCAAGGACCGTTACGTAGGTATCGTCGATACGAGTCCAACGACAGGCGGCATGCCGAAATCGGAGATCCGACGACGACGTTATGGTCAAGGAAACGAACTAACGAACCGAGGCCGGGATTAAAATAATAATATAATAGTGAATAGTGACCGTTGACCCTACACACCTGGATGAGTGACAAGTGTCACTCATCCCTTGAAATCAGAATCCATGTTTTTGGGGGAGACCTCATGATGATGTTTAATTAGTTTTTAATTAATTAATTAATCTTTTAATTTCCATTAATCTCCATATTTTCCTTAACCGTGTACAACCAAATCCAATACTCTCCCAACCAATTCCTCTTCCATTGCTGAACCTGAGAGTGTGATTTTGTGAGCGTTTTGAGTGTGATTTCAACTGGGTAAACACGAGAGAGTGGCAGTGAGGAGGAACTGAGAATTCGAAAGATTGAGTTTTGGGAGGGAAAATCAAATTGGACGAATTGGGCTGCGACGATCGAATTGAAGCTTGGAAACGTCTTACTGAGGTTGTGACGAGTCGATCCACGTCAAAAACGAGAAGGATTGATGCCGTTTTGGCTCTGATCGAGCTTGGTGACAGAGGAAGAAATCGAGGCTGAGTCGTGGAGTTTGGGGCTGTGATTGACTCAATTGTTGTGGGGAAATGATTTCTCATGATCCCACGATGCTTCTGGGATCATCAATTGAAGGAAAACGTTGGAGAATGGCAGAACTCCATTGTTGAACAGTGACGGTGCTCGAGTTTGAGTCGTGACGTTTGAGCACCGGTTTGATGCAATTGATGTGGGGGAATTGTTCCTCATGGTCCATTGATGCTTCTGGAATCATCAATTGGATGAAACCTGCATCAATTGAGGGAGTTCCATGATTGCACAGTAACCGGGTGTTCTTCGTGGATCATCATCGAATCGTGGGAATCTGGGTAAGGATTTGTGTAATTAAGTTTACAGACTTGTAATTGGACTTAAAACGAAACTAATGGAATGATCAATTGAAGGAATTAGGATCGAATTGACAGGATTGGAACCGGGTTGTGTCGCGGGTGAATTGGACCCGTTTACCAGACAAACGGGTTGGGCTGGTGACACTGTAGCAGGCGCGTGAGTTTCACGCGCAGCCACTCACGGCGGCGCGTGACGGCGCGTGGGCACGGATCTCGAGGTGAGGTCAACATGACTTCTGTCCTATTTAATGTAACGGACATTTTGGAATTGGTTTCGTGTCGATCGGACACCGTCTCGATATTGTTCGGGATGTCCGAAGGTTTTAAATTAAGTTTAAAAATAAGTAAAAATTCGGGAAAATTACGGGACTTTGATAGGATGTTAATGATGAGGTTAGTGACCCTCTAATGTGATTTGGACAGGATTGGGAGTCCCGGTGATAGTGGTGTGGCCCGGGAGGGCCGGTGGCACGCGTATCGAGGCACACGGTTAAAACGGTCTGTGAGTGGACTTTGGTTTTATAAATTCTATGCATGCTTAAATGTTTTATATGGATTATGGTTGTGATTGTGTGATGTTGATTTGGTTGTTGGTAAATTGTACGGTTTCACGTATTTCGAGGCGATTTACGTGCTTGCACGTAAATCGAGGTTTTCCGGTTTTACATGGATTTTCCATATTTATGACTTGGATATAATGTGATGAAATGGTTTTGAAATTGGAAATATGAACTCGGGCTTGAGGCCCACTTGTTTTGGAAATTTTGGACTTGGAGTCCATTTGAGAATCGGGCCGGGGGCCCAGTTGGTTAATGAAATCGGGCCGGGGGCCCAGTTGGTATGAAATCGGGCTGAGACCCATTTGAGTTATGTTATCGGGCCAGGGGCCCAGTTGATTTACGAATTTGGGTCGTGGGCCCAGTGGGTTTATAAGTCGGGCTGCGGGCCCAGTTGGTTTACAAATCGGGCCGTGGGCCCAGTGGTTCATAAAACCGGGCATGAGGCCCAATTGGATTATAATGGTGATTTCGGGTCAGGGACCCTATATTTAATAATTGTGATTTTGGGTCAAGAACCCTAAATGGAATTATGTGGTTTTATGGAAATTTCGGGCAGGGCCCAATGGTAATAATGTGATAAAAGGATTTAATAAAACTGTTTTTCCATATACCATCTGGATACAAGGATATATGATGGTCTCCTCCAGATGTCTGGGACACTGGGGAAGTCACGGTGCATTGCCTGCGAGGGGTCATTATACGGAGCAGCCGGACCGTATGATGACTCAGGAGCAGGATTGCTATGATTGACGTCAGGGACGTCAGACATCAGGGATGTCAGATATATGGACCCGGAGAGACCCCGGGCAGCACGCGTAGCTTATGAAACCGTGAGATATGACGTCAGGGACGTCTAGCGTCTGGGACGCTAAGCATCTGGGATGCTGGTGATGGTAATGGTAAAATATGGATTAATGAATAAAATGGCTTATTGGTTGGATATGTGTTATGTGGTAAAAATGGATTATTGGTTATGAAATGGTATGTTGGGTCAGGGACCCTAAATGGTTTTGGATTTTTGAATTGATGTTCATCTATGGTCGTGGGTGGTGACCCACATGGTTTTAATATGTATGGTGGTGGTATTCCACGGTTTTGGGCTGAGTTCCCACACTTGGTTTTTGGTTAACGGTTTTCGGGCTAAGGCCCTAATGGCTCGGTTGAGCAAACGTTTTGGTTACTGGTTTTTGGTGGCATGCATACGTTTTTATTGGAGGGCATAAATGTCTTATAAATGTATTTGGTAAACTTATTGGTTTTTGTCCACTCACAGCTTTTGGTTTTAATGCCCTTCAGGTTGATTACGGATGCGATTGCAGCAGAGACTGGGACATTGCACACCTCCTCCATCGGTCCTTGCGCACTCTGGATGGCCCGTTTGGGCAGTAGCTCTTGGTTATCCCTTGTCTGACACCCCTTGTTGGACGGGAGCAGGGCACATTCCACGGTAATCCCGGGGGGATTGGGATGGGTCCTGTCACATCATATCTTCCCCATTACCGTGGGAGGCCAAATCTGGAACCTCAGTATGAAAATGATCTGCCGCCCTCAAGTTAGCAGGGTCGTCCTCCCCATGTCGTCCTCCCCATGTCCAGCTACAGCCCACTCCATAGTAACTCACTAACATGTTATTTCATAATTTATTCCTAACGAGACAACCCATTCTCCTTGATATGTCTTATGTTTGGCGATTGACGTCCAAAAAAACCGCCAAAATCCCCCACCATAGTCCCGGTATCTGGAACTAACACAAGTTGCTCACTCCCTTTTCCTTTCTCCCCAGCACATTGACTACCCACCACCTTTTTTTTTGGTGTAGTTCCTACAACAAATCGAATACTCCGCTGACTCAGCATATCACTATTAGTCTGCTGGCTCATCGGTTGCATAATCACCACGAAACTTGGTTTTTGAAAATTTTCAATTTCAGCCAAGGTTTTCTGTGTCCGCCCCATCTTCTTCTTAGCCTCCACAGGATTGCAACTTGTACCTAAGCTCTCCTTCCCTTCACCCTTCTTACCTTAACTCCCTAGTTTCCTAAACTCCTCCACTTTACCAAAACACATTGTTCTCTAACCCTACTATTGTAGCACCCTTTTCAGCAACCTTGTCACTCAATTGATTTTCCAAAACATTGAACCGAGAACCCCCAACCATATTACCACGATTGCCCCCCCCCCCCCCACCCCCACCCCAAAAAAAAAAAAGTTTCCATGTCCCTTATTCTCCTTAGTCTTCATCTCAAGTCTTTGACTCCGCCTTTCCGGGACAATATTCCACGCCCCAAAACCCATGCCAACTTGGTCATCAATGCTTGTTGGCTTGGGAAAATAGAAAATAGTCACCGTCTCCACATTCTGCAGGGTGTTTGGCACCACAGAAGGCATGCCCTTCACTTCTCCACCCCTACCATCATCATCCATGTCACTTATCCTAACCGACTGATGAACGTAGTGATCCTTATAGTACCCCACACCCAAGACAAATATCTGGCAAATTTTAAAAGGACGAGATTTTAGTTTCTTCACCCATTACTCACTAGTCTCTAATCACGCTTATCAGAGTTTTAATTTTTTATTATTTTTTTAATTAGGAAGAGTTTCATCGAAGATTAACTATAGCAAGGGAAAAAATAACAAGTATACTTGTACTTACAAGGACTATAAATATTTTGAAAATCAAGAGATTTTACACTTTTTTTTAATGGGCAGGGTTGCATTTGATCGTCAAAAGGTAAGTTCTAACTGTGTTTGAACGCTGAGAATAGAGTTTTGAATTCTAAATAGTGGATCAATAGAACATGAGAAAAAAATAACTTTTGTTGGCACCTTTCCGATCTACCAACCACCGACTGAACGGTGGACTGTTGGTTGGCACCCATCCATCCATACGCACCTCAGTACACAACACCATCCTACCAAACAAGCTAGCCTTGGTTAGCAGCCTCTACCAAGCTGCCTCCTTTAATTGCCTAAAATCAACAACTTAAGCTAGAACTTGTTTTAGTAACGTCTACACTTTCTTATTTTGACTATTTCAATGTGTGCATGTTAGTTTTTTTCTATTATAACAATTGTGAGAGGGAAACTATATAATTAGCTACAACTTCGTTATTTACAAGAATTAAACTTATAGTTACCTAAAAAAAGTAACATAATTAGATTGTGTTACTATTCACATCGCCATATTTCATTATCAATTTAACCCAAAATTTAGATTTTCATTGAACACAATGTTAGATTTAAACAAAGTAAAAAGTTGTTTAATCCTAAAATGGACCAACGAGCTATAACCTTAATTGATGTTGGAATGGCTTTTTCTCATATACTAGAGAGACTTGCGAGATAATAAAAATACCGCTTCATGTCGATGGGATGCCAGTCGAGCAGATTCCAATGCCTTAGTTAATAAGTAAGTATGGTGGTCTGTCGTGAATTCAACATCATAGAGACAAGAGGAATAGTCACCTTATAAGAAGGTCCCTTTTGTATTTATAGTGATAATGAACATAGTGGTTGAAAACCCTAAAAGTTTGAAATTCAAGTTACTTTCTAATATGTGGACACATATTCCAAGAATTCGGGATGTTTAGAGAATAGCAATGGACTCCCTTTCATGAATTGTGTTTGTATTTTTGTAACACCAATAGAAGTTCCGTTTCAATCTTGATCGCCAAACATAAAGTTAGATATCTAGTAATTTCTCACATATAAAAATAAAAAGTTTATTACTTAAAATGCACACAAAACAAGCCGATTATTCTCAAAATGCACCAGGCACCGAATTTTGACTCAAAATGCTCCAAGAACAGTGGCAAAGTCGAAAATGTTGCACCAACTAACTAACTTCGTTTTAACGTCCATGAGAAGTGAGGGTATCTTTGTCCAAATTGTTATACGTGGATGCAAGGTGGCATTTGTGGGACCTGATTATGGTGGACGTGTAAACTTAGGTAGACATGTCAACGTGTAGAGGTTTTCAATCAAATTTGGGCAAATTGCTACGCTATAATTTGTAAGAAATAGGGGGAAAGAGGTTGAAGACGGATGCAAACTCGAGCAAGACTTTAAGGGTTTTCAACCGGAGTTGTAGGCGATCTCGAATAAGTAGTTGATTTCACTAGGATTGAGTGAAAAGACAAACCCGAGAAACACTGAGTGAATTCAAAAGTTGAGATAACGAACGCGAACTTTCGTGGGGTTGCAAGGGTTATCAATCGAAGTTGTAGGCAAGCTCAAAAAGGTTTTCAATCGAGGTTGCCAGTAGCTCGACGACCCGATGGTGTCTAACCTTATTATGGTAAATTTTCTAACCGATTTTTGGGAAGATGGTTTTGTAAATGACTTTACTTGTTGAATGTGGTTGATAAAGATATAGTTTTGGTAAATTCGAGATAATTGAGTCTTTGTTTATTGATTTTTGGTTGATATAGAGATAGTGTTGGTAAATTCAAGATAGTTGATGCTTTATTTTTTTTCCAAGATAGATGATGCATTATTGACTGATTTGTGGTTGATATAGAGATAGTGTTTGGTTCTTTATAGTATTGAAGTGAATGGGTGTGGGGTTAGAATATTATTTGCATTTATCTTATAGTATGTAGGGTTGTTAAAAGGCGTAAGACCTTGTCAGTTTAAAGGCATAAAGCCTTGTCGGTTTAAAGGCATAAGGCATAAGGCAGTGGAGGGATTTGAATTGAAATGCTTAGTAGGCATGAGGCAATGGTGGGGTGTGTTGACTGGTCTATGTATTGGTTATGTGGTTGAGGTGTTTATGGCTATCATTGTTTAGGGTTTAGTGTATTATGGCTATTATTGTTTAGGGTTTAGTGTAATATGTTTATCATTGTTTACTTCTTCTTATAATGGGCTATCGTTGTAATGTGTTTATAATGTTTACAGATTGGTTATGTGGTTTAGGTGGAATGGTATAATTTACATTGGGTTACATCATGGGGAAAACATCTTAAATAAAACAGGACATTGGACATATGACAGCAGGTCATTGACATGGTATGATTGGTGCTCGTGGGATTACATGTAGTTGATTGCCTTACATGCTCTAGTGAAGGACAACCACTATGCTGCTGGGAAGGTCGAAACCAAGGTAGAATTCTACTTTAAAGATAGAAGACAGATTTTTTAAATTGGGACGGATTACCAACTGTTGGATTTGGTTGGAAGGTCAGCAAAGTCGAAAGAAAAATCACTTCATGTATACTGTAGACATGGTGTGGATGGTGAGGTTAATGAAAAGGTGCCTTTTTCTATTGAGTGTGGGTCTAGTAGTTGGGAAAGAGAACCAGGTTATGAAGAACTGGTTTATGAAGAATCGATTGAAGAAGAACCGGTTCATGAAGAACCAATTGAGGAATAACAGGTTCATGAAGAATCGATTGAGGTAGAACCAGTTCATAAAGAACGAGAACCGATTGAGGATGAACTGGTTCATGAAGAGCTAGTTCATAAAGAACCGAATCATCAAGAACTGGTTATTGGAGACAATAAAGAGGCTCATAAAGAAACAATGACAAGGCAGTCATGAAGGAAAGGAAAAGCCAAACTTATTGTTGAGGATTCTTCAAGTAGTGGCAATGAAGATGATAGTAGTGATGAAACATTTGTTGCAGACTTTGATGAGGAAGCTTTTGGTCAGGATTATGAGGAACCTATAGTGGTTAGTGATGATGTGTTGTTTGGGGCTTTTGGTGCATACCTGGACGATGCCACAAGGCCACAATTAGATGAAGAGGACAATGTCCCTCTTTCACCTAGGATTGACAGTTTCGCTGATCTTAGTGATAAAGAAGAGGATGGGAATATACCTAAGAAGAGGAGTAAAAAGAAACTTGTGCCTAGGTCTAGGGATTATATGCTTGTTTTGTTCATGTGGATTATATGCTATGTTTTGGGTACTTGTGGAATGTATGCTATGCTTGGAATGTGGACATATATGCATGGTTTTGCGAATTTGGACATATATGCTTAGTTTTGAAATATGAAATGTCTGCACACAACAAGTGGACCATAAGAAGGAAACCAAGTTCAAGCATAAGCAAGAACAGAGGAAAGAGAGAGAAGCTGCCAAAGCAGCAAAGGCGGATGAGAAGGTAGACATTCTACTTGTATGCTTGCTGAATATGGATTGTATGCTTATTGTGTTCCTGTGGATTATATGCTATGTTTTGGGTACTTGTGGATTGTATGCTATGCTTGGAATGTGGACATATACACATGGTTTTGTGAATTTGGACAGATATGCTTAATTTTGAAATATGAAATGTATGCTGAATTTGGTGCTGAATTAGGTGCTGAATTAGATCTTGAATTAGCTGCTATTGTGAATTGGATATGCAATTGTTTTGTGACATGGGTGCTGAATTGCATTGTTTTGTGAATTGGCAGATATGCAATTGTTTTGTGACATGGATGCTGAATTGGATTGTTTTCTTGGTTTTTGATTAGGTGTAGAAAGGGAAGGGAATAGTTTATGTTCCAAATGATGCAGTTGAGCCATCCAAACAACCAACTCCACATGCCAAAACTGCCTCATCCCACCAACCACCTCCACCTTTCAAGACTGTCTCCCTCCAACAACCAACTCCACCTCTCACAATTAACTCCTCCCAACAACCAACTCCACCTCTCACAACTGACTCCTCCCAACAACCAACTCCACCTCCCACAACTGACTCCTCATAGTAACCTCCATGACCTCATTAAGTTCCTCTTCCACAACCCCAACCAAAAAACTGAGACTGAAAATGCCAACACAGAGACTTAGGTCTCCTAAGCTATAGCCAATGACAGGGCCCATCCCTAATCCCCCAGGATTAGGGAATAAACCCTGCTCCCGTCTGACTTACGCATGACACGAATGCCAGACTGACGTCTAACCTCCATGTGACACGTAAGTCGGACCAGGGATTCTCGAATCCAGCCATCGGAAAAGGTAACCGGACTTCCCAGAGTGTACCGAACTACTGTGGATCGCGGGTGTGCTGTCTCTGTCTCTCTCGACTAATAGCCCGCACCGCAACAACCTGGAGAGTATCGAAAACACAAAAAGACTGTAAGTGGACAAAAATAAAGAATAAGTTTAAAAACAGTTAACAGAAAACACAATTACATTTATACCTCCGTTTCAAAAACCAATCCATGCATATCCAAGGTATATCATAAAACCATGTACGAAAACCAAACACTGATTCCTTTTCCTCAAATCCCGGGCCTCAGCCCAAAACCATCGAAAACCATTTATTGAAAAGCATACCACATTTCCGTTCATCGAACCTGCTGGATCTATCCGAGTCTTTAAACTCCTGAGTCTTTAAACTCAATCCAGGCCTCAATATAATCCGAGTCTTTAAACTCCCGAGTCTTTAAAATCAACAGGCCTACATGGGAAATATCAATATATCCGAGTCTTTAAACTCCCGAGTCTTTAAACTCAATCCGGGTCTTTAAACCCAATCTGGGCCCGTCCCCCATCAAACATAATCCGGGTCTTTAAACCCAATAACCAGATCCAGCAAATCCAATCCAAAACCGTTTGAAAACCTTTTTCCATTTTCGAATCCGAATCTCATCAGGATCCCGAATCCAAACCCAGAACTCATATCCATCTCCTTTCCAGATCCGAGTCCGCAACCATCATTCCGTAAGCCGGTATCCGGAATAACCATTCCTAACTCAAACCCGGAATCCATTTCAAGTCTCAAATCGAATCCCGAATCGTCATCCGGAAATCCGATTCCAAAACCCGAAATCACATTTCTCAAAACCACCTTTCTGAACTGGGCCTCTAAGCCCGAAAACACTTTCCACTTTCCTTTTACTTTCTTTGAAATCAAATCGTATTTCAAATCCCGAAATCAAATCATTAAAACCAGGTTCAAATCACAATATTCAAAACTTATCGTAAAACGTGAATTTCCGTAATTTCCTCGAAAAACGTGTAAAAACCATAAACCATCACAATCATAAATCAAATCATAGAATCAAGTATAGAAAACATATAAAAACATATATGCATGCATCAAGAGTTAGAAAGCAAAGTCCACTCACAGACCATTCCGACGTCGCCTCGATACGCGCGCACTTACGTTGTCCCCGGCCATTCCGCTACCCTCAGTTTTCCCGAACATGTCTAAAGCCCAGAACGAGGTTACTAACGACTTCACAAATGTCTTACTCAAGTCCCATAATTTTCCCGAACTTCTAAGCGTACTTTAAATGGAACCATAAACCTTCGATCTCGTAGAACTAATCCGAAACAACGTCCGATCGTCCCGAAACTAGTCCCAAAAGATTCGTTACAACGATTAGACTAAAAACCTAATTGACGACTTCCCCGAAAACCTCCCCACGCGCCCTCACGCGCCGCCCAAAGGGGCTGCGTGTGGGCTTCACGCCCCTGCACACAAGGTCATCTTCAACCTCTGGCCAGCCGGTTCAACTGAACCGAACCGGCGTGACCGGTTCTCCCTCAATTCCTACTCAATTTCAGTCCTTTCAATCCCATTAGTTTCGTCCCCTTCCTAGCAACCATTCCCCCTAATCAAAGCACAACACCACGACCTCTAACCTACCTCCCAAGCTCAACACAGCAACCCCGTTTGAATCCCCTGTTTCAGTTCTCAGCCCACCGTGCAATCCCCCGTCACGGTTTCGAACCCTAGAGGCTCCTAGGGACCTACTGAACTCATTAGAACTCACCAGATACCTCGACTCAGCCCCAAACCTCACGACTTCCAATTTGAAATTGAACGGCAAAACAAAGCATATAAACGGATTGGAGAAATTACCTGTGCTCAGGTCGCCACCGTGAGCTCCGCCGTGCCTACTCGACTCCCCTCAGGCCTCTCAACACCACCACGGGTTCAATTTGATGGTTTGGTCACTGGAAGTGCACAACCGTGCACGGTGGTCCTCTGTCCTGTTCTTCCTGGTTTTCCTCGCGGTCCCTAAGTCCCTCACACTCTCACCACCTCCCCAGATCACTCACCAGCCTCTCACTTAGTCTTTACCCACTCACCCGATCACAAGAACACACAAACACACACTAAAACCCGATCAATTCCTCCCTCAATCTCACTCTTTATTTTTCCTCTTCGAACAAACACGATACACACACATATAATTGCATCGTGCACCTTAGAATCCACTACACACACCCCACGTGTCCACAATCCCATGGTCCCATCTCAAAATATCCAATCACACACTGCACACTTGTCCTCATCTCCTTTGCACAAATCCCAAGGCACCAAAAAGACCAAAATGCCCCTGTGAGTCAAAATTACCATTTTTCCCTCCAACTTCCTAGACCCATAACTTAACTGTCCGACGTCCGATGACAGCGTGCCGCCTGTCGTTGTACTCAAAACGTCGAGACCTATCTAACGGTCTTCGGTCTACGTGAAAATTAGGAGTTCAGCAAAAAGTCAACATTTTCTCTTTATTTAACCAAAATTACGGTAACGCCCTTAACCTTCCGAACACCATAACTTTTTCTCCGATTGTCCAAATCGAACGTGACACCTGTCTACGGACTCGTGACGTCCCAAACTACGTCACAGTCATCGGTCAATGCCCAATTGACAGTCCGAACTAAAAGTCAACAATTTGCCCAACTTCCACAAATCTCCAACTAACCACCAATTAACTCAACTAATCCGTCACTAATCACTTCGCTAATCCCGACTCCCGAGACGGGTCGTTACAGCCAAAGCCAAAACTGCAGGCACATCCAAAGTCAAGTAAGAAGGATTAGCAGAAAAGGGCAAAGGAATTGTTGCCCGAGTGGAACTATTACTAGAATCGTAGTAGTTAGGCTAATCTTTTTTGTTGTCTAATGTTAGCATTTGGAAACTTTGGTCCCTTACATAGCTTTTGTAGTTTGGAAAGCCTAATTTTAGTGTAATGGAGACTTTTTAAGTCTAATGCCTCCATTTTTAACTCATTGGAGGTTGATGGTTGTAGGTTTTGAAATGGTGTTTTTGAGACACAAACAATGCATCATTTTGTAATGAGCTTTTTGTAATGGTCCAAAGGTGAAATAGGATTTATGCTCACTTTATTTTCAAAGTGTTATTGATACATCCCGTACTGGAAATACAAATTGGAAATTTAGGAAATTTACCTTTTTACCCAATTAAACTATTTGGATTTTTATTTGGGCCTGTGTAGAATTAATTAACGAACTTGGCCCTAGAGAATCTCAGTTCCGGGGGTCCAACCCCATAACACAAATTGTCTTCCTTGTTGGGTCTTAATAAATCCTGGTAGGAAACCCAAGCCCACTAATAATTAGCCGTAGAATCTGCTTAGTTTAGTGGCTGGTTGAACGTATTCTAATTAACCCAATGACCAATCCACAAGGCCCACTCTTAAAACCAGCCCAAGAACCCAAAGGCCATTTGTATCCCTTGTCCATGTTCCTAAAATTTTGATGCCTTCGTACGACATCCCTTCTTCCTCACCGGAATCCCCTTGCTCAGACAAAAACACACGACCATCTTCATGTTGTTGCCCTCATCACTTTGTGATCATGACCACTATTCTCTAATTCTCACCTCAATCATCATCAAGATATTGCTCGAGGGAAGGAGCCCCATCGACGACGGTGAAATTGTCAATCCCTGTTATTGTGACCAATGTTGATTGAAACAGAGCTCCTATTCATCATATTTCCATCATCCAACACCCTACGACTCATGTGGACATCTCGACGCACTAAGGTAGGCTTCGTCGTCATAGGTCGGCGACAGACCCGAATCAGACCCGCATGAGCTTGAAGTTTCAATAAGGTAAACCAACATTCTCCATAGTGTGTTTTAGCTTCCCTAGTTCGCAGAGATCGTTCTAAACCCATTGCATGTTTGATTTGAGGTGTAGAATCATGATAGCAAAGAAGAACCCGAAAACCTGACTTAGACTCGTTCCAGACCCAACATCGACCCGATGGGATTTCAGAGATTTTCAGGGATATTCTAACTCCCTTTATTAGACCATTGGAATCCCCTTTTCGATATCCTTCTAGTGAGATATTTTCATATGGTTTCTGATACACGCACGCCGGCAACGACGACGGTCGGAAATCGCGGGCAACTGGAAACTAGGTTGCCCTGCAACATCCCTCAAGTAACTTCCTTGAAACCTTAACCTTCACCATCTACTCCGTCTAATTGAGAGGAACATAACCACGTGTTTGCATGTTGTTTGGGTGAGTGAACGACGAAGAAGGACCTCGCTAGAATACGCAGAAAAATCTAGATTTATTGATTACTCACATTGAATAGATGTAGATGGGTGGGTTGCATGTTGGATTTGAGTTGGAATTGAGAGAAAAACCTCGTCGGAATTTAAGGATTTTTCCGGCGAAAATCCCAGATTCTGACCACCGTGGATGGTGGAGCTAGCGGTGGTCCGACCGTTGTCTACGTCGGAGCTTCAGCGATGATAGTTAATTGACATTAGTAATAACAGATGACTAACGGCGTCTAACGGATGAAATATTCTATGGAATATTCCTGCGTGTGTGAGCCGCATGCGTGGAATAATGACGCGTGCGTGTAGGCGTGTGGCCACGCGTGGTTGGCCCGTGTGGACTCATGCTAGCGCGTAGCGGCACGTGGGTCACCTTCTTGAGCCCAGGATGGCACGTGGTGGTGCGTGAGGCCTTTCTCTGGCCCACAGCAGCGCGTGGGAACTGATTCAGACCATTTTAAGCTATTTTGAATAGTTTTTTAACCCTAAAAAGGCACGTAGAGCCAATTTTTCTTATCCAACAGCGTATGGTCACTGTTTTCTAGGGTCCCGGCCATTCGTAAACTTTTATAGGACTTCGGTAAGTATTTCTAAGAATCATTTTGGACTACCCTTAAGGGGTTTAACCTATGGAATGAACGTTGAGGTGATTTTAACCCTTGTGATTGGTCTCCTTAGGGATGGACCGAGTTTGGAGCTTATGAGTGGGTTGATTTGTTGGGTGATCTGACTCCCCAACCAGTGTGAGTGGACCCCCTTCCCTAAGCTAGTGTTTATACTATTTATTACTCGCACGTTTTACAATGTTACACATTATTGAGCATGCATGATTTACTTGTGATAGTTGTGACATATGATCATGAGGAAGTGTGACTGTGCATATCCGATCATGTTTATCTACGACAATATGGTAAGTGCGCATAGTTGCATGTATCGAGTCACATATTGTATTGCATGAGAGTCCCCGGGGCATTGACGAGATTGAGATAAAGATAGAACCCACTTAGGAGTTGCTGGTATCTAGTACCCATCTGTAGGTCACAGACCAGTCCTCCACGTGATCACCCACATGCGATGCTCACTATGCTAGTTAAAAACGCGTCAGTCCTGTCCCCGAGCTCTAGGGGATTTGAGGTGACGATGCTTAGCACCCAATCCACCATGTGGTCGAGGTACACAGGCAAGTTACCTAATTGTGTTACGAGTATGAGACTCGATGTGAGTCAAGAGCAATTTGATGTGGGTTGATATTGTGACATATTCATGATTTTTGCATGGCTCATTTGTGCATATTGGTTTAATTACTATTTTATGATGGATATTATGTTCCTCATATTACGTGCAAGTATGTTGTAAATGTTTTTGGGTTTTATACTAAAACGATGGGTTAAATGTTGCTTATTGAAAATAGTTTTACACTGAAATAATAACTCCACTTACCCTTTTTTGTTTTAAACCCCTCAGGTTAATGTGGCACGCGCGCACTTCGAGGAGTTTGATTGCTGCTCTAACACTTACTCCCGGGGCGGAGTAAATTTGATGGTAAGAACGGGTATTGGTAGGTAATGTCGTAGTGTATGATCATCAATTCATTTCGTCCATGCTCTAAACTTCCGCTGTTGGGTGAAATATGCTCGGTTTTCACCAGGTAGGTTTCACCCAACTCTTTTAAACGCGTCGATTTAACTTAAATGGTTTCGTCATCTGGACATCATCGTTCAGATTTCGGCCAGCATGCCTCGACCTTCGTGCCATAAATGGACTTTCCGGGTCGGGGTGTGTCAGTTATGGTCAAATTTTATGTTTCCTTTAAGGCTTTAATACACAAGGTGTTTTGGTCAAGTTTTATGCTTCCTTTAAGGCTTTAATACTCAACATGCTATGGTCAATTTACATGCTCAATCATTTTATGCTCTGACATACTCTCAAACATACATCAAAAGTCGCAAAGACCATTTTCATTACATTGAAAAAAAAAAAGAATGAATCCATTAAACATACATCTTAGTACAAGCTTGACCATCCATTGCACAAACTATTCTAACTTACGGTTTGCACCTTCCACATATATGATTCCAACACATACAAGGCAAACAAACATAAGACCAATCCTAAGCTTAAAAACCTTCCTTTTCTCAATCAACAATTGATCCTCTCCCCTATCAAGCTTCCTTAGCAAACCGGGAATTATTATCGTTGACATTTTACACATCTTCGAATCTAACCATTCCCAAAAATCACAGCCTTTGCCACAACTTCTGTAACCCCTAACATGCATTATCAAACCGATTTTCATTTGCATACGTACAAATCAAATTGAAATTTCAAATCAAT
Organism: Prinsepia uniflora; assembly: GCA_032719365.1. Taxonomy (NCBI): domain Eukaryota; kingdom Viridiplantae; phylum Streptophyta; class Magnoliopsida; order Rosales; family Rosaceae; genus Prinsepia; species Prinsepia uniflora. Next base: position 58,880,006 of record CM064872.1, read on the forward strand.
TTTTATCAATTTTTCCAACTCATACTTGTTTCAAACATATCAGCATCAACCTTACCACAAATCCAACTTTCTTAGCTAAAAACCCCAATTTAACCAATGTTTTGAATCATAGCTCAAATCCCTAATCAAAACCCTAAATTGAAAATTAGAATCATAGCTGCAGCAACCTTACCACAAACCCAACATACAACCGAAAATTTGAAACCACCAATTCGAAAATTTGAATCATAGCGCAACCACCTAAACCCTAAAAAAAAATTGAAACCACCAATTAAAACATTTGAATTTGAAAATTTGAATCCAAGCCCAACCACCTAAACCCTAAATCAAAAATTTGAAACCACCAATTCGAAAATTTGAATCATAGCCCACCTAAACCCCAAACCAAAAATTTGAAACCACCAATTAGAAAATTTGAATCATAGCTCAACCACCTAAACCCTAAACCGAATAAGAAACCTAGAAACACATCAATTTTTTCATAACCAAATCAGTTTAAACTCACAACCAAATCAGAAATTTTCTCTACCCGACCATCTGGACAAACAAGAAATCTCCTCCTTGGGTTTTCATTGGTCCATGAGGTATTGATTGTAGCAACCTTCCCACAAAGGCATCTTCGCTGCTCCTCCCACCCTCCACTCTCTTCCATATCTCGACCTCCCTACCTCGCTGCAACTCCATTCCTTCTCAATTCTACCTGACCATTTCATTCTTACTCGACCATTGTAGCAACTTTACCAGACCATTTGCTTCTTACTCAACCTCCCTACCTCGCTGCAATCTCTATTACTCCTCCTTCAAAATATGACTAAAATACACACCTAAATACTTCCACGTAGATGACACATATGCACTCCTCTGGACGTTAAAACGGAGGTAGTTAGTTGGTGCAACGGTTTTGATATTGCTACCGCTCTGGAGTATTTTGAGTCAAAATTTGGTTCTGAGTATATTTTGAGAATCATTAACTATTGTTCTAGGTGCATTTTAAGTGATAATTCAAAATAAAATATATTTGTCCCATCCATCCGAGGCTCAGCCTGAAATCACTGGAACAGCCCCCTAGACTCAAATATACACTTCCATACCATTTCAGGCTTCATTTTTTTTAACACACAGACACTTCCTCGTCCTCGCTGCTTCCAGGCTCTGCAGCGGCAGCAGCATGGCCTTACTCTCTCTCCCACGCCTCCTTACTCTCCTCTCCCTCCTCCTCTCTCCCTTCCTCCTCTCCCATCTCTCCTCCTCCACCGCCGTCCTCGTCGATTCCCACTTCGAAGGCTTCGATGAGCCCGATGACGTCGACGATGCCGATGACGACGACTCCTCACTTCCTATTACCACTCTCAACCGTCGAACCCAGACAACCCTCACTACCCCCTCCCAACCCGACCCACCTCCCTCCTCGGATTACTCCCAACCCGAAACGGATCCCAATTCAATTCCCACTTCGGAATCGCCGTCAACCGATCTTCCTAAGCCCTCCTCCACCAACTTCGAGTACTGGGATGAAGACGAGTTTGAAGGCGTGCCCATCCAATCTCAGCAACCAGAACAACAACAACAACAACAGAAGCAGCAACAGCAACCGCCCCTCGATAACCCCACAATCACTGAAAATGACACTCACTCCTCCGATTCCGATCCCAAACTCTCCACCGACCCCAAGCCCCCAGCGGGTCGAAGATCGTTCGTGGTCGAGATCGCTTGCGGAGTGTTCCTGATCGTGTTCCTCATCAACTACTTCACTGGAAAGCGGGTGAACGAGACTATCGCCCTAGCTTGGGCGACAAAGTTCGCAACAAAAGACTCCATTTTCGAGAAGAACTTCAGCCTTTTGGGCGTCGGAGATGGCGGGGATGGTGACGACTCGCCCTTACTCTTGAAAGAAGGGCAGAACGTGTTCAAATTCTATGCAAGTGGGCGGAGATGCTGCCAGGGGCTTTTAGCTACGATGGAGCTCAAGAGCCGCCACGATTTGATCTCCTCAATTTTCAACATAGTGGTGCCCAATAAAGACGAGATTAATCTCGAGGTCTATATGAATGATGATTGCATGGACCACGTAGTTTTTGCTGTGGCCAGGAAGAAGGCGGCCAAAGCAATGCAGAAGGAGGTTAGGGACTTGCAGAAGTTCGCTGGCATAGTATCCCCGCCGACTGGAAGAAAGTGGGTTGCTGAGGACTTGGCCGTTATCTCTGAGTCGAAGGAGGTGGCTGGCGATTTGATCACTGAAGCTGTGCTTGATCAGGTTGGTTGATTTTCTTATTGAAATTTTGGCACCGTTCTGATTTATCTGTTTTATGGTTGCATTAAGATTAGATTTTATTTATTTTTTGTTGGGTGTTCCCTCTTATTTGTTTGCAATTAGTGTTTGTTTAGGCTTTTGATTGTATGGACTTTATTTGATACGTGATTATGTGTTTGAATGTATGCTGTAAAGGCTACATCAGAAATTTGGATCGCAGGTTTATGAGTTGTCAATAGTTTTAATCTTCGCACTCTTTCAATCCTCATCAATAAAATATATAAATCAAAGTTTGGGAAGAATCAAAGATTGAATTAGAAATTTGAATGGATGGTTTTGAAGGTTTACAATTTATGGTAGCGAGTGATAAGGACGAGAGGATAGAAAATTCATACCATAGTTTCATAAATTATTCAAATGAAAACTCTTTGAAATAAAACAAAAGCTTTTGAAATCATTACAAATCAGTAATAAAAATAATACAAAATCTAGATGAAAACTCCTTGAAATCAAGAAAAAACATATCTGTTGAAACCCAACAGATTTCAAACCCATTAAAATCATTTAAAACCCATCAAAATCTAAATTGAATGCACCCTCTTTATTTATGTTTTGTTGGGTTTGCCCTCTTTTTTGTTTGCAATGAGTGTTTGTTTAGGCTTTTGATTGTATGGACTTTATTTGATACGTGATTATGTGTTTGAATGTAGGTTGTAAAGGCTGCATGCACTAACGATGTAGTAATGAGATTCTGTTTTACTGCAATGATATTGATGAACCCAATATAAACCTAAGGGAAATGGCCAAACATAGGGTTTAAGCGCCGATTCAACCAGTGAATAATTAAATACTCTAAAAGTTAAAAGTACATCGTGAATTTTTTTCAGTTTAAAGATTTTCAAAAACTTTGTTCTCTGCATTTGTCTTTTATCTGTTGTATGGCCGTAACGGTAGATATCATACCTAGAGCTGATACGGTGTTGCGTTTGAGTAAATTATGGCCGCTGCAAATTTTATCTCCATGCAGATGTGAAATTTGTGTATTACTGGACAATAGTCTCATCCCTTGTCAGACTAAAAAATATTTGAGATGTTAAATGATCTTCTATCCTTTTAACCTAACCGGGGCGGGCATAAACTGGTCCCTTGTTTAAGTTTGGTCTGCTGCCTGCCAGCTTTTCAAACTGTTTTAATTTAGCAGCGGATGAGAGATGTCTGCAAGTAATGTGCAACCCTTCCTTTGCATTTGAGAATTCTGCGTTGTTTTTAGTCACAGACTCACAGTATGTTTGTCACTACGTACTACTTCGAACTTTATTTGCAATCTAGGGTATATCTCTTATCGGTACCTTTGTAGGAGAGGCTGTGAGAATGATATACCACCTTTTCTCTCTTACCAAATTGTCAAATTTTGTTACTTTTATTTTATGTCTGCCGATTTGCTCCACGCAGATTTTAAATAATAAAAGGAAGAGTAGAACACAGCTAAGCTCTTCCCTTCAACAAGTCAATCGCCTATACTAACATATTTTTAGCCCAAGATCCTATTCAATCTTCTTGATTGCAGGACATTGAATCTGGATTTACTTTGAATCTATAAGTGAGTCTTGGTCAGACAAGATTACAGGCCAGGGTCTCTAGATGATTGCCAGTTTCATTGCCATACCTAGCTTCATGCAGCTAGGATAAATGGGGTCTTTGTTACATATTTCTGGTCCTTTTTTTTTTCCTTGTGTTACTATTGACTTCTATGTATTTTATCGGATGTCCGGGTCTCTTGGGAATTGAAAATCATATTCAACCATATCATAATGCTCTTGATTCCAGACTTGCACTGTTATACCGTACCTGGGTAAAGGTTGAAACTTTTGTAATTGTATAGCCCCCATATTGAAGCATCTGTTATTTGCAGGTTTTTGGTGAGAAAGCCTTTCAGAAATTTGGAAAGGGGTTCATCTACATGCATTTTTCAGATCAGCATCCAGGCACACACAAGAAGATGCTATTGTTTAAGTTTGCCCTACCAGATGCCAATAACATGGCTGATATTACTCGTTTGGTGGCTCTGGTACCTTACTATATTGATCTGATTGGGCGCTACAAGCTAAGTAGTCAGGTGGGTCAGCCTCCACTTATATTGTTGAATGATGTTTAGAACAAAAGTTTCCCGGCCCTTAGATCTTATTTTGTATTCCTGATATGTGCAAACGCAGGCTAGATCCAAGACAGAAGCAATAAGGTCAAAGTCTGCCCAAGAGGCGTTCAAGGAACTCCAAAATGCCAGGCAAGAAGCCTTGCAACGAAAGAAGGCGGAGAGGAAAAAGATGATGGAGGAGGCAGAAGCTAAGCTCAGTGCAGAGAGTATTCGCAAGAAAGAAGCAAAAGAGCGTGCTCGTCAGATGAAGAAGGCCATGCCCAAAATTAAAATGACCCGTGCTAGCTAGTCCTTTGATTTTCCTTGTCGTCGGTTCTTCTTCATCTTCATTTAGCATCTCTCATGATATTAGTTGAGTCTTGGCTCTTGCCTGCCGTAAGTTTTAGGGGTGGGCATATAGAACCGAAAAATCGAAATTATACCGTTCCAGATTAGTTTAAACTGAAAAAAATACTGAATAGTAAAATCGATGTGATGATTGGTATGATACCAAATTCAAGTCGGTACGGTTTCGGTTGGTTTCGAGATTTTGAAAAATCGTCTTATACCAATATTGAATTGAATTAGCATTTTTTTTAAATAACTAAAACTATTTTTGGGTTGATATAGCAATCATTTATTAAAAATTATTATGAATTCTCTTGGCATAATGGTAATAAATTTATCTAATTAAAATTAGTTTGTCTACTATATTTGAAAATAGTCTTGTTGGACTACATTAGAAATTATTTTTCTTAACCTAAATACTAGCAACAGTAATAGTCACATAAAGAGTTGACATCATAATTCCTCATTAATAGTGGAAACCAAAAAAAAATTGTTAATCGAGTATTTGTTATATTATAAACCATAATTCCTCATTAGCATTCACTTAAATTCTAAATCCATAAAATTTTGGTTCAAATTCGAAACCGTATCGAAATCATACCGAATTTAATCGGTATGGTACAATCCGATATTAATTTCAAATTGTAAAATACTGAATCGTACCGAACCGATTAAAATTAAATGGTATAATTTCGATCTCACCAAATATCATACTATATCAAACCGTGCCTAACCTACTAAGTTTTTATTCCAAAACAAACCCTTGCAGCTGCGTACTGTAACTGTCTGAATTAGTTCGTCTCTAATAGCAGTAGGTTTTGATCCGATCAAAAAAAATAGTAGTAGGTTTTGAATGTATTAATATTTCATGCTCTCCTGCGATTTGTTTGTCGACATTTTCCAAAGCCATTTGTGCGTTTCTAGTGTAACTAAGTTCATTGGCTGTAGGGACCATGTCACAAGGGTATTTCAGTCCTGTAATTTCATTTTTTTTTTTACTTTTTTTGTAGGAAAGGAATTACTTTTTGTAAAATATGATCTTCTGAATTTATACGATTATTTGCTAATGCACTTTCCTATAGCATGAAGGGACGCTGTGAAATTATAAGGAATTTGTGCATACAATTGAAACTAGGAGTCCCTTTGTTGGGAAATTAGGAGATATTTTAGTTTTTGGGGAATTGATAAAAATAGGTGGTTTGTCAAAAATTTATTCAAAAATAGAAATATCAAATTTTTTTTATAGAACTACACATTATATTTATGTACATTATAATAATTCTATTCTCACCATCTTACAAAAGAGGAGGCCAAGCGAGTTCCTCCGAGTGTGACTTGAAATTTTTTCCTCCTAAATCTTGCTACTTAGGCACCTAACATTTGAGAGAGCACTCATCTTCACATTGCTCTCATCTTCTTCCTTCCCTCATCTTCTCATCGCTCTCATCTTCTCATCGCTCTCATCTTCTTAGCGCTCTTATTTTCTCATCGCTCCCATCTTCTCATCGCTTTTGGTCATCATCACCTATGAACCAATTAGTTCATCTTTCATCTTTCTATGTCTCTAGTTTTTGTCTTAATCAACATTTTGTGTGTTTTGTGTTTGATGATTTTGTTTATATATGTGTTGGGCATTCAAAAAATTAAAGCAAATAATCAATTAGGGAGTGAGTAAGATGAATTTGCAGGTGTGAGGTTAGGAAGATGATGCTGGGTTGGAGGCTATAGAAATCATTTTCGAATCTGCGGATCTAATATGAGAATAGATCTAATCTCATAATGTCTCAATAGTCCAGTCGTCTTATAAGGCGCCTATAGTCGAGTAGTCCTTTAGTGTGCCCTTATGAGCATGTAGTCCTATAATGCCCCAATAGTCCTCTAGTCCTATAGTGCCCCTATAATCAAATAGATCGATACCGCCCTTATGGTCCTGTTGTCTTATATAGCACTAATAGTCCTACAGTGCCCCTATAGTCCTATAGTCTTATAGTGCTCGAATGTTCATGCAATCTACTTTAAGTACTGTATTGAAATTTAATTTGAATGTAATAAATGTTAGTGTATGAAATTTCAGAAATGAAATCGGTTGCAATTATGATTTGTTTCAACGGAAAATGGTTGAGGTCTTGAAATAATTAAATGTATGAAGGGGGCGATATGAAAGACATTATAGTACCAAGATCTATAATGTTTACTGACCTTATAAATTGCGCTCGCCTTATTTCCCAACCAAACAATCATGCTAAAATACTCAGTTTGAAGTTCTCAGTCCCTGTAACATACATTGACTACAAGCATGTTAAAATTTCAGATGATGATGTCCAACATTTCTTGAGGTACTCAATTAAGACCATAGAATCCAAAGTTATGCTCGTACTAGTTGGTAGAGAAGAAACAGAAGTGGAAAGTGGTAGAGGGATGAATTTGAAGAGGACGAGGGAAAGTGGTCATTTAGCTCCAAATGCAACTAGCATAGATGAGAGTAGTCAAGTTAATTATCCACAAGAATACGAATGTAATTCAACATCAAAGATAGAAGCTTGGGGATAATTCCATAAAAATGATTGATTTTGACGGACTTCTTGACAATGATGCAGAAGGTTTCGATGTACAAAGGGACTTAGTGGACAGGCAGTATTCATCTCCATTGAAGCATGAAGATGCGACATTATCTTAAAGTTCTATTCTAGAAAATGGAAGACAAGAATCGAAGTAGCATACAACTAATTTGGAGTTCATGAATGAAGAAGAAGACAATTGTGATAATGGATACCCAACAGTAAATTGGTCTTTAGGGTTAGTAGTGGGTAAAATGTTTTCATCAAAGAAAGCGTTGAAAAAGGAGTAATAGCTAGCAGCAATTAGAGGTCACTTTGAGTACAAAGTTACTCATTCCTTCAAGGGCCGATTGAGGGTTTATTGTTTATAGACTAGGTGTCGCGTGTTCGTACACATCGGATTAGGGACAAAAACTTCACAATTTCCAAATACAATTCATTTTATGAATGTGATCTTCAGTTTTTAAATGACAGCCATCGTGAAGCATTTGTAGCCTTAATTGGAGATTCTTTCAAAATGAAGCTTAAGGATTCACGCAAATATATACATGTTGAATGACTTAAGGATGGATGTGAACATAACCTTGGTGTTAGAGTTAATTAGGGCAAAGGAATTGACTTTAGAGTTAATTATGGGGTCACGAGAAGACTAGTACACACTTCTACCTGATTATTGTTATTAATTGGAACGAATAAATACGAGCACGAAGACACACATCCAAACTGATAAACAAAAAAACAATTTCTTATATTTTTTATGGCAATTGATGCATGTGTAAAAGAGTTTTGGTCTTCAATGCGACTGGTTATTGTTGTTAACGGGCCTTATTTGAAGTGCAAGTATAAGGGTGTATTTTTTGTTGCAACACTTTCAATGATAATCACAACATTTATCCCCATGCATTTAGAATTTGGGATTTGGATACGAATACTTCATTGGAGTGATTTTTCAGTAAATTTCTACCTACCTTTGGTGAGAGTTCAAATCTTGTTACCATTTCTGATAGGAATATAAGCATTGTGAATGTGTTGATGATAAAATTTCCTTTCATAGAACATGTTTTCTATTTCTACTATATGAGGACTTTTGTCAATTGAAAATGAAGGATGAATTGCTGATGTATTTTGAGCAAGCTGCAAAATCTTATCATATTGCTAAATTTGATCGTTATTTCCGAAAGATTGCAGCAAACCCAAGAGTAGACAAATATCTTAAAGAAGCAGGTTTTCAAAGGTGGTCAAAGGCTTATATGGATGGGCGTCGTTACAACGACGTGACAACTAACATTGCTGAATCTGTGAACTCTGTTCTTCGATGTGCGAGTATTCTTCTAGTAGTACATTTGATAGATAAGACTGTTAATGTTCTTGTGAAGTGGTTTAGAAAATGTTGTGATTTGACTATAAAGTATACTACTATTATGTGCCCTATTTTGTGGGAAAGAAGTTGAGAACTAGAGTTGAGGATGCTGCTAGAATGAAGGTCATCAGGCTGAATCAAAATATAACATTCTGGATGGGGATTTTATAATGACCCGGACTTTCATTGAGGTAAAATCGGAAAAGAAAATTGGAATTTATCATTTTTCCATGAAAGTCAAAGTCAAAGGGTTGACTTTAACTAAGGGCAAATTGTTGAGTTTTTAATCGGGAAGGTTTCTAGCGATTCCGAAAACACCATTAGGAAGGTTTCGGCCTCCCAAGTACGTCGGCATGCGGCATGCCAGAAATGGGATTTGGATGGGTTCGTTTTGGGTATGAGATGTGTAAAGGCATTTTGGTCATTTTTTTAATGGAGGGCATTTTCGTAATTTTACTTTTGGGATATTTTTGGTGGCTGAATTGGGGTCTGACACATGTCCTTATCCCTTTGCTCTTTGTGCCACCGTCCTTGTATGGCTGTGTGTGAGTTAGTATATGTGAGTTTGTGGGTGTGTGTGTTTTTGTGCTCTCGGCCATGAAAAGAAAAAGGGGAATTAGAGAAACCAAGAGAAGGAGAGAAGCAAAGGAGAAGGAAGATAGGAGAGTGAGACATGATATAGGTTTTGAAACAGAAAAAGGAGGAGGTTTCAGGCTCATACCGTAAGAAAGAGATGAAAACCCCGAGATGGTGTTTTGGGTTGGAAGTTGCACAATCATGTTTTAGTTCAGAAGCTTGGAAACAAGCTTGTTTTCTACTCCCATGTGATCCTGCGACCGTAATAAGGTCCCTAGTTGGTGGTTTTGAATGTTGGAAGTGCCCAGAACCGAAGAGCAAACTTTTGAAGGAAAGGGGTGAGTATGGTTCCTTTTTTATCGATCGTTTTCCCTGATTTTTGAGACCATATCCATTGTTGGGTTAGTTTAGAGTATGTTGGTCAGAACAGATTAGAAAATGAGTTAGAAACGAGGGAGAACAAGTTGGGTCGGGTTTCCGGGTCAGGCGTTTGAGTTGCAGGAAAACGAATCGAGAGGAGGTTGAAGACGATGCTACAATGCAGGTGTGTGGCTCCCACACGTAGCCACTTTGGGTGGCGCGTGGGGTCCGTGCGGGGGAATTTTGAGAAACGGTCAACACACTTTTTGATGTAATCATTGTAACGAACATTTTGGTATAGGTTTTGAGGCAATCAGACACTGTCTCGGGGTATTTTTGGGTGTCCGAAGCATATGTTTAATATTTAAAAATTAATAGAATTTTTTTTTTTGGGAGTTAGGGTTTGTGTCAGGAGGTTACCGAAAGGTTAAAGGTTCGGGAAACCTTAATAACTTCATATTGTGCTATTGGACAGGAGACGGAACCCCTGGGATTGACAAGGAACGCGCTTAAGTGACGAAATTGCAATGTGAGTGGACGTTTTATTTTATTAAAATATTGTTCATGTATGTTTATGAGTTTAAAATTTTTCTTATGTGTTTTGATGATAATTATGTGATTGCGCATTTTATTGGAATTTCGAACAATTTTATGAATATTTAATTACGTGGTTTTCGAAGATTTTCGTGAACTCTGATTGAAATATGATCTTTTGAGTTTGAGCATGCGTTGTGATTGAATGGAGTTGATTATTGAATGATGGGTGATTTCATATGAAATTGGATGGTTTTGGAAACCCCTTGAGGGCTCGTTTTATGATGCGCCTTTGATTGGTCTTTTCTTGGTTTTTTACTTTAATTCTAGATTTGGGCTGAACAAGATTTGATTGATGAAATAAAGAGGGTTTTATATGATTCTCTGGATAGTTCTACGAAATTTGGCCTTAGTGGTACGTTTTACGGGCAATGACATGTTAAGCTGTATTTGGGGCTTGGGCCTGAGAATCTGTGGTTGATGTGATATGTTGTGATGAGAATATGTGTTTCTTGACATGTGTGATAGATGTGTGTATGTACTTTTTGGTAATGGTGATGTGATAATTGTGCTTTGGACTTGGTTATGTGATAATGCTTGTTAGATGTGGGTCTCAACCGTCGATCTGAGGGCTCCAGATCCTAAGGCTAGTGATGATGATTATGATGCTGATATGGTCTCATTTGGAGATAACCTGGTATTGCGTTGTTGTGATGACTCAGATGTCGAGCAGGGCTCCAGTTCCTGAGTCTGTGTCACTCGGACATCGAGCAGGGCTCCAGTTCCCGAGTATATTGTCTACCGATAGTGCACTTGTGATGTATTGACTGATATGGTGATTGATGTGGCACACATGATGATTGCTCTTGTGCTTGTGCATCGATGTTGAGTGTTTGTTGTAAACTTGTAATGTGCCTGCCAGTGGGGCAGTGGTTTGATGTTTGATATTGTGAGTCGATAATGGATTAGCCGTGAAATGTATGGATTGATGTGACAAGAAATGTGGTTTGGTTATGTGAATTTGATGTGATAGATTCATATGTTATGACGTGTTCATATCTCGTGGTTCAACAGATTTGCATGCATGGTTTTGGGAAAACGGAGGGTCAATACCGGTTGTTTTCAAATTATATTTTTACACTATTTCTTTTTGTCCACTCACACGTTTTCTTGGTTTTGTAACCCTTCAGGACCGCTGCATAGAGATTGAGGCTCAAGAAGTGGAGGCATGAATTAACGAAATGTGCATTTATCCCTTGTCTGACTACGTTTCTGTCAGATGGGAGCAGGACCCGAGTGTCTTATTCGTATGTGGTCGAGTTGGGTCCTGTCAGATTTGGATAGACTTGTGCAGTTGTGCAATAACACGTGAACATGTAGGGAGTTCCAGTTTGAGCAACTTCCACGCAAGCATGTAGTGGTCGTATGTCGATTTATGAGAGTTAATGTCTACTTTTTTTCTTCTCAGTGTTATAATACTTGGTTGAATACTTATTCCGAAACTAATTATCCGGTTTCAAGAGATATGGCAACATGGGTAATACTAGAAGAAGTTCTCAATCATGATGTACACCCTCCTACATGCAAAGTCAAGCCTAGTTGCAACAAGAAGTTAAAGATACCACCCATAGGAGAGGGTGCACATACCTATAAATGTTCAAGGTGTGGTGGTCGAAAAGGCCAAGTACCACTTCGTACTCCATCATAGACAACATTACTAAAGGTAAAAATTACACATCAATGACCAATAATTTGTTGAAAGCTTATGCATTCACCTATTTAAGTTCGTGTGTAGCATTTACATAAGCTTGAACATGTGTAACCTTTACATAAGCTTGAACACCACCTTTACATAACCTTTGCATAGGTGCATACATAAGCTTTCAACAAAATATTGGTCCTTAATGACAGGACCCAACCCGACGAACCCTACATACAATGTATTGGGGTCCTGCTCCCGTATGACAGGTAACCTAACATACCAAAAGTATCCACGAAACCTTATCAAACAAGGGATCCTTTTGGTATTTTAGGTTATCTGTTAGCCAAGACCAGGACCCGAATACATTGTATGTAGGGTTCGTCGGGTTAGGTCTTGTGTAACGACCCGGACCTTCAACGAGGGTAAAATCAGAAAAGTTGGATGAAATGGACCATTTTGTCCATGGAAGTCAAATGTTGACCTTTTTTGTCCAACGTGAAAGGGTTGACTTTTTTGGTCAAAGTCAATGGGTTGATTTCGACTTACCAAGGTCAAAATATTGACTTTTTGACCGAGATAGTTTTTGGAAATTCCAAAAAACATTGTTAGGAAGGTCTCGGTCTCCCGAGAACGTCGACATGCAGCATGTTGGAAATGGAGTTCAAACGGTTTCGATTCGGGTTTAGACTACATAGGGGAAATTTGGTATTTATGTTGGGAGGGCATTTTTGTCATTTGGAATTGTGAAATATTTGTCTTGGATTAATTAAATGGTGACAAGTGTCGCTTTTATATCTTTAGGGATTGTGCAACCGACCTTGTTGTGTGTGTTTGTTTGTTTGTTTTAAACATATGTATTGTTGTTGTTTCGGCCAAGGAAGAAGAAATGGAAAATAAAAGAGATGCGGAGGAAATCAGGAAGGGAAAAGAGAGTGATCAAACTTAATTGAGTGATCCAACTCAATTTGTTTTACAATGAGAGAGGGACGCGTGAATAACTGAGTGCAAAAGGGGAGGAGGAGGAGAGCAGAGGAATTATGGAATTTAGGAAAAAAAAATGCCTAAACCAGTGGACCTTGAATCGGGTTTGTTGAATTTCGTTTGGATTACCCAAATTGAGGTTCTAAACCTCTTATTGACATAATTCTGAACAGGTTCATCGGAAAATTGAAGGTAATCGCTTAAGAACAAGCTTGTGACAATGTTCGAATTTCCAATAGGCTTGAACGAAATCGTGGAACTTAGGTAAGAAGTTTCATGAAATTTAATCCATGTTCTTGTTTATGGGTTAATTCCGAGCAGGTAAGTGATTGGAATGGTGAAAAATGGTTGAGAATTGGATAAATTCCAATAGGGTCAAGTTGCGGGTCGAATGACCCGTTTTACAGATAAACGGGTTGGGAAGATGAACACTGCTACAAAGTACCCCCAGCGCGTGGCTTCTGCGCGCATTCACTTCAGGTGGCACGTGAGGGGGAATTTCGAGGTTGTTTCAACATGTGTTTTCATCGTTTCGATGTTATGAACATTTTGACACCGGCTTCGAGTCAATCGGACACTGTTTCGGGGTAGTTTTGAGTGTCCAAAGGTTTAGGGTTCGTTTTAAATACGTTTAAAAATCCCAGAAAATGGGATTAAATTAGGAGTTATTTGAGATGATATGTGACCTTTAGATGTGAATTTTGGTAGGAAGTAGCATTCGCGAAATTTATGGAAGTGCGTGTAAAGGTGAATTCGACAATTCAGAGGTGGGTGAGTGGAATTTCTTTCACTAAACTACTATGCACGCATATTTACATGATTTAAATGTGTTTTCAGATGATTTTCATGATATTGAAGTGACTGGTAATTTTATCGGATTTTCAGTCATTTATGAATATTTTATTATTATTCTATTGCGTGTTTTACGAGGATTGGTAAACTATGTTTTGAATGCAGTTTCGAACGTGGTTTTGAGTTGAATTTGGATTATGACATGATAACGTGTTTTGTAATATTTATGATTTTTAAAATATTCTCTGGACAATTTTTTGCCATAGTTTCAATGCCACGTTTTACGATGTTTGTGTTCAAGTTGTGTTTGGGGCTTAGGCACGACATGTAACGACCCGTCCCGAATTATCAAGATTAATTAAGACTTAATGACGGATTAGCGAGGCTAATCGAGGATTAACGGACGTTCGGGGCGAAATTACGATTTTGCCCTTGAACGAGGGGAAAAAGTAGACTTTTGATCCGAGAGGTCCGATGGTCGAGGGCCGAGGACCGATACGTAGATCGTGTCCATACGAATCCGTAGACAGGAGGCACGTTGAAAATAGACATTCGACGAAAAAGTTACGGTTCACGGAAGTTCTGAGGAACTATTGCATGTTTTACGAGACAACTTGACTTTTGTCTCAAGTGGGCCCTAGATATTTTCTCAGGCCCAATGGATGAGTGACAAGTGTCACTCATCCATTGCCCACTGAGATTGCACTCATGCATTCCCCTTGCTTGTGTTCGTTCAAAGCAAACCCGAAAACCCATTTGTACAAACCACCCTCACCACCTTCCTAAACCCAATCCCTTACTTGTAGCACATGAGGGAAATAGAGAGAGGAGATTGAAGTGATGAAGATGGTGGCAGGATCGACTGAGCCGTCGTGCACGGTGGAGAGAGGTAAGAACTCGGTTTAAGTTTTTAAATCCAATATTTTGATTTGGGCATCATGGACGGTTTTGGGTGTTTGGACGATGGTTATTAGGTTGTTAGGAAGGAGTAGATGAGGTTTTGGATAGTTATGAAGGGTTGAACAGCCCTGGGTACAATCGGCGAAGTTGGACCGAAATGGGGAGTTTAGAACGGATGGGTTTTAGGTTCTTTTTCTTTGTTTTCTTCATTCAAAAAGGTTTCTAGGGTTAAAATAGGAAGAATGGAATCAATTAGTAGGAAAAAGGACGAAAAACAGGTGAGTTATAGGGTCAGACCGATCACGCCGGTCAGACCGGACCGAATTGCAGAAATAACCCGGACCAGCTGGTTCGCCTAAGGTTGAAGACAACTGTGCACTAGCGCTTGAGCCACATGCGTAGCCCCTTTGGGCGGGGCGTGACGGCGCATGATGGGGAGTTTGGGGAAACTTACAACATGTAATTTCATCTATTCGATGTAACGAACATTTTGGGACTGGTTTCGTGTCGATCAGATATCGTTTCGATATAGTTCGGGACGTCCGAAGGTTTAGGATCGACTTTAAAAATAGTTTAAAATTCCGGAAAATTATGGGGCTTTAGTGAGGGGTTATTTAAGTAGTTAATAACTCTTTATTACGATTTGGACAGGTTCGGGAATCCCGGAGACGACGATTGGCTAGAGAGAGGCTTATGGCGCGCGTATCGAGGCACGGCTTCGGACGGTCTGTTAGTGAACCTTTCTTTCTAAACTGATGCATGCATAAATGCTTATAAATGTTTTAAATACATGTTTTGTGATGCCATGAGTGCATTTTTTTGTGGTAGCCTAGGATTTACGTATTTGCACGTATTTCGAGATTTTCGATTTTATACGATGCTTGTACGTGCTAGGTTTTCAATGAGGGTTTAATGAATGGATTTTGATTTGATTGGAAACTCTCAGCCTTGGAGTCCATTTCCTTTGATGAGAAATCGGGCTAAAGGCCAATTTGAGTTATACGATCGGGTTGAGGGCCCCGTTGGGTTACGAGTTCGGGCTTGAGGCCCAGTTGGCTATAAAATCGGGCGTGAGGCCTCGTTGGATTGTGAAATCGGTCTTAAGTCCCAGTTTGGTTTATGAAATGAGAATTCAGGTATGAGACCCTATTGAACTGTGGATTTAGGCCGAGGCCTGTGAAAATGGATTTGAATCGGATACGAGGAATCCTGTTGAGATTCGAGTATGAGACCCAGTTGAAATATGTTTTGAGAAAGAAAGTGCTTGAAAGGTATATACCCTCCGACATGATTTGTTTGGTCTCATCCAGCCGTCGACCTGGAGAGTCACGATCCACTACCCGGAATGAGTATCCCCATAGGGAGCCCATTCCAGGAGTGGGAGTTATGATATGGTCTCGGACTGGGTCCGGAGACAGCCATCCAGACGTCGTAGATCCTGGATGTGGATAGAGCCTCCCAGATGGAGAATTCCTGGGGGTAGAGTCGGAGTGAGATCCCAAGTAGTGTGCACACTAGTATAGAGATGAATCATGACATATATCGGGGATGTGTTCCCTAGGGGTTGTGTGCCCCAATTTGGCATCTTCTCGGAAGTGCTGAGGATGGGTTATACGTATGTCTATACGTATGAGGTTTCTTACGGAAAGTGATTTGGGGCGGAGACCACGTGTTCTATGTTTTAGAAAGTGGTTTGGGGCGGAGACCCCGTGTTCTATGTTTTAGAAAGTGGTTTGGGGCGGAGACCCCGTGTTCTATGATTTGATTATGGTTTTGGGCTAAGACCCAGCGGTATTGGTTTTGGGCTGAGACCCACGTGATGCGATTTGGGCTGAGTCCCATGTGTATTGGTTTTGGGGTTGAGTCCCCATGTATTGATTTACGATTTCGGGCCAAGGCCCAAATGGTTTTGTAATTGTTTTGATAAATGGTTTTCGAATGCATGCATGTTTTGAGTGAAGGGCATAAATCCTCTTCTAGTGAAATGTTTTTATTAAAATATTTGTTTTGTCCACTCATGACTTTTGATGTTTTGAATGCCCTTCAAGTTGATCACGGTTGCGGGTTGTAGCAGAGATCGAGACATTACACTCCTCCTCCATATCCTAGCGCCCTCTGGTAGTCTCGATTGGGCTAAGGATGGAATAATCCCTGGTCTGACACTTCGTGTCAGACGGGAGCAGGCGCGCACCACGTTAATCCCGGGGGATTTGGGACGGGTCCTATCACGACATTCTAATTGTGGATCTGCATTGTGAAACATGATGTGATATGTTGTGATGAAGTGTGATAGTAAGTTATGATGTGAATACGTGTTACTAGATACGCGTGATGTGTAATGATGTGACTTGTAGGGGTGTGATGGTCGTGTTGATTGATTGAATGTATGTCTCGAACGTCGAACCCAGGCCTCCGATTCTTGAGACTATGTTGTGATGACTCGGACGTTGAGCCTGGGGCTCTGGTTCCGGAGCGAGTATGTATGTGATGGCCTGCTAGTAGTGCCTTGTGATGTGATGATTGATGTTGTGCATATGTATTGATGATGAGTTCTGTGCTGATGTTGGTGAGTTGACTGTTTGTGATTGATGTACTATTCTTATGGTGATGGTTATATCGACTTACCTAGGTTTAGATGGTTTAATGACTGTTGATTTGAGAATTATTTTCTCGAATTTCGAGATGATAAACTGTGTTTTGTTTTAATCAAAGTGGAATAGTTTTGAAATGGTTTTTCGTATGCATGCATGGTTTTGGAAAACAGAGGGCAAAAGATGGATATTTTCAAATTATGTTTTAAAACTATTTCTTTTCGTCCACTCACAAGTTTTTTTTGTAACCTTCTAGGGCCCCTACACGAAGATCGAGGCTCGAGAGATGGAAACATGAATTAGCGAAATTTGCGATCATCCCTTGTCTGACAATGTTTCTGTTAGATGGGAGCAAGACCCGAGTGTAATTTTCTTGTGTTTTCCTGTTGGGTCCTGTCACCTTGGTATCAGAGCTAGGATTTTGAATAATGTTGTTGATTTCATGCCTCCGAGCTGCGAGCCCCGTGCACGGTCTGATAATGAGATGAGTTGACAAGCCCAAGTTAGTTGTAGGGTTGTTAGTGGTTCTAGATTACGAGATCGAATTGCGAATGTTATGTATGTGTATGTGTGTGTGTTGGAAAATGGGTAAGTTCCGGGTGATTGTTGCTTGTGTGTTAGAGATGAAATGATTCAGTGTGATCGATTATTGCTTGTCATGTATCTGAATGTTTGTGTTTGTACTGAATGTTACTGAATGACGTTATGTGCATGACTCCCCGTATGTGTATGTTCACATGTGTTTCTCACAGACATTGGTCAAGATTGTGGATTAGGACTCAGAAGGATTTTGGTGGAAGGGTTAAGGCTCGAGAAGGAGTTGAAAAATGTGATTTGATATAGAAGTTCTATGGTTGTGGATATCGATTTGGTGTTATCGTGAGATGTGATTGTGTGTTGTACATGTTTGATTCCTCGAGTTTGGTGTATTATGTTGTGAACTATATGTGAGCCATAGGTTTGTGTGTTTGATTTTAATTCTCGTTTAGGGAGGGGTTATGGATTTGGCTTAATTTTGAATTTCGAGAACGAGGGTAGATTTTAACGACCCGAACCTTCAACGAGGGTAGAATTGAAAAAGTTGGATGAAATTGACCATTTTACCCATGGAAGTCAAAGGTTGACTTTGACTTAATAAGGTCAAAATGTTGACTTTTTTACCAGGATAGTTTTTAACGATTCCAAAAAAAACCGTTAGGAAGGTTTCGGTTTCCCGAGTACGTCGGTAGGCGGCATGCCAAAAATGGAGTTCAAACAGTTTCGATTCGGGTTTAGACTACATAGGAGTAGCCCTCACCATTTGGCCCAAAAGCCCACGGGCTTGTGGGTACCTGGTAGGCCCGGTGACAAAAAGCCCGACCCAGCTCTCTATGTGACGTGGGCTGGCTCGCTATGGGCCGTGGGCTGGCCCAGCCTGCATGTTGACGAGCTAGACTTGGGCTTAGGGTATTCAAACCCGATAGGCTAGAGCCTGATAAGGCCCAATAAGCCCAGTCCGACCTGCCCATGTAAACCCGATCCATAAGCCTAAATATATAAAATAATTATAAATTAAGAATTAATACTACTTTTCAGCCCAAACCCAAAACTCCAACCCAAGCTCAACCTATTTTTTATAAAAGTGCATGTTTTTATATACAGTTCCACATCCCACAGTTCCATCTTTACTGAAAAGGTTATTTGGGTCATTGCAATTTGATATAGGGAATTCACCAATTTCACTCTTTTTGACCCACTTTGATTCTGATACCTTTACTACACTGAGTGATAGTTAGGAGTAGCATAGCTCCATAAAGAATATCTCAAGAGCTAGCCCTTTGGGTAACTCTTCATAGAACTTACTACAATTCATATAGATTTGTGATTAGTGATCACCTTACCATGTCTCGACTTTGTAGTCAAAAGTTAAATCAATTCTCCAAACCCAATAGTTCCCCTCCTTATCTTGTCTCAATATTCAATAATGATATTTAAGCTCAACTCACACTTTTATAATTAGGTAGGTAGAAGTGGGCTTCGTAGGCCTGACCCATAAAGCCCGATAAAAGCCCGACCCAAACCCGACCCTACCCGACAAAGGGCATGGGCTTTCATATTTATGATCAAACCTGCCCTACCCGACCCAATATTTTTTAAATTATGAAATAGGCTCGGTCCGGCCCAACCCAAGCTAAAAAATTTTGGGTCGAGCTTTTCTGACCCAGCCTAATGATGAGGGCTACATAGGGACAATTTGGTAATTATATTGGGAGGGCATTTTTGTCATTTGGACTTGGGAGATATTTATCTTGGATGAATTAGATGGTGACAAGTGTCACTTTTATCTCTTTGGAGATTGTGCAACTGACCTTGTTGTGTGTGTGTTTGTTTTAAACATATGTGTTGTTGTTTCGGCCAAGGAAGAAGAAATGGAAAACAGAAGAGATGGGGAGGAATTTAGGTAGGGAAAAGAGAGTGATCAAACTCAATTGAGTGATCCAACTCAATTTGTTTTACAATGAGAGAGGGATGCATGAATAACTGAGTGCAAAAGGGGAGAAAGAGGAGAGCAGAGGAATTATGGAATTTAGGAAAAAAATTCCTAAACTCATGGAACTTGAATCAAGTTTGTCGAATTTCGTTCGGATTACCAAAATTGAGGTTGTAAACCGCTTATTGAGATCATCCCGAACAGGTTCATCGAAAAATTGAAGGTAATCGCTCAAGAACGAGCTTGTGACAATGTTCGAATTTGCAGTACAAGGCTTGAACAAAGTAGTGGAACTTAGGTAAGAAATTTCATGAAATTGAATCCATGTTATTGCTTATGGGTTAATTCCGAGTAGGTTAGTGATTAGAATGGTGAAAAATGGTTGAGGATTGGATGAATTCCAACCCAGTCAAGCCGTGGGTCGAATGACCCATTTGGCTCCCACGCATAGCCACTTTAGGAAGCGTGGGGGCACGTGAGAGGGAATTTTGAGGTGGTTTCAACATGTGTTTTCATCCTTTCGATGTTATGAATATTTTGGCACAAGTTTCGAGTCAATCAGACACCGCTTCGAGGTAATTTTGAGTGTCCAAAGATTTAGAGTTTGTTTTAAATACATTTAAAAATCCCGAAAAATTATGGGATTAAATTAGGAGTTATTTGAGATGATATGTGACCTCTAGATGTGAATTTTGGCAAGAAGTAACATTCCCGAAATTTACGGAAGTGCGTGTAAAGGTGAATTCGACAATTTGGAGGTGTGTGAGTGGACTTTCTTTCTCAAACTACTATGCATGCATATCTACATGATTTAAATGTGTTTTCATGTGATTTTGATGATATTGAAGTGATTGGTAATTTTATCGGATTTTCGGTCATTTATGAATATTTTCTTATTATTCTAATGCTTGTTTTATGAGGATTCATAAACAATGTTTTGAATGCCGTTTCGAACGTGATTTTGAGTTGAATTTGGATTATGACATGAAATAACGTGTTTAGGAATATTTATGATTTTTAATATATTCTCTGGATGATTTTTCAAAAATAGTTTCAATTGCACGTTTTACGGTGTTTGGGTTCAAGCTGTGTTTGGGGTTTAAGCTCGAGATTTTGATTGTGGATCTGGATTTTGAAACATGATGTGATATGTTGTGATGAAATTTGATAGTAAGTTGTGATGTAAATACGTGTTCCTCGATCTCCGTTATGTGTAATGATGTGACATGTAGTGGTGTGATGATCGTGTTGATTGATTAAATGTGAGTCTCGGATTTCGAGCCCAGAGCTCCATTTTCAGAGACTGTGTTGTGATGACTCAGACGTCGAGCCTGGGGCTTCGGTTCCGGAGTGAGTGTGTATGTGATGGTCTACCAGTAGTGCCTTGTGATGTGATGATTGATGTTGTGCATATGTATTGATGATGAGTTCTGTGCTGATGTTGGTGAGTTGATTGTTTGTGATTGATGTACTGTTCTTGTGGTGATAGTTATATCGACTTACCGAATTTTAGATGGTTTAATGACTATTGATTAGAGAATTATTTTCACAAATTTCGAGATGATAAACTGTGTTTTGTTCTAATCAAAGTGGAACAGTTTTGGAATGGTTTTTCATATGCATGCATGATTTTGGAATATTTAGGATAAAAGATGGATATTTTTAAATTATGTTTTAAAACTATTTCTTTTCTTCCACTCACACGTTTTTTTTTTTGTAACCCTCCACGGCCGCTGCATGGAGATCGAGGCTCGGGAGGCGGAGGCATGAATTTGCAAAATTTGCTTTTATCCCTTATCTAACAAAGTTTCTGTCAGACGAGAGCAGGACCCAAGTGTACTGTTCTTGTGTTTTCGGGATGGGTCATGTCATCTTGTCACACTATTTGTAACCTTTACTTTTAGTAATGTTGTCAATGATGGTGTACGAAGTGGTACTTGGCCTTTACATGTTGCTTTATTATGATTCTGACCGCCACACCTTGAATACTTATAGCTATATGCACCCTCTCCTAGGGATGGTATCCTTAACTTCTTTCTGTGACTGGGCCTGACCTTGCATATGGGAGGGTGGACATTATGATTAAGGACTTTTTCTGGTGTTACCCATGTTGCCTTATCTCTTGAAACCAGATAAATAGTTTTGGAATAAGTAGCCAATCAAGTATTTCTAGTATAATACTGAGAAGCAAACAAGTAGACATCAACTCTCAAGAATCAAGATACTGCCATTACATGCTTGCATGAAAGCTGCTCAAGCTGGAACTTCCTACACATGCACTTGTTGTTGTGCAATTGCACAAGTCCGCCTAAATCTCCATCGAGAATGTTATATTCTTCATGATTCAGCTTGATGACATTCATTTTGGCAGCATCCTTAACTTTGGTTCTCAATTTCCCCAAAATCAGGGCACAAAGTAGTAGTTCACTTTGTGGCCAAATAACGACGTTTGCTAAATCATTAACAATTTCATCTATCAAATGTACCACTAGAAAAATCCTCACAAATAGAAGAAAAAAGTTCACAAATTCAAAAATTTTAGTTGTCATGACATTGTAACGACGTCCATCCATATGAGCCTTGACCACCGTCGAAAGCCTGCTTTTTTAATATACTTAGCTACTCTTGAAATTGTTGCAATCTTCCTGAAATGACAATCAAATTCAGCAACATGATAAGATTTTGCAGCTTGCTCAAAATACATAAGAAATTCATCCTTCTTTTTAATTGGCAACAGTTCTTCATGTTATTCTTCATGTGGTAGAAATTGAAAACATGCTCTATGAAAGGGAATCTTAACCTCAACACTTTCTCAATGCTTATATTCCTATCAAAAACGACAACAAAACTCGGACACTTACCAATGGTTGATAGAAATTTACTAAAACCCACTCCCATGAAGCATCTGTCTTCAAGTCCCCCAATTCAAAACACAAAGGAATAAAATGTTGCAATTACCATTGAAAGCGTTTGCAACAAACAATAAACCTTTATACTTGCACTTCAAATGATTTTCATGCAATAACCGACCACAGTGAAAGCCAAAACCCCCTTACATATGCACCAATTTCCATAAAAAAATATAAGAAATTGTTTTTTCATCAGTTAGGATGTGTGTCTTCATGCACAAATTCATTCGATCCAATTGATAACAATAAGCAATTAGAAGTGCATACGAGTCTTCTAGTGACCCCTAAGTAACTCTAAAGCCGATCCCCTTGCCTTGCTTTTTCGTATAGAATGCTAACACCAAAGTTGTGCTTCACATCGATCATTAAGTCATTTGGTGTGTATATAATACGTGAATTCTTAAAATTCCTTTTGAAAGAATCTCCAATTAAGGCTATAGAATCTTGGCAATGGTTGCCATTTAAAAATGAAGATCACATTCATCCACCTAAAAATCATCAAGTTTTCGTCCTTAATCTGGTGTGCACGAACACGTCCTGTACACCTGATCTGTGAACAATTAACCCCCAATCAGCCCTTGGAGGAATGAGTAATTGTGTACTCAAAGTGACCTCTAATTGATGCTGACTGTAACTCCATATTTAATGCTTTTTTCGATGAAAACAGTTTATCCATTATAAATCATGAAGACCAATTTACTCTTGAGTATCCATTATCACAGTTGTCATTTTCTTCATTCATCAACTCCAAAATTGATCCTTTGCTGCTCTGATTCTTATCTTCCATTTTCTGGAATAGAACCTTCTGGAAATATCACATGCCCATGCTCCAATGGAGATGAATAATGGTTGCCCACTAAGTCTCTTTGTATACTAAATCCATATGCATCATTGTCAAGAAGTCCGTCAAAATCAATCATTCATATCGCATCAATCCTAAGCTCCTGTCTCCAATGTTGAATCTCATTTGTATTCTCGTTGATAACTTGACTACTCTCATCTATGTCAATTGCATTTGAAAATGACCACTTTCTCTCGTCTTCTTCAAATTCACCCCTTTACCCCTTTACCACTTTCTCTCGTAGTAAGCTTTGTACTCTTAACTTTAGGCATAATTCTTCCAATATCCGTACTGCTAGGAATTGGAATGTTGTTATTTCGTAGGTACTTTTAGTTTGGTGTGTTCTCCTACGGGAGGTGTGTTGAGCTCTTGTGAGTTGTTTTTTGTGCCTTGCGCATTGTGTTGGGTTTTTGCCCTTTAATATATTTTGAATTAACAAAAAAAAAAAATTTGCTCTTCTCTATCAATTAGTAAGGGCGCAACTTTGGATCCCATGACCACATTAGAGTACCTCAAGAAATATTTGGTATAATCATCTTCCACAATTTCAATATGATTGTATTCAATAGATGTTACAGGAATAAAGAACTTCAAACTGAATACAATAAGGAGAACATAGTTTATAAGCTCAGAAAACGTTGTAGCCCTTGGTACTATAATACCTTTCATATTGCCTCCTTCATACATGTCTTCAACTATTTTCCATCGAAACAAATCATAATTGCAACTGATTTCATTCTTGTAATTTGATACACTAAAATTAATTACATACAAGTTAAATTTCGTTACAATATTATAAGTAAGTTGCATAATTATTGGGGCAATATAAGACTAAAGGATTATTGGGGCAGTATAGGATTACAAGACTATATGGGCACTATAGAACTGCATGACTATTAGAGCACTATAGGACTACATGACTATATAAGTATTATAAGACTACTGGACTATAGCAGCACTATAAGACTACATGATTATTGGGCACTATAGGACTATAAGAATATAAGGGCATTATAGGACTACTGGACTATAAGGGTACTACATGACTACTAGACTATTTAGACACTATTAAACTAGGTTTATTCTCATATCAAATATGCAATTTCAAAAATGGTTTCTATGAACTTCAACCCAACATAATTTTTCCAACCTCACACGTGCAAATTCATCTTCCACACTCCCCAATTGGTTATTTATTTTAATTTTTTGAATGCCCAAGACATATTTAAATAAATTCACCAAATACAAAAAAAAAACCAAAAATAATGGTTAAGAAAAAAAATTAGAGACATCGAAAGATGAAGGATGAACTGACTGGTTCAAATTTGTGATTGTGCTTGGTGATGAACGAGAGCGATGAGAAGATGAGGGCGATGAGAAGATGAGAGCAATGAAAAGACAAAAGCAATGGGAAGACGAGGGACATGAGAAGATGAGAAGATGAGAAGATGAAAACGATGAAAAGATGAGAGCTCACATTTACATGAGAAGATGAGAAGATGAGAAGATGAGAAGATGAGAAGATGAAAACGATGAAAAGATGAGAGCTCTCATAAATGTTACATGTCCAGGTAGCAAGATTTGAGAGAAAGGATTTATGGCCACAATGGGTGGAGCTAGTTTGATATTCTCTTCTCTTTTCTAACATGTTGAGGACATAGAGTTATTATAATATATATATATATATTATATGTAGTGTATAATTTTATAAATTTTTTTTTGAAATCTTTCATTTTTAAATAATTTTTTGCAAAATCATTTAATTTCATCGATTTCTCTATTTTCTTACTTATTAAAAAAAAACACAAAACTCAATTATTTGCTATCCCCGAGACAGAAATAGTCACCGGCTCACCGACCAGCCGCCCACGGCTTTGCCAGAACAAACTACAAACTGAAAACCAAAAGCATCATAAACCGTCCACGTCGACGACGTCTATATAATCGGACGAATTAAAAGTAGAAACCAAATCGACTCCGTCCCTTGCAAGGCTGAAACTTTCTTCTCTCAGTTGCCTGTCCTGAGAGAGAGAACTGAAGAAATGCTCGACGGAAATGAAGACTCGTCGAAGCCCAAAAAGTTTGAGAGCCCGCCGCAGCTCAAAAAATCACGGACCGTCATAACAACCACAGCCGACGACGCGGCTCCTACAATCCCAATCTTCCCGGGGCCACTCTTCCCCGCCGTCCGACGCATGTCAACCAGCCTCACTCCCTCCCGCCAGTGGCCGCCGCCCGATCGCCGCGAATCTTTCACCACCAATGCGCCCCCCGATAACCGAGACTTTGCCGACCGCGACTGGGTATTCCCTTCCTTTGTGCTCCCGCAGAACACTTCCAAACGCGGAAAGAAGCTTCCCTCCTCCTCTGATTCGCGCGCCGCTCCTGCTAAGCTAGCCGACTCGTCGCGCCAGCTCGCCTCCCAGCCTCAGCCCTCGCCTGCTGCCTCAGTCCCTAAGCCGGAGGCAGAGAGGAAGAAATTGAAGGTGCTGCCGAGTTGTGCCCCTTCTATGAGTGAGTCGGCTAGCGCGAGCTGGAGGAGCACTGGGCAGCTTAAACGTACCTTATTACTAGTAGGGGTACGCCAATTCTTTCAAAAGATTTACTTAATTTTCTGATTTCTGTTGAAACAAAAGTAGGCTTTACAAATTCTAAATACATTTTATTCAATTTAAAGGAGTTTCTCGCCATTATTTTAGGAAATGAAATGATGAAACAGACATTCCAAATACTTCTTTTAGACACACCTTGACTTAAGTAAATGAAAAATGAGATTTCAGAGATTTAAAAATTTAGTAGCTTCGAGATTGAGATTGAGATTTCCATGTCTTCTCCCATTTTCCATCAATGCAAAAACCAATTTAAATGATTTCTTGAATGCATGGAGAGGGGCAAGAGTATCCACAGCCTGTACACTAAGTATTTGTTCAGTTTTCCATATATAGAATTTTTTATTATTTCAATTTTAATGAGCTAAGTTATGTTAATACTGTACGAGAGAGAATAGATACATGAGGGGAAATAGATATTTACACCACAATCTTAAATCATTTAATGTTTTTGAGGTCTATGTGTATATCTCTATTGTGCCAGAACGAACGAAGTGTATTTCTCTATTGGCTCTCCTCTCCCTATACTCTGCTTTCGAGCCACAGTTCATGTGGTTTCCATTGGCTGAACTTGTCAGACTGTTATTGTCTTGGATGATCACCCATACTACTATCCCTAAACTCATTTGTGTCGTTCACATGATTCCATGGTGCCTATTAGGTACATTTTCCCCTGGACCTAATGATTGGTGAGACATTTCATCTTACCACCGAGATGGCTTTTGGCCTTCGAGATTTTAGCTCCATGATGATACCAAATGGGAACTTCTCCAGTTTTTTCCCTGAGTAATTTTCCAAAACGATAGTAGCTCATCTATGTGGCAAAAGTCACATCACATGTCTGGGCATTTGCTGCAGTTGTATGCTTGGTTTCTTCTGCTGTAGAAAGCAGCAGTTTCTCTGTTGAAACTTGAAAGTAATGAAAATGAAAAACACTAGGTTTGTCTCTCTGTGGAGATGGGATAGGCGTCTACATCATATATTACGATTTACCACAATTGCCATACTTTTGAGTTGTTCAGCTGTTCACAATTTTGCAAATTTCTTTTCTTTTGAAGAAGTAAATAGAAAATGAAGTTATTAATTTACCAGCGTCTCCTTTGCCTTTGTTTTTGAAAGAGCTTTATTAACAAGATAAAGGGCTTCTAGTAGAGTACTTTTGAATTTTTGAAATTGTGATTTTGATAATTTTCCATTAACTTCTTCGCAGCTCAGTTTCACTTGTATATTATCCATAGCTTATGCAGTTTATCTGCGGCAGAGAGTTGCAGAACTTGAGGTATGTTTCATGGCTTAGCATTTTATTCTTTTTGTGGCATTCTCCATTGTAGCATACCTTATATTGATTGAGTATTCTGCTTCCAGGAAGGGTGTAGCTGTAAAAATATTGGTTCATCTGGCATTATTAAGGCTTTTCTGGGCGAGATGATTCCTTTATTTGTTCACTTCAGTGCTGAAAGAAGAACTGTTGCTTTGTATACCGTGGTCTTTACACTCACTATGCCATTTGTATTGTACAAACGTCGAGATCATCTTTCCCAAATAAGGAATCTCTCAAAAAGGTTGAAGAATAACAAAGAGGAGGTTCCCATGAAAAAGAGGATTGCATATATGGTGGATGTTTGTTTCTCTGTCTATCCGTATGCGAAACTTCTTGCACTTCTCATTGCAACGATACTGCTTATCGTGTTTGGTGGTTTGGCGTTGTACGCAGTCAACAAAAATAGCTTTGCCGAAGCTCTCTGGCTCTCATGGACTTTTGTTGCTGATTCTGGAAACCATGCTGATACAGAAGGCATTGGGCCAAGGATTGTTTCTGTCTCTATTAGTTCAGGAGGCATGCTAATATTTGCAATGATGCTTGGGCTTGTTTCTGATGCTATATCAGAGAAGGTTGATTCACTGCGGAAAGGGAAAAGTGAAGTCATTGAAATGAACCACATCCTCATTCTTGGATGGAGTGACAAACTGGTAGGGTCTCTAGCATCTTTAAATTGGATACACCTTCGATTTATAATTCATGGGCTATATTCAAGTGATATCTCAGTCTTGCTTTTCCTTTGACCTATTGTGTTTCTAGGGAGGGTTTGGATTCTGGATGTGATTTAAAAGTTTATGGGAGGTCATTCGAAATAAATGTCTTCAAAATTGCATTGTTTGGCATTTACAGCATGAGGCGAAAACATGACTATAATGGGTAGTCATTATGTTTTACACAGGCCAACGAGAAAAACGGAACTTAGCTGTTTGCATGACTATAAATGTTAGCTCTTAAATGATTTATCCATATTGCTTCTTTAATATGGCCTTGGGTTTGTTCTTTTGGCAGTTAATACTGCGGGGTAATTATGGCTGTCACCAGGAACTTGTGTATTTGTTTGAACCAGTTTAACAGAAGGCTTGATTGTAAGCTCATATGTTGCTTGCAATTTGAAAGTGTAACTTGAACGTGGAACCTCTTTTTCCTTATTTTTTGATGATATTAGGCGCCATTTAGTCTTATGATAAGGGTTATCTGTGTGAGCTTTGTAGTTTAGGATTCAAACAGGCAAGAACCAATGGGAAATTAAAATAATTGTTTTTCCACTGCAGGGTTCACTTCTAAAGCAACTAGCAATAGCAAACAAGAGTGTTGGTGGTGGTGTTGTTGTTGTACTTGCTGAAAGAGACAAGGAGGAAATGGAGCTGGATATAGCAAAGCTTGAATTTAACTTCATGGGGACTTCTGTCATATGCAGAAGTGGCAGTCCTCTTATAATGGCTGACCTGAAGAAGGTATATTGGGTATCTTTGATGTTCTATCTTAAGCCCCTACTACTAGTACTGATTAGTAATTGTAGTTTTGTTTCGTTGGAGGTTTCAGTGTTATTTTTCTCAGTTTCTCAAGTACCGGTAGTGTTATTTGTGTTGGAACATAAACTTTTCAAGGTTGCTATAGGTGCTTCATCCTCCGTTCTTACTCTCTCTCTCTCTTTCTCTCTCTCTCTCTCTCTCATGATTAGCGTACAGATTGAGTTTTATTTTTTCATGTGCAGGTCTCAGTTTCAAAGGCACGTGCTATCATTGTATTGGCATCTGATGAAAATGCAGATCAGGTTATTTCTTATTTCATGTCCACTTATACTAATCGAAGGTACATTATTGCTCATGAAGCCTTAGTTTCGTTGGTGTATATGTTTCCAGAGTGATGCGCGAGCTTTGAGGGTTGTGCTCAGCCTTACAGGGGTGAAGGAAGGTTTGAGGGGTCACATTGTTGTAGAGATGAGTGACCTTGACAATGAACCTCTGGTGAAGCTTGTTGGAGGTGAGCTCATTGAAACAGTTGTAGCACATGATGTGATTGGGCGGTTGATGATCCAGTGTGCTTTACAACCTGGTCTTGCACAGGTAACTCTATAGAGCTTTAATTACAGTTCTTAAAGCATGTGGAACTCATTAAAAGGCTAGGTCTCTCCTTTAACTAAATTCGTTTTCCTGAGTTCGGATAAATGTATTTTGTTCCCTTTTTAAGTATTACCTATTCTGGGTGAATTCCCGAGCTTCCTTAATGATTTTGATGAGAAGCTTGCATGATTTTAAAGTAAATCCTTTAATGATTATTACGCATGTATGGATATTTTAGATAAATCTATTTTAGGATTCTAGTTCAAATCATACTATTTATACGGGTAAATTAATACGCGTTACGGTGAATTTGATGACTATGATACTAAATAGAAATTTCATACAAGATTTATACAGAGTTATAGAAGCTTTTTGTTCTATTGAATTAATTAAGATGTACAGCAGTAGTTGTGTTTTATACGGACCTAGACTAGACCTAACTAGGAAAGAAATAAAGACTATCTAGACTAGGAAGTTTATACATCAGGAAGGAATCAGTATTGATTCCTGTTAATTAATCCTGGCAGATCAGGAAGATTGGATAATCAATCTTCTGTGATCTGGTGGACCCGTGGAGGATCCTTAATACACCCCCGCAAGACGGAGGAGCCATCAGCGATGCCGATCTTGGTGCGCAGTAACTGAAACCGGGGTCTAGGTAGGGGTTTGGTGAGAGCATCGGCCAGCTGGTCATCAGTAGATATGTGGGACACCTGTGGCCGACCACCGGTGACATGATCACGAACAAAGTGATAGTCAATGTCGATATGCTTCATGCGGGTGTGAAAAACAGGATTGGAGCAGTAGTAGGTAGTTCCAATGTTGTCACAGGAGATGGTTGGTGTGGCGGAAAGGGTGAGGCCCAGCTCACGGAGGAGGGACTAAACCCAGATCAGTTCTGCTGTGGTGGATGCCACAGCCCGATACTCTGCTTCAGTGGAGGACCTGGAGACTGCACGCTGTTTCCGGGAACTCCAGGAGATAAGTTTGCTGCCTAAGTAGACCAGGTAGGCTGTTGTGGACTTGCGGTCATCCTGGTCCCCAGCCCAATCAGCATCCGAATAGGCACGTAGAGAGTGAGTGACGGCATGGAGAGTGGAGGTGGTCTTACGGTGGAGGTGTAGGCCAAAAAACAGAGTCCCCTTTAAGTAACGAAGGACGCGTTTGAGAGCTTGCCAGTGGAGATCGGTTGGGGCATGCATAAATTGGGAGAGTTTATTGACAGCAAAGGAAACATCAAGTCGTGTCAAGCTTAGGTATTGCAAACTCCCGACAAGGCGACGGAACAGAGTTGCATCGGCTGGTGGAGAGCCATCATGCAGGTGCAATGGAGGGGAAACCGCCAAGGGAGTGACCATAGGTTTGGCTCCATCCAGGCGGGCCAAGTGGAGCAGGTCATGGATATACTTGTGCTGTGATAGGAAAAGGCCATGTGCAGTAGGAATGACCTCCACGCCTAGGAAATAGTGCAGGTCACCAAGTTCCTTAACAGAGAACCGGGTGGCAAGAGCTTGGATGAATTGAGAGATGAGCGTTTTGTTAGAGATCGGGATTTCGGCCATTATATAGACTCGAGAGTTCGGCCCTAAAACCAATTGGTGATAGGGGGAGTTGCCCAAGGCTATATAAGGCACACATTCTATTTCCTCTTTTCCGATGTGGGACTCTTATCCTCACATCCCAACACGCCCCCTCACGTGTGGGGGCTCTTCCAGCCAACACGTGATGATGTGAGCCCACCATCCACGTGGGATAACCCGCTCTGATACCATGTAGAAATCGGGATTCCGGCCATTATATAGACTCGGGAGTTCGGCCCTAAAACCAATTGGTGATAGGGGGAGTTGCCCAAGCCTATATAAAGCACACATTCATTTTCCTCTTTTCCGATGTGGGACATCTCACATCCCAACACGCCCCCTCACGTGTGGCGGCTCTTCCAGCCAACACGTGGTGATGTGAGCCCATTGTCCCACATTTGTATGAGCCCATTGTCTCATACCTCTCTCAACTCTGTTTTTTTTTTTTCAACCATTAGCAGGTTGTCATCACTACGCCCCCACGCAGCGAGTGACTGGGCAACGTGTGGCACGTGTGGCGGTTAAGCCATCCACGTGGGATAACCCGCTCTGATACCATGTTAGAGATCGGGATTCCGGCCATTATATAGACTCGAGAGTTCGGCCCTAAAACCAATTGGTGATAGGGGGAGTTGCCCAAGGCTATATAAGGCACACATTCTATTTCTTCTTTTTCGATGTGGGACTCTTATCCTCACATCCCAACACGCCCCCTCACGTGCGGGGGCTCTTCCAGCCAACACGTGATGATGTGAGCCCACCATCCACGTGGGATAACCCGCTCTGATACCATGTAAGAAGTTTAGGTTCCCCCATTTGCCAATTGGTTTTGGGGTGGAACCTCAACTTCTTACATGGTATCAGAACGAGGTTATCGAGATCTTGGGCTACTCCCCTCCATTGCCAATTGGTTTTGGGGTGGAACCTAAACTTCTTACACGTTTGATTGTTCCCTGTCACAATGAGGTCATCAACATAAACCAGAAAAAACAGAGTGCTGGAACCTTGCCTGAGGAGAAAGAGGGAGGTATCCGAGTGGCGTGCACAAATCCTTGTGTGAGCAGGAAGGACTGAAGTTCTGTGTACCAGGCTCGGGGGGCCTGTTTTAGGCCATAAATGGCCTTGCGGAGCCTGCACACGTGTGTGGGATGCTGCTGGTCCACAAACCCAGCAGGCTGGGCCATGTAGACAGCCTCATGGAGAGTGCCGTGGAGGAAGGCATTGTTGACGTCCAACTGTCGGATAGGCCAGCCACTGGTTACAGCTAAGTGTAGGACCACACGGATGGTGGTTGGCTTGACCACGGGACTGAATGTGTCCGTGAAATCCACTCCCGGGTGCTGATGGTACCCTTTGGCAACAAGGCGGGCCTTGAAGCGGTCTATGTCACCAGTAGGTGTCCGCTTAATACGGAAGACCCACTTGTTCCCAACAATATTCTGACTTGGGTGAGAGGGAACAAGGTCCCAAGTCCCATTCTTGATGAGAGCATTCAGCTCATTGGACATGGCTGCTCGCCATTCAGGGTCTTTCTTGGCTTGAGATACACAGGTGGGCTCGGCCAAGGTAGGTAGATGGTGCTTGGTGGCGGTGAGAGCATAGGAGGGAACTGGTTTTACAGTTGCTGTTTGAGTTCGGGTTAACATAGGGTGGGTTTTTGTGGGTTGGAGGGAGGGAGGATTCGGGGGAGGTGGGGGAGGTCGGGGGCGCCTGGTGTAGGTGCGCAGGGGAGGTTGCTGGGGGGCACTAGTGGTCTGAACAGGGGCAGCAGGGGCTGCGGCAGAGACAGGGGCAGCAGGAGGGCTGCTGGTGGCAGAGAGCAAAGGTGCAGGTTGTGGGACATGAGCAGGGGGCGATGCTTCTGCAAGTACCTGCAAGGATGATGTGTCGAGTGGGTCCTGTTGGTGAGCAGAAAATAGCGCTGGTGGCCGTGACAGATGGCGGGTGGGGAATGTGTGTGACAGGAGGAACAGTAGAAAGCCACGTGGTGGAGGTTTCAGGGGACACACTAGTGGAGGAGGAGAGGGAGGTGGTGGAAGGGAAGGTGGTCTCATCAAACTGTACATGACGGGAGGTGTAGAGTTTGCTGGTGGATGGGTCATAGCATAGGTAGGCACTTTGGTGGAAGGAATAGCCGAGGAAGAGGCAGGGCTAAGAACGAGGCTGCAGTTTGTTGGAGGTATATGGCCTGAGCCATGGATAACAGAGGCAGCCAAAAGTCCGGAGTTTGGCATAATTGGGAGTGACATTGAAAAGAGCAGTGTATGGACATTGGCTTCGTAGGAGAGGAGTGGGGAGGCGGTTGATAAGGTAGACAGCGGTCTTGAAGGCATAGGACCAGTAGGTGAGGGGGAGGCGGGCTTGATGAAGGACTGTGAGACCAGTTTCAACAATGTGTCTATGACGCCTTTCGGCTGCACCATTGTGCTGAGGAGTGTGGGGAGGGGTGAGAAGATGATTGATGCCATTTTCAGCAAGAAATGGTTTCAATTTGATGAATTCACCACCACCATCAGTGTAAAGAGAGATGATAGGTGAATTAAAATACTTTTCAACCAAGGTTTTGACGTCTTTGAAGGTTGAATAAACGTCTGATTTTTTTCGAAGTGGGTACAGCCAGGTATATTTCGTAAAATGGTCAACAAGGATAAGATAGTAGGAAAAACCATCGATGGAGGTGTAGGGGGCAGGTCCCCACACATCAGTATATATTAAATCCAGAGGACGAGTGCTATTTAAGGAGGAAATGCCAAAGGGTTGGCGATGACTTTTATTGCAAGCACAGGAATTACATATAGGGTCTGGAATTTTGGAAGAAAAATGAACATGAAACTGACTTACGACACTTTTGAGGGTTTTGGACTGAGGGTGACCAAGACGACGATGCCAAAGGTGAGGGGAAACTGTCACAGCCACCATTGCTTGAGGTTTGTGAAGAGAAACCGATGACCACTCGTACACATCATCCTTACTCGGACCTTGTAGGAGAACCGCCCCCGTGCTGAGATCCTTCACATGAAAATAACCAGGAAACAGTTCAATAGAGGTATTATTCTGTTTATTAAACTGGGAAATGGAAATTAAGTTGCGGGTCATGGATGGAGCACATAGGACATTTTTAAGATGGAAGGGGGGGGGGGGGGGGAGGTGGGAGAAGGAAGTAAGGTGGATCCAGTGTGAGTAATAAGGAGGCCATTACCGTTGCCAATGATGATCTCATCTGGACCATTGTAGCTGGTAGCATCAGAAAGGTGGTGGGAGCTGGTTGCTACATGATGGGAGGCTCCCGAATCAAGGAGCCAGCCTGGGGAGGAGGCATGAGTGGCTGGATTGGCCACCGGAGGTGGCGGGGCAGACTGCTGAAGGTGAGGGCAGCGCTTAACACTGTGGCCTTGAGTGCCACACCATTGACAATAGCCACGGTATCCAGTGGGCTGGGAGGATGAGCGACGGGAACTGTCATTGGACTGTTGGTGGGGCCGGTTTCCAGAGACACGGTGGGTGTCCATGGGCTGAAAGTTGGACCTTTGGCCAGAGGAGCCCCTAGTGTTGCGGTTGGAGGAGTAACCACGAAAGGATTGAGTTGGGTGGGCTGTTATTGGAGGAGTGGGTGCTACGTGGGCTGCACGTTTCGAAGCAGCCTCATGCTGAACAAGCATGT
Source organism: Prinsepia uniflora (assembly GCA_032719365.1). Lineage (NCBI taxonomy): Eukaryota > Viridiplantae > Streptophyta > Magnoliopsida > Rosales > Rosaceae > Prinsepia > Prinsepia uniflora. The sequence continues at coordinate 58,914,547 of CM064872.1, forward strand.
AATGAAGGTTTTCAAAGGGGACAGTGGTGTCCCTGGACCGCACAGCTGCTGCAATTTCTCTAAATTCGGGTCCAACTCCATTAAGAACATGGAGAAGGAGGTCATCATCAGACAGTGGTCTTTCAATGGCAGCCAGCTCATCTGCAAGAACCCTAATTTCCTGCAGGTATTCAGAAACTGGGTGGGAATCTTGCCTCAGAAGGGTCAATCGTTCCTTGAGGCCAAGGACACGGGCCCGGGCTTTGCTGGCATAAAGGTGAGTGAGCCATGCCCAGGCAGTGGCTGAAGTTGGTGCAGCGGCAATTAGTTGAATCACTTGAGGGGAGACGGAAGCCATAATGGCATGAAGCAGGAGTTGATCCTGACGAACCCAAAAATGATGAAGGGCTGTTTCTGTGGTGGGTGGGTAGGGCCGAGAGCCATCAACATAGCCCATGAGATCATACCCTCGAAGCAGGGCATTGAATTGAGCTCGCCACGGAAAGAAGGTGGTGGCAGTAAGCTTGACGGGAAGTTGGGCTGTAGTGTTGATGGTGACGAGGGTGGGAAGATTAGGGTTTGGTTCACCGGAGGTTGGTGGGAGGGTGGTATTGACAGGGGCGGCAGTGGTTTGAGCAGCAGCAGCGGTGGGTTGAGCGGCCATGGATTAGGGTTTGTGTTTTGGGTTTTTTTTTTCTAGGGTTTGCTCGGTGGAGCTTTTAGGGCTCTGATACCATACAGAGTTATAGAAGCTTTTTGTTCTATTGAATTAATTAAGATGTACAGCAGTAGTTGTGTTTTATACAGACCTAGACTAGACCTAACTAGGAAAGAAATAAAGACTATCTAGACTAGGAAGTTTATACATCAGGAAGGAATCAGTATTGATTCCTGTTAATTAATCCTGGCAGATCAGGAAGATTGGATAATCAATCTTCTGTGATCTGGTGGACCCGTGGAGGATCCTTAATAATTTATACGGTGTCTTATTGCTTTTATGAAATCTTATGTTTAACACCTTGGGATTATGGTTATATAAAAATTGTCTTTTTAATTTAGCATGTTTGCTGCTATGTCTTAAAATCATGTTTAGTGCTATTTCTTAAAATGTTTGTTCTTGGCATTATCTAGTTTTATAGATGCTCACTAGGTCTTTTGATAGTTGAAATGATTTCGACTGATTCTCGCCCAGAACTCTGGGAAAAGTAGGTTCCATTTTTTTGAAAGTAAATGATAATTAAGTCAAACTAGTTTTAAATTAAGGAACTTTAGTGAATAAAGTAGGTTGGTTTTACAAAACTAAACATAGATGCATTACTTTGAAACAAAAGTTTGCTCAAGTTTATATTATATAATCTGCATGTGGTCTCATCTTTTGCTGTATTAGGAAACGTTCTCAGTTATTGGAGTTTATAGTTTCTTTTGATAAGAAGAAAGACATTTTTGGAAGAGAGAAGATGGATACAAAACTAGATGGACGGAAATTCATCAGAATGAAACACCGAAAGATGAAACCAAACCCTACCCCAAGCTAAAGAAACCAAACCACTTAGTCGTAAATGGAAGTCCAGTTCAAAGGATAAGTTGATTGGTTCACTCTCTGCTCCATCTTTCCACATCAAACAAGTGTGGAAGATGACAATGAGAAGTTTTTTTCCTTCGAGCTATATCATGTGTCAAACACTATCATGAGCAATAATCTATGGTTTCCCAAATCGTAGGACGTAAAAGGTACTGTAGCCCAGGAAGTTGAGGGGATGAAAGGAGAAAGAGAAGGATTATCCATCAAATTTTTTAAGCAGGATTGATATATATATATATATGTTACATATTTACGGATAATAATTGTACACTGTTCAAACTTTTGGATTGTATGATATCACCTCTTTTGCAATTCTGAAAAATCATGCATGCCTTGTTTCTAATCTAGTATTTTTCTTTGATTAGATATGGGAGGATATATTGGGGTTTGAGAATGCTGAGTTTTACATCAAAAGGTGGCCTATATTGGATGGTCTTCGTTTTGAAAACGTGCTTATTTCATTTCCTGATGCAATTCCTTGTGGAGTTAAGGTTGCTGCACAAGGTGGAAAGATAATCTTAAATCCAGATGATGATTATGTTATGAAAGAAGGGGATGAAGTTCTTGTTATTGCGGAAGATGACGATACATATTCCCCACGTCTCTTTCCTGAGGTTTCACTCTTTTCTTTATGCAGTAACAGTATGTTGTAGATTGGAAAGTTGAAAACTATATTGCTAGCTACACTTTTTGATACTATGTTGATATTGATATTTAAGATTGAAGTACGAATGTCCAGTAGTTACTATTATGTCTGAAATTATGTTGCGTCAGCTATGTGCAGGCTTTTGTCCAAAGACAGTTGAACCTCCCAAATACCCCGAGAAGATATTGTTTTGTGGATGGCGTCGTGACATGGACGATATGATTATGGTAACTCAGTTAATATTGTCTCATAAACATCGTCTTTTCTGGGAAGAAAAAAAGAAAAAGAGCATGGCAACTGTCATTGTCAATGGCACATAGTAATCACAAATACCTGCATAGGAAATAGAAATCAACAGCACTAACTAGTGTTTGGCATACAAAAGGAACAATTTTAGTAATTTTATGTGAAACACGCAAAAAGTTTCCATTTCCAAGGATAGACATAAAATCTCTATGAAATCTTGATACCTCAATGTTTCAGTTGAAAAGGTGCCATTTACAGCCATTTCCTCAAAACATACAGTGCTTCGCCCGAGACCTTATGGTGTATCCATATCTTACATTTCCTTTTCTCTCTCATATCTTCCATTTCATTCTCTTTTCCTGCCTCTTATTAGGTTAATGGCCTTGTTGGACTCTGGAGTAGTCCTTTGGTCTTTCACTTCCGTCTTTTGTTTGGTTATTTCTTTCTTGGCATTTCTTCTTTCCTGTCCGCTAATTATAAATCTTGATAATGGTAACTGGATGTACCCTTTGGTCAGAACCTTCGTAATGAATGTTGTATGGTACTTACGTTTTATTAGAAAGAAACTATTGTTTCTTGCCAACAATAAAAGAAGACATGGAATATTAAAGGGAATAATAAACGAAATAAAATTCCATTACTATCTCGTAATTTGGAACCTCTGCATAATTCATGTTTCAGATCCAACTTTATTTTTTATTGAATTTCTGTTTCTCAGGTTCTTGAGGCATTCTTGCCTCCAGGTTCAGAACTTTGGATGTTTAATGAAGTTGCTGAAAAAGAAAGAGAAAAGAAACTTACAGATGGTGGACTTGAGGTTTCTAGATTGGAGAATATAAAGCTTGTCCACAGAGAAGGAAATGCTGTGATTAAACGGCACCTAGAGAGTCTTCCTTTGGAGACTTTTGATTCTGTAAGTTAGTTCTCACTCGTGTGGGTGGTTGGCGAATTATGGTAGGCATTTGTTTATAATTTCTGTAGTTTCTTGTACCTTTAGTCATTTCTTCTACCAAAGTTTTTATTTCTATTAAAAAGAACAAAAAAAGAAATTGAAATGTAAGTGCGCCTCATATTTACGAATTGGGCCCTGACCTGCACCATCTCTTATAGAGCTCTGCTATTAACTTTAAAATTTAGTTTTTGCCCCTTACCCTTAATCCTAGTGATCTAATAGAAAAGGCTTCATGGGAAACATCTTTGCCCTAACCCACATTGCTCCTTATATGAGCTACCTGGCATAGTTTTGAGAAAACACAAAATTTATTAGGAGTAATATAATTGTCCCATAGGATGGGGCCAGAATCCACCTGAGATAAAAACAATAGAATTCTGTCTGTTATAATAATATTTATTATTTGAATTAAAAATAATAAATAAATAAAGTACTTCTGAATTGATCTCATCCTTTCTTTAATAATTTCAATAATTTTTTTAATTATTATTTATTGAGTAATAAAAAAAGGACATTAATGCTGCTGTAAGCCAGTAATAGAAATAAGGAGCTACTTCAGCAGCACAATATTCAAATCTATTTAGTCTATTTGAAATTTTATTTCTATTTTTATTTTTTGATTGCCAATAGCAGCACCCAGTTTATTCTTCATCTGGTTACTAATTTTATGTGGGCAGATACTAATTCTTGCAGATGAATCATTAGAGGACTCTGTTGTCCATTCTGACTCTAGATCCCTTGCCACTCTTCTCCTTATACGAGATATACAGGTAACTTCTAATGCTGCATCGTACATAGGCATGTAAAGAGTACCGATTAAAATCTTTGATCACTAACATAGATAATAGATGCATACACATGTAAATAAAAATTTAAAGGGGTCTGGAATAGATTGAATCTACTCCGTTCCCAATCGTATCAAGTGACCCTTGGCACATTAGAAATTGGTTATCCATCAGGATGGTTAAATTAATGTTTTTATCTTCATTGCACAGAAATTCCTTCCTGTTGAGTTTATTAGTTTGAAAAATTGTAATCCATTTTGCTGTCATACCTAGTAATCTTATGCTGGACGTTGAGATAAATGATGTTTTTGTGAAGGCATACCAGATTAATTCTCATGAAGCTTATTGATTTTTAGTGTGGTCAAGTGTTTTTCTTGGGATTAATTATACTACGCCTTCCCAAAATATTAAACCTCTCACTCTGCCCCTGGACTTACTTTTCCATTGCTTTATGCCAAAACATGCCCCCTCTCTGTACTGTCAAACACTGTCCTTCATTCGTTATATTGCTGATGTGGTGTGGGAGCTCTCTCTCTCTCTCTCTCTCTCTCTCTCTCTCTCTCTCTCTGTGTAGCTCTCTTATGTTACACCAATATCACATACACTCATGTATGCTTGTCACTATCCTACTTGTCGCATGACCAAAGTTATCTATAAGCAGCATTACACCACAAATTTAGTACATTTGAATCTCTTGAGCTGTGGCTATTAACTTACTACTCACTTTTGGATTGCAGTCAAAGCGTCTACCTGACAAAGATACAAGGCCAACTTCTTTGCGGTTATCTGCATTTTCTCACAGTTCTTGGATCCGTGAAATGCAGCAAGCTTCAGACAAATCCATAATAATTAGTGAAATTCTGGACTCGAGGACTAGAAACTTGGTATCAGTATCTCGAATAAGTGATTATGTGCTATCAAATGAACTGGTTAGCATGGCACTGGCAATGGTGGCTGAAGACAAGCAAATCAATCGTGTCCTAGAGGAGTTATTTGCTGAGGAGGTACTCTCCATACTTTATTTCAGGTTTTTGTATTATACTGTTATAAATATTTGTGATGGAATGATCTATAATTGTGCATGGAGTTGAGCTAGGGAATAGTGTAGATATTCAATATGTGATAGACGAAGCCAGTAGGAGTTGAATATAAATTTTGATAAGTGATTCAATATTTCAAAGACTAGCTGTGGATTATGTTGCGTTTGGACAGGGGAATGAGCTGTGCATAAAACCAGCCGAGCTGTATTTATATGACCAGGAAGAACTCTGCTTTTATGACATAATGGTTAGGGGCCGTGAAAGGCAGGAAATCGTGATTGGATATCGCCTTGCAAACACTGAGCGGGCCATAATTAATCCTTCACCAAAGCAGGATCGGAGAAAATGGACCCATGATGATGTTTTCGTCGTTATCTCCATTAGCAAATGAAACCTCATATTACCAATTCCCTGAGATGCTCTATGCACTCATAATCTCCATTAACCTGGAGTTGTCCTTGGTTCTCATCATCATTTCCTCCCCAGACTACCTAGTTTAACACATTCATGGGATTAGAGATTGTCTTGTCTACATGAAACAAATATTTTTTTATTCATTGGGGAAACAGGAATCTGACACAATTTTGAGGAAGTTGTGGTTCTTTCTGAAGAGGATGGCACCCCTTTCGATCGGAAACTTCGTCGTATAGAAGAGAGAAAATGATTGACTTTTGATCCTGAAAGGTAGCTGTATGCTGTCAATTGGTGTTGAATCAGAAAATGCAATACAGTAACTAACCTCCACAAGGGAAGGGGTATTTACTATTTAGGTTGTAGTGAGTAGTGACGTTAAAAATTCGTGTGAACACTCGGATTGTAATATTTTTTCAATACGATGTCAGCGGGAAATTAGCATATTACTCTTTTTTGTAGCATCCTTCTCGCAACTGACATGACAGTTCATTGAACTTTTAATTTTGTAAATGCAATTAACTTTTCGTTTGGAGTGAGAATTTGATCCATTACAATTTTAATGTAAACGCTAAATGGTGATCACGATCTTGAACACTTCTAATGGACGCTAGACGCTTCCCGCTATACAAAATATAAGTTTAATTTTTTTTTTTTAATTTTCTTCCTTTTGAGTATGGTTTTTCAATTGTAAAGTTGATATAGACACTTACAATATTAGATTGGGTTTTTAAATTGGGTTTTCTTAGTTCAATTTTTTTTTCTTCCTGAAATCTCAAGTTTAGATTTTGAAATTATAATATTTATATGAACTTTATTGTTTAATATTATGGACTATAGAAGGAATCTGGATTTTGTTTTCCATTTTGAGTTTGGTTTTTCAATATTTAGGTTGATGTGAATTTTTACAATATGAAATTTAGGATTTTGAAGTTCACTCTTATTTTTCCGAAATTTCAAAGTTTGTGTTTGAAATTATAAGGTTTATGTGAAATATAACATTCGATATAAAGGGTTGGAGAGAAAAATTTGAATTTTTTTCTGAGTCGTTTTTTTATGGTAAAGTTAATGCAAACTCTCATAATATGGTAAGATTGATGTGAGTTCTCATAATAAGTGATTAGAGAGTTTGAAGTTTAATTGTAATTTTTTTCAAAATTTTGATGTTTCATTTTGGAGTGTTTGATAATACATGTTGAAGAAATAATTTTGAATTTTCCCTCTTTTGATTTTGGTTCTTTTATGTTAATGTTGATTTGAACTCTCAAAATAGGAGATCGGGGTTTCGAATTTCTATTTTTTTATTTTTCAAAATTTTGAGTTTGGATTTTGGAGTTATAATATTTATATGAAATCTAGGTGTTTGCAATTATGGGTATGGGTTGGGGAATTTTTTTTGAATTTTCTCCATTTTGAGCTTGATTTTCTTTGGTAAAATTGACTAGAATTTTCACAATAAGAGATTATGGTTTCAGAGTTTATTTTATATATAAAAAAAAATATTCAAGGTTTGATTTTAGAATTATAAGATTAATTGGAATTCTAGCGTTTGATATTACCAGTTGAAGAAAGTATTTTGGAATTTTATCGATTTGAGTTTGGTTTTTCTAAGTAAGATTAATGTGAGCTCTCACAACATGAGATTGAGATTTGAAAATTTAATTTTTTTTTCTTTTCCAAAAGTTCCGATTTGAATTTTGAAATTATGAAGTTTATGCGAATGCTAATGCTTAATACTATAGAACGGTTGAATTTAGAAATCCCAGCCTCAAATTTAGAGAAAAAAAATAAAATTTTACAACGAAACACAAATCACATGCTAGAGTTCACATCAATTTTATTATAGAAAAACCAAACAAAATATGAAAGGAATTCACAAGCTAGAGTTCATATGGATCTTATAATTTCAAAAATTATACCAAATCACAAAGATTGTTAAAAATAAATTGAATTTAAAAATTTTAATCAAATATTGCCAGCGTTCACATTAATCTTATTATAGAAAAACTAAACTGTATTAAAAATAACAAAAATTCAAATTTTTTTCTCCAAAACCGTAATATTAAGTGCTACAGTTCACATAAACCTTATAACTCAAAAATTCAAACTCAAAATTCTGAGAGTTCGCATCAACCTTACCATAAAAAAATTAAATTCAAAACTAAAAATTTAATTTTTTTTCCTCATCTCATAATATCAAACGCTAGATATTATATAAATCTTATCATTTAAAATAAAACCTCAAAATTTGAAGAAGAAAAAAATGAACTTCGAAATTCTAATATAATATTGTGAAAATTCACATCAATCTTACTATAAAAACCAACCAAATTGAAAATTGTAAGAAATTGAAGTTGCATCCCAAAACCAATTGGCGATGGGAGGAGCAGCCCAAGATCTTATAAGGTACAAATTGTAGTTGTGTTTTTCCGATTTAAGACATTTTCCTCACATCTCAACAAAAATGACAAGATTCAAAATTTTTTTCTACAATCCGTAATATCAAACAAAGAGTTCATATGAACCTTATAACTTTAAAATCCAAACTGAAAATTTTGAAGAAAATAAAATTGAATTTCGAAACCCCAAAAATCTCATTAAGAGTTTTCATCAACCTTACTATAAAAAAGTCAAACTAGAATAAAAAAAATTGAAAATTCATTATTCAATCTATGATATCAAATGTTGAAGTTCATATAAAACAAATAATTTCAAAATCCAAACAACTTTTGAAATCCCAATCTTATTGTATTTAGTGGCCATACCTTACTATGATAGAACCGAACTAACTCACAACTCATTCTTCAATCCTCAAGATCAAACACTAAAGTTAATATGAACCTTAAAATCTCAAATTCCAAACTTAAAAATTTCAATAAAAACGTTTAAACTTTAAAATTCAAATGTCATATCGTAACCAAATTCTATTTTGTTAGAGAATTTTTTTCACTTGGTATTTTTTGGTAATTCCTCCTCCAATCCTATATGAAACTGCCATAGAAAGGTGCATGAGAATTTCAAAATTCCGAGTTATTGCTAAATCCCATATTTTTTCTCTCATCCGTACCGGCCGCCTTTATCAAATAGAATTCCCAGCTGCCTTTATCAAAACATGAAACTTCCTGAGCAATTAACTGATCACATCAATCTCCAGACAACCTCTTTCAGACTATTTCCATTTTCAATATCGCATCATCATTGGAGTCGTCAAATTCAGCATCCAACGTGCCATTCTCATTTTCTTCTCTCCGAGCTCTTCCATCATCAGCAGACAGACATCCAACGTCTTCTACCACCAGGAGTAGAAACAAGACTCGGGACATGCTTTCTTGGAATTCTATTCATGAGGTGAATGTATCGATACCGCATACCCATTAACGGGTGCTTCTCAATCAAGAAATCCTTCCTATATGCCTCCCTTATGACCACAGTCTGTGTCCTAATCTTATTTGAAACATAGAAAATTCCTGGGTGATGCACTACAGCCTTTTTTAACCGTGACCTTTCAAACCCCAAATACTCTCCCAAAACAAACAAATTATCCCTCTCTGTCTTCTTTGAAACCATAAGCCAAAGAACCTCATGAAGAACTGCCACCGTCCACTTCTCCGCCTGATCACTATTTGGGGAAAGATGGGCCCCATTTTCATATGGTGAGACATAGGGCAATCTCTGCCACTCCTCAACCCAATCTTTCACCCTATTATCCAAATCAAAATTTGGAAAATACATTGGAAATGAAATGCACTTAGATAAATTTTTACTGGGATCATAATCCATTCTTGCCCTTCTCTCCAATTCAGAAAAAGCAAGCTCCTTTCTCCAACAAACGAGCTCTAGAGCAAGCTCCATTTTACCAGTTACCGCATCCTCAACCTCATCTACCTGAAAATAGTCAGGGAAATCAGCAAGAAGGGTGCCTACAACATCATGAGGAAGACCCAGATCCCATTTCAACCTGTTGATCAGGTGCATGGGCAACTTGTTAACTCCGGCGAGCATCAAAACCTTAGCAAGTCGTTCAGCGGTGTTGTATTTGTTAGACATAGAGGCATGAATGGCTGACTCTTCTTTGTGGAGTGAGAGGGTTTGTGAGGTTAGCTTGACATGCCGAGGGAGGCCAGAGTGGGGCTGGAATATGGAAAAAAATGAGGGGTACTTTTGGAAAAATTTGGAGGATGTTGTGGGGAGGTCAAGATGGGGTTTGAGCAAAGAGGCTGCAGAGAGAGGGAGGGACTTGGATGGGTTGTAGAGGATTTGGTTCTTGAAGGAAATGGCTTGTTTGAGGTTTTTCTCTCTTTCAACCGTATAGTCCAGGTATGGGTCTCGGACCCATTTTACCCTAGCATTCACAAAGGTCCTGACAGGGTTCAACCGGGAGGGGAGTTTCCTATTCAGAGACAGAGCCATGACTAGGATACACCAACCCTAATCATCAAGCCCGTATCAGAAACAAGTCACACAATAATTATACAAATCAAAGTTAAAGAAACAAGAGAGCAGACAATGGAATAGGATAGAAATATAGGACTCAGATTCCTGCCTGTGCTATGTAAGACTGAGAATTGTTATGTCAGCTCATGAATTATTAAATAAACAAGATGCAAAACTGGATGATTATATTATAACATAGTTTCAGCACTAACGAGGAACAAGAATATGATAGTTATAACCCAGCAAAAAACAGTGACGTCATGATTTTCAATTCTTTTACATTTTCTCAATTCAACTCTTCCTTTTCTGATTTCTGGGCTAGAACTCTAAAAAACTTCAATCTTCACGGACTAATTTTTACATTAAACCAAAAATAACTTGGAAGCATTTCATATGAAAGGAAACTTAATTTTTTTTCTATCTTCTATACATCAGCTAGAATTTTGTCTAGGCTATCCACTCTAAAAGTGGTAAAAGGAACTCAAGGAAGTTAAAATCAGTGGCCTCTCAACCACCCCATAGAGGACATGGCCTTCGGAAAAATCAGAAAAAAAAAAACCCCAGGAAATTCCACAAATTTTGGCTCCCAAGCTCAGAAATTGCCACGAAAATACGAAGAGAAAAAAAAATTGAAGAAATCTAAATTCTAAATCAACCAAATTGAAATTGTGAACCACCAAACTTGAGCCCTAATTGAAACTACCCAGAAAATTTTCCGCAACAGAATCCAAAGAATCAGTGAGCAGACAGAAAATAAAAGTTAAGTTACCACTCACACTTGCTTCGGCTCTTTCAGCCCACTTGCAAACTCGCCATATCCATTTGAATCACTGAACGAGCAAATTCAATTCCCCCATCCATTTCTCTGTCTCGCTTTGTTTGCCCTCTGTTTCACGCTCCCCCTCTCTCACGCTCGATGTGTTCTGGTTTAAATTGCAATTTCCTTGAGCTTGACGTGAAGGCTCGTTTGCTAGAAGCGGAGTTAGAAATGTGTACAAGAATTGGCCATATTTTCTTGGGCAATTAAATCATTGCTACTTACTATGTTTATTAAAAAATTTGTATATAAAAAAATTAAACTCATAAATTCTTTTTAACTGGTCAAAGAATTATTATATAATTAAAAATAAATCATAATTTTTATATAAATTACAATTAATACTATCTAATTATAAGATTATATTGAGAATTATGAAAACATTATTCCTATTGATATATTTTTTTTCACTTGCTCATTTTAAAAGTTGCGGAACCATAAATCACCAAAAAATTATGGAGCTGCCGAATGACCCATAACCATCATAATGTCGATATTACCCTTGGTAAATACGATAACGGCATCACACGATCTCCTCATTAATTTAATATATTTATCAATTAAATATATTAATTAATGAGATCAATACGAATAATAAATAACTTATTATTTATATAATTAATAATAGTGATTTCTCTTGGTAGAATCACCTATTAAATATTATTTACTTCAACCAATCAGACGCTTCGGTGACTTTTAAGGCTTCATTATAAATAGAAGACATCATCTCACTTCTAAAGGTAATAAAAAACTCCTGCAAACACTCTGTCGGTTTATTCTCTCAGAAAACTGACTTAAGCATCGGAGCGTTTACAGTTGAACCACCCCCCGGGATTCAACCTTAACCCCGTTTGATTTTTGTTATTGTATGTAGAGATCGAGAAGGAATTTCACAGAACCAGACGATTTCTGCTTCAACAACTGGTGCTTTCATTGAGAGCCGATTTGAGAAATACTCAAAGCATGCTCCTTAATTTTTCCTCGAAAAAACTCCATTCTACTTTCAACACTTACCATTCCTCAGATGGCCAAAACACGCCCATCCGCACGGGCCTCTGAGGCTGCCACATCCGTTGATGCGATTGCTGCCGTGAGCGAACCGCTACTTGAGATTCCAGAGGAACCACTTTCCCTTCTCCCACACGGCCCACACCACATATCAATTCACATACCATCCGGAATGCCAGATTGGACACCTACGTCCAGTTTCGAAACATTCCCCATAGCTACTGCTACCGTGAATCCCCTACCTTCGACGGGGGTAGGGGCGGCTTTTTTTCAACGAACAAACGGACTGCTAGCGGGAGAAACATCTCTAAGAGTCCCAAATCAGCTCCCTGCCGACTTGGACCTAAGGAGGCACTTGGACACCCTGCGCAACCCACAAGCCAACACCTAAGCTCCAGAGAGACTTGGCACATCACATCCGATTAAAGGCGCGCGACGTGCGCCCCGACATGCTACTCGTCACGAGCAAGCATCTAGTGGCTCGCCTCCACGTCTTGGACTAACACAGCAGGTTGAGCAACTGGGCAACCAAGTTTGGGCCCAATCAGAGCTCCTACAACAACTATTGGGAGACATTGGGACATCTAGAACCTCCGAGAAGTGTAGTGAACCTCGCGGGGCACCAAGGGACATCCCGAGACGCGCCGGCAAGGAGCATGTTCGTTGCCGGACAATGTCCCCAGACACGTCGCTAAGCGACTCAGGGAAAGAAAGCTGAACCCCCAGAGCAAAAGGCCAAGAACGATCGAGGCTTCCAGCTCGAGTGCGACTCAGAGGACGCCCTGGAGCACTTTCACGCATTGAGTACCCGCACCACAGGCGACATCAACCAGTAGTCTCTCGTGTGTCACACACTCACTCAGATGGACAGACCCATCGTAACTCAAGAAGCACAGATGATCTCGGCGAGTAGGACGAGACCTACTCACCAACACGCTCTAGTGCCATTCCCCCTGCAACTCGAGGGAGTCGACGCCACTTGACCCGACGTAAAAATCCTCGTCACAAAGGTCCATTGCACGCTGAAGACGTCCGAAGGATGCTAGACCGACACCTCCAGGGAGTTCAGCGCGACATAGACTTAGAGGATGATCTTTGGTGCCAGATTCAGACGTCATCATCTTCACCATTCGTGAGGGACATTGAGGAGGAGCCGTTCTCGCATCGATTTTCAACTCCCAACTTCAATAAGTACAAAAGAACCTCCGACTCAATAAAACACATCAATTACTATCAGGGGTCATGGTACCTCACAGGCACAACGACGCGCTCATGTGTAAAGTTTTCCAAGCCTCGATGCAAGGTCAAGGTACGACATGGTTCAACCATCTCCCCCGGAGATCAATCGCCTTCTTCGAAGAGTTGGCCCTGGCCTTCGTGAAGGAGTACTCGCAGTTTCGCATCGTCGAAATCAATGATGACCACCTCTTCACCATCTGAAAGAAATCAAAGGAAACCTTGCGGTAATACATCTGGAGGTATTGCGAAGAAAAATCCCGCATCGTAGGATGCAGCGATCTCGTCGCGACCATGGTGTTTAAGCAAGGCCTACCGCCAGAGAGCCAGCTCTACGGAGACATCGTCATGAGCAACGCCCGAAGTCTCACCAAGATATTGTCCATGGCAGAGAGACATGCATGTTGGGAGGACGAGAAAAACGCCACACATGACGCCCACCGCGGGAACTAAGTCGAGAAAGCCAACAAGCACAAAGGGAACCCGTCATCCAACACGTTTTCTGGTGCAAAGCCAAACCCACAGTTTTCAGTACCTTTCCTCCAAATATACAATCAAATAAAGAAAAAGCCGTGGTTCTAAAAACCAGCTCCCGTTAAAGGCGACCAGGAGAAGGCCGACAAGACAAAATGGTGTGCCTATCATAATTGCTATGAGCACGACATAAGCTCCTGCCAGATTTTCGAAAGATACCTCCGGGATCTCTTGAAGGAAGGACACTGCACCGAGTACATCAGAAAAAAGGCAACGGAACGTCTCGGAAGTAAAAGCCCCCAGAAACCCGCACAAAAGATGATCCGCGTGGACACCATCATTGCCAAGTCCGAGTTGCAGGAAACAACTAGGAAACTGAATCAGTGAGCAAGTCATCATCAAAGGCACAAAGTTTGAGATTAAAATTTGGCTCAATGCCTACTTTACTCACATAGTATCTTCCAATAAGATTTAAGATGTTTTGGTCCAACGTCTAATAAACTTGTCTTATCGCCTACACTTTTGTTTAGAAAGCATACCAAGCCTTTGCCATGCAAAACACCCGAGTCTTCGCCACGCGAAGCACTCTAAGTCTTCGTCACATGAAGCACTCTAAGTCTTCGTCACACGAAGCACTCTAAGCCTTTGCCACGAAAAGCACTCTAAGCCTTCGTCACGCGAAGCACTCCAAGATTTTATCACGCAAAGCACCCGATTCTTCGCCACGCGAAGCACTCTATGCCTTCGTCACACGAAGCACTCTAAGCCTTTTCCACGCAAAGCACCCGAGTCTTCGCCACGCGAAGCACTCCAAGCCTTCACCATGCCAAGCACTCCAAGCCTTTGCCACGCAAAGTACCCGAGCCTTCGCCATAAAAAGCACTCTAAGCCTTCGGTATGTGAAGCACTCCAAGCCTTCGCCCCTCGAAGCACTCCAAGCCTTCGCCCAGCGAAGTACTCCAAGCCTTCACCCTGCGAAGCACCCCGAGCCTTCGTCACATGAAGCACTCAAAGCCTTTGCCATGCGAAGCATACTAAGCCTTTGCCATGCAAAGCTCACCTAAGTCTTTTCCATGCAAAGCACCCGAGTCTTCACCACGCGAAACACTCTAAGCTTTCGCCATACGAAGCACTCCAAGCCATCGCCATGTGAAGTACTCTAAGCCTTCACCACGCGAAGCACTCTAAGGCTTCGCCCCGCGAAGCACTCTAAGCCTTCGCCATGCGAAGCACTCCAAGCCTTCACCATGCAAAGCACTCTAAGCCTTCGCCATATGAAGCACTCGAAGCCTTCGCCATATGAAGCACTTGAAGCCTTCACCATGAAAAGAACTCAAAGTTTTTGCCATGCCAAGCACTTCAACCCTTCACCATGTAAATAACTCTAAGCCTTCGCCATATGAAGCACTTAAAGCCTTCACCATGCAACGAACTCAAAGTTTTTTCCACGCAAAGCACAACAACTTTTCACCATGCGGACCACGCCACGACTTCGCCACGCGAAGCGCTCAAGGCTCGTCCCAGTGAGGCACATGAAACCATCCAAGAATTTTTGACTTGTTGGAGTTGGAAAGCTACTAGAAAAAATCTTCCAACCCCACCAAGAGGGGCAACCATCAAGCCATGACAAACAGTGGGCAAATGTTTTAACATGCGAAGTCCAATTCTGCATTTCAGTGCACGGGATTGAGATTCATTTGATTATAGATCACTCAATTTTGCTCATCCTGACATACGTTTAATGGCCCTAAAAATATACGGAAGTCAGCTTTCCAACGCCGTTGACCTCACTCAATTCCGAGTTGTGACGAGTTCCCAGCGAACGTTTTTGTACACGAAGGTCCACTGCACGTACCAGCGCACGAGTACGCGATTCATTCAGTCATGGACCACTGAATTTTGATCACCCTGACATGAAGTCAATGGATTTAGAAAGCTACAGAAGTCAGCTTTCCAACTCCATTGACCTCACTCAAGTCTGAGTTGTGACGAGTTCCCAAGGAACATTTTTGTACATGAAGGTCAACTGCACATACCAGCGCACGAGTATGAGATTCATTCAGTCATAGACCACTGAATTTTGATCGTCCTAACATGAAGTCGATGGATTTAGAATTCTACAAAAGTCAGCTTTCTAACTCCATTGACCTCACTCAATTCCGAGTTGTGACGAGTTCCCAATGAACGTTTTTGTACATGAAGGTCAACTGCACGTACCAGCGCACGAGTACGAGATTCATTCATTCATAGACCACTGAATTTTGATCCCCCTGACATGAGGTCGACAGATTTAGAAATATATGGAAGTCAGCTTTCCAACTCCATTGATCTCACTCAATTCCAAGTTGTGACGAGTTCCCTGTAATCATTTTTGCACACAAAGGTCAACTGCAAGAACCAGCGCACGAGCACAAGATTCGACCAATCCTACAAGGCTCAATTCGGATTGTCTTGGAACAATCTTGGTGGCAGTAGAAAGGTATGGAACTCCGATTTCCAACCCCACCAACGACACTCAATTCGGAGCTAAAACGAAGTCAGAAGACCAAATTTACTACACAAAGGTCAAATCCGCCGAAAATCACAAAACACTCAAAAAAATGGAAGGCTTCTATTAATAAAAATTAAAGAAGTTGGAAATTCACAAGTTGAATGCTCAAACATGTATTCAATACTAAGATCAAACTACAAGCCAAAAAGAATCATGAAGCTCATCATCAGGACCGGAACGACCTCAGAGTCTCTCCATCAACCTATGAGCAAACCTCGGAGGCCTTCGATCATCCCATCGTGGACTTCCAGTGACACATCGTCCATGACTTTCTTCAAGCAATGGGGGCAACCTCCTCAACATCGCTTACTTGGCATAGTCGGCTTCACAAAAGCAACTTCACCACTTCTTGACTCTGCGACGGCTACAAAGTAGCTTTATTTTCAACTCCAAGGCGAAGCGTTGGTTTGGTTCCATGTGTCTTCACAACACTTGGCTTCAGCGTCTAGATGATGGTATCTCCAAGCTCTCTTCCTTCAATTAGGTGATGATGTATGACATATCGAGCTTTGTAGGGGGCATGATTGATCCTCCATTCTATGTTCTGCCTTGCTACACCCCATTCTGAGCTCAACAAGGCCTTGAAGATCAAGTCTCTGGAAGGTCATCCGTCATCCAAAGCAATTTCTTGGAAAACTTCAGTTACTTCACGGCACCACATGCACTTCACCTTGCGTCATGGGAAGCCTTGCTTCGAAGATGAAGCACATCTCGCCTTGTAGCTGCAACACACGTTGCCTTGCATCTGGAACAAGCCTTATGCTGGGTTGTGACACGTCGCACTCCAAGTGATGGGACTCCTCGCCTCGCACTTGAACAACTCGCCTTGTAGTTGCACCATGCATCGCCTCGCATTTACAGCATTCATCGCCTCGCACTTGCAGCATGTCTCGCCTTGTAATTGCACCATGCCTGGCCTCGCAGCTGTAGCGCACCCACCTTGCACTCCGTTGCACCTTGCTCCCACTCTGCTACACCTCGTGCCTTGCACTTTATTGCACCTCGCATCGCACTCTGCTGCACCTCGTCTTGCACTTTGCTACATCTCGCGCCTTGCACTCTGCTGCACCTCGCACCTTGCACTCTACTGCACCTCGCGCCACACTCCGTTGCACATTGTCTTGCATTCTACTGCACCTCACCTTGCACCATGACATGACCCTTACTGCAATGTAGTGCGCCACACCCCGAAGTTGAAGTGCGCATCGCCTTGTGACTCGTCACACTTCAAGTCATGGAACTTCATGCCTCACCCGTTGAAGGTCTTGATGCTGGCTCCACCCGCACTTGAAGATGACAAGTCCACCAATGCGTCAAACTCTTCTATCCACAAAGCACCACAAGTGAGTCAACTAGAGGAGCGTCTTGATGTCAAGTATGTCATCTCTTGAAATCGGAAGCTCCAATAAGTCCCCGACATGCCAGCAGATGGTCTTACGATGGTCACACCATAAAAATGAATTCTTTGAGACCCCATCAAAAGTATGCCTTCACGCATCTTGAAATGATTCCTCGAAGAGTAGAGCGCACCACCACTGAAATCATTGCAATCAGACATCCACAACTCACAAAATCTGCAAAAGATTAAAACTGAACAAAATAATATATATTCATATATATATATATATATTAAAATATATAAATATATAATATATATATATATATATATGACAATCAAAAAAGCGTGAAAACGCTTTGGTTTTCTGACAACAAAAGCTGCTGTTCGCAGCTTTCTGAAAAAAAAAGCAGGAAAAATTCAGAAAATTGTGGCCATCGGCCTCAATCCCAGCCGACATTTTCTTTTGTGTGGGATCGGCCTGTCTCATTCTGAATGAAGAAGCTGTGCGGGCAACCCTCCCGTCGACGTGTCCTGTTCGCGAGCCCCGCCTGTCAGACAACTTCTTCTGTTTGCAGCTCCCAAGCCCGACAAGTACTGTTCTCACTGTTAGACATCTTCTTTTGTCCTGCACATGGGCCCACCTGTCGAACGGCTTCTGCACAATTACTGCTCCCACTGCCGACGTCAGCCTCGTTTCCCGCAGCTGTCAATCTTTTCCAACATCATATCTTAGCTAGGGTTTGACTTTCTTTATTGAAAATAAAAGTTATATGCCCTCGTTTAAATAAAGAAAAATAAATAAACCTTAGCTACTAGTTGGGCTCTAATGGTTAATTTAAATTAAGATTACGGGCCCAGAAGTTTCTAGTTGACACGAGATCGAGGTCAATCAGAATATCAACTGTTTGAAGCAAGGCGGAGTCCTACTCCCGTAAAAAAAAAGTTTTATTGGGACCACAATAAAAATTACATCATTTAGGATTCCATGAATTCTGAAGCGATGTGGGGGCATTTGTGGAACCATAAATCACCGAAAAATTGTGGAGCTGCCATGTGGCCCATAACCATCATAATGTCGATATTACCCTTGGTAAATACGATAACGGCATCACACGATCTCCGCATTAATTTAATATATTTATAAATTAAATATATTAATTAATCAGATCAATACGAATAATAAATAATCGCTCCGGGAGTTATTTATTATTATTTATATAGTTAATAATAGTGATTTCTCTTGGTAGAATCACCTATTAAATATTATTTACTTCAACCAATCAGACGTTCCGGTGACTTTCAAGGCTTCACTATAAATAGAAGACATCATCTTACTTCTAAAGGTAATAAAAAAACTCCTGCAAACACTCTGTCGGTTTATTCTCTCAGAAAACTGACTTAAACATAGGAGCGTTTACAAATTCTATTTAGGGACTTTTGAATAAAAAAATATTTGAGATAAGGCCTTATTTTGTTTAATATACAAACATTAAAGGTTTTAAATAAAAATAAAAATTGTTAAGGGTATAACAATGATTTACTCTATTTTCATTATTTTATAAAAGGACATTTATATCTTTCAGAACAAAAAATAAAGGGGTAAAGAAACTGCCCCATGCCCTGCCATGCATTGGTAGAAGATCGGATAGTGGCATCACGCAACGCCATGTCAGGACCCGACCCTTCTCGGTCAGGACCCGACTCATCTAGCACCATATTGTCCGCTTTGGGCCTCGCCCTCACGGTTTTGTTTTCGGGAGCTCATGGTGCAACTTCCTAGGGGGTCACCCATCATGGAATTGCATCAGCCTCAACTCGCTTAACTTTGGGGTTCTAATCCCCCCCAAAGCCACTGAGCTCCCAAAAGGCCTCATGCTAGATGGGTGTGTGCCTACACCTTTAAGGCACACCACCATTCCCTTCCCAGACCATTCCCCCCTCGCAGGAATGTGGGATTGTTCACCGTTCCCTCCAGGACACGGGTGTTACAATCCACCCCCCTTAGGGCCCAGCGTCCTCGCTGACACACTTCCCGGTCGGGGTCTGGCTCTGATACCAAATTGTCAGGACCCGACCCTTCTCGGTCAGGACCCGACTCATCTAGCACCATATTGTCCGCTTTGGGCCTCGCCCTCACGGTTTTGTTTTCGGGAGCTCATGGTGCAACTTCCCAGGGGGTCACCCATCATGGAATTGCACCAGCCTCAACTCGCTTAACTTTGGGGATTCTAATCCCCCCAAAGCCACTGAGCTCCCAAAAGGCCTCATGCTAGATGGGTGTGTGCCTACACCTTTAAGGCACACCACAATTCCCTTCCCAGACCATTCCCCCCACGCAGGAATGTGGGATTGTTCACCGTTCCCTCCAGGACACTGGTGTTACACGTCATGCACCAGCCGAAAAGTGGCTTCACTCGCCATCACGTTCCGCTTGAGTTGGCATGCGCCCATCACACGCCTCATGCACGGGCCATGCAATTGAACAATCTCGATATTCCATCGAGTATGGTTGAATATCCTAATGGAATTAGAATTCCATTAGCATGAACGGTTTTAAAGTTTGTAATGTCCCTGTTTGCTTTTAACATAATATGCTAACAATGTTAGTATATTCTGTCAACTATTGATAGGGTCAGTTCCCATAAGTTAAATTCACCGTAGATTGTGTTAGTCACATGCTCTACACATGCTCGTTGGCCTATGACTGGCACCACTGTGATCAATGGTCGGGCTGCTGTGATTACTGCATTGAGTGGTGTTCAGAAACAAGATGCAAAGTGTCAAACCTACTATAATCGATCCAAGGATCACAAATTTCTAACAACTTAAGAAATTACCTGGCAACATAAAAAACTCACATGAAAGCCATGGTGGTTCTGAAAAACTCTAGAATCCGACGACTCCCTTTGTGGTTGAAGATCACAAAAAATAACAAGCACCTTGGCTCAGAGAGAAGCTTACAACAGGTACAAACTCAGTTTCTAACTCAAAGGGATCAAATTTACCTTGTTCAAACTCAATCTCTTCGAATCGTTCTTAGATCCTAATCTAGTCATACTTATCAGTTTGGGCCACAATGGTTGTTGATACCATATTGGCTAACTAGACTCAATACAACCATCAACACCATAGACACCCACTCTAGCGCCAGGAGATCGGCATGCATGCCATTTGGCAGGCCTGAGTCCACTCGATAGGCAATGCCAACAACCAATGTCGATCTAATTCCAAGTCACAGCCACTCAGCAGACCCAATCAACAAGAATGGATTGGTACCGTAGGCTCAATCCTCTAAAATATGTTAGTAATGACTTCCTGACATGATAGAAGATTTACTACCACCTAATGCATATCTTGAATCTGCAGGACACGTGGCAGCATCCCCTGGGTGGCTTGAACCCTACATCAAAGTGGCCAACCACCACATTCATTGCTATTATAGATACCTTCTCAAAACCTCTCATAAATGTACTCACTCACTTCTCTCTCTAAACACACAAACCCGACTCTCTATCTTTGTGTTGTTGATCTGTCTATTGGATATCCACCTCGCTTGATGACTTAAGGATCGAAGCCTCTTAGACTAGCACCCCTCCGGTGTCTAGTGTTTTTCTATCTGTCTCGTAGGTTACTCAGCAGGCTTAGAAAAAAATAATCGACACCTCTAGGGTCTCATCACGTTAGGTCCAGTTCCAGATCAAACATTTGGCGCCATCTATGAGAATTCTTTGTAAGTCATCGTGCTATGTCACATACCACCACTCCATCTACCTGTCGATTCAAATGTCTGCCAAGAAAGATGCTGGTGTACTCAATTTCACTTTCTAGGGTGAGCACACTAAAAATAGAATCGTCATGCCTTTCGAGGCTATGCTCAAAATGATGAAGTCTTTACATGTAGAGATGGCCGAACTCATGAAGAGTAATGCTTTTATCGAGAGCAGAAATCATGTGTAGGGAGATCAACATCAACTCACTCTCGTTATCCTTAAAAAACTGAAGGAACAATGGGCAGCTACCGAGCTCGCAGTTGCCTCTAATTCCAAGCGAGAATAGCGCCCCCAAATCATTCCAACTGGAACCCTCTGGAAGAATGCTCATCCACCCCGCCAACAGAGCAGAACCTTCATGTATGCACATCTTCCGAGATGCTCGCGAATTACTTGACAGGAAGCCCATGCCGATCCAGCCAACCTGACTAACCTAATTGGTGAACAATCCCAGAATCGTAGGTCCCCTTTCTATCTAAGGGAGACAGCTTTTTATCAAGGTTAGCCTTGAGGAGAGTGGAACATCCGAAAGGTCCAGCATAATGGAAGATCAAGTATTTTCGATCACCACCTACCTTCTATAGTACGAAGCCGACTCCAAAATTTCCATGTTTGGCAGAAGATCGGAACTAACCAAAAGACTAGGAAGGAATGCTAGCAACATGAGTCACTAACCCATTGCTGAGCGAATTAGAGCACAATCCAAACCTCTTAAATCTAATGATGTTATGCAAGGACTCCTCTAGCGACTACACAAATTGGAGGTCAATAAGCAGAAGATCAAATCTCTGAAAAAAATCAAGGCAATGTTGGCCCATTTACGAATCACATTATGTGATATAGGTAGGCCTGAGCATTGGGTTGGGTTGGGCAAGCCTGGCCTAAATTTTTTGGGCTTGGATTAGGCCGGGCTGGGCTTATGATAAATTCTAAAAAATATCTAGCCGAGCTAGGTGGGCTTAATGACATAAATGAAAGCTCACAGAATTTAATAGGTCGGGCTTTTATTGGGCTTAATGGGCCGAACAAGCCCACCTGGGTCGGGCATAAATGGGCTTTTATAAATAAGTGATTTAATGCTAAATTTGGAGTTAAAAAAGACAAATATGAAGAAAGAAAAACATTATATTAAAAAAAATCGTTGAGGGTGCATAGCTGGTTTCATAGACTCATTCTCTTTCAATCGAAGCACTTCTGCTGCACATGCAGCTTCATAGACTCATTCTCTTTCAAGGACAGTGCTAGTAACCTTATCCCCTCGTTGCCTGGCTGGCAAGCATGATACAATGAATTAGACCACAATCAAAATTGGTTCATAATCATATGTCATTGTAAAGAGCATTAGTGCATTACTGCTTACCCGAAATGCTATTGAATATATTTCCTCCTTCAGCTTTAACACCGATGCTCAAGATGACTTAAGCAAATAGTCCAATTCAATAGAATGTAGACCCCGAAACATTAACCATGATTCAGATGTCAGAATTTCGATCATGATAATATTAACCTTAAATAGAAATATGGTCATTGAACATACACAACCAAAATCTCAAAACCATATATGAATTATTCATAGTCATACACAACCAAACCTAGCATTTCATAGTCATACCACAGATGAGTTATTCATAGTCATACACAACCAAAACCTCAAAACCACAGAAGCCTAGTTGATCTTTGATTCTGGAATTTCCAATTTCTTAGCTTTACTTCAGCACCCTTGAAACCCAAAAAAAAAAAAAAACAGCTACATAAAATAAAATGATTAGCCAGCACAAAGATAGAGCAAACATGACACAACCCCATGAGATAAAGAAATTTAAACATTGAAAGCTTCATCTAAACAAGCCAAAAACAAAGAAATGAGAGATACCTAGATGATCCTTACCTCTAATACGAAGTGATTTCAACCGACAAGGGACGAGCCTGACTTGAAGAACTGGAGAAACTTGCCAAGCTTGAAGAATTGGAGAAGGTTTCCAAGGGACGAGCCTGATCAGATGACAAGATTCAATGAAAATAGCCGGATCAGATGATAAGATTCAACATAATAAACTAGTACACGAATTAAGAAACTTCAATCCTCAATAACACAAGTGCAGGGAAGAAACACTAGAAAAAGAGACTCATATCTTTGTACCTGGCTCGGCTGCTTGTCGATTGAAATGAAGCTCCCGATTTAGTCCTCGAGCTCGATTTAGAAATGCGGAGCTTGAGATAGGGCGAGCAAAGCTTGAGAGAGGAGAGATTTGAGAGTTGAGAAATTTCTTGACCTTGAGAGAGATTGAAAATGGAAAGGAGAGGTGGATTTAAAAAGCAGCAGCGACTGAGATACTGAGAGGTGAACCGTGAGGGGTGAGGGTTTACGTTTGAGAATTGTGAGAGATTTTTACACATAAGTGGGTTTGTAGGGTCGGTTAGGGTTTGTAGTGGGTTGGGTTGGGCTTTGTCTTTGGGCTTCTTAAAGCCTAGTGCGAGGGTGGGTTTAGGGCCTTTAGGTTATTTAGGTTAAATTGGCTGATATTAAATATTTAATTAATGGGTTTATAATCTTGAGCTTACGTACCGAGTTTATATGGGGGGCCAGGCAAGGCTTACCGAGCTCGGGCCTATTGGGTTTGAACACTCTAAGCCCAAGTCCACCCCACTAACTTTCGAGCCAAACCTGTCCACGGCTTATAGCGGGTCGGGCCAGACTTTTATCCACCAGGCCAATCGGGCCCACACAAGCCCATAGGCTTTTGGACCAAATAGGGAAGGCTAGATATAGGTATGAGATAGAAGTCAAACCTCTCAAGATCACACCATACACTGGAAATGAGATTAAGTCATATACATGAGCAACTATTAATCTTCCATTATAATGACTCGTCCCGAAATTACGTAATTATCGGGATTAATTAAGGATTAATTGAGGATTATTAAGACTAATCGGGATTAGTCGAGGTGAAATGACCATTTTTCCCCTAGAAGAGAAAAATATTGACTTTTGACCCAAAGGTCAATTGCACATGGGCTGAAGTTCATTACATAGATCGAGACCTTACGAGTACGTAGATAGACAGCACGAGGAATTTGGACGTCGTGAGAGGATTTTACGGGTCAAGGAATTTTTTAGCTAGACTTTATAATTTCACGCGTTACGAGGAAGGTTGGCTTTTAGTGTTTTGGTGGGACCCAAAATATCTTTGTAAGGACCAAAGGATGAGTGACAAGTGTCACTCACCTAATAGCCCTCACTTCGATATACATGCATCTGCACGTCCCTCTCTTTTGTTCATTATACCCGAACCCCACCCCAACCATTCTCATCATCCTCATCTTGCTTGTTCTGGTTTGAGAGAAACAGAGAGTGAGGGAGTGACGGTGAAAGGTTGAGGATGAGCTAGGAACCTTGGAGGCTGCTCAGAAAACCCCAAAAACCCAAGCAAACTAGAGAACCTGTTCGGATTGATTTTTGGACGGGTCTGGGTTCGAGTTTGAAATTGGACCGTGAGGAGTCGACCTTGGCCACGAGATCTCAGGTGAGTTTTCCCACTTTTGAACCGATAGATTGATTTATGGGTAGGATAAGAGTGTTTTGGCGAAAGAATAGCGAGAAATGGTTGAGAAATGGCTGAGATATGTCCGGGTCAAGGTCACGAGTTGAACGACCCATTATAGTGAAACGGGTCGACCCGACTAGAGGTTGAAGGTGATGGTGTGGAAAGCCACGTCAACTTGTCTGGACACGTGGCTAACTAGGTGGTGACATGTGGCGAGGTGTCAAGCTGAGTCAACATCGACGTGGTAATTCCACGTTAGCGCTGTCCGACCATGTGGACTAGTGAGGTGGTGCCACGCGGCAGTGTGTTAGAAGGTTGTCAGGTTTATCAGGCTCACGTGTCAGGTGGCGTGGAAAGTCCACGTCAGCATTATCAGACCACGTGGACTAGTGTGGTGGTGCCACGTGACCACATGACAGAGGTTGTCAAGTGACGTGGCAACTGACGTGTCATGATGATGTTAGTAGATGACGTTAGAATGGACACGTATCACGTGTCAGAGGGTGACACGTGGCACCAGTCAGAAAGTGCCCCATGGCAAGATGTCAGAAGTTTTCAGGTTGTCAGATGTCAGGATGACATCAACAATTGATGTCAACATTGACCAGGCGCGTGTGAACGTTGATCAGCGTGTGTGCGTGTGGGCACAAATTTCAAGGTTAAATTGATCTTGTTCGAAAGGTTTTGACGTTCTAAATTCAATCGTAGTGGTTTCAAGTCGATCGAAGATCATTTGGGTAGTAATTTGGAGGTTTTTCTTCGCAGGAAGAGTGTTTAGGACACGTTTTCGGTTCCAAGGTACATTGTCAGTTTCTAAATGAATTTACGGATTTGCGTGAAAATGGTATTTGGGCTTGAGAACCCATTAGATAATGATTTTGACTTGGATTTGGAGTCAAATGTGATTGTATGATGGTTTTCGGATTTATAAAATGATTTTGAGTATTGTGAAATGAGGACTAGACGCTGTTTTTAGGATGTTTGTGGAAACTATGTTTTGGGCAGAGACCCTATGCAAAACAACTGATTTGATTTGAAAATACAATCGTTTATGTGTAAGGACCCATCCTGGAAATTGGGATTAGCTTAGTGGTTAATAACGGATTAGTAAAGTTAATCGGTGATTAGTTGGATGCTTGCGGACGGACGGTGCGAAATGACGATTTTAACCCTAGAATTAGGCAAATGGTTGACTTTTTGTTCGGGATGTCAAATGGGTGTTGGCCAATGACTATGACATAGTTCGGAACGTCACGGGTTCATAGACAGGTAGCACGTCTGATTCCGACATTCGAGGAAGAAGTTATGATGTTCGGAAGGTCGAGGGTATTTTGGTAATTTGGTGAAAAAAGGAAATTTGTTGACTTTTTATACGACAAGTATTCTTCACGCAATTCGAGGACCGTTAGGTAGGTCTCGATTTCCTGAGTACTATGACAGGCGGCACGCCGTCATCGGACGTCGGACGGTTTAGTTACGGGTCTAATTATGTGAGGGGTAAAATGGTAATTTGGACATTAAAGGGCAAAATGGTCTTTTGGCAGCTTGAATTATGTGAGCAATCAGATTAGGACACCTGGGGCTGATGGATTGGATATTTTTGGCTGAGAACCACAGAGATGAAGACACATGTCCACTCTTCAGTGGCTTCTAGCCAACTCTCACGATTAAATCGATTTTAAATGGGGTTGATCGATCAAAAGTGAGAAACAGAACAGAAAGCATCGACCATTTTTCATTTGAGTGAGTTGTGTGTGAGCTTAGAGGCAGTGTGTGAGAGATCAAAGATGTGTGTGACTTGTGTGATTGTGTCTAAGGGAAGGACTGGGTGAAGGGTGTGTGTGAAGGTGAGAAAAACACTGAAAAACAGAGAAGGAACCGTGAACGGCAGTGGACCTTAATCGATCAAACCAGCCTAAATTTGGTCTGTGGTGGTGATTAGTGAGCTGAGAATCGACCCTAGGACGTGAGTGACCATGGTGGAGGATAGAGATCGGGTATGTTATTTCGATTCACCTGTTTTTCCTGAAATCGTGTAAGTGAAAATCGATGGGTTTGGTAAGTTATTGAGTGACTCTGATGACCCTTGCAGTCGTGGAAGGTTCCTACTGAACCCAGGGAGTCAAAACCGTGATCGGAAAGGCTAGTGGTGGCCGGAAACAGAGAGCTGGAATCTCTGGTTTTTCTGTTCAAACTTGGGAGGTATGAAATAGGGTTTCATTTTGTGTTTTAGTTAGTTAAATCAGTTCTAAATTGAAGGACGAAGCTAAGGGAGAAGGAAGGATCGAAAATGGTTTAGGAATGAGTGAAAACCGGCCTCGCCGACTTAGTTGGACCAAGCGGTCTGGACCGGTCTGAACCGGGCTAGATGGAGGTTGACAATGATGAACAGTGCCGCGCATGGCTCCCACGCGTAGCCCCTTTAGGCGGTTCGTGTGGGCACGTGGCACGGTATTTGAGGGAGGTTCCAACACAACTTTCAAAGTATTCGATGTAACGAACATTTTGACACTGGTTTCGAGTCGATCGGACATCGTCTCGATATGTTTCAGGATGTCCGAAAGTTTTAGGGCTCGTTTAAAAATAGTTAAAAAATCGAGAAAATTACGGGGCTTTAGTAGAAGCTTAATGAAGTAGTTAGTGATCTTATTATGGGATTTGGACAGGTTTGGGAAAACCGGTGATAGTGGATTGGCCGGGAACGGCGTAAGTGCACGCGTATCGAGGCAGCAACGTAAATGTTCTGTGAGTGGACTTTGTTTTCGAACTTATGATGCATGCATATATGTTTTATATGTGTTCTATACGTGATTTCTATATTTGTGAATTGATATTGATGATTTACGATTTTGTACGAATTTCGAGATAAGTACGTATTTACACGTTTTACGAGCATACGATTTATGTTGAGATTTGACTGATGGTTTTGGTGATTTAATTTTGGGATTTGAAATATGGTTTGATTTCAATGATTTCTAATGGATTTTGAAAAGTTATTTCGGGCTTGAAGCCTTGTTCATAAAAGTGATTTCAGAAAAGTGATTTCGGGTTTTTGAATTGAATTTCGGAAAAAGGATTCAGTTTTTGAACTTGAAAGTGGATTTCCGGATTTGGGTTTTGAATGGTTATTCCGAATGCCGGCTTACCGTATGATGGTTTCAGATTCGGATTTGGAAATGGATGATGGATATGACTCTGGATTTGGATTCGGGATGCTGATTTCGGATTCGGCTTGGAATTCGAAATGGTGATTTCGAACTCGGATTTAGACATGAATTTGGAAATGGTTTTAAATTGGTTTTGGATTGGATTTACAGGATTTGGTTATTGGGTTTAAAGACCCGGATTGGATTTACTGGATTTAGTTATTGGGTTTAAAGACCCGGATATGATATGACGGGGGTGGACCCGGATTGAGTTTAAAGACCCGGATTGAGTTTAAAGACTCGGGGGTTTAAAGACTCGGATATTGTGATTTCCCTCGTAGGCCTATTGAGTTTAAATACTCGGGAGTTTAAAGACTCAGATTATATTGAGGCCTGGATTGAGTTTAAAGACTCGGGAGTTTAAAGACTCGGATAGATCCAGCAGGTTTGATTGGTTGAAATGGATTTCAAATGTGTTTTGGATTTCGATGAGAACTTGATAATGATGGTTTTCAATAATGGTTTTCCAATTTTTTGGGCTGTGCCTTGGATAAGATGGATTTCGATGGTTTTCGGCTGAGGCCCGGGATTTGAGAAAAAGAAATAAGTTTGGTTTTCGTGAATGAATATGAAATGGTTTTATGAAATAAGTTTATTATGCATGCATTGGTAGAGAGAGATGGAGACATCACATACGCGATCCACAGTAGATTCTGCGCGCTCTGGAAAGTCCAGAACTTGCAGACGGTTCGATTGGAAATCCCTTGTCTGGCTTACGTGTTACATGGAGGTTGGACGTCGGTTTGGCCTTCGTGTCACGCGTAAGTTAGACGGGAGCATGACTTAGCCCTTAATCCTAGGAGATTGGGGGTGGGTCGTGTCATTATGAAATTGTGTTTCCACCGTTTTTACTATGACCATTCTCTGTGATGATTGATATGACTCTGGTAGGAATGTGTTTCCCCAGAGAGGGCATCCGATTGTGAATGTGTTTCCCCAGAGAGGACCCTATGATATGTTGCTCACCTCTAGGATGCAATGTGTCCCCCTCGGAGAGGTCACGATGCACTGCCTGCTGTCAAGCAGCCGTGGGAGGCTCAACTCAAGAGTGCTTTTGATGTATGAGATCAGTCGTTGATATGTTCATGACGATATGAACGTCGTCCGTAGATTTGTTCACGACGACGTGCTGTGAGCTGTCTTGGAGCTTGATTACACGTGTTGCTAGGGTATCGTGACTGATGATGATGATATGATGGTATGAGACAGATGTGGGATATGAGAATGAGTCACATTTTTTATTTACTGCTTTGTGTCCAGATATTTTCACATGTGTTGGTTTTGGTAATGAAAGCATTTGTTTTTTATATATACTGTTTTATAAAAAAGAAATGGTTTAATTGATTATTCATGCATGCTTTATAAAATAGAGGGATAAATGATGATTTCGGACATTGGTTTTTCAAAAATAGTTATTTTTGCCGACTCACCGTTTTAATGGTTCTTGGCACCCTCCAAGTTGATCGCAAATGTGGGCTGTAGTAGAGACCGAGGTATCACATGAAGCTGTGTACTATGGAAACCTCGAGTGGGTCACGGTAGTATCCCTGGTCTGACACGTCGTGTCAGACGGGAACAGGTCATCCCATGTTAATCCTGAGGGATTAGGGATTGGTCTTGTCATCCATGGCCTTTAAAAATCTCTCCGACGAAGTACAATGCTTGATCTTCAGCTCCACCCTCATTGAAGCTATGCTGAAATGGTTCTACCAACTAGAACCATAGACGATCGATTCCTTTGATGAACTCTACATGATCTTCCTAAACTAGTTCATGATCCATATGGATCGATAGCTGACTACCGATGACCTAGGTTTTCTCCAAAATAGGGAGAATGAATCCGTGCAGAAGTACACAACAGATTTAGCCTCGAGTATTCCATGTGCCTGGAGATCGATGAAAAGGCATCCTTTAGAGCATTCCATAGTGGCTTGAAGTAATCCAATTTCAATTACCATGCCTTCACACAAGGATGAGATGACTACAATGAGCTAATGAGGCAGGCGACAATCCTTGCCAAGATAGAATACTTCACTGCTCCACGAGCAAGGTTGTAGTAGACCATTGCCCCCACTACTATTCCCTTGAGAGCAATTAGCACTCGAAGCCCCACAACAACTCCAATAGTTAGTACCAAGGTTATGAGAACAACTCTTGTTATGTAAGTGAAAAGGTTCGTATGACAACAAATACAAGGGGAAAAAAGCGAAACATTACAGTCAAAACCAGGACAAGAACACTAATCATCGCCAACATGATAAGCCTTAGGAGGGGCCAGTCTCCAAGTTTGAAACTACTCCATCCTCAATACTTCGCTAGAGAACATTCTAATGATTATTGAGGGGATGATTGATAAAACAAGGGCAAGGGTACAAGGCTCCAGACTAATAGTTCCCCCAAAATTATATTGCCAATATCACAACTTCAATGGTCACACGATTGATGAGTGTATAGCCTTCTGTGACATTGTTGGAAACCTCGTTAGGGAAGGGAAGATCAACCAATTCCTGAAAAATGCATGACTAGTACAGAGTCATCCTCAGATCAACACAATCCATAGTGGCCCAACGATCTCCTCCACCTACACTTCCAACCGAGCGAAAAAGAGCTTCATTCGAGTGATCCAGTCCAACCACTAGATTTTTAACATCGAATTCGATAGGGCGACGAAGGTTGGAAGAGCATGATGGACATCCATCACTTTTTCGGAAGAGGAAAAGCCCTCATGATGATCCCCTAATCATTCGAACGACAATCACCAACTTTGATGTAGGTCAGATACTTATGGACACCAGAAGATCAGTCAATATCCTCTGCATGGAAACTTTAAATAAGCTAAGGATCAGCCCAAAGTAAATCAATCAGATTGTCTCTCCATTATGAGTATCTTAGGGGACTCAATAATGCCAATTGGAATTGTCTCCTTGCCGATCTCACTCGGCGGCACACCCTATGTAGTGATTACAATCGTCACCTTCCTCGTGGTCTACTACGCCACTACCTACAATGTCATATCGACAGTGGGCTTTTGAATTAGATCAATGCAGTAACTTCTACCCCCTATTGGTGATTAAGCTCCCCAAAGTTATGGGAACTAGGTTGGTTAGGGGAGATCAAATCTCAGCGAGAACATGCTACTAATCCGCCTTGACCAAGGTCAGCCCATGTACCAACAAAGAAACCATGGCCATTACCAAATCACGTACGAGGTAGATACTAGCGACCTGGAGATTTCCAGACAGATCCAGTCCAGTCCCTCAGAGAACCGTAGGGACCTATTGTCAATGGAAAAACCTCAATCAGTCAAGGAGACCAATTTGATCGCACTCAACATCGAACATCCCAATTTCCAAGTCAAGATCGACACTACGACTACACTGGAAACCAGAGAAGCCGTCATCCAATTCTTCGGGGATAACAACTAAGTCTTTGCATGACCCTATGCTGACATGTCAGGCATATCAACAGATTTAATCTTCCATCGACTAACCATCGTCCATCTTTCAAACATGTCATATAGAAGCAAAGAACATAAGACGCTGAGCATCAATTTTCCATGCAAGAGGAGATCATCAAGCTCAACACGATTCACTTTGTGCGTAAGGCAATCTACACCGCTTGGATCGGCAACGTTGTCTCAGTGAATAAGACATCAAAGGCTTGGAGAATATGAATCGACTACACTTACCTCAACAAGACATGCCCAAAAGACAGCTCCCCCCTGCCAAAAATTGATCTCCTAGTAGATGGAATGGTAGGTTACAAGCTACTCAGCTTCATGGATGCCTAACTAGGCTATAATTAGATCAAGGTGCACCTAGATGATCAAATCCACACCAGTTTACGCACCAACCTTGGTGTTTACTGCTATAAAATCATGCCCTTGGATTGAAGAACGACAAGACGACATACCATTTCCTAGTGAACTTCATGTTCGCTGATCAGATCGGGAATGCCATGGAAGGGTATGTGGATGACATGCTAGTGAAAAGAAAAACTGTTGCAGATCACGTCTCCAACCTCCAAAAGATGTTCCAGGTGTTCAAGAAGTATTAAATGAGGCTTAACCCCGCCAAATCTATTTCAGCATCAGCTCCGGATAATTTGTTGGCTATATAATTAGTCAGTGGGGAATAGAAGTAAACCTCAAGAAGATCTAGGACCACCACGCACAATCAAGGATACCCTGACTAGAAGAGTGGCAGCTTTCACCAGATTCCTATCTAGCCAGCATACAAGTGCCTTCCACTCTTCAAGGCTTTCAAGACCAATGGGAAGATCATTGGATAGACTGCTGAATGCGAGAAGGTATTAAATACACTGAAGGACTACATAATTAGGGAAATTTTACTTGCTCACCTAAACATTAGAAAATAGTTCACCATCTACCTTTTAGTCTCCACCTCAGCCATCAGCTTTATCATAATCATGACAAGGGAATGAAGAGAAAATCCAGTTTACTATGTGAGCAAATCATTCAACGATCTGAAGACTAGATACTGTGACCTGGAGAAACTTACTCTTTCCTTTGTCACCATGACAAAAAGGCTTAGACCTTACTTCCAAGCTCATCCAATCTTAGTTTTATCGAACAAGCTACTTAAGTAAATCCCCCAAATGCTGGACACATCCAGAAGACTAATCAAATGGGCAATCGAACTCAGTGAGTTCGACACCACCTATGCCCATACTCATCCAAGAAAGGCCAAGTAGTTGCTAATCTTCTATTTGAATTCACCTACAACATGTCACAATAAATGCCGAAAGACTCAATGATTATCACCAAGCATCCAGCTACCAAAACAAGGGTGGAGAACACTTTCTCTTTGCTAGGAAAGTTAAAACCAATCTTGACTCTATATGTGGATGGGCTGCCTTGCCATAGTGGCTCTAGAGCGGGGCTCGTGATTAGCACACCCGATCACACGAAACTTGAATATGCATTCCACTTCAGCTTCAAGGCTACAAACAGTGAGGTAGAGTACGAAGAACTCCTCCCCGATTTTTGCTTTGCAAATGACATGGAAGCAAGGAAGATCAGGATCTTTAGCAATTTGCAACTTGTGGTTAGCTAGGTGAACAACGAGGCCGAGCCAAGGACATTTCTATGACCCTCTACAATGACAAGGCTAGAATACACCTCTGCAATTTCCAAGCCTATGAAATAGACAAGATCCCGTGCTCAGAGAACATTCATTTTGATGCTCTGGCGATATTGGTCTCTTCAATTAATGATAAGATCAGTTGCAGCATATTAGTGGAGCTGCTAAAGATCCCAAGTATGAAGGAATGACAGATCAATTCAATTAATACTAATCCATTATGGATGGATCCAATCATCCAGTTCCTCAGACATAAAGAACTACCAGAATATCGGAATGACACCAAGCGCATAAAATGTCAGGCCATTCAGTAAAAAATTATCCATGATCATCAATACAAGCGCATATTTGATGTCCCACTCCTCAAATTCCTACTGGTAAATCGAGGGTTTGTAGTCCTCAAGGAGATCCACAAAGGAATCTGGGGCAATGATAGAGATTATACCAAGAGCAATAAATGTACTAGGCATAACCTCTACGTGTAATAACTTTGCAAGCGCACAAGACGTATGGTAGTAAAGATGCAAGCAAAGGTCGATCCCACAAAGACTGGCTCAACAATGTCCAATTTGTTTAGTTCAATTGACTTTAGTGAGATAATTAGAATACAATAGGAGGTTTACGTTTAGTTCTCCTTAGATTTCCTTGATCAAATTACTATGAATGTTTCTGAATTAAATGCCCATGCAGAGGTCCGACTAAGGCTCACCTCATACTTATTATCTTCTATTAGTTTGCATTTTTTAAGCGTGATGCCCGGCCCTTAAAACGTCTATTATCGATGGTGCGTGATAATGCATGAAACACAAAGAAGATTTGATGACACTACACTATCCCAATAAAAAGTGATGTACAATTCTAGAAAGTCGTGAGTTTAGTTACAAATAATATTCCCCCTCTTAAACGTGATGCTATAAATTACAAGATGGTATAATGGTCCATCAAGTAATAACATCAACAATTATATGCAAAGAAGGTAGCTAAGCTTCTAGGCATAAATTGAGTTTATGAAGCATAGTAATCCAACAAATTCAATCATGCATAACAATCATAATTAAGACCCAGAAATCTAAATAAGAACTAACATGGCTAGGGCTTCAAGTAACCGTAGCCCTAATTACACTACTCAAACATATTTAAATAAAATAACAACATAATTGAAAGATGCATTAAAAGTAAATAAAAACAATAAACGTGAAAGATAAAAGAACAATAATGAAAAGAGAGGAAAGAAGACTCCCTCACGACACTATGCTTCTATGAATCCAAAGGTGTCGAAATTGAAGAACTTGAATTGAAAGTACTTGAATTGAAGATTGCACAAACTAACTAAAAAAGAATATATATTAAAGTACTATCAAGTATAAATTTTGGCTGAGTTTTGAGGACCTTCAAGAGGTGGAAAAACGGCTCCCCTTTCATAAACTCTAGTACCTCTATTTATAAGAGAATAATTAATCCTCCTACGAATAGAAGTTTTTAAATTCAATTCTAAAAGGAAAGGCTTCCTAAACAATTAAGAAATGTAATTAAAAACCTTTCCTACAAGTAAAGAGACTGAAAATAATAATACAAAAGGAAATAGGACTAAAATCCTTATACAATATGGAGAATAAATGTGAAAAGAAGTTGGAATTATCCCAAAAAAAAAGAGAAAAAACTCAGATGAAAGCATCAGGGACATTTCGGAACCACCGAAATAGGAAGGGTCAAAGGCGTTGTCAACCTTGGTCAACGCGACAAACTTCAGCTGTGGGTTTTCGGTGGACGTCCACCGAAATGGAAGGAATGCTTCCGTTAGTGCGCGCCAAGGGTTAGTAGGGCTTTTCGGCCGACATGTACCGAATGGAGGCTGTGCTATAGTAACCCACATAATGACTCCTGATACCCATTTCGGTGGATGGCCACCGAATTTCTGTACAATCTTCTTTCCTTCATAACTTCTTCGTTTCAACTCCTATTTAGGTGATTCTTTTGCCCAAGTTCTCATAATTCCAAGCTCTATTTGATCTACACATTTCTCACTAAATATATTATTTTATCCAATTGTATAGAATGAAATATTAACAAAATATAAGTAAAATGGTATTAAATCATGGATAAAATATGCATAAAATATGACCTAATAGGCAACCATTCATGACCAAATCCTCTGACCACAAATCCTTTAGGCAAGGCTACTACTGGTTAACCATGCACACAGATTCAATTGCACTTACGCAGAAATGCGATCAAGGCTAGAAGTATGCTTCTATTCCACACTTAGCTACAGAGCATATAACTCTAATACTCAGCCCATCGCCATTTTTACAGTGGGGACTTGACCTCATTGACCTAATGTCGAGGGGTAAAGAAGGAGTAGAACATATTGTTTTAGCCGTCGACTACTTCACCAAGTGGGATGAACAAAAATCAATTAAAACAATCACTACCACACAAATCAAAAGCTTCATCTACGAAAATGTCAGTTGTTGCTTCGGCATACTACACACCATTGCGACGGACAACAAGAAGCAATTTAATTTTGCTCACTTCCACTCCTACAAGATCTATGGAATCCAACTTTGCTTTGCTTCTATCGCTCACATACAAGAAAATACCTAAGTATAAGTACTCAACAAGCTCATTAAATACAACCTTAAGAAGTACTCCTCACTCTTAACCTTGGTCTCCTAGAAGAGCATCATGAATGAGAAAACCTGCGCAACATTGCTCACAAACAATGAACTACACAGTAACATGACTCTAGGGTGATAAGATCTTTCAAGGCTGAGAACCGGTTCCTCAGAAAAATCAGCCTAGCAACCACAAATTGAGTAGACGGCACACTTGGCCCAAAATGGGAAGGACCTTACCTCGTTTCTAAGGTCTTCCAACCAAAAACTTATGAACTGCATACTATAGATGGCCGATTTCTAGCACATCCATACCATGTTGATCACCTCAAACTTTTCTACAAGTGAGACTCAACTTCTCCAAGTCATACTTAAAATTAGACCAAACACTTTGTAACCCATTCGGCTTATGCCAATCAGACTTCGGACTTATTGATATTTTGAATGAAACAAACATTTTTTAGACAATTTTTACCTTTGTAATTTCCAAGTGTACGCGAATAGACACATGTGATCGGCACTCAAATACTTCTATGCCCACTCAGTACTACACAACTATGCAACAGTCGTTTACAACTCTTAAGTTCATTACTCGGAAGTCTCACAGTGTTACTTGGTACTTTATACACAAGGATGCGTCGGTTCCGATTCAAGTCGTCCAAGATTTCCCTCACTCGGTGTACGATTGTTTTCTCTTCCGTGGAGATCTCTTCGTAAGGGAACAAACCTACACACCGACAAACCGGTCAGCACATATAACCACACTTAAATAAATAAATATATATATATATATACACTAATGCAATACAATCATAATACAGAACAAAAACAAGGTCATCCTATGCTACAACTTTCAACCTTGGGTCTGAAACTTGGTCGGTATTGGCGATCCCTCTGTGTCCCCCTCCCAGTTACCACCGACTAGGAAAAAATTGGTTTTATACGACTTCTGGGAAGTCGGTATGTCCAAAATAAACTTCCCCCGTTTTCTTTTTTTACGGTGACGAATGAAGATCCACCCCGTGCTCTGCTCTTGGAACCTAAACTCATATAGGTACATGAGTCAGGCATAGGTCAACTCCAGTTGCTCGGCCCAACGGAAGGCCGTGTAGAGGGAACAGAGCATAATCCAGACAATGGGATTGAGCTGGCCGAGTGATACCCCCATCTTCCCCAACCAAGGATACAACAACAGTCTCACCCCATGGTGCATGAGCTCGGTATAGAATAACTACATACAAGCCGGGGGATTACTCGGTCTTTCATTCCTTGTCGGTAGTGTCATGATCACTGACTCAGGCACGCTGAACTCTATCCGCATTTTCATCAGACCCTTCTCGGTCTCCTTGTTGACCATTTCAGCCACAGTAAAGGCGGCTCGCTCTATCGGAATCGCATCCAAGACTGGCTCATCACTGGACAGTTTTCTCTTGTTCAACCGTATGGAGCCTTTATCTCGGCCGTGGGTTAACTTCAACGCCCGGTGTACCCCTACTTTCACTATCGTCTCAGCGTCCATCAGGAGGTTGCCACCACCCGATCGATCGGCCAATTCAACCCCTATGCCCGTTTCTATTTTTCGGCGGAGGACTCAGCCGTACCGTGCACTGAGTGTGTTCTATTTTGTGCTCAACCGAGAGGGTCTCGTCCTCACTCCCGAAAATGGGAATGAGAACTTGCACACTACTATCTGACGACTCACCGCCTTGTGAGTCGTAACACATTCCCTCAGTCACCGAGTCACTATCCCCGGACATCTAGAGGGAAAAAAAGGGAAAACGCAACTAAGAAGACCGACTCGGGCCTACGAAGATCTGACCTCAAACTTCACCAATTTCATGACCAGTTCTTCACCAAATCCTAATTTAATTAACAGATTGGACTCAAGGGGTGCTCACCGTGTTTTTTCACGGTGGAGCTGTTAGTTGGAAATCGCACCGCCGTACGCACCGACACCGAGAGTTGACTGAAAATCGCCTTTTACTTTGACAGAGTTTTCCCACTTTTCTCACAAACGAAAAGTGAGAAAATTCGTGAAAAAACTCCTCATATTTATAAATCTTGGTACAGATTACGAGGCGTCACCACTCTCAATGGCCGACACATGTCGCGACCCACAGATCTTACTGACACGTGTCAACCATCCAGCCGAGGCAGGCCAATTGTCCTTCCCAACTCCACCACTGACCTATCACAGGTCTCACCGACAGGTACACCGCTTAGTGTCCACCACTTCCAGCAGGTGAAGGAACACCCCCCACCGAACCTAAAGGGCTCCGTGGCCGAGCTAGATACACCGCTCATTTTGTCTAGCCACACAGGGTTGGGCCCTTCTCACCGACCGTGGTGCCACCACCGAGCTACAGTCAGAACATGACTGACCAAGCTGGCTCAACCGAGACACCTTCTCATGAGACCGACCACTTCAAACTTTTTCATCGTGATCGAGACAATCTCGGCGGACTCTCTCGCCAAGGGACTTGGGGGACTGCAGGTATACTCCCCACTAGGGTCTGGGAGAATCAGACAAGCCCCCGACCGAGAAATTCCAACTCAGTCAAGGACTTAGGGGACTTATGTTGACACCATATATGACCAAACCCACTGAGTCGTCTACCAAAAGCCCAAGCACCAAACAAGGCCCAAAACCCACAGTACTTACATAGCCCCAACACAGGGCCCAATACGGGATGACACATGGAAGTCTATTCACCCTCGGTCTACGTAACATGTGTCAGTGCGGGGATCGAGGAGTATTTATCCCACATCCAAACTATGGGATTCGAACATCCCACTTTACCATATTTAAGGGGTACACATTTCCCAATAAAGGTAACTAATATCTATTATTCACTACAACTTTGCCCAATTTACCATTTACTGTTTCCTCTTACGAACAAAGTTACTGACTTGACCATCGGAGAACCTTAGGCTAGCACCACACTGATGCCCGTACTAATGGGAGACCCGCTATTCACTTTAGTAGACAGGTTACGAGGAAGGACACGCGTTATTTGGTGATTGGACAGTGAGTAATAGAAAGTTGGAACATTTAACGCTTCAATAATGTGTCACTTTATACTCGATCGAGGTATATCCATTCATTCAGAAAATTAGTACAAGCAAGGGTGTGACGACCCAGAAATTCTAGAAATGTAAATTCGGAAGTTTGAATGTAAAATGACATTTTTGCCCTTGTATATGTTGTGGTCAAAAATTGACTTTTCATTTGGAATATGTTTTGCAAATTTTTCGAGGACCATTATGTAGGTCTCAAAACACTGAGTCTGTAGACAAGCGACACGTCAAAATCAGATTTTGGATGTGTTAGTTACGGGTCTAGAAAACCCAATGGCATTTTGGTAATTTTGTTACTAGGGGTATTTTAGTCCTTTTAGATGCTGAAGGGTGAATCAGCATTTTTGTTGTGGTGTTCAATTGAGATGGTTACAAGTCTCACCATTCTATTTGAATTAATTGCATTGTGGTGGTGGTCGTGTACGCGTGTGCATTGTGTATGTTTGAAAAGAAAAGCTAGGCATTTGACAAACTCAAAAAACAGAACCCAGGAAGGCCATCAAACCTTGATCTTCACTGGAGAATGAAGAGAGGAACATAGGAAGAGAATACAATGGAAAAGTCGAAGAGGAAAGGAAAAGAAAGAGATCGAAAGGAGAGAAGAAAACCCAGAAAATACCCAAACCTGAAATAGACCCATGTGACTCGCGAAGCCTAAATCCACTTCTAGATCTGGACTCTCGAAGTTAGACTTTCCAACACTCTTATGATGTTCATACGACTTGATTGAGTTGAAAATTGAAGGTTTTAGATGAAGGTGGTGTCAGATTGGAAGCTTGAACATTCGCCGAAAATTAAGGAACTTGGGATGTGGATTAAAGGTGAGTTTATGGTGTTTTGAGTTCAGAGAACTAATTCTGGAAGTTAATAAGGTCGATTGGATGAAACAACGGTGGAAATTGGTGCAGAATTGGATGAAATTGGATCGGGTTGAGCCGCGGGTTGAAGGACCCATTTGTAGAGGATACATGTGAGGAAGATGAACAGTGTCTAGCACTGTAGCAGGCATGTGGTGGTAGTGCGTGGTGACGCATGGAGGAAAATTTGGAGGTAAGATCAACATGTAATTTTATACTTTCGATGTAACGAACATTTTGGCATAGATTTTGAGTCGATCGGACATCGTTTCGGTATAGTTTCGTATATCCGAAGCGTATGTGTACATTTTAAATACGTATTTGAATCCCGAAAATTAGGGGATTGTATTTTACGGTTATTTGGGGTTGTTAGGGACCCTTGATAGTGGTTTTTGATAGGATTGGTTGTTCCTGGAACTACGAAAAAGCGTACAACTCGGAATCGAACCGCGTGGATGGTGTGTGAATGGACGTTTGTTTTATAAACTGTTATGCATGCATAGTAAATGTTTTCCATGATTTATTGCATGATTTGAGGTCATTACTTGATGATTTGGTGGACTTAACTATTGGTTTCAGAATGATTTTGCGGATTTGCATGCAAATGATATTTTGGGCTCAGACCCTATTTTAAAGATAATTTTGACTTGGATTTGGAGTCAAATGTGAATATATGATTGAATCGATGGTTTTCAGATTTATGAAATGATTCTTGGATACAGTTTTATGATGATTTCATGGAAATGATATTTTGGGCGTGAGATTATATTTTAGGCTTGAGACCCTATTAGATTCAAACATGTGTTTGTGGTATGGATTGTGATTATGTGATTGATTGTGCACTTGTGAGTAGTGCCCATGTGATTATGTGATTCATTGTGCACTTGTGAGTAGTGTCCATCTGATTATGTGATTGATTGTGCACTTGTGAGTATTGCTAATGTTGTGATGTTGTGATTGATGTCTATGCACTTGCGAGTAGTGCTGATGTGATGCTGTGATATTGCGATTAATGTTTATGCACTTGTGAGTAGTGTTGTTTGATTATTGTGCATGATATTTGAGTACTGGTGACGATTGTTGTTGTTGATGGTCATTGTGACTGGTTTGATGTTGATGGTTATGTTCAGATGGTTTACATGATTTGAAGAAACGGATTTCGGGAAATGCA
Source organism: Prinsepia uniflora (assembly GCA_032719365.1). Lineage (NCBI taxonomy): Eukaryota > Viridiplantae > Streptophyta > Magnoliopsida > Rosales > Rosaceae > Prinsepia > Prinsepia uniflora. Next base: position 58,955,391 of record CM064872.1, read on the forward strand.
GGCCACAGGATTTTGATGAATTGTGGGTCCCATAGTTTTCTATGCGATATGATTTGAAATCCAGTTGTTCATATTTTACTCTATGCATGCATTGTTTATAACTGAAGGGTAAAGAGTTTTTTTTTTTAAACGGATTTTCAAATGATGTTATTTTTGTCCACTCATACCTTTTATATTTTTTATAATCCTCCAAGTTGTGACACAAAGATCGGGGTTGATCGCGAGGTGGAGACAACGGGGGTCAGTACAATCATCCCTTGTCTGACAGGTGCTGATAGTTTTTTCGGAACTTCAGTTGACTTGTCAGACGATAGTAGGACCGGGCACGATTATCAAAGTCCTTTTGGGACGGGTCATGTCAAAGGGAGTTGGAAGTATTAAAATCACAAGTCAGCTTGAAAACTTTCAATCATAAGGAAAGTCAAAACCATGGATGAAACTGCAATACTTATTCCAATTACAAATACATGGGGCATACCTTGGAAAATCTCAAGCCTGAGCCACTAAGCTGTTACTCATTCTACCACCTCAATCTGCTCATCAGCGATCCCTTCTTACTCCATAGCTTGCTCAGCATGGGTGATATCGGGTGCATTAGTGGGCTCACTAGTCCGCCTTTCGACCACAACACCTTCCATGAGGATCTGGTCAGGACTCTTCACTGCCACCACCTGGGCAACTCAATGATTTTAGTCAGCATTTGAGGCTTATCTAGCCAAGGAAATTGGATCGGCATGGATGGATTAAAAAACATGACGTTCTACCTGACATCATCCTCTACATCACCCAGCTCAACATCCATGTAATCCTCAAAATCCTTGGACCTTATGAACTTGTTGATTGCTGGCTCCCGAGTGGCAATTGGACAACGACACAAGCACTCAATCTCCTCCTTGTTGATAACTAGTACTTGCAACCGGTCATCCCGCTCAACAAGCTTACCCTACAGCTTCTGAACATTAACCTTTTTCTTTTCCCCAATATACTCAAGAGCTTTAGCCCTTACTTCAGCCACTGAACCTCCCATTCGAGATCAATTGAATGCATTAGGGCCCCGTGTGTCTCTCACTCTTTCCCTTCAGCTTTTTGTCCCACTACCGAAGTGCTTTTTGCCCAACCTCCAATTGCTCATCCTGCTTAGTTGATTTCTAGAGGGCGATGAAGACCTTGTCAAAGCACTACCAATTCAACTAAACTTGGTTAGCATGCACAGATAAAAAATTGAACGTGCCAATCAACAACAACAACAAACATATCAATCGATAATCAAAGTCCACTGAAGGATGAAGCACTTACATGGGCGTTCTTGATAATTACTTTTGCATACCGATCAGGAAAGGTGGCTGAGCTCATCTTCTTAATCTCGAAGAGCCCTTTTGCAAAATGAGCACTAATACATTCAGGACTGAAACAATGATTAGAAGCATACATTTAGAAACTTGCATCCAGCTGCCATCCAACCCAAATGACTGAACCACGTCAGAAGCCTTCCTTAGCTCAAAAAAGCATGACAGAAGGCCATGAGTGATGATTGGATTCTTCAAGGGCTTCGACATGACCCTTGGCGAAAGATTTAGCCTTGGCTCATTGGACACCTTATCCCTAGCATCTTCTATCACATTGAATTGAGTCTCTTTCTACTTGTGTCGACTAGCCTTCACCTTCTCAGCAGTTTTCTTATTCATTGCTGCTTGCTGCCCCTTGGTAGCCAACAATTTCTATCGCCAAATTTGTGATAAGTTGACACCATTTTCTGATGACCTCTTCCAACTCAGCAATGGATTCCCCTTATACCCATCGATCAAGCCTTCCCCTCTCGGCTGCACCTATAGCTGGTTAACCTGCATAATTTTCAGATCAAATAGTGGCCCGTGTGGCTCACAGCCTTTCCATTCAATTCAGTAGAGTCAAACAAAAAAGATGAGTGGAAGCTAAGGTTCTCATTCAAAGTTTCAAGTGGATGATGGTGTGGTGTGTCTCATTCCTCCGTCAAGCTTCCTCCTTTCTCGGTGGTCTACGTCAAAAAAAGGTTTACAAGGCTGGTATCTCCTTAATAAAGAGAGAGTGATGATCAGAGTATGGGTGATTTTTTTACTAGAACATCGTCGTTAGTAGTGTTGGCTTTGTTGTTTTCGGATGCAAAGTAGAGAGTAATTATGAGTAGTGAAGAAGTTGAATGGATTGAAACAGCGTGTTTTTTGTTGTAAATAGAAAATTTTGTTCAAGTTTTCTTCGGGCCAAAAGCAAATAAGCTTGTAGGTGACAATTGAGGACATTACATGACTATGAGGACAAAAAAAAGAATACTTTGACAAAAAATTCAGACCAAAATATCCAACTCCGGACCAAAATATTCAATTGTCACTGCCCAAAAAAAAGCAATTCTCACTTCCCAAAAAGGAAATTCTCACTGCATTAACTATTACACTATTTGACTATAAGGATACTATTGGACTACAAAGACAGAAACGGGCATGGATTAATGAAAACATCAAACCAATACATCCAATTATCACCACTTAAGCAACCAAATCTTATTACCCTAACTATGAGGACACTACTAGACTATGAGACTAGATCTAAATCAGTGGGGCACTATAAGAGTAAATCTATGTTGCTATTATCTACTTTTATTTTTATCTCACAAGTTTGGGAAAAATAGCCACAACCACTGGCTAAGTAGTCCCAAGTCTCCAGAGTGTAAGGGTTTGATTTCTTGGGAGGAAGGGAGGAAGGGTTCAAAAGATGTTGGGAGGGAGGGATAGATCGATTTCATGGCAGGGATGGATGGTTTTATCTCATGGGAAAGAAGGATGGAGGGTTCTATCTCATGGAGAGGGAGTGAGGGTTTGATCCCACCTCATCAGGAGAAGAAGAAGAGAATATATAAAATGAAACATAGGGTTCCCGAATCCCGGGATTAGATTAGTGACTAATGAAGGATTAGTGAGATTAATCGGTGATTTGTTGAGCGAAATCGGACGGACGGTGTAAAATGACCGTTTTGCCCCTAGTTTTAGGCAAAATGTTAACTTTAGACTTGGGGAGTCAAACGTACGACGACCGATGAACTTGACGTAGATCGGGGCGTCACGAGTCCGTAGACAGGCGACACGTCGAAATCGGACGTTCGACGAAAAATTTATGGTTCACGGAAGTTCGGGGAAACTATTGCACGAATTACGAGACAGATTACATTTGTACTCATGTGGGCCCAGATATTTATTTCAAGCCCAATGGATGAGTGACAAGTGTTACTCATTCCATTGGTCCTTAACCCCAAATTTTGGATCTAAAAGGTGATTGGATGGTTTAAGATTAAAATATTATTATTTTTATTATTTATATTTTTTTCCCTCTCATTTCTCTCTCTTCTTCCCCGTGCACGACACCTTCATCTTCTTCTTTATTTTCTCCTTTAAACTCGAACACCCAACCCCTATTATTACCCCTCCAAACCTCACCATTAGTGTTCAGAGTATGAATGAAAGAGGGAGAGTGATAAGAGGCAGTGCTGATGGTGGTTACGGGTCGAACCGTCATGCACGGTGGCCCAGTTCGTAGGTGAGAACTCGGGAGACCCGTTGGGTTTAAAAATGGATCTTTTGGTTTGGGCGAGTATTGATCGTCTCTGTTGATTGGACGATTTTCCTGGGGTCGAGACGACCGTGATGATGGCCACGGCAGCGCTCACGACGGCGAGGTAAACCCCCGAACCCGTGAGCCTATTTTCGGGTAAAAAATGGTAGAATGGGTTTTGATGTATATTGATCGATTTGGTTGATCCTATTGTGTCCTAAGGATTCAGACGAGTTAGCAGGGCTTGTATTCGAGGAAAATGGTGGCCGAAAACGAGAGATAACGATGGAGAGAATTCAGGTTTACTGTTCATACGATCATAGGTAACTTCCAACCTCTGTTTTCAATTTCTGGGTTGAGTGATCTCTTGGGAAGGATTAGACGATGAAAATGAGAGAAAACAAGGATTGAAAGGTGGTCAGATCAAGTCGCGGGTCACGGTGACCCGATTGCAGGACCCCCGAGAGGACAGGGATGACTGATGATGTCATCATGTCAGGGGTGACATCAGCATGTCAGATCTGACAATGTCAGACTGAGATGTCAGATCAGGGCCAATGGGGGCTTGACACGTGGCACTATCAGGTTGTCAGTGCTGACGTCAGCGTTGACTTTCAACAGGGTTAACTTTTGCGTTGACTAGCACGTGTAGGCGCATGTGAACAGTACTCGAGATGGGCCCAATGTCATTTTACAGGTTTCGACGATCTAGATCCAATGGTGGTAGTTTCGGGTCGATCGAAGATCGTTAGGTTGGTCAAATCGACGTTTTTCACCTCGAGAATCATGTTTGGGACACGTTGACTTTTTCGAGAAAGTTTAGGGTTCTTGATATGGACTTGTATAGGTTAGTAGTAACCTTTGGGTATGATTTGGACAGGTTTGGGAGTCCTGGTGACAATGATTAGCTCGGGAAGGCTTATGGCATGCATATCGAGACGGCAGCGTAGGACGATCTGTGAATGGACCTTGATTTCTAAACTATGATGCATGCATAAATGTTTTATATGTTTTATTTATATGAGTGTGGTTTCGGTATGTTTAATATGTTTTAGATGTATTTGTGCGTATATCGAGGTTTATGGTTTTACGCTGTGGTTATACGTACGTGTGGTTTCGGTAACGGTTTAATGAAATGGTTTTGGATTTGAAAAAGTAAAATCGGGCATGAGACCCATTTTTTTTGGAAACCTTCGGACTTGAAGTCCATTTTAGTTACATTATTGGGCCAGGGGCCCAATTGGTTCGTGGATTGATGGATTGATTTTGGATTTGGAAATATGGAATTGGGCATGAGACCCATTTGATTTACGAACTCTCGGACTTGGAGTCCATTTGATTTAATAAGGCATCGGGCTGGAGGCCCATTTGGTTTACAGGATCGGGCCCGGGGCCCAGTTGGTTTACGAAATCGGGCATGAGGTCCAATTGTGTTTTATGAATGTTATTTCGGGTCGGGGACTCATAAATGGATCCGAATAAATGGATTTGGACTTGGAACGAATGGATTTCTGGATTCATGATGGTTTTATGGGAAACCGGGCATGAACCCTTTGAAATATTTGAAAGGTTTTGAGAATAATTTGGAAATGGTTTTTCATATACCATCCTTTTATTTATGGATTGTCACCTCCGGGGAGGGTCGTTGGCCTGGGTGGACCCCGGAGTAGTCACGGAGCACTAACTGAGTGAAGTCGCTCCCGTGGGGTACCTTACTCTCAGGAAGGCATATATGGATTATAAACCCCAGAGAGGGTCATTGATCTGCGGACATTGACCTAGGTGGACCCTGGGGATACTTGGAATTTGAGACTCCGGGTAGCACGCGCGTAGCTTTGGAAACCGTGTCAGGATTGGTTATATGATATTTGGTAAACACGATTTCTTAGGGTGTTTTGTGAATAGTAAACGAATTTGGGCAGAGACCCACATGGTTTGATGCACTGTTTTGGGTTCAGTTCCCACATATGGTTGATATGTTATGAATTTGTGTAAATGGATTTGGGCAAGGGCCCGTATGATTGGTTTGAGGCTGAGACCCCGTGTTCTATGATTTATATTTCATTGAGATTGGTTTTGGGCGGAGACCCTAATAATGGTTATTAAGGTAAATGGTTTTCGAATGCATGCATGTTTTCTAGTGAAGGGCATAAACGTCTTTTTATGAAACGTGTTTTATAAATTATTTGTTTCGTCTACTCACAGCTTTCAATGGTTTCAATGCCCTTCAGGTTGATCACGGATGCGGGCTGTAGCAGTGACCGAGACATCACACTCCTTCACTGATCCTGACGAGAGCATGGCACATCCCGTGATAATCCCGGGGGGGATTGGGATGGGTCGTCTCATGAGACCTCTGTAATTGAGAACACCTCCTTGAAGATGAGAGGGATTACACCAGCTCCTTTGCCCTCCTTCTAATTTCACACTAAGTGTGAGTTTTGGTTGTTACAAGGTTACCATTCTAATTTCACACCAAGTATGAATTTTGGTTATTACAAGGTTACCATTCTATTTAGGAAAAACTACATAAAACCCCCCAAATTATAGGGGTCAACACAAACTCATATCTAAACTATCAAAATTTTCATCTAGGTGTCCAAACTATATAACCATCAAGAAATTACTACCTTCGTTACATTTTCCATCCAATTTGTCGGTAAATGTCAGCGTGGTAATTTATATGTCTTTTCAACAACTGATATAATCAAAAAATAAAAAGCAATCTCGTCATGTCAATATTTTATCCCAAATTCCTATTCTTCTTCCATTTCATCTTCTTCTTCCTTTCTTCTTCATTTACCACCATCAAAGAGAGGAACGTGGTGCTGTTCAGACCTCTAGCTCAAGAACACTATGCACCCTTAGAATGTGATCTTCCCTATGCAACTAGCTTCGCCTAACAACCCAAAATTTAAACCCACCCATAAAACCCTAATCTCCAATTAGGAAACCATTGATCGTACCTCGATAATATCCTTATAAATCCTTCTCAAAATCCTAGTCAAGCTGCATGAGCCACAGCGGAGGCCTAGCTCGCTCATCTGCAAATGGTGGCTCAACCCCCAAGGCCGCTTTGTTTGATCACTCAAGGTCATAGATAAGAACTTTCTCCAATCGGGTCAGTTGATTTAAAGGTTTCCCAACCTGAATCAAGTCAATCTCCTGAATGGGTCATTGGTTTTAGACCAAAGTTCTGGCATTATGTTAAATCACAGACTTTTTTCAATTACTCTGCTTCTAAGTCTGATTACGTGCACTACCTCCACAACATTCTATTCCTTTTAATCATTTTCTCCCTCTTCCTTTTTCCTATCATTTTCATCGAGGTTCTCAAATAGGCCGGCTTTGACCGCTACCAGATCTAACCCAAGGTCTGATTGCCCTTCTCTGATATGATTAAATGCTACAAGGATATGATTAAGTGCCCTTCTCTGATTTCCCTTCATTGGGTGATCTAGCTGTCACGACCCGACCCATTTAGCACGATATTGTTCGCTTTAAGCCCAGCCATCACGATTTTGTTTCTGGGAACTCACGTGCAACTTCCCAGTAAGTCACCCATCTTAGGATTGCACCAACCTCAACTCGCTTAACTTTGGAGTTTCAACCAAACTCAAAACCAGTGAGCTCTCAAAAGGGCTCATGCTAGATATATATGTGTCCACACATATAAGACATTTCACCTTTCCCTCTCCGAGCGATGTGGGATTGTTCACCATTCTTCTCAAGACACAGGTCTTACAATCCACCCCCCTTGGGGCCTAGCGTCCTCGCTGGTACACTTTCGGTCGGGGTCCAGCTCTGATACCAACCATGAGACTAAAGGTGAAATGGAGTAGTTGCACGTGAGACTAAAGGTTTCACACTCTGTCTTTAGGAGAAGGAGTGAATTGGAGTAGTTGTGGGCAACCATGAGACTAAAGGTTTCTTGGGGGAAAATAAGTTCAATCTCGTGGTGAAAATTCTCACTAAGAAACTTGTGAATAGGGACGTATTGATCTCTGTCTTCACAAGAGTTTGGAGAGAGACATCATGGATCTCCATTAGAGAGACGAGTGAGAAACGTTTTTTGGTACGGTTTGAGGCAATGTGTGACAAGGAGCTAGTTATGGCAATGAAGCCATGGTTATTTAAGGATTCCCTGGTATTATTGAATGATGTTCCTATATGGCAGAGTTTCATCTCTTTGAAATTAACCAAAGCAGTATTCAAGGTACAAATTCAGGGGGTACCAACTGTAAACATGATGATAGTTGTGGCTTGAAAAATTGGAGGTTGGATTGGTATATCTGCCTCTTGAAACCATTGGAGAGATAGCCAATGGTGGTTCCCTACCTTGTGTTAATGCTCGTGTGCGGATTGGGATAAGAAAGATCATGGAGGAGGCTAGTGTGACGTCCCCAGAGGGAACGACCCCAGGGCTAGCCAATAGGGAGGGCAGGAGGGGCATAGGCCACGGGCCCAAAGATGTTGGAGGGCCCAAATTAAGTTTTTTTTTTTATGTTAAAAAAATAGGAAGATGAATGATAATTATACAGGGGATACGAGTGAGCGGGAACGAAAGGAAAGTCTCCTTCAAAGTTCCAAGAAGAAAGCGCATGGTTTCAATGTTATAATTCAATGTTCCAAGGTTAAATATCAATCTTATTCAATCACAAATTTTCAATTATTCTAAAATTTTAATTTCTTACAATCTCATTCAAACTCTCAAACCCTAATCTCAAATTCTCAACAATTGGATTTTATAGTCGAAGACATCCAACCATTTTCATTTCCCCTTCTGAAAACTCTAGTCGAGATATTTTTAAGTTACGAACTTCAAAAAGTGGTAATTTAATTTAATAGAATTCCTATTACAGTCTGATTGAACAATTTCATTTGACAACTTTCCCTTATGGATGCTATAGTTATTGACGACGGGAATGCCTTTTCATATTATCAAATGACCAATGTTATGAGTCTAAGCCACGAATCTAACATTACAAATGGCAGGTCAGTTTTTCCTCTTTGTTAAAAATTAGGAATTTTGCCTCTTTAGTTTTTTTTTTGTGTGTGCCTTTGAATCCTTAATTACATCTTTTTTGCATGTCAGGGGACTTCAAAGAACTCACATAAACTGATAAGGTCACTGCTACAAAGGTTCTTAGTTTAACAATCTTTAATTACATTTTTGTATTGAATATGTAAGTTTGTATAGAGTTGCAAATTGCTTACTATTTTCACCAAAAAAGTATAAGATTTGTTTTTAAAAAAAATAAATGTAATGTTTTGAACATGAGGTACTCTTTTTTCCTTTTTGTCTCAATTAGTTTTCCCCCAACAAAAATTTTAACGATACCTCTTAATATAAATATAATATAATCAATTTATAAAATTTATATTTTCAATAATTAAGTATGAGAATCGAGAACTCATTTTTTATTTTTGCTTTAAGCCTTTAAATGTTTGGACCGGCTCTGAACGACCCTTTAACCTTTCACTGATCATTGCAAAGGTTAACGTACCCACTGTGTAGAGGCTTCAAATGTTGAGGTAATCATCCCTCCTTGACATTCTTTGTGCCCTTACGATCAATGTTTCCAAGTTGCTAGGGGACCATGCCTGATAACTGCACCTTTAATTAGGAGTAAAAGAGGAGCTCTATTAACTAACACATGGAGTCTGGGTCGTGAAGACAGTTCTAGGCATCGTAAACTTGTTTTTAATTGTAACGATGACAAGGTGGTCGAGACCTACCTCAATGGTTCTCTTGAGCAGAGGGGTGATGGGTCCACCTCTCCCTGGGGTTGTGAATTCCCCTGATGATTTGTTGTTGGAATCGTTAGGTCTTCAGTGGTGACCTGGCAATTAAGAGTTTAGAGGAGGAATGTGGGCTCCTTAAACGAGAGGTCGTTATTTTATTGGAAAACAAAGCATAAGGGTTTGAAATATGAATTTTTGAAACATGAACTTGGCTTTACCTGCATGCATGCAGTGGAACCAAAGGGCGGAAGTGGTGGTTTGTGTCTTCTGTGGAATGATGATGAGAAAGTATTGTTAGTAAAATATGCTTATTTTCTTATTGAGGTTCTTATCAATGAGGGAAATTCGAGTTGAGTGTGGAGATTATATGTTGTGTATGCTAGTACGGATGAGAGAACTTGCGAGAAACATTGGCTTTTGTTTGCAAGATTGTATTAGGGGGTAACTTGCGAACTTAAAATAGGGGGAAATTGTTTGGTGATTGGAGACATTAATGATATTCTTAATTCTGATGAAAAATTAGGGGGTAACTTGCGAACTTAAAATAGTATGAAACGTTCAAATGGTTTGTTTCCAGTTGCAACTTGCTTGATTTGGGGTTAAAAGGTTACCATTTCACTTGGCGGAATAACAAGGAGGAGGGCTACATTCAAGCCCATTTAGATCATGGTTTGTTTCGGCCCAATGGATTCAGTGGTACCCGGAGACTCAAGTCTGCAATTGAGAGGTTAGACCATGCAATGCTAGCCCTAGATACCAATCCAAAGAAACAGAAGTAGAGACAACAGTTTATTTATGATCTAAGATAGGGACATGAGGAAGTTGTAGCAAAGTGATCCTTAGGTTCTGGAAAGGGGATGAGCTATAAGTGGAACTGAATTTGATAAGGGACGAATTGAAATGAATGTGGCAGGTTATTTTAGCATAGAGAAGGGAAAGTGGTTCCAATGCTCAGCATCGAATTGAGGCCCTGAAGGGGATTTGAGAAATACTATTCAGAAGCCTACTTTTGAGTCAAATAGAGTAAAGGGATTGGAGACAGACTTGAAGGAAGCTCTTTTGAATGAGGAAATCCACCAGAAATTGAAATTGATGAGTACATCGGTTAAATGAAGTTGACAAGAACACCAAGTTTTTCCATGCTAAAACCTTGGAACGAAGAAGAAAAAATAGACTTATGGGTATCCATGATCACTTGGGTATGTGGAAGAAAAAGAAGATGAGGTAAACACCATTGCCGTGGATTTTTTTTAAGGACGTGTTTCAGGCTTGCAATTTATCCATGGATAACATGGTGGTGCAATGCATCAGTCCATGTATCACTGCTACTGGTTATTGCAGTCTCACTCGTGGGGCTAGTGCGGAGGAAGTAAGGGCTGTTGTGACGTCCATTAGCCCTACCAAATTTCCAGGTCTAGATGGCTTTACCGCTGCATTTTTCAGAAGTATTGGGGCTGGAGGGGATGAGGTGATTGATTGCATCCGAAATTTTTTAGAGTTAGGCCGGATGGGGGAGAGTTTCAACCATACCTACATTGACCTAATTCCAACGGCACACAGTCCTACTTTCATGACTTAGCTAAGGCCTATTATTCTGTGTAATGTTATTTACAAGATTATCTCTAAGAATGTTTTGAAGCGAATTATTAGTCCAGTCCAATATCCTTTTGTGGAGGGCAGACAAATTTTAGATTATATACTGATGGTACATGAGGTCCTTCACACTCTTAACAAGAGAAGGGGGTGGATGGAGAAGAAATGGCGCTTAAAATGGACATGCTCAAGGCCTATGATCGAGTTGATTGGAGGTTTCTGCAAGCAATATTGTCTCAGATGTGTTTATATTAAAAAATAATCAGATGGGTCATGATGTGTGTTACTTCGGTGACTTATAATATCTTGGTGAACGGAGAACCGTCGGGTTTAATTCAACCCTACTTAGGTATTCGGCAAGATGATCCTCTTTCTCTCTTCCTTTTTGTTCTATGCACATAGGGTCTTTCAATATTGATGTGTAAGCGAGAAAAAGAAGGGCTGATCAATGGCATTCTCCTTGCACCTAATGGTATTACTCTCACTCAATTAATTTTTAATGGTGATTTGGTTCTATTTTGTAAAGCCATGGTTGACGAGGCTAGGAGTGTCAAACAGATTCTTGTTACTTATGCTGAGGAATCTGGCCAGCCTATTAATTATGATAAAAGTGGGGTTTACTTTAGTCGAGACTAATTGACGATAGAAATGAACTTCTAGTTCAAGCTTTGGGTGTAAAATGGCAGGAAGGTTCTGGGAAATAATTGGGACTTATGGCTGCTTTTGGAGTTCCAAAGAAACAAGCTTTAGAGGAGACCCGACTTCGTATTGAAAGAAAAATTCATGTATGGGAAGAACAATATCTATCTACCGCTAGTACGGAAGTTTTACTTAGGCATTAGCTATTGCTATGCCTATATATTCAATATTGTGTATTCTCTTGCATGTCGTGGTTTGTTATGGTATCACCTATATAATGGCTAATTTTTGGTCGGAAAGTGGGGTCCACTGTGGTCCTGGGATAAGTTTTATAAGTCCAAGATGACGGGATGTTGTTGTTTTAATGTTGCCATGCTGGCTAAGCTTGGTTGGCATATTTTGAATAACCCTGATTCAATTCTAAATATAGTTTTAAAGGAGAAATATTATTCGGGAAACCACATCCTTCTTGCTAGCTTAGGGCGTGGTGGTTCCACGAAAAATCAAGGAACTATACGGTGAAGACAAAGTATATTTAACGGTGAAGTAGTGACTACGAAATGGAGAGTTTAAACGTAAGCAGGGCTCGGGTGAATCTAGTTCAATGGCATGGGAGGATTTATAATGGAAATCTATTTGGAATTTTGCAGATCCTCCAAAGCTGCAGTTATTCATTTGAAAATGTTGTAGACATTTTTTAGCAGTCAGACACAATCTAGTGAAGCTAAGGATCCTAGTAGATGAAATGTGCCCACACCGTGGTGAGTCCGAAGAAACCCAGGTACACATTTTCTTCCAATGCAAGTATTTTTTGGTTTGGTAGACCGTTACAAGCTAGTAGTTTGAGAGATGTTGTGAAACCAGATTTTCATGGAATTAGGACCATTTTATGCTGACTTTTCTCAATCTGCTCACCCTAAATATGCTACTCAACTAAGCTGGACTCTAGAGACTTTGGAAATGTAGAAATATGAGATGCCATAATGATATTGTGATTGAACCAGGGGAGGCTATTGAACAGATGCTTAAATAGATGCATGAGTACACAATGGCATTACAAACTCAGACTAAATTGATTCAAGTTGTCCCTAGTTTAACTCATCCCTTGGCTACACAATCAAAGTAAACTCATTTGCCGCTGGGATTTGGGAAGGTTAACTATGATGGTACCTTCTCAGAGGTCGAGCAACTTGGAGGTTTTGGATGGGTCCGACGGGCTGCTTGTGGAAGTTTTATTGCGGCTGGTGGGGAGGTGGATTCTCATGTGCTAGTAGCCTCCATGCGGAGGCGCTGGCAATGCGAGCGGCCTTCCTGGCTTGCATTGAGTTTGATTGTAAACAAGTGATCCCAAAATCTAATTCTCAAGTGCTCATGCAGAATGTTATATTATGTGTGTTTGGATGCGAGTATAGAAGGAGTGGTACATGATATCGTGGCTTTACAACCGGTATTTGAGGTGGTTTTGCTGCGATTTATCCAAAGAAAACACTATGTTACTGTCCATGAAGTAGTTGCAGTTTGTAAGTATTCTAAACACTATTTAAGATGGAAGTCTTGAGCCCTTTGACTTAAAAAAAAAAAATTAAAGAAAATATATGCATGTTAATATTTTCAGAATGCCCGTAAAAACAAAATACATTGCCATATTGAAGGAATCAAACTGCACATGATATTCGTTTATTGAATCATGATCCACGATTATGGACAACTAATGTTTCTTACACTTCCAGCTAAACTCAATAATAAAAAAACATCAACAACCCTGCGAAGATTAATTAATAATTAAAATGTTAAAAATGAAATAAAAGATTGAAATAAAAGATTGAAATAAATATAATAATTATGATATTCCAGGTGTAAGTGGATATCCAATTCCATGCCTTCCAGTAGGGAAGACTAGCAGAGCAAGCTGCAAATAAGCCCAATCCCCACCGGAACAATGTCGAAAACCTCCTGAGTCACATGTGCGGGCTTCGGATAAAAACACCCCAAAACATTCTTGTCCCTCAGCGCCACCGCCCCGAACACAAACACCGATAAAACTGCATGCACCAAATCAATCAACCTTATCTTGTACTTGCCAAAATCCGGCAGCCCAGCCCGTAGTAAACTTGTCCGTTGGCAGCCTTCATGTTGTCTGTGAGCAATGCCATAAAGCACGAAACGGCAAAGAGGAGGAGGAGGACGGAGGTCATTGGGCGCATGGCGGTGTCGCAAGAGCCTTTGCTTGTGAAGATTGGGATGGGAGGTTGAAGGCCAGGAGGGTCCCGATGGGGAGGAGGTTGGCTAAGTTTACTGTGCTTGTTAGGGTTTGGTAGCTGGTCACCAGCATTCTTTGATGTAATGGTTCACATACTAATACATCTTCCAAACGAGGCAATCCTAGCTGGCCCAGTTCAATTTCGTTGGATGTACCCAATCGAAAGGTATAAACTATTCCTAATACTGTGACTGTGTCCTTAATAAACTGTTTAGTCTGTTTATATTTGAATCACTTTGTTTATATCGTTGCAGAATGTTAGGTACATACAAGCAGTACGTCTGCAACAAGACACGTCCTGAAGGCGCTATAGCGGAGGCATACATTGCAAAAGAGTCACTTAAATTTTGCGCAATGTACCTTCGAAATGTTGAACTTCTTTCAACAGGGCCCCGCGAAATGATGATGGTGGTCAATATCTAGAGTCCCTATCTATATTTTCCCAACCCGCAAAACCGTTCGGCACTGGTCCAATCTCAGAGCCTTTTACTAATAGCGACATGGAAGTGGCACATTGGTTTATATTGAACAATTGTGACGAAGTCTGGCTTTTTCACGAAGAGCACGAGTCATTGATGAAGGCCCAATATCCTTCTAATAGGGAGGAAATGGACAAACAATTGTTTCCACTTTGGTTTTCCAAACAGGTAAGTCAAATATTGTATCAAATTAGTTTTAAGTGAAACAGTGTAACATTGTGTGTTTGCCTTTCAGATGTCACGGTTGAAAGATGACAACTCGCCTAAGTTTTACAAAGAATTGATGCAGCTTTAAATTGGCCCATTTCGAGGAGAAACATACGCTGGTTGTTACGTCAATGGAGTTAAGTTCATGTGCGCATAACGTGATGACAAGTTGTCTACTCAAAATAGTTGGGTATTCGTGCCGAGGGGATGGATTAAATGCTGATACAGGGTTTTACCGTAAATTATTAAGTGTGGTGAAGGCATTTTATGCGGACCACAAGATTGTAGTCTTGTTCAAGTGTCATTGGTTTGATACGGACCCTAGTATCCCGAGTAGGATCATCAAAGATCATTTATCTATCTCTGTCAACACAAACATTCGATGGTTTAAGAGTGATCCATACATCATCGCTAGTACAGCGAAACAAGTCTTCTACGTTGATAATCCAAAAGCTGGTGCTCGTTGGAAAGTAGTTGATATGGTGAAACATAGAAACATTTGGGACTTGGAGGACCGGCACCGTGAAGATGGTGGAGAAATGGAAAACGACGATTTTGTTTACCAGGAGGATTCTTCAGCGCCCACCATAAATATGGAAGGAGTTCAAACCGACGATCTCACCCCGCCAGTTGCGATTGATGATATTTTTATTGATCTCAGTACCTTAGAACCAATTGAAAGTGACGCTGAGGAAACAATTAATCTACATAGCCCAGATGATGAGGGTGATTGGGAGGGGGATAATGAAACCGACATTGATTAATCATTGTCTATAAAACCATTCAATATATATATATACTTTAACATTATCTGTATTTTTGTATTTTTATTTTTAGATGTTATTTTTAATCTATAGTGTGTGATATATTATATAAGATATGTAATAAATTATAAGTATGGAATGTATATAAATTATAGTGTGTGATATCTCGGTACCTTAAGATATCGTTGTCTACAAATTCATAAGTATGGAATGTTTATAAATTAAATAAGATATATGTAATATATAATAAATATTACAAGGGGGTCTTGCCCCTCGCACATCCGCTGGGCAAAGTGCATTTCGCCCGGAGCATCCGGTGGACTCGCCGTGCAATACCCCTGTATAATTTTTTTTCTTTGGTTTTTTTTTTGAACTTTTACTTATTAATTAATTATATAGGTTCATATTTAGGCTAGTATATCTTCATATGTAATATATTTTAATTATACATATGTAATACATGTACATTATATTACAAGATAGGTTATATACTATAATTATTAAAATCAAGATATAATTATATATATTTTTATAATGTGGTTTTTAGATAAAAGGGCTTACTCAGTGCATATCCGCTGGACTAGGGTTATGTTGCCTGACGCATCATGGGGATTCGTCGTGCAAGCCCCTTTGTATAATGTGGTTTTTTTGGTTTTTTTGTTACATATTACTTATAAATTTTTATATATAGGTTGCTAGTATATCTTCATATGTAATGTATTTTAATTATACATATGTAATACATGTACATTATATTACAAGATAGGTTATATACTATAATTATTAAAATCAAGATATAATTATATATATATATATATATATATATTTTATAATGTGGTTTTTTTATAAAAGGGCTTGCCCGGCGCACATCCGTCGGGCTAGGGTTATGTTGCCCGCCGCATCATGGGGATTCGCCGTGCAAGTCCCTTTGTATAATGTGTTTTTTTTTGGTTTTTTTCTTACATATTACTTATAAATTTTTATATATAGCTTGCTAGTATATCTTCATATGTAATATATTTTAATTATACATATGTAATACATGTACATTATATTACAAGATAAGTTATATACTATGATTATTAAAATAAAGATATAATTATATATATATATATATATTTATAATGTGGTTTTAGATATAAGGGCTTGCCCAGCGCACATCCGCTGGGCTAAGGTCATGTTGCCCGGCCGCAGCATGTGGATTCCCCGTGCAAGCCCCTTTGTAAAAGATTCATTAATCAAGTTTGGTTTTAGTATTTTTCTCTATTTTTTCTTCATGGTTCGAGTAATCCAACCGTCCACATTAATAATAAACACTCATATATCATATCCATAAAATTTCACGGAATTTTGACTTCCCGAGAATAGGTTACGGTGCGAAACGAATCAACGGTAACAAATCCTCGTTCATTGATCCAACGTCTTCAAGCCCTCCAAACGTTGCCATTTTTTACAGGCGAGGTCTAAACACACCATATCACAAACTAAACGGTCGGATTTCTCAAATTCACTCGTTACAATATCAATCAAACCCAATAACGAAGATTAGTATTGAAAATTCCTTTAAAAGTTCCAAGTGTTAATGCCTTTGATGGTTTTAGTACTTTCTCTATTTTTTCTTCACGGTTCGAGTGATCCAACCGTCCACATTAATGATAAACACTCATAGATCATATCCATAATATTTCACGGAATTTCGACGTCCAGAGAATAGGTTACGGTGCGAAACGAATCGACAGTAACAAATCCTCGTTCGTTGATCCAAGGCCTTTAAGCCTTCCAAACGTCACCATTTTTTACAGGCGAGGTCTAAACACACCCTATCACAAACTGAACGATCGGATTTCTCAAATTCACTCTTTACCATTTCGATCGAACCCAAAAATGTCATATTTATTGAACACTTGGCCAGGCGGATGGTGTATATCCGCGGGGCAAGGTGAATTTTCAGGAAATTTCAAAAATTTTGCCAAAAATTTCCTAAAAAATTGAAACTGCCGCCCAAATTGGCTAGGCGAATCATTGAACTTGGCCCGGCGGAGGGGTGTGCTGGGCAAACTAGCCTACTCACTTAGAACAGACGCGACCCTTCCTTTCGTCTTCCTCTTCAATTTTTCCCAAACACAGCCATCTTCATCCCCTGCAACCTCTGCAACTCCTCACCCCCATCTCTCACTCCCTCACTCAAATTTGACAGGACCCGTCCCAAATCCCTCGGGATTAGCGTGGGACGTGCCTGCGAGCTGGATGTGGAATCAGAATAGTTGGAGTTTCGAGAACGAAACTCATTAAGGAGGGAAGAATGGTTGGAATTTCGAGAACAAAATTAATTAAGGAGGGAAGGTTGTAACGACCGTCCCGAATGCCGGGATTAGATTAGTGACTAATTACGATTAGTGAGTTTAATCGGTGATTAGTTGAGCGAAATCGGACGAACGATGCAAAATGAGCATTTTGCCCTTGGAATGGGTAAAACGTTGACTTTTTATTCTGGTGGTCAAACGAACTTTGACCGATGACCGTGACGTAGGTCGTGACGTCACGAGTTCATAGATAGGTGGCACGTTCAATTCCGACATTCGAGGAAGAAGTTATGATGTTTGGAAGTTAATGGGCAATTTGGTAATTTTGGATAAAAGGGGCAAACTGTTGACTTTTTTACTGGGAGGTCAGATGGCCGAGGGCCGAGGACCGTTACGTAGATCGGGATGATACGAATCCATAGACAAGTGGCACGTCGAATTCGGACGTTCGACGGCGAAGTTACGGT
Source organism: Prinsepia uniflora (assembly GCA_032719365.1). Classification (NCBI taxonomy): domain Eukaryota; kingdom Viridiplantae; phylum Streptophyta; class Magnoliopsida; order Rosales; family Rosaceae; genus Prinsepia; species Prinsepia uniflora. The sequence continues at coordinate 58,973,427 of CM064872.1, forward strand.
TCACGAAAGTTCAAGGGTACTATTGCACGAATTACGAGACGAGTTAACTTTTGGATTCTACTGGGCCCCAGATATTTAGTTCCTGCCCAATGGATGAGTGACAAGTGTCACCCATCCACTGGCCATCTCTTTTCCTTCATGCATATCATCCCTTCATCGATCATTTTCTTTGTTCCCCAAACAACCCGATCTCAGTTTGAACCCAAACCAATCCAACCCTTTCCATCTGATCTTGAGTGAGACCAGAGAGTGAGAGAGGGACTGAGGGAGCTAAAGACGGTGGCTGGGAGTGTCTGGACCGCCGTGCACGGCGGTGAAGGCCAAGGGGAAACTAATTGCACGGTTAGACCATTTTTCCTCTTTACTTCGAGTTTTACATTATGGATGCTTTTGAATGATTAGGATGAGTTTGTTAGGATATTAGGAAGTTATTATGTTGATTTGGAGGGTGGTTCACGGCGGAGGAGGCCGTGAGAATGGCTGGGAAAAACAGGGTCATGAGGTTCAAGATGAACCGTGGGATTTTAGGTGTTTTTAGTTAGTTTTGATGATTGGGTTGGATAGGAAATGAGAAAATAAGAATTATAGGATTGAATTGGAATGAAAACGGACCAAAATGAGGGGTTTAGAGGGCCGGACCGGTCACGCCGGTCTAACTGGACCAGACTGCACAGTCGAACTGGTTGGACCGGTCTGATTCAAGGAAGAAGATGTACAGTACCCGGCGCGTGGCTTTCACGTACAGGGACTATCTAGGTCATGTGGGGGCGCGTGTCCGACTTTTTGGGAAAGTTTTCAACACGTGAAATCTTCTATTTGATGTAACGAATATTTTGGGACTGGTTTCGTGTCGATCGGACACCGTCTCGATAATATTCGGGGCATCAGAAGGTTTAGGTTCGGGATTTAAAATAGTTAAAAATTCGGAAAAATTACGGGGCTTCAATGACAAGTTAATTAAGTAGTTAGTAACATTCTATTACAATTTGGACAGATTTGGGAGTTCCAGTGATAACGATTTGCCCCGTGAGGCTTACGGCACACAAACCGAGGCAGCATCATAGGACGGTCTGTAAGTGGACCTTGATTTCTAAACTGTGATGCATGCATAAATGTTTTATATGGTTTATGAATGTGATTCTATGATGTAGAATTGTATGGTTGTGAATTATATGGTTTCACGCTTTACGAGGCGATTTACGTGCTTACACGTAAATCGAGGTTTTCCGATTTTATACTGATTTTCCGTACTTATGGTTTTGGATATGATTTAATGAAATGGTTTTGGATTTGAAAAGGTAAAAATCGGGTTCGAAACCCATTTGATCTACAAACTCTCGTACTTAAGGTCCATTTGATTTAACGAGGCATCGGGCTGGAGGCCCAGTTGGTTTACGATTCGGACCGGAGGTCCAGTTTGTATGTGGATTCGGGCCTAGGGCCCAGCTATATGTTACAAATGGTTTTTATGGTTCATGACGGTTTATGGGAACCGGCATGAACCCTTGAAATGGATTTATGGTTCATGACGGTTTATGGGAACCAGCATAAACCCTTGAAAGGATTTTATGGTTCATGACGGCTTATGGGGGCCGGGCATGAATCCTTGAAAGGTTTAAAGAATGATTTCAAAAGGTTTTTCATATGACATCCTTTATATATGATTGTCTCCTCTGGGGAGGGTCGTTGGCCTTGGTGGACCCCGGAGTAGTCACGGAGCACTGACTGAGTGGAGTCGCCCCCCAGTTGGGTTCCTTACTCTCAAGAAGGGCATGGTTCGTTACCTCCAGGGAGGGTCAATGATCTACGAACATTGACCTGGGTGGACCCTGGAGAGACTTGGCTTTGAGACCCCGGTTAGCACGCGCGTAGCTCTATTTACCGTGACAGGTTCGGTGATATGAAATATAATGGATAAACATGATTTCAATTGGTTTGGGAAATTTTGTTTATAATGATAAATGGATTTGGGCTGAGATCCCACATATGTTTAATATGTTACGGTTTTCTGTAAATGGTTTGGGCAAGAGCCCGTATGATTATGGTTGTTTAAACATATGTGATTGGATAAATGATTTTACTATGCATGTATGCATTTTAGTGAAGGGTATAAAGGTTTTTATGAAATATGTTTTATAAACTCTTTTATTTTTGTCCACTCACAGTCTTTCTGTTTTTAATACCCTTTAGGTTGGATACGGTGTGGACTGTAGCAGAGACCGAGATATCACATATCTCCTTCGGATCCTGGCGTACTCTGATAGACCTAGAGGGCAAAGGTCGGAATTATTCCTTGTCTGACACTACGTGTCAGACGGGAGCAGGGTCATCCCACGTTAATCCCGGGGGGATTGGGACGGGTCCTGTCAAAGTGGTATCAGAGCATAGGATTGCTTATCAGAGCATAGGATTGCTCGTAGGATTGCTTATCAGAGCGAGGGTTGTCTCTATTCGAGCAACCGTGGAGCTCTTGGAGTAGTACATAGGTCGAGGATGTGATATCTCAATGGCTGCAGTTCGTTATCAACCTGTTAGTTGGGATGTTGGTACGATAGTTAGTAGGATTGGATCGTGGAACGTCTTGGTTTGGCACTAGATGTCGGGGTTGCCATAGTTCTGTCGTGGATGGCAGAGTGGGACCCTACGGAAAGAGAATGTAACAGTACTTTGGAGTTTTGATCGTGAGACGGTTAGTTGGGATCGTCTTCATGATGTTATAGGATCGTTTTGATGGTAGTTTGGTGTTGTGACCATCGGTTGGTCGGATTTTTTTGAGTTAAATGGATTTACTGCTCCTGGAAGTTAGCAGTTGGGTTCAGAGGAACTCTAGGGCATGATTATGGAACCCTACCTTATTGCGTATGGTTCGAAAATGTGAGTTGGCGAGTGGTTTGACTTGACGACTTTTCAGAGATGAGACCGTCGGTTGGTCATGTCATGTTTGGACATGTTCGATCATGTTTGGTCATGTTCGGTCTAGTCATGTCACCTTGTGATGGGACTGCACTCTACAGTCGAGGTTGTACTTATCGGTCAAACCTAGTTGGCTGTCGTGCTACTTTAGTTGTGATGGATTGATGGTACAACTAAGGTCACGGGTGACCTGATAGACGACATTGGTTTAGTCGAGGTACGACTAGTTAGAGTTTGATTTGGACAAGTTATCAGGGTTGGTACTTTCGATGAAATCCCTGAGTGGGATACGGAGTAGTTGGTACAGGCGATTGATTCCGTTGGATGCGGAGTCTGGATATCGAGATGCCTGGTAGTTAGGTCTGCACGAGGTTATGACAGATGCTACTATCGATGAACGTAGTCGAGTCTTATCAAGTCGAGTAGACTCAGGTTACCGTGACGATTGTGACGATGGGATTGTCAGTCGTGACGATGGTACGAGGTGCGTGAGTAACGCATATGTACGAACAGTGATTCTAGATTCGAGTCGGTTACGGCTGAGTGCAATCGCAGAATGAGACTGGGACGTTCAGGGGACGTTTTCTTTTCTCGTATGAGTTGTTAGCAGTGTTTGAAATATCGACCGATAAGGTCGATATATCGGCGACATATTGCTTTTTCGGAGGAGCAATCCATAAAGGGGGGGTAAGGAAAATCGTACCGGAAAATCGACGATATCGGCGATTTTCCCTCAAACGGTACATAGGCACCGAAAATCAAACACAAGCTTAAACCAAAAATCAAACGCAAACTCAACCTCAAACACTCACTTCACTCAACAGTCAACACTAACAGATTACAATTTGCAAGAATTGAGAGAGAACAGAGAAGATAAGAGAATTGGAGAGCAAAAAAAATTTGGGGCAAACCTCCCTCGACCGGCCTCGAAGCATAGCTGCACTCCTCCTCCGCGAATTTGTTGTCGACGGTTGAACCTCAAAGCACAGCACTCCTCGACGACGGCTCCTCCTCGACCCTCGACCGACAGCACACATCGACCCCTCCGCCTCTCTCAGCGGCTCCTCCTCGACCCTCGACGATGATGGCTGCACCCCGCTAGTCATCTTTGCTCTCCCAGGATCTCCGCCTCCTTACGGCCGCCTCTCACCGTCGCCACCAGACAGAGCACAGGAGAAAGCTCTGCCGGCTTCCACTGTTCCACACAAAGAAGAGAAAGAGATCGATCGATTGATCTCTCAAACCCCACCCAAACCCGTCGTTTTTAAGAGATGCAACTATGCAAGTGGGCTAATTGAAACACTGCGTTTTTATTTTAACAACTTTCTTCTTTTTTTGGGGTCAAATACTTATTTTGCTATTTAACCATTTTTCCTAATTTCAAATAATAAGTAAAATATATTTTAATAATCCTATTTAATCTTAATTCACAATTTCAAATTATAAGTAAAATATGTTTTAGTAATTTATGTTTTATTTTAGAATATATATATTTTAATTTAGAACATGGTTAGCTCATAGGATACTCAGGCTGCTCTGATACTGACAAGTTGTGTCAGTACGGAACTTGTGATTACTGTCATTCGACGTGGTCGAATGTAGTCAATGCGACGTGAGTGTAAGTGGTACGTCTGGTTGCAGACGAGTTTTATGTTGACTAGTGGGTATACTAGTGTACACATGTCGTGTGATCAATTATTTCCACGAGGTGGATGTGGAATCAGAATAGTTCGAGTTTCGAGAACGAAACTAATTAAGGAGGGAAGAACGGTTGGAATTAGGTCAGTTGGAATTTTGAGGACGAAATTAATTAAGGAGGAAAGGTTGTAACGACCCGTCCCGAATTCCGGGATTAGATTAGTGACTAATCACGATTAGTGAGTTTAATCAGTGATTAGTTGAGCGAAATCGGACGAACGATGCAAAATGACCGTTTTGCCCCTAGAATGGGTAAAACGTTGAATTTTCATTCTGACAGTCAAACAGAATTTGACCGATGATCGTGACGTAGTTCGTGACGTCACGAGTTCATAGACAGGTGGCACGTTCAATTCCGACATTTGAGGAAGAAGTTATGACGTTCGGAAGTTAAGAGGCAATTTGGTAATTTTGGATAAAAGGGGCAAAATGTTGACTTTTTAACCGGGAGGTCCGAGGGCCGAGGACCGTTATGTAGATTGGGATGATACGAACCGATAGACAGGCGGCACGTCGAATTCAGACGTTCGACGACGAAGTTACGATTCACGAAAGTTCAAGGGTACTATTGCACGAATTACGAGACGAGTTAACTTTTTGATTCTAGTGGGCCCTAGATATTTAGTTCCTGCCCAATGGATGAGTGACAAGTGTCACCCATCCACTGGCCATCTCTTTTCCTTCATGCATATCATCCTTTCATCGATCATTTTCTTTGTTCCCCAAACAACCCGATCTCAGTTTGAACCCAAACCAATCCAACCCTTTCCATCTAATCTTGAGTGAGACTAGAGAGTGAGAGAAAGACTGAGGGAGCTAAGGACGGTGGCTGGGAGTGTCTAGACCGACGTGCACGGCAGTGAAGGCCAAGGGGAAACCGATTGCACAGTTAGACCATTTTTCCTCTTTACTTCGATTTTTACATTATGGATGCTTTTGAATGATTAGTATGAGTTTTTTAGGATATTAGGAAGTTATTATTTTGATTTGGAGGGTGGTTCATGGCGGAGGAGGCCGTGAGAATGGCTGAGAAAAATAGGGCCGTGAGGTTCAAGATAAACCGTGGGATTTTAGGTATTTTTAGTTAGTTTTGATGATTGGGTTGGATAGGAAATGAGAAAATAGGAATTATAGGATTGAATTGGAATGAAAACGGACCAAAATGAGGGGTTTAGAGGGCCGAACCAGTCACGCCGGTCCAACTGGACCGGACTGCACAGTCGAACCAGCCAGATCGGTCTAATTCAAGGAAGAAGATGTACAGTACCTGACACGTGGCTTTCACGCGCATGGACTATCTAGGGTGCGTGGGGGCGCGTGTCCCACTATTTGGGAAAGTGTTCAACACGTGAAATCTTCTATTCGATGTAACGAACATTTTGGGACTGGTTTTGTGTCGATCGGACACCGTCTTGATATTGTTCAGGGGCATCGGAAGGTTTAGATTCGGGATTTAAAATAGTTAAAAATTCGAAAAACTTACGGGCTTCAATGGGAGGTTAATTAAGTAGTTAGTAACCTTCTATTACTATTTGGACAGGTTTGGGAGTTCCGGTGACAACGATTTACCCGGTGAGGCTTACGGCATGCAAACCTAGGCGGCAGCATAGGACGGTCTGTGAGTGGACCTTGATTTCTAAACTGTGATGCATGCATAAATGTTTTATATGGTTTATGAATGTGATTCTATGATGTAGAATTGGATGGTTGTGAATTATATGGTTTCACGCTTTACGAGGCGATTTACATGCTTGCACGTAAATCGAGGTTTTCCAATTTTATACTGATTTTCCCTATTTATGGTTTTGGATATGATTTCATGAAATGGTTTTGGATTTGAAAAGGTAAACTCGGGTTCGAAACCCATTTGATCTATGAACTCTCGGACTTGAGGTCCATTTGATTTAACGAGGCATCGGGCTAGAGGCCCAGTTGGTTTACGATTCGGACCGGAGGTCCATTTTGTATGTGGATTCGGGCCTAGGGCCCAGCTATATGTTACAAATGGTTTTTATGGTTCATGACCGTTTATGGGAACCGGTATGAACCCTTGGAATGGATTTATGGTTCATGACGGTTTATGGGAACCGGCATGAACCCTTGAAAGGATTTTATGGTTCATGACGGCTTATGGGGGCCGGGCATGAATCTTTGAAAGGTTTAAAGAATGATTTCAAAAGGTTTTTCATATGCCATCCTTTATATATGATTGTCTCCTCCGGGGAGGGTCGTTGGCCTGGGTGGACCCCGGAGTAGTCACGGAGCATAGACTGAGTGGAGTCGCCCCCTAGTTGGGTTCCTTACTCTCAGGAAGGGCATGGTTCGTTACCTCCAGGGAGGGTCATTGATCTACATACATTGACCTGGGTGGACCCTGGAGAGACTTGGGTTTGAGACCCCGGTTAGCACGCGTGTAGCTCTATTTACCATGACAGGTTCGGTGATATGAAATATAATAGATAAACATGATTTCAATTGGTTTTGGAAATTGTGTTTATGATGATAAATGGATTTGGGCTGAGATCCCACATATGTTTATTATGTTATGGTTTTCTGTAAATGGTTTGGGCAAGAGCCCGTATGATTATGGTTCTTTAACCATATGTGATTGGATAAATGGTTTTACTATGCATGTATGCTTTTTAGTGAAGGGTATAAAGGTCTTTATGAAATATGTTTTATAAACTCTTTTATTTTTGTCCACTCACAGTCTTTCTGTTTTTAATACCCTTTAGGTTCGATACGGTGTGGACTGTAACAGAGACCGAGATATCACATACCTACTCCGAATCCTGGCGTACTCTGATAGCCCAAGAGGACAAAGGTCGGAATTATCCCTTGTCTGACACTACGTGTCAGACGGGAGCAGGGTCGTCCCACGTTAATCTCGAGGGGATTGGGATGGGTCCTGTCATTCATACCCGGTTCCCATAAACCGTCATTAACCATCAAACCATTTGGGCCTTTACCCGAAATCCATCAATCAATACATGGGACATCCGCCCAAACCAAAACACGTGGGAACTCGTCCCAAAACCAACCCATAAGGGTCTCAGCCCAAAACCAAATACGTGTGGGTCTCAGCCCAACGCCATCTTGGTGAAATTTCGTACTCATATACATATATACATATATAACCCATCGTAGGCACTTCCAGAGAAGATTCCAACTCGGGGCACACAGCCCTTAGGGAACACATCCCCGATATAGTCACGATGTCTCTATATATATAAGTATGCATACTACTCGGGGTCTCACTCTGAGTCTTCTCCCAGGAATTCTCCATCTGGGAGGCTCATCTTCGGACCTAGTCGGATCATCTCTCCGGAATCTAGTCTCGGACCACATCATAATGCCCACTCCTGGAACGGGATCCCTATGGGGATACCCACTCTGGTCTGTGGATCGTGACTCTCCAGGTCGACGACTAGAGGAGACCAATCCATAATCTCGTAAGGAGGGTATATACATACCAGTATACAAAATCATAAAAACGGGACTCATGCCCGATAACACAAAGTAAATGGGCCTCCAGCCCGAACATAGGACTCAATAGGGCCTCTAGCCCAATTTCACAATAACTGGGCATCGAGCCCGAACTCGTAAATCAACTGCGCATCAAGCCCGATATCTCAGGGTCAGTCACGATCCCGATCATAGTGATGCGTGCAACCATCAATCCAGGACCACTCTCAATCCTGGTATGTCGCCGTGAACACATCACTGCCGCGACCTTCTCGGCGACCATCTCGGGACATCACCAATCGATCCTTTAAACCGTCAGCACTCCGAAGTCGAGCCTCTAGTGGCTGCTCAACAACGGGACGTGCATCGTGACCTCTCCGAAAGGAACGTATCCCAATCCGGAGGCGAGCATCACGCCGTTCGTCACCGTGCACACAGCACTCATCGCGACCCCGACTCAGACTTATGGGCCATCAATAGGGTCTCATTCCCAAGTTAAAACCAAATCCAAATGGGTCTCATGCCCGGTTTTACCTTTTCAAAACCATTTCATTAAACACACACCAAAAATCACTCAAGGAATCCCAAAAAAAATATTAAAACACATATAAAACATTTATGCATGCATCGATTTCAGAAATAAAGTCCACTCACAGACCGTCCGCGCTGCTGCCTCAATATGAGCGTTGTACGCCTTCCTGGTTCAACTATCGTCTCCGGGACTTCCAAACCTATCCAAATCACTTTAGAGGGTTACTAACTACTTAATTAACCCCTCACTAACGCCCCCTAATTTTCTGGGATTTTTAACTATTTTTAAATGCGCACCGAAACCTTTGAACAGCTCGAACTATATCGAGACGATATCCGATCGACTCAAAACTAGTCCCAAAATATTCGTTACATCGAATAGATGATTTGACATGTTGGAACCTTCCTCAGATTCTCCCCACGCGCCGCCTGAAATGGCTGCGCGTGGAAGCCACGCGCCTAGCTACAGTGCGTCTTCAACCTTGGTCAGACCGGTCCGAACCGATCCGGTCCGGTTTTTCCTGTAACTTGGACCGGCGTGACCGGTCCAGGTCCATTCTCGGTCCAGTTTTCGTCCGTTTTGTCCCTAATCAATCCTATTCTTCTTATCTCGACCATAGGAACCTAACTATCACAATTAGAATTCCTAAAACCCCTAAAATCGAACCGGTCTAGCATTCCTCTCACGGAAACCTATTTAATTCGTAGAAATCAACGGAAACGGCCTATAATACAAGAAATGGAAATTGAATATAAAATCGGTTAAATAGATTACCTCGCACGGTTTCCTCCTCCGTCGTGCACGGCGGTGCTGTCTGGGCCAGCCACCACATCCAGCATCCTCACTTCACTCTCTGGGCCTCTCAATGATGATCACAGGGTCAAGGGTTTGGATTTGGGTTAAAATGGTGATCGAGTTTGGTTGGGTTAGGAAGAAAATGATCGATGCAAAGGGGAAGGGAGATGCATGAATGAAAAATGATGTCCAGTGGATGAGTGACACTTGTCACTCATCCATTGGGCCTTGGGACAAATATCTAGGCCCTCTTGTTGCCAAAATCCTTGTCTCGTAAAACGTGCAATAGTACGTTCGAATTTCTGTGAACCGTAACTTCGACGTCGAACGTCCGAATTCGACGTGCCACCTGTCTACGGATTTGTATCGTCCTGACCTACCTAACGGTACTCGGCCCTCGGTCATCAGAGCTCCTGGGTCAAAAGTCAACTATTGGGCCCTATTCCACCAAATTACCAAAATGCCCCCGATCTTCCGATCGTCAGAACTTCTTCCTCGAATGTCGGAATCGAGCGTGCCACCTGTCTATGAACTCGTGACGTCCCGAACAAATCACGATCACGGTCATCGGTCAAATTCCATTTGACCTTCCGAACGAAAAGTCAACATTTTGCCCATTTTAGGGGCAAAATCGTCATTTTACCTTGAACGTCCGCTAATCTTCGTCTAATCCCCGATTAGTCTGTGATTAGAGAGGCTAATCCGTCATTAATCCTTAACTAATCCCGCTAATTCCGGACGGATCGTTAAAAAATCCCTCTCTCACTTAAGCTCACCTCTTCGCTCAACTCTCTCCCTCACTCACCCCTAAACCCTAAACCAAATTCCCCTAAACATTGAACCTAAAGCTCCACAACCCAAATCCACGACCCACGACTCCAAACCCCAAAATCGGATAAGCCATCTCAGTCCTCTCACTCTCTCTCTTTCTCTCTCAAGCTCCTTTCTCTCATTTCCTCAATGTAAGCCCTCAATTTCATTTTTTTAATTTTTGTAATTTATTGTTATTTTTTAATGAATGTTAGATTGGAATGGATTGGTTTTTTGATAAATTCATATTATTTGATTGGTTTTTGGATTGGTTTTTGGATTTGTTTTTGGATTAATTATTAGATTGAATTATTGAATTGTTGATTTTGGATGAAAATATTTGAAATTATTGAATTATTGGATTGTTGGAAAATATTGGGAATTATTGAATTAGAAGATTGTTGGAAAATATTGGAAATTATTGAATTAGAGGATTGTTGGAAATTATTGGAAATTATTGAATTTTTGGATATGTTTGGAAATTATTGGAAATTGTTGAATTTTTGGATATGTTTGGAAATTATTGGAAATTGTTGAATTTTGATACTTTTGGAAAATATTGCATTATTAATATTTTTTAAAATGTTTGGAAATTATTAGAAATTTTTGCATATTATCAATTTTGTGAAATTTTCGGGAATTATTGAAAATTATTTAATTAATTAATTATTGGAATATATTTGAAATTATTATATATTTTTGGAAATTATCAATTTTTTTAAAAAAATTTTAGATAATATTGAAAATTAGTACATTTGATAATTATTTGAAATAATTATATATTTTTGGAAATTCTCAAATTTTTCGGTATTTTTGAAATATTTAATTGTATTTAATTATTGCATTATTTTGTATTGTTGGAAATTATTATAAATTAGTGGATTAATGCATATTTTTGGAAATTATTAGAAATTGTAAGAAATTATTTGATTATTTGGTTATTCGTTTATTTATTTAATTATTTCAATAATAATTATTATTAATTATTTTTGTATTTGCAGATGTCTTTACGTAAATTTATGACTTCACGAGGTCGTCGTAATGCGCCCGCAGAGCAGCGATCTACAAGACTAGTGTCTTCCCCAACGGAGCAGCCATCTCTAATAGTGTCGTCTGTGACGGAGCAGTCATCTCCAGGACTAGTTCTTCCTCTGACAGAGCAGTCATCACCTTCTACTGGACCATCATCAACAGATTAGCCAAGATCTTCCTCAGCACACCCGAGAGTCATTCCTGACGATCGGGTGATACTAGGGCCCCGATAAGCGAGACGTCGCACTAACTCGAAACGAGGGCAACCTCGTATTGACCCTGAGGCCATTGGAGTTGCCACTACAGAGGGAGGTGATGCACATATCCCGTTCGGTATGACCCCTTATCTTATTAAATTTAAAAGTTGTATATATTTTGCATACCATTATGTACTAATGTTAATCAAATTTTTAGGGAGTACCATAAAAGTGCGAGGCATTAGTAAGGGGTTAAAGTCCCAGCAGATCTGCAAGTCGACATGAGCGAAGATCCAGGTGGAGTGGGTTGAACGACTTTTCGCACTGTACCCCAACATGCATACTCTGCTGGCGCGGGAAATGGGGATGATTATTCGCACTAGGTTGAAGATGATGGCTGACACCTTCAGAGAACAAGACCCTGTGGAGCTCGTCATTTGTTGATCTGGTTTACGGGTATGAAATTTATTTATTTTTTAATTTTTTATAGTTTAACATACTTTAATATTGGATTGCAGATCAATTTTGAATGGGATGAGACCAACGCCGCTCTAATGGAATATATCAACTTCCAATGGCAGAAGCGATATTATAACTGGAAGTTCGAGCTCCATGCCTACTACAAGCCCTGGAGCTCGCATGCTCTGGCCCTGGTAAATCCTCCTGAGGAGATGCTAGGGGACAAACTGGTGGGGTGGAAGTGGTTATGCAAGCATTGGATAAGCAATCAATTTAAAGTAAGTTTATTTTTTCTATATTTATTTAATAAAGTATTACTTTACGTACTTGCGTATTAGTAATACGTGTTTTTCTAATGTGTAGGTAAAATCAAAGGTTAACAAGGCGAATCGGGCAAAGAAGAAATTTGAGCACCACGGGGGATCGCGCCCCTCGTTGACTTGAAATGAGGCACGGCGTGCGGTTAGGTCCCTGTTTTCAGAGGTAGAAGTCTGGGGGAGGTTTATGCTGGGCGAGGCAATGAGGCAGCTGACGCTATTCACGTAAGTTCAATATTTGCAGTTATTAAATATTTTATTATTTTTAATTACGTAATTTGGTAATTATTTCTTTATTTAACTTTGTAGGCATCCATGGTGGAGGACGTTCAACAGACTCGGGAACAATTAACCCAGCAACAACCTGAGGTCCTGCTGCAAGAGCAACTACTGGATCACGGGACGTAGATTGGCATCCTGGAGCGCCATCTTAGTCGACGACCCGAGAAAGTTTCCCGGGGAGAGGGAGCGGGGCTCTTTCGAAATATCTCGAGCCGATCCTCGAGTTCGTCTTGGGGAGTCAATCCCGAGGAGGTCACTCAGCTGCGGGGCAACTTAGAGGCCCTTCAAGCGGAAAATACGGAGCTTAAGACTGGCCATGCGCGCCTCGAGGCCCAACATGCAGTTATGCAAGCACAACTTGCAATGCTATTCACCCAAATGGGTCAGCGTATGCCTGATGTCAATGACACACCTTCTCAATTGGATCCTAGTTAGCAGCCAGCCCAGGATAATGCTCACCTACCACCGAACAATTAGAAATTTATTAGGTTTTTTTTATTATGTAAAATTATTACATTTATTTTATATATATTAGATTTAATTTTCTTTTAATTCTAATTTTTTTCTTGTTTTAATATTATTTCCATGTATTTATATAATATTAAATAAATATAATTATTCAAATATTAAAATAATTAATAAACAAATTTTAAACGCTATAATAAAGCTTGCCTGGCGCACCTCCGTCGGGCCAAATAGTCCTGCCCGGTGCATCTCCGCCGGGTAAACCTTGTGTGTCTGGTCGTTATCGTGTTTTCCGACTACGTTGCTCGGCGAACACTGCGTCGGGCAACAAACATTGACTAGCGTCTAGCTCGGCGGATCATCGTCATTCGCGGGGCTAAACCTTTGCCCAAAGTGGTATGCTCGACGCAATTGGCCCGGCGGATCTGCGTCGGGCAAAGGTTAGCCTGGTGCATGGTGAGTTTGGCGCGGTGGATCCCCTCTGTCGGGCAAATATTATTTTGTTGTAGTGTATATAGAGAAGTACGAAAATTAATTCAAGTAATTTTTAAGTGTATTCAAAATAACGTTAGTTTGAATTTTCGTTTTAGGATAATAAATATTGGAATGAGGAGGTTAGTTTATGTTGCTTATTATTTGAGTTATCTTGGAAGATAAAGTTGATTTCCATGGAGTTTCCTGTTAGGTCAAGCTTTTGACATCTTCAATATAAATAGACGTTAGGTCATGGGCTATTTGATTTCACACATGTTCAAATACGTGGACGTCATGTATCTGGATATTCATAAGACACAATATAACTTAATTAACAAATGTCAACTTGTCATTTATTTTGTGTTCACCAAGTTTGACAATTTAAAAAAATTATGCAAATTATTATTGGCCAAAAAATTTGCGTAAGTTTTTAAAGGACAATATTAAGGATATTGTAGACTATATATAGTTATAAACTACATAATATATTAGTATAAGGATTTACTAGTATGAATAAAGTCTGCTTATTTAGTCTGTAGTTTATAAATATAATCTTTTTATGATTATTTACCTTTTAAAGATGTTATTATATATATATAACCAAAGTTATTGAATTTTTAATTATCCTTTTAAGATCATTTAAGCTAAAAAAAAAATGAATGAATAAACCAACCTCCAAAATGTATTCTTCTTTGTCTTGATATGATTAGTGTTGATCTAGGAAATCACCCATAAAGATTAATACATGCACATGTATATAAAACGTTTCTTGTATTAGAAAAACGGGACACGTTAGAGGTGTTTCTTAAAAGGAAGGCAAATATTATCCATTATATTTGTTAAAGGAAAGAAATGGCCAACGATTGAGATTTGGTTATTCTCGGTGATACTAGACTAGAATAGACTCCAGTTTACTTAGAATAGACATATTCATCTCATACAAACTTTGACATTTTGTCTGTATCATATATTATTCAATCAATATACACATATCCAGAAATTTTCACCATTGGTGACTCAACCACAGACACTTCCACTACAAACGACCAATCAAACCTCACTCAAACCACCAACATTGCTGAATCGAAACCCTCAGGCACATAGCACACCATGTCTCACGACTCTCACCCTCTCACCCTCTCACCCTACATCCTTCCGATTCTCTAGGACATGTTCTGGATTCGAAGCTTCTGGAAGGCCATAATTACAGACAGTGAAACCGATCAATGCGCATAACTTTAAGCGCAAAGAACAAATTGGGACTCGCCAATGGCACCATCAAGGCCCCCGCGAGCATAGATGCCAAGTCGTCCCTTTGGCAACGATGCAACGACATAATCCTATCATGGATCCTTCAATCGATGCACCCAGATATCGCAAGCAGCATCCTCTATTACACCACCGCATCAGCCGTATAAACAGACCTACATGACCGATTTTCACAAGGGAATGATTCTCGAATTTGCTAAATTTACCAAGCGATTGTCGAGTTCTGACAAGAATCTCTCAATTACAGAATATTACACTAAACTCAAAACCTTATGGGATGAACTACAATCTACACCTGCAATTGCAACGGATCCAGGAAATTGGCCAAACGGGAAGAGAAGGAGCAAGTGATGCAGTTCCTCGTGGGTTTGAACGACTCCTTCTCCACTGTTAGAGGATCAAATTTGCTAATAACCCTTCTCCTAGATTATATTTGTACAATCAATGGGTGAAACAATTCATTTTGTGTGACTTGTATATATTATAAAAGTTAAGTCAATTTAAAAGTAAATGCAAAAAAAAAAAAAAAAAAAAAACTGTCGAATTCTAATTCAAAACAAAGAAATGGTCCCTAGATGAATCTAAGACCCCAACCGAGATCTTGTATCTGAAGCCTGGCCCCTGCTGAGGTCCTGTACCTGTTCTTGAGTCCTACCGAGTGACACCCCAATTACACCCCAGTGACATCCCAATGACACCACGGTGACATGCTCCAGTACCAGATTTCTGGCGTGGCTGGGCCAAGGGCTTGCAGTACCCAACTTTGGCCCCTTCATTCCAGCAGGTTACGAGTGGAATGTAGGTGCGATTAATGCATTTGCGACATACTTTGTGCCCTCTTTCCAAGCACATTATCAAGGCTCGATTCGAAGTTACTTCCAAATATGACCAAATTCGGGTTTATTAATGGGCATTGGCCTGTTCCGACTACTTTCCAATGTCGAAGGTTAAATCAGACTACCCAAATCACTTCCAGGTGTCCTAATCGCAACATAAGTGAAGTTAGATTGCCCAAGATCGACCAAGAAGGTTCAATTTTTTTCTTGGCTGAAAACACCTCATATCCTTTTCATGAAAGGAAACCCTTTCCCTTTCAAGGACTATTTGCTCATCCACTCCAACTTAGACACATGTTCCAATCTGAATTTTCCAAGGACTTTCTGTTGAAGCTTCTGGAAGAATTAAGTCTCTATATATAGCTTGCAAAACATTTCACACAACATACCATCTTAGAATTAGAATAGTTCATTGTAACCAAACTCTACCTTAGCTGTTTTCAATAAATTTACCCTTCAGTTTTCCATTCTGTTTTCCTTAATTTTTTGGATGTGGAGCTTGGGAGAAGATGCTCGTGAGTTCTACCTGTGCATTATTATTCCTTCGTTGTTTTGTATTCTAAAGTCTTACTCTTTACAATTTATGCAATTAATTATAATATCTTTCAATCCAAGCAAATGTGAGTAGTGACTTTAGAATTGGGGCTGCTTGAAGCCCTGACCATGCTAGTTCATATTTAGATTTCTGGCTCTTAATTATGATTATTGTGCATGATGAATAAATTAGACTACTTTGCTTCATGAATTTAATTTATGCCTATAAGTCTTGCTAACTTGTTTGCATATAATTATATATTTAATTTCTTGACACACCATAATATTATCTTGCAATTTGTAGCATAACATTTAGGGGGTGGTTCCTATTTGTAGTCCAAACTCATGACAACGTAGGATTGAACATTACTTTTCTAGGGGTAATGTAGCTTCTTGCATTATCTTAAACAGTAGATAATAGATGTTTTAGGTCACATCATACTTAAAACATGCTAAAGTAAGAGAGAATAAATTGTGTGGGGTGATCCTTAGTCGCACTTTTGCATGGACACTTAATTCAAAAAATGCATAGTAATTAGGTCAAGGAATCTAATGAGAACTATTGTTGGTTAGGATCAATAGTAAGCCTTAATTCGCCTTAATCAACTATCTAAAATCAAATCATCTTTGGTGGTTTTAAATTCTGTTTTGTTATTTAAGTTCATAAACACCAATCACAAACCACCACCACCACCCCCACCACCCCACCCCCAAAATTGCATTTACTTAAAATCTACGTTACTTCAAAACCAAACTCAAGTAGAATAACGTTGAACAAGTCCTCAAGGTATCAACCTTTGCAAAACTACAATACTATCATACACAACTTGTGCACTTAACACTATAGATTTTATTGCTCATATCATTGTGTTCGATAAAACTTCTATCAAACACCCCTCATATGTACCATACATCCAACATTTGGTATCAAAATTTGGCAAGTCCTCATCCGCACCATACACCTCATCCACACCTAATCTGCACCTCATCCGCACCATAGACCTAATCCACACCTCATCTGCACCAAAATTTGGCATCGACTTTTGGGACACCCCTCATATGCACCACTTCATTTTTTATATAAAAAAAATCAGAAATTGTTTTTTATTACAAACATGTTTGTGACATTTGTCCCCTTGCAAAACAAACTGGATTATTGTTTTCTCCTTCTACTTCAAACTCTTCCAATGCACCTTTCAATTTAATTCATTTTGATGTTTTGGGATGCTATAAAACTCATACCCCTACAAGGACCCGTTATTTCTTAACCATTCTTGAAAATTTTACTCGTTTCACATGGATACATCTCATGAATTTCAAAGAAAAAACACAATCTAAAATCCGCTCATTTTTCTCTTGGGTCAAAACAAAATTTAACCTCTTCATTAAATCCTTACGAGACAATAACGGTGGAAAATTCCTTTCCTTCCACACCGTTTCAATGACCAAGGAAATTTTTTTCAACATTCTTGTCCCTACACACCACAACAAAACGGTGTGGTGGTATGTTAACATTGCTATACCTCCATCGCTAGATCATCCCCGGTCTTTGTACAACACAAGTCCGTACAAGAATCTTAAATCTGAGCTATACGTTCCTCTGAATTCTGAGGAGCTATCTGGCCTTGAACTCACGAACTCGAACCTTGGATTTTAGGCTAACTTTCAATTCTTCATCCCGAGCACTTCCATTGTCCAAAACCATCTAGTCTTAGTCCAATTAAGGTCATACAGGTTTTAAGAAGATGCTAGGAAGCTTATTTTCAAAGGTATAGGTTTGGAAAAGGTTCCAAGCAATTAGGTCCTCTCGGGTTCTCGGAATTTCTTCTGCCTCTCTCTTATCTTTTCTTCCTAGCTCTCTTTTCTTTCCTTTTTTTTTTCCTCCTTTTTTTGTCTATCTCCCTTATTGCCTTGCTGGTACACTCTTCAAAACAATGCAAAAAAACAAAAACTGTGAGAGCAATTTCAACAAATGAGTGGTGTCGTCACTAATTGAAACCAGATGGTCCATCCCACAAGACCCAAGTAGTGACTCAACACAATTTAGACAAAAGAACAAAATATCCCTACACTTCAAATTACCAAAATATCCTTAGGTATTTTATATCTGTAACAATCTCGTCTGAACTCCGATTCCAACTTGTCGCCTATCTACGGACTCAATATTTTGAGACCTACGCAACGGTCTTTCAAAAATGTATAAAAAGTACTCTAAAAGTTAACTGTTGACCTCTAATGTAAACAAGGGTAAATTTACCGTCCAAACTTCCTGAAGTACATTTCCTAAATTTTAGGATCGTTACAATCTACCTCCTTAAAGAACACGTCCCTCCAATAATTAAGGATACCAGGTTTGCATTAGTGCTACTGAAACATCACAAAAAACATCTTATGAGCTCTCAAGAGTTCTTGGAGAAATGCAATCAACCCAAACTGCCCTCTGGTGCTTTTTGTGCCTCCTATTGTGTAATAGCAAACACTCTGTGAATTTGAAGACCGACCACCCTCGCTATCTACCTCCGGCCTTGTCAAACTCACTCCCTCTTGTCATATCGGAAATCGAGGCTATCATCTAACTCTGATCTGCCACAAGATGGAATGTCGTACTACTATCTAATTGGTACAGATAATCCTTTTATTAATGATCAGGCTCCCTACAAATGTAACAGCCATCAGTACACTGTACTGAGTCGTCTAGGTCTACCACTCTGCTTATCAATCCAACTGAACAAAAGCCCTACCATATTAAACTGACGTAATTTAGGAAAAGTTTAATTGTTAGAAAGGGCAATCTCACTCCTCTCTTGATTGGTCTAATTGGTCATCTCCCTCTTCTCTCTCTCTCTCTCTCTCGCGATGGTGGTGCAAGGACCAAATCGGAGCTGCTGTTTGACGATGACCTAAGACGCCACACCGCCACCATCATCTTTGCCTAATCCATGCAAGCATATCCGTATCAACCTTGGGCTTCGAAAACCCATGTAGACAGCATGACGATGGCGAGACAAAATAGGTTCCTGCGACTTTTTTGTTGCCACAGGCAGAGGTTTGATTCCAAGACCTCATATTTGTGTTCCTCTCATCGAGTAGATGATTCTAGGCTACTAGATCATGGTTTTTGGTCGCGTATCGAAGGAATTGCAGAAAGCTTGGATCAGCCAACAACAGCCGCCCAACTACGCCTAGAAGCCATCGAGCCCACCTAGGCGATGAGGAATTTACAACTGCATAGCTCTGCCTCATAGCGTATATTCGGGTGGCTCAGCTCCGCCTAGGTTTCAATTTCTGACGCCTGTGTTTTATTATATCTCACCTTAGCGTATATTCGGGTGGCTCCAATTATATATTGATTTAATTTGACAAATTAAAAATTATGAATAAATCCAATTACTAATGCAAATTAGTGATCAAATTTAAAAGTATACATTTTTTATTTTTTATATTTGCTTAATTTTGACTGCCATATGATATTTCAGGAATGGAGTATCAAAAGATATTTCCACTTCACTCTAAATACCGATTATACTACGATGATAATCAAAACAATCTCAAGTGCATGCGTATGACTCTTTTGACATAATCTATACAATTTCAAGCTAGCCATGGAATATAATTATTTGTCCTCTTTATCTAATGGATGATGTTCGAATCTTAATCACAAATGTGTTTGAGAATGTAAGCGTCACCATAAGGAAGTGGTGGCGAGCAAAATTAGACTCGTTATCAAAGGAGTCTCGCTCAATTTGTAAGAAACCTTAGCATGCAGATTAGTAGTTTTCTCTTCGAATTCCGACAATATTGTGCGGGTGAAAAAAATAAAAAATCAGCACATTAACTAGTTTGGCTTTGTTCGAACCTCAACGACTTCGTGCGAGTGAAAAATGCTAAGAAAATACTAATTTGATTATTTGTCTCATCTGCATATACTTAAGTTTTCTCTTTCATGATTCTCTTTTCCATACGTTATGCATTATTAACTGTAGGTAGATATGTTGCATTCAGCAAGCATATAATGATATAATGTTCCTCAGGTGTAAGAAATATAAAAATACCTACGTAAAATATAATAAGCCAAAACATAGTGATAAATTTCCCCTTTGGGTTCGGAGGAAAAAGAAAAGAAAAGGGTTTTTATTACAAAATGTCCCTCGCATTTGCTCATAGTTCTGGTACCTAATGTTTCAAATTCATATTTTGCTGCGAACAATATGTTAGTGCTGAAAGTGATGAAATTGAAATTACAATGACCAAATGTGATTTTCCAATTAAGAAAATAAACCTGCATACATACACATACATATATACAGTCGATAATTCTATTTACTAACTTATGAACATCAAGGGCCATGCCTTGCTTAAACAAAAGCCCACCGACAAATGTTAAAAGGGAAGAAATACGAAATATCTGTTCATTTCAAAATTATACTTCTTCAATGCACTTAGTAAGATGAAATGATTCGATGATATTCTGCAACTAAGCATTGAAAACCACATGCAGCCACTACTAAAACTGAAACAAAGTTTGCTCCTACTCGGGCACTATCATCTTTCACACTTCTACAAGACAACTTTATTGAACCGTAAAGACAATGCAGGTGTCTATTGCATCTCAAAACTCTTTCATAATGTTAAAGTATGGGATAAAAGCTTTTCACGAAGCCATACCACGTGGTTAGCCATAAATGGTTTTGCCTTTGAAGCCCCGGATAATCTGCTGAGGGACAAACTTATTTTCCTTGTTAGTGAGCCTGAGGCGCTTAGTGAGATAGGCAAAATTGTCAGCTCTCTGTTTGGCTATGTCCTCCTCTTCTTCAGGAGCAATCTCCCTTAGCAACACCGTTAGTTGGTGATTTGGCCTCACTTTAGTTCCGTTATTGCTTTTACCATGGAAGTAAAGTCTGTTCTTGTGGAATCCCAAGAATCCCTTTCCCATAAATGCCCCAGCTGCAGTAAGGAGAGAAGGCACAGTAATGAGGATTGAACTTTTACGGAAAAAAATAGAAATATATAAACCCAACTTAAATTCAGTGCTTGCATTATTTACCAACAAGGAGACGTTCTGGATCCAGCCCATGATTATATGTTGCATCTGCTCGGGCTGAATGAAGGGCCTGCAAACAGTAGCATAATTCTGACATTCTGTTCTAAAAGGTTATCATAATTTTGAAAATAAGAAAATCTCCTACAGAGGTTCTGGAACACATTCAAATGCTAGCATTTCTCCACCCTTGAGTTCTAGATGAGCATAGTCAAACAATTGTTTACAAAATAGAGAAGCCAAAAGTCGATTTCAAATTCAAATACTAAATCATTCATATGATGAAAATTAAATGTTTGCATGAAAGTAAATATTCTCCTAGATATAATAAAAATGATGATACTATTCGAAGGTGCGCCTCTCACATTCCTGCCTACTTACAAGTCATAACAATATCATTCCTGCCTAAGGAAGAAAAAAGTAAACATAAGCCAGGTTTTTAAATTTAATTAATTGGGTTCCTAACTTAACAAAGTGCAGAATGACAAAATCACCTGATACACAGTTTTTGCAGCTTGCTTGTCTGTCACTTGCAGTTGCATTATTGCATCTTCAACCCGCATACCTCGAACCATTTTAGCAACCAAGTTGACCTTATTAGCACTCTGCAAGCAGGAAGTGAATGAAAATTATTAAATGTATGCTGAGAAAAGGGGAGGAAAAAGTTGATAATAACATGAAACACAGCAGTTATAGAGCAGGCAACCTAGGTGATCAGAGATACTTTACAAGATGCAATATCCAAGTCATTGGCTACTTGCTAGTATCAAGTAGCAACAGTATGAAACCAAGAAACAACAGACAACTTTTAACAAAAAGGCATTGCTTCCCATGGCGTAAAGAATGCCAGTAGACGACCCTATGGACCCTGCAGTATTTTCCCAAACACCACACTCCCATATGGATGACAGAAAAAAGAACAATAGCAGAAAGCCCAACCTAGTTACATCCACGAACTAAATTCAGCAGCATCCCTTCTAATTATTCACATCTCCTCAATGAAGGCATCCTAAAGTAACTGAACCAGCTAACTGTGCTTTGCAGAGAAAGCAATAAGCATTCAAATTGGTATGCATCGAACTATGTACATAACAAAATTTGTTAAGCTTCGTACTCCAAAATTAAGTTGATTAGGTCCATACAAGGCAAATCACAATCAAGACATGCCAACATAATATAAATCAACATAGAAAAAAGGGTAAATAAAATTGGAATCTCTTGAAAACCTTAAAACAGATGCAAAGAGTGAGATATGGTACCATATTTATGCCCTTTAAGACAAATTGAACATGTGAATGTCTAGAGGGTGATTTCTGGTTTGTTTCTTCGTTATTTTCACCATCTAATAGTGGTTCTTCTTTGCTAGACGAAACTGCAAGCAAGTTCCTTGAACTAGAAATTCCCTATGATAAGGGAACATAGAGCAATATGTGACAATTGCAACAATAAGAAAGACCTAAAAACGAAAACGAAAATCAAAGTGTAGTATTGTCATTACCAAGGATTGAAAGCAGTGATATAATGGTCTTGAAATGGTTGGAGAAGATGGTCTCCAGAGTCTTAGAAGATGAGAAGAGGACGAGGAAGAAAATTTTGCAGCAGCAGATACATTGTAACTATGATGCTCTACCCTTTTGCCAACATGACAGATTAGGAACTGCAGATGCATCTTGCAACCCACCATGGCTTCAACCAAAAAGATAAATCCCAAGCTACGAAAAAACAAAAACCCAAAAACACAACCAATTGAATAAAAAAACGAATTGAAAAGAAAAGAAAATAATATATTTGGAATTTCATTCCACTCGTTTTATCGTCATAATTGATAACCAATCTACTCACCCCAAATGATCTCAAGTAGCTTCCTTTCTAATGGCGGCCGCCTTAACCTCGACTACCAACAGCAATGGAGACGATGTGCAGGTGGACTGGTGGTGATCCTTAGAGGAGAAGGCTGAGATTTGCCGACATAAAGCGAAAATAAGGTCAGTGAAGGGAGAGCGATGTAACAGACAAGGACTCGGAGCCTCTCGGCCTAGTATTCCCCTTTTCTTCTCCCTCAAAAAAATGAAAAAAAGTGTCTTCCCAATTTTTTTTTTTTCAATAGTACTTACTAAGGGTGGGCCCGTTGTGGTTCCAAACCGTTAAAATTTTAACGGTAGGATACAATTTGATTTTTTTAAAATTAGAAATGAAATTGTTTCGATCCAAATTGTTAATAACGGTTCAGTTTGGATCGATAATGGTTTGAAACCGTTTAGAAGTAAAAAAAAAAGTAAAGATACAAAATTGATCTCTATTAATACAACCCGTAACAAACACTCCAACCGATATATATATATATATATATATATATCACACGGCAATAAGAAATACAGCAGCACAATCTTTAAGCTCTTCAAGCTCATCAAAATACAAGAAATGAAATACAGCAGCACATCAAAATACAAGAACAGAAATATAGCAGCAACGAAAAAAACAGCATCTGTTATCTCTTCAAGCTCTCAACATCAATTCGTGACTGGCATAAGATGAGTACAAGAACAAGTTACAAAATTAAAACAAGTAATTTAAAACAAGTTCATTAGTTGAGGCAAGTTGATTTTTAACAGATCTAAAATAACAAACTGCTTCATTTTCGCAATTTTCTTGTCTTTAGTGATTAGAACACCATTTGCATACAAAAAAGGAAACAGAAGCGAAGTTATCAACATTATCTGCCAATTTATTTATCAACTATTTTCTGAAAATTTTGACTACTGATATTACGCAATTCGATGCAAAAGAAGGGTATTACAAGATTCGATGCCAAAAAAAGGTACTACAAGATTCTAACTAATCGTACAAGGGAACAAAATTTATAAATCAAACTGATACACCATATGAATATCCTAAACATGTCTTGCTTTTGGGACAAGTTTATTACAGGGAATTGTTTCTCCTCTTGACTTTTAGCCAAAAAGTAAGAGGAAAAGAAAGGAAACTATTTCTGGATCTCAGTTGTTGTCTTCTCTTTCTCCAAGAGTTGTTTTTGAGGGGTCTGAATCCTGATGCAGCATTACAACGGGTTTGGGGGTTTCACTAAATTGGAGAGAAAGTCAGCTGCTTGTGATAGTTTTTGTGAGTGTGTGGGCTAGGGCTTCAAAGAGGCGGGATGTAGTTGAATAGAGTGGGAGTTGAGAGTTCAGAGAGGTTTTGTGAGCGAGTGCGGCTAGGGTTTGTTAGAAAGGATGAAGCGAGTGAGTTGAGAGTTGAGAAGTTTTGAGAGGGAGTGTGAGTGGGATTTCAAAATAAAAATTCAAATTCAAATCGTTATTAATGGGTTGGTTTGGATTCTCAAACTGTTTGATTTTTATTCGATTAAATTTAAATCGTTATATAAATAACGGTTTAAAACAAATCGGTTAACGATTTTAATAGATTATAATGTCTTTTTTTATATGGGTCATATTTTTGAAATGTCATTAGCACTTTTTTTTTTCTCAAATAAATGTCATTAGCACTCGAATCATAAAATTATGCTTTTTTTAGATGTAGGTATGGTGCAGTTCAATACGAATACTGGTAATATTCAAATTCAAACCATTAAAATACAAACGGTT
Organism: Prinsepia uniflora; assembly: GCA_032719365.1. NCBI lineage: Eukaryota > Viridiplantae > Streptophyta > Magnoliopsida > Rosales > Rosaceae > Prinsepia > Prinsepia uniflora. Next base: position 58,998,145 of record CM064872.1, read on the forward strand.
AGATACGGTTTGAATTTTCTAAAATTAAAAATGAAATCATTTCAAACCAAACTGTTGGGATTGATAAGGATGATTTAGATATAATAAAAAATTTATAATATATACAAACTATATGGACTCTAATTTCATCCGATATTTGTGTCCATGTATGGCGGACAATGACCAAAATCATGAATTTTTATAAATAAAAAAAATCAAAATTTAATACTCAAATTCATAAATGTCACATTTTATAAAATTATATATGCGAGACCCTCTAGATAATCGAGAACCTCTCCACCTCAACGAGACCTTCTCAACAGCCTCTCGATCTCTCGCGAACCTCTCGACCTCTCACGAAGCTCTCGACCTCTTGCGAACCTCTCCACCTTTCCGCCTCTTTGTTTCAGTCGCAGTGGAGAAAATAAGGATGACTTGAGAGAGACAGAGAGTTCTAAACTCTCCTGTTTCAACACAAACCCAACCGATAAATATTGGTATATTCATCCCAAGGATGAAACGCTATGTTTTGTTTTAGTTTATTTTTTAACTTTTTTTTTCTGGTATTAGTTTATTAACGTTTTTTTTATTTACTAATATATCAAAAAGTTAGTTGGATAAATCATAACTACCCTATCTATGGAGGAAAAGTAGGGAGCTCAAAGGAGATATATGAATATTATGTCCAACAATACATTTCCAATTGGTCAAGTAGCATCATTTGGCAAAAATTTTGTGTCTTGGCAGATCGAGCCCAATCCGATTTTCAATCTAGTAGACACTTTATTTGTTTTTAATGAATTTCAATGTGTAAAGTATTCTTAGTACAAAATTATCAATAAAATTATATTTTAATTTAAGTTTATCTTTAAGGTTTTATTCATGTTAGTCATCGTTAGAACCATATTTTATCATATTATTCATCATGTATTTATTATATCAAAGTCATTTTATAATTTTATTAGTCTTTTATAACAATTATTAGATACTTAATTTTTTTCCAAAGTTTCATTAAAAATGTCAAACTTTTAGATTAAAATTTCAGTCATTTTTGTTGATCATAAACGATATCGATATTTAGAGCTAGATATCCATAAATTTGACTAGCGATATATCTGTCGATATCGATATTTTAATTCTTGTATAGGACTAATAAAATTATAAAATGACTTGATATAATAAATATATGATGAATAATATGATTTTGACGATGATTAATAATATAAAAACTTAAATATAAACATAAATTGAAGTGAATTACTATCATTGAATGATAATATAGTAAAAAACATAACAATAAGCATAAAAAAAATCCAATGGACGAAAAATGATAAAGTAAGTCCAAATATATTTAAAATTGGAAAAAAAAGATGAAAAAATAGGGTCAAACTTTGTTCAAAATTGGAAGTAATTGATATATTTAAAATTGAAAAAAAAAATGAAAAAAAATGGCAAACTTCGTTCAAAAATTGGAAGAAATGGATAAAAGAAAAGAATTCAATCAAAGGGAGTCGAACCCAGGCCCCCTGGTGTAGAAAGTAAACACAAAGCCAACTCGACTAAGGCAGCCTTGTTGAAAATATAAGCAATGTATAACATATAACACTAAACACTAACAATCATCTTCTTCCTCAGCCGGGTCTGCAACTCGAGTTTCCCGACCCAGCAACTTGATCCGACTCAAACTCCCTCGTTTTCTGTCCAATTTTCACAAATTAACATTTTATCTCGATCGTTTTGATCCCATAAAGAGATCTGTGGGCTTAAACAAGAAAATTTGGCAAAATATTGGTCAATTTTATTCACCTTCTTTAGGTGTCGCCCCTTCCCCAAATCCTGACATTTCGGGGAAATGTTTGATATTTTGATCCATGGTTGGGAGGCCATGACAATGAGAGCTATACCCTTAACTCTTTTATCAACCTGCAATGTTTGAAGAAATTGATTATGGAAAGTTTTAGTGTGAGAGACATGAGCGAGAGTAAATTGGATAATGTGTATGAAAAAAATTAGATAGTGATTATGTATGTAAGAGTATATGGTAGATTTAAAAATTAATAAAAAATTACTATATTCCTTAAAGGATTTCCAAAATGAAAATCTAAAACTAAATTATTACTAACGGGGCGGTTTGAATTCTTAAAACCATTTTATTTTTATTCGGATAAAACTAAACCATTGAATAAATAATAGTTTGGAACAGGTCGGTTAATAGTTTTAACTGACTCGACCCACCCACAATCCCCCAGGATTAAGGGCTAAGTCATGCTCCCGTCTAACCTGCATGCGACACGAAGGCTAAACACCTGTCCAACCTCCGTGGAACACGTAAGTGACAAGACCGCCCCCGAAAGGGGCATCGATGACCGTGCCCGGTCCTGCTCCCGTCTGGAAAGATGACTGAAAATCCCAAATCACCCTCAGTACTTGCCAATCCAGGGATAGCCACAAGTACATACTCATGCCTCCGCCCCTCGTACAGCCTCGAACAACGCGCCACGATCTGGAGGGTCAATAAAAACCAAAAGGTGTGAGTGGACAAAAATAAATCAGTTTAGCAAAACAGTTACAACAGATGTTTTTACCCTCCGCGTAAAAACGAATGCATGCATACCAAAATCGTTTCGCAAATCGGTCAAGATTTTCCACATAAGGAAAACTGCGTATCAAAATTTCAACATAAAGAAAAAAAACTCGTATGAACCTCAAAATCATTTTTCCTTCCTCAACCATCGGGTCTTAGCCCGTAACCATAAATACCGGGCCGCAACCCGAAACCACGAACCAAACCAAATGCACAACATGATCCAAAACCAACAACCATATACCGGGCCACTGCCCAACTCAACTGAAACGTCAGAAATCATCAATAAATCACAAGTCAATCATTTTGCTGGATATCAAGTGCGCCCGAGTCTTTAAACTCAAAACTATGCGCATAAACAGGCCTTCCCGGGATATCAACGAGTCTTTAAACTCAGAACATAATCAATAGGCCTCGGGGGTATTACAGTAACCGAGTCTTTAAACTCACGAGTCTTTAAACTCATTAAGGGCCCTCCCCCGTCATCAATTAACCGAGTCTTTAAACTCAAAACGTGCTCCAGCAATAGCACCGGGTTTTTAAACCCAAAACAGTTTTCAAACACAACAACGGGTCTTCAAACCCAAAGCAGTTTTCAGCGGGTCTTTAAACCCAAAACATTTTTCGATCACAACAACGCGGGGTCCATCCCGAAATCACATTTTTCACAACAGGACCCATGGTCCGAATTTCCACATTCCATTTCCCAAACCTTACATCACAAAACATGTTCAAATCATCATTAAACACGGGGCATGCACAATCATAGCAAATCACTTTATTAAATCCTTTTTCATCCCCGAATTCGAATTCGCAACAATGATTCCGTAAGCCGGCATCCGGAAGCATCATCCCGAACCCAAACCAAGAATCCGTTTTATTAATTCCGACAACCGAAATCTCGTAAATCAAAGTTACTTTTGTGCCCCGAGCATCAAGCCCGAAATCACCTTTTTCAAAATCCGTTTTTATTCCTTAAAATCACTTCATTTCTCAAATCTCATTATCAAAACATCAAGGCCACAATCATAATTACCAAAATCACAATCCAAGCAAAACATACCCAAAACCCACATTTAAAATCCTCAAAATCACAAGTCTCATTTTAATTCCCCAATTCAACATCAACAGTGATCAAATCACAATAACTCAAAATCTCGTAAAACGTGCAAATCCGGAACTTTCTCGAAAAACGTGTCAAAATCGTAAGTCACACTCGCAAATCATAAACAACCTTCTTAAATCATTTTACACCCACTTCATATAACTTCTTCCATTAAACCATCATTAAGCATACGAGTGACCATAGACTCGAAATACGTGGAATTTCACATGTATAGTAAAAATGCATATAAATACGGAAGTCGAATACGTATAAATACGGGAATCAAAACCAACCACAACTTATAATCATGATTATAAAATCATAGAAATAATTTATGCATGCATTAAATTTTGAAAGCAACGTCCACTCACGCACCATCCTTAAGGCTCGGTTTTACGCCGCACGCATGCCCGTAATTTCTGATATTTCCAGAAATTCCAAATCCTGTCCGAAAACACATTCCTGGGTCATTAAGGTCTCAAATAACATCATACTAATTCCCCATAATTCTACGGAAATCAATCGTTAATTAAAAATGTAACCTAAACTTTCGGACCCTCGGAATAACATCGAGACAGTGTCCGAAAATTCCGAAACCAACGCTAAAAAGTTCGTTACATTGAGTAGGACAAAATTCGTTTTGAACTCACCTTGAGAAAACGTCCCACGCGCCGTCACGCGCCGCCGCAAGCGGGTGCGCGTGACGCCCACTCGCCAGCTACAGTAACTCCAACGGTCACCTTCCTCACCTGATTCCACTGTAAAACGGGTGTGCGACCCGCGTCTAGACCCGATTCAATCCCTGCAAATATCCACTTAAATCCTTCAATTAAACTCTCAGATAACATCGAAATGGACCTAATTTAAGTTCTGCTTTACTCATTCACGTCGACATGGCCTAAAACCAGCTCAATCGAATACGGGTCCTAATTGGGTTCGTAGTCCCCATTCATCACACAGTCACTGTTTCCTTCAATTGATCAGTTAGGAAGCACCGTAGACTCACCCTTACGATGATTGTGAACTCAATTTCACAAGAGCTTACCTCCATGACCACGACTCCAAGCTCGCTTTCCCGACGAACAACCGTCCACTGTTCATCACTAGAAGTGTAGCAATACACATCGTTTTCTTCAATTGCTTTACTCAGTAGCATCGCCGGATCAATAAGGACATGTTCCTAAGCTCAATTCCAATGTCTCAAGCCTCCAACCATTTGGACTCCACCACGACCTGTTCCCAGAAACTGAACTTCAATCTGGGGTCAAAACACGACCAATCCCACTCGATTTTTGAGTGGTTGCGTCCGGAACAAGCCCAGGAAGCTGTGCTCGATATCATTTTGGGTCCTTACTGCTCACAATTGATCACTCGAATTTCCCTCCATTTTCTGCAATTTCCCGATTCGGTTTTTCCTCTCTGGCCCTCAATGCTCCCCCCACGGAAAGACTTCCCACACTCTCCTCTCTAGTCGTCCCAGGGACTGATCAACCCCTTCAGTTAAACAAAACCAATGTACCCGTGCGCTGATCAAGCCTCCCAAAGAATTAAACAATCCATGGTGCTCTGTTTTCCGTTTTTCAATTCAAGCTCACCGCCCAGTTGACAGTCCCCACACCACCACCATCAACGGCGTGCACACTCATCTGTCCCTCTGTCCGCATTCCACCTAGAGAATTTACCAGCACTCACCTCTCCAATGGCCTTGGGAAATCGACCACGCGTGGGGGACAATCTCAGTTTCTTCCTCCCAGTTTTCGGACACACCAGCAGCCAGCTCAACCCACATTTGCACCCGTGCACTGATCAACCCACTCAAAACATTAACAATTGCCAACACTAAGTCCAAGCAGGTGTCCCATAAACAAAACCACCCGTGCTCTGCCGCCTGGAAAGAACCCCACAGTGCCAAACACGGCTGTCCCAAAACCCACAGCCAAATTACCATTTTGCCCTCTCATGACAATTTACCAAAATGCCCATCACGCGTCCTAGACCCATAACTTGGTCAACTGAACTCTGATCGACGCGTGTCGCCCGTCTACGAACTCAGGGCATCGAGACCTTCCTAACGGTCCTTGGTCCTCGGCCGTCGGACCCCCCGATCAAAAAGTCAACATTTTCCCTTATTTCGTCCAAATTACGGAAATGCCCTTGGACTTCCGAACGTCATAACTTCCACCACGAACGTCGGAATCGAACGTGCCACCTGTCTATGAACTCGTGACGTCCCAGACTACGTCACGGTCATCGGTCAAAGTCCATTTGACCGCTCGAATAAAAGTCAACGTTTTGCCCACAACCAGGGGCAAAACGGTCATTTTGCACCGTTCGTCCGAATTTGCCCGACTAAACACCGATTAACCCTCATTAACCATGATTAGTTACTAACCTAATCCCGAACTCCGGGACGGGTCGTTACATAAGTCAGACAAGGGATACCCAGGTCAACGTACCAAAAATCAACTTCATAATACACAGAGTGCGCAAAAACCACTGTGGATCACGTGTGTGATGTCTCAATCTCTCTAAAAACAGCCCGCACCGCACCAACCTGGAGGGTAGCGAAAACATAAAAAACTGTGAGTGGACAAAATAAAGAATGTCAGGACCGGCCCCAAATCCCCCGGGATTAACGTGGGACCCGCCTGATCCTCTCTGACATGAAGTATCGGACCAGGGAAAATTCCATCTCTAGCCCTCGCCGGGGCTATCAGAGTGCATCAGGATCGTAGGAGGAGGGGGGGTGATGTCTCGTCTCTGCTACAGCCCGCATCCGCAATCAACCTGAAGGGCATTAAAACACGAAAACTGTGAGTGGACAATTACAACTTTTCATTTAAAAACCTTTTCGCATAAAGACATTTATGCCCTTCATAAAAACATACGCATGCACTCCAAAAACCGTTTAGTAAAACATTCATAAAATCAATCAATTCATCAAACATCTTTTTGAAATCATTCAAGGGTTCATGCCCGGTTCCCATAAACCGTCATGACCCACAAACACCTTTCAAGGGTTCATGCCGGTTCCCATAAACCGTCATGAACCATAAATCCATTTGGGCCCTCGACCCGAAATCACAATTCAAAACCCGTAGGTCAAATCAATAGGGACTCAGCCCAATTCACATCAAGTACGGGGTCTCCGCCCCCAAATCATTTCTAAGTCATGAAACACAGGGTCTCCACCCCAAATCACTTTTCCATAAAACTCATACGTATCAACATACGTATAACCCATCCGCGGCACTTCCGAGAAGATGCCAACTCGGGGCACACAGCCCCTAGGGAACACATCCCCGGTATAGTCACGATATCAATCTCTATACTAGTGTGCACACTACTCGGGGTCTCACTCCGAGTCTTCTCCCAGTAATCGCCATCTGGGAGGCTCAATCTCTGAATCTATTCCGAGCTCTCTCTCTGGATCTAATCCACATATCTCTCCGGAATCTAGTCCGGGACCACATCATATCTAGTAACCACCACTCCTGGAACGGAATCCCTATGGGGACACCCATTCTGGTCTGTGGATCGTGACTCTCCAGGTCGACGCTGGAGGAGACCATATAATCATATGGAGGGTTCATTCATTTTCAAATACTTTCTTTCTTTCTCAATTCACTTTTCAACTGGGTCTCATACCCGATTCATTTCAACAGGATTCCTCGAATCCAATTCAATTCCATTTCACAGGCCTCGGCCTAAATCCACAGTTCAACTGGGTCTCATGCCCGAATTCTCATTACATAAATCAAACTGGGACTCAAGCCCGATTTCACAATCAACAGGGCCCCAACCCCGATATCCCGAATAACTGGGCCCTAAGCCCGAACCATCAAGCAACGGGGCTTCCAGCCCGATTTCATAACCAACAGGGCCTTAAGCCCGATATCTCAACCAAATGGGTCTCAGGCCCGATATCATAAATCAACGGGGCATCAAGCCCGATAGTATAACTAACTGGGCCTCAAACCCGAATCATAAACCAACTGGACCCTCGGTCCAATCCTATTGCTCAAATGGACCCTAGGTCCGATTCCTCGTCAAATCAAATGGACTCCAAGTCCGAGAGTTTGCAAATCAAATGGGTCTCGTGCCCGATTTCCTATTTCCAAATCCGAAATCCATTTATTAAACCCTCGTTGAAAACCTAGAACGTATATGCATCGTATAAAACTGAAAATCTCGAAATACGTGCAAATACGTAAATCCTAGGCTACCACAAAAAAATGCACTCATGGCATCACAAAACATATATTAAAACAATTATAAAAAATTTATGCATGCATCAATTTCAAGAGAAGGGTCCACTCACAGACTGTCTGAAGCTGCGCCTCGATATGCATGCCATAACCGTCTCCCGGGTCAAACGCCGCCTCCGGCATTCCCAAACCTCTCCAAATTCATTTAGAAGATTACTAACTACTTAATTAACCTCCTACCAAAACCCCGTAATTTTCTTGAACTTTTAACTATTTTTAAACCGATCCTAAACCTTCCGACGTCCCGAACTATATCGAAACGATGTCCGATTGACACGAAACCAGTCCCAAAATGTTCGTTACATCGAATAGATAATTTTGTATGTTGGACACATCCCCAGAAACCCCACCACGCACTGCCACACGCCGTCCAAAGGCCCCTGCGCGTGGGCTCACGCGCCGGTGAACAATGCATCGTCCTCAGCGATCGAACCTAGTCTGGCCGGTTCACTGGTTCTCCTGGACCGGCGTGACCGGTCCGGCCTGGTTACTCCCTCAAATCTCGTCTGTTTTGTCCCATTTCAATCCTAAAAATCCTATTTTCTTGTTTCCCATCTAAACCAATCCTTAAACCTAAGAAAACCCCACCTGAAGCCCTTGGTTTGAAATGGACCTCACGGTCCTATTTTCCCGGCCACCCTCCAGAGCTTCCTCAGCCCCCAACCACTACCAAAAACTTCCTATAAACCTCCTAACAACCTTTTTAGTTCAAGAGAAACATAAAAAACGGCCTATAATGCCACAATCGAAAATAAGGAGAAAAAATGGGTTTATCAGGCTTACCGTGCAGTCCTCCTCCGCCGTCGACGGCGGTGCCGTTCCTGGCCGGCCACCAGCGTCCACACGGTCCTCAATTACTCTCTGGCCTCTCAGATATGATCATAGGGTTGAAGGATGGATTTGGGGTGGTAGTTTTGATCGGGTTTGTGTGGGAATGGGGAAAACGATCGATGAAGGCAAGGGATGATATGCATGAATGTGGGATGGTAGCCAGTGGATGAGTGACACTTGTCACTCATCCATTGGTTGCTGAAAAGAAACTGGGCCCACTAAAGTCCAAAAGCTCCTCGTAAAACGTGTCGCCATGAATAGTAACTTGAAACTTCCGTGAACCGTAACTTCGCCGTCGAATGTCCGAATTCGACGTGCCGCCTGTCTATGGATTCGTATCGTCATGATCTACGTAACGGTCTTTGGCTCTCGGCCATCGGACCTCTTGGGTCAAAAGTCAACATTTGGCCTAATTTACCAACATGCCCTTGAACTTCCGAACGTCATAACTTCCTCCTCGAACGTCGGAATGGGCGTGCCACCTGTCTATGAACTCGTGACGTCACGAACTACGTCACAGTCATCGGCCAAAGTCCATTTGACCGTCCGAATAAAAATTCAACGATTCGCACATAATAGGGGCAGAATCGTCATTTCGCTTGAACGTCCGCTAATCCTCGTCTAATCCTTGATTAGCCTAGCTAATCCGTCATTAATCCTTAATTAATCCCGTTAATTCGGGACGAGTCGTCACAAACTTCCCCCCTTAAGGAATTTCGTCCTCGAAGTTCAAAGCAACCCGATTCCACAACTAAACTGTGGAATCCAACCTTATTCCTCGAAACGGAACGTTGCACCCACACGAGAATACTCGTGTAGCAGTACACGTCCAACACACATACCGTACTCATCGGTATCGTCCTCGGTACGAACCGTCATCGGAGCCTCCAAAGCTCCAATTGATTTTTGATAACTACACGTCTGCTCGCGTGTCTCACTCGAGACAATATGTCAACACTCGTCGATCACGCCTGTCCCGCACTTGACAGGTCAACAATACCATACTGATATTCCAACGAATTTTTAGTCTAACACTCTAACACTGTCCATCCTACAGTCGTCAGGATGAAAATACGTACTTCCACTAAGGGCTAACATATTCAAGCTGGCATCCTGCTCAGCATCCGATCTGACAATTCCCTACCAATTCTGCAATCACAATGGCACGAATCCCATCTCACAGATCATCCTCAGACCTATGCCCAAACTGACTCTAACTACTCGTACGAGTCAACTCTCGCAATTTCCTATACCCAAAACTGATTCTACTTAGAGTCCCACCAATCATACCTATCCGAACACGTCGGATACTGATCAGTCCGTAACTATCATAGGTCACAACCATCGTGACCAGCAATAAACTCCCAGCTCCACTACGCTTCGCTGCTCTACTCTGATCTCGACTCGTTCTCTAGTCCTCGTATCGTATCTCGCATCACTCAGCGATACTACTTGTCATCTAGACTCACCTTGAGTCTCCAACTGTCACTTGTCGGATCTAATCTGATCACCCCTCACGTCCATCTAGGACTCTATCCAAATTACAACGTACTCGTACTCTCGGGTACTCTCAACCCGACGCATCGATTGACCGTAGTCAATCCCATCGTCTAAAGTGCACAACACAAGGATGCACCCACATCACCTGCACATCGGGGTGTCACCCAACCTACTCAATGACTGCACTATGGTAACGTCCAACCACGTACTACCGTCCGCACTCCAACTGTGGTCCGGACTCCAACCGTCTGTTACCAAGCGAACGTCAATCCATCACCTCAGACACTCACTCGTCACATCCCGTGACGCTAAACACCATCTAACTAAGGTTCGATTCTATCGATTCCTCGTACTAATGCCCTAACTACCAGGTTGATGACGGGCTGTTACGACTTCCGAGACATCACATCCTCGACCTGCGCGTACTCCACGAGAAAAACATGCTCTGATACCAACTTGTCAGGACCGGCCCCAAATCCCCTGGGATTAACATGGGACCCGCCTAATCCCGTCTGACACGATGTGACGGACCAGGGAAAATTCCATCTCTAGCCCTCGCCGGGGCTATTAGAGTGCATCAGGATCGTAGGAGGAGGGGGGTGATGTCTCGTCTCTGCTACAGCCCGCATCCGCAATCAACCTGAAGGGCATTAAAACACGAAAACTGTGAGTGGACAATTTCAACTTTTCATTTAAAAACCTTTTCGCATAAAGACATTTATGCGCTTCATAAAAACATACGCATGCGTTCCAAAAACTGTTTAGTAAAACATTCATAAAATCAATCAATTCATCAAACATCTTTTTGAAATCATTCAAGGGTTCATGCCCGGTTCCCATAAACCGTCATGACCCACAAACACCTTTCAAGGGTTCATGCCGGTTCTCATAAACCGTCATGAACCATAAATCCATTTGGGTCCTCGACCAAAACCCGTACGTCAAATCAATAGGGACTCAGCCCAATTCACATCAAGTACGGGGTCTCCGCCCCCAAATCATTTCTAAGTCATAAAACACAGGGTCTCAGCCCCAAATCAATTTTCCATAAAACTCATACGTATAAACATACGTATAACCCATCCGCGGCACTTCCGAGAAGATGCCAACTCGGGGCACACAGCCCCTAGGGAACACATCCCCGGTATAGTCACGATATCAATCTCTATACTAGTGTGCACACTACTCGGGGTCTCACTCCGAGTCTTCTCCTAGGAATCTCCATCTGGGAGGCTCAATCTCTGGATCTAGTCCGAGCTCTCTCTCTGGATCTAGTCCACACATCTCTCCGGAATCTGGTCCGGGACCACATCATATCTAGTAACCACCACTCTTGGAACGGAATCCCTATGGGGATACCCATTCTGGTCTGTGGATCGTGACTCTCCAGGTCGACGCTGGAGGAGACCATATAATCATATGGAGGGTTCATTCATTTTCAAATACTTTCTTTCTTTCTCAATACACTTTTCAACTGGGTCTCATACCCGATTCATTTCAACAGGATTCCTCGAATCCAATTCAATTCCATTTCACAGGGCTCGGCCTAAATCCACAGTTCAACTGGGTCTCATGCGTGAATTCTCATTACATAAATCAAACTGGGACTCAAGCCCGATTTCACAATCAACAGGGCCCCAACCCCGATATCCGGAATAACTGGGCCCTAAGCCTGAACCATCAAGCAACGGGGCTTCCAGCCCGATTTCATAACCAACAGGGCCTTAAGCCCGATATCTCAACCAAATGGGTCTCAGGCCCGATATCATAAATCAACGGGACATCAAGCCCGATAGTATAACTAACTGGGCCTCAAACCCGAATCATAAACCAACTGGACCCTTGATCCAATCCTATAGCTCAAATGGACCCTAGGTCCGATTCCTCGTCAAATCAAATGGACTCCAAGTCCGAGTTTGCAAATCAAATGGGTCTCGTGCCCGATTTCCTATTTTAAAATCCGAAATCCATTTATTAAACCCTCGTTGAAAACCTAGAACGTATATACATCGTATAAAACCGAAAATCTCGAAATACGTGCAAATACGTAAATCCTAGGCTACCACAAACAAATGCACTCATGGCATCACAAAACATATATTAAAACAATTATAAAACATTTATGCATGCATCAATTTCGAGAGAAGGGTCCACTCACAGACCGTCTGAAGTCACGCCTCGATACGCGTGCCATAATCGTCTCCCGGGTCAAACGTCGCCTCCGGCATTTCCAAACCTGTCCAAATTCATTTAGAGGGTTATTAATTACTTAATTAACCTCCTACCAAAACCCCGTAATTTTCCCGAACTTTTAACTATTTTTAAACCGATCCTAAACCTTCCGACGTCCCAAACTATATCGAAACGATGTCCGATTGACACGAAACCAGTCCCAAAATGTTCGTTACATCGAATAGATGATTTCGTATGTTGGACACATCCCCAAAAACCCCACTACGCACTGACACGCGCTGCCCAAAGACCCCTGCGCTTGGGCTCACGCGCCGGTGAACAATGCATCGTCCTCATCAATCGAACCGGGTCTGGCCGGTTCACTGGTTCTCCTGGACCGGCGTGCATGCATGCATGCATTCGAAAACCATTTCTTAAATCATTTCCAAAATAATATAATCGTTTACGAAAAACCAGAAATCATTTCTTTTCCAAAACTCGTTGCTCAAATCCAGGGCCTCAGCCCAAAACCATAAATCAACATCAAGGTATGGGAACTCAGCCCAAAAATCCACATATCCAAACATCGGGGCCACTGCCCAAAACATTTGAAAACCACAAGAAAATCAATAGAAAATCAAGTCAATCAATATGCTGGATCTCAAGCACCGAGTCTTTAAACTCAAAACACAATCAACAGGCCTCGGGGGATATCACAATAACCGAGTCTTTAAACTCAAAATATATCCGAGTCTCTAAACTCAAAACATATCAATCAAGGGCCCTCCCCCGTCATCAATCAACCTAGTTTTTAAACTCAAAATATATCAATCAAGGGCCCTCCCCCGTCATCAATCAACCGGGTCTTTAAATCCAAAACCAGATCCAGCAATAGTACCGAGTCTTTAAACCCAAAACCAAGTGAAAATCATAGGAACTCAAGTCCAAAACCAAATACAAAATTATCATTGGAAATCTCGATTCAAATCCCGAAATCACATGAAAATCGAAAGACGAAATCATTAGAAACGGGGCCTCATGCCCAAAAGCACTGTCCAAAATCCATTTATAAATCCTTGAAATCAAATCATAATTCAAATCCCAAAATGAAATCATCGAAATCATATCAAATCACAATATAGAAGCATATCTCGTAAAACGTGCAATTACGTAAAATTCCTCAAAATACGTGTAAAATCGTAAATCACATATATCATAATCATAATCATAGAATCACGTATAGAAAACAGAAAAAAAATTTATGCATGCATCATAATTTAGAAAACAAAGTCCACTCATAGACCATTCGCGATGTCGCCGCGATACGCGTGTAATACGCCGTTCCTGGCTAATCCTCTATCACCGGACTTCCCGAACCTGTCCATATCACATACCATGGTCACTAACTACTTCATAAAGCTTCTACTAATTCCCCGTAATTTTCCCGAATTTTTAACTATTTTAAAACTATCCCATAAACCTTCGGACATCCCGAATCAAATCGAAACGATGTTCGATCGACTCGAAACCAATCCCAAAATGTTCGTTACATCAAAATAAGTAATTTTCATGTTGACCTCACCTTGGGTTGAATCACCACGCGCCCTCAGGCGCCGCCGCGGGAGCCACGCGCCTGCTACAATTCACCTTCCTCACCTATTTCTTTGTTAAACGGGTCCTGCAACCCGCGACACAACCCAATTCAATCCCTCAATCCAATCGAATTCGAATTTGACAATTCAAAGAACAGATGATCACTGTTCATCCTGCAATCCATTCGAATTTCAATCAGTTTCTTCACTTTGATTCACTTAGAAGCTTCGCAAGATCCATCCAAACATACTTTCAGTCTCAATTGGAACCTTAATTCCTTCCAACCATTCGAAATCAACTCAAATTTTGTAACACGAAAACAAGGTCCGTCTGGGCTTGTCTCTTCATCATTTCCCTCAATTTCGATCCCATTCGACTCGTTTAAGTCTCCATAAGCTCATTCTCATCTCTGTTTCCATCAATTAATCACACAATTCATAGTTCAATCCCAAGTTTCTAATCCAAGGTTTCGTGTGGGGTTTTGAGTTTCCTGAGCTTTCCTTCCCCTTCTCCTTTCTATTTCCTCATGATTTCATACTTTCAATTCTAATTTGAGTCTCACAGTTTCAGTTGAGGGGTTGAGTTTTGCCTTAGATCAATCACACCCATCCTCTGTTTTTGTCTCAACAATCATACACGGCCAATCTTCCAATTTATCTAATTATCTAATTCATCCACCGCTCAGATAGATGTCCATGTAATTAAAATGATAGATGTCATTGAATAAACTAAATGAGTCATTAAACATGGCTGAATCAACCAATGCTTAGTCAAATTACCATTTTGCCCCTCCTTAACATAATTACCAAAATGCCCTTCATAGTTCAAGACTCGTAACTTTTCTATCCGGACTCCAATTTACGCATCCCGCCTGTCTACGGATTCAGAATCCCGAGACCTACCCAATGGTCTCTTCAGAAAGTCTGAAAAGTGTCCCGAATGAAAAGTCAACTTTTACCCCCTCATCCAAGGGCAAAACAGTCATTTTGCATCGTCCGTCCGAAATTACTCGACTAATCACCGATTACTCTCACTAATTCGTCATTAATTACTAATCTAATCCCGAAATTCGGGACGGGTCGTTATATTAACAAATTTATGTTTACTCCTACTTTTTATCCAACTTGGCCACGGATCTACTAAAAAAATATTTCTTTGTCCCATGAATGTAATTTTATAACTAAATTATTACGCTTTCTACGGTGAATCGAAAATTTTGAGTTTACTTGCAAAAAAAAAAATTGACTGTAATGAGATTAATTTTTATTTGTGAAAGTTATACTCGTAAATTTAATTGATTTTTATTTTTCAAAACCATATTAAAAAATTTGATTATTTTTATAGTGGGTCATATCATTTGATGGATAAATAACAAGATAAAAATGTAATGACTAATAAAAACAAGTTGAGTCACAAATTAATACATTGAACTCATATACGTAGAATTAGTGTTATAAGAATGGAACGCATGTGCGCTGATTTCAAGGTCAGCCTAAATATTTGATGGATGGGGCAATAATATAAAATGTGTCTCTTAATTCACACACTTAATCACTAAAAATGTAAACTTTTATGCACTTGTTATTTTATTTTTATGATATGGGGCCTCATTTTTATTCATTGGAATTTTTGGAACACCTTCAATTTTCAGTGTGAAAGATGAAAATCAAAACTTAGAGACTCATTTGAAATTTTGGTCATTGCTGAATTAATACCTTCTTGATTCTTGCCTTTTTTTTTTGTGGAACCTTATTTGCTACTTACGCCTTTGCTTTTTTTATTTTCCGGGGGAATTTTGATGGGTAAAACTTTAACTCTAGCTTCTAATTAATGTTATAGGTCTTTGGTTTTCTCTGGTAGGTTTTCTTTAATGTTTTTTAATATATGAAATATTAGTATTTTTGGGCCTAATTATAGGTCCTATATTGTTTTAGGCGAGGGCTTGTGCCCCTTTTAGCCATTCTTAATGGTCAGCCATGTCTGGTTGTTTTATATATGGATCAAATACATCTAAACCATTGTTTTTCATCCCAAGTCCTTAAGCAAGTGGTACTTTATGAAAAAAAGAAGAAGCTTAAGATGATAGATCTTGACCTAGAAAGTCCACAAAGACACCATATTCGAGATATGTTGGATGACATCCGAATGGTAACGTTCAGATAACGAAAGTCAAAAGTTTAAAACAATAAGTTAAGAGGTTGTATAATAGATAATTAATAAAAATAATTAACTAACTAGCATTTCACTGCGACAGTAGAAGTAGAGAGCATAGTACTCTTCTTAATGATCATAAGGTTTAAACAACTACATGAATTACCCCAATTTCTGACATGTCACACGCAATCTAGCTGTGTAAATGTTAGAGCAGCAATTGAGCTGTAACGCCCCGGACATTCTGAGAATGTAATATTATAAAATATTGAATAAAATGACGTTTTTACCCCTGTGATTCGCATGGTCAAATTGTTGACTTTTTGATTGGAGGGTCGAACGGACGTGGAGTGATGACCGTGACGTAGTTCGGGACGTCACGAGTTCATAGACAGGTGGCACGTTCGATTCGGACGAACAGGGTGAAAGTTATGATGTTCGGAAGTTCAGGGGCATTATCGTAATTTGGACGTTATGAGGGAAAAAGTTGACTTTTTGTTTGAAAATTGATATCCATATGACTCGAAGACCGTTAGGTTCGTCTCGAGGTCCCGAGTACAACGACAGGTGGCACGCGTGAAACGGACGTCGGACGACCGAGTTACGGGTCACAGAAGTTGGAGGGCATTTTGGTAATTTTGCCCTGAGGGGCATTTTGGTCTTTTTACACGGGGTACTGTTCACCACCGTGGAAAACAGAGTGCACGGTCATGGTGTCTTGTGCGTGCAATTGTTTATGGCCTAGTGGAATGATCAGGTGCATTGTTTAAGTTGATTGAGGCAGTGGGGGACATGGGTAAACGGACTGAGGCCACACAAGCACGGGCCGGGTTAAAGAAATGGCTATGGCTTCTGTGTGCGTGGGAGACATTTTCAGAAAACCTCAGTTGGTCTCCCATGGGTTGCTGGCCGTTTGAATCGATTGACAGAGTAAGAGAGTGAGAAGAGGACTCAGTTGGGTCATTTGGGCATCAGTGTGAGGGCTGAGGTTGAGAGAAACAGTGAGAAAACAGTTTCGGGTTTTTGGGGGGAAAACTCTGAATTCGACTTCTACGGGTTGAGAGACAAATCTAAACACATTGAGAGACTTCTGGGAGCGACAGGAACACGACGGTGCTAGAGTTGTGGAGATTGGAGCCCGTTTTACCCAGGAACCCAAGTTCCAGTTCAGAGATGAACCAGTTGGAGGGAAAAATCGAATTCAATTCCGGAGGCGTGTTGAGCGAAACCAAGGGCCGTGTTAGACTTCTGGGGTCACTACGAGCACAACCGTGCAAAAATCGAAGGAGGAGGTGGACTGGTTAGCTGGGAACCTGAGTCTCAGTTTTAGAGGAAAACCAGTGCTGAGGTCGACGACTTCCAGGTAACGGCGAGTCCAATTGATTGTACCATTATGTTCGTATAAGTCCCCTTAAGCTACTGGTGAAATTAATTTGGAAATGGAACCGTGTAGGGTGAGTTCCAGACGTCGACTTGATCGACTGTTTGAGCTTGAGTTGGGTCGTTCTGGTGTTAGTCGAGGTTAGTCATCAACACGGACCTAAAATTAATGGATTAGAGAAGGTAATAGAATTGAAAACGAGAAGAATTGATTGAGAATTGAACTTGAACTAGTCGGGTTGAGTCGTGGGTAATAGACCCGTTTATCAGTCTATCCGGGTAAGGACGAAGACACTGTAGCTTGGCGCGTGGCCTTCACGCGCAGCCACTTTGGGCGGCGCGTGACGGCGCGTGCGATGTTAACTCTGATCACGGTCAACATGAAATTTGTTCCTTTCAGTCTAATTAACATTTTACCTTTAGGATTCGAGTTGTTCGGGAGTCGTTCGGGATAATTTCGGGAGTCCGGAAGGTTAAGTCTCTAAGTTTAATTTCGCCGAAAAAACCGGGAAAATTAGGGAAAAATCATACGAGCTATTTGAGGATGTTTGTAACCCTCTTGTACATTTTTACAGGCCCGGACACTTCCGAAGCTATGGAGGAGCGCGCGGGACGCGATTGACGCGTCCTAAAACCGTGAGTGGACTTTTTGATTCCTAAACTGGGCATGCATGACTATTTTACTTATTTATCTTATGGTTTTACATATGATTTTATGATGGTGATATGATATTCCTATTTTACGTATTTTCACGCTTTTCGAGATATTCATCGTATTTCACGCATTTCGAGGTTGCAGTTTTTGCTTATGCATGAATGATGTTTTGATGAAGTATCTGGATATGATTATGCATGTTACGGATTTATGATGTTTTGATTATAATTGTGAAGCGATTTCGGAAACTGCATGTTCTGGAAATTGCATGTGAATTCGGACATAAGTCCTATTATGACGTGATATGATTTCGGAAATTATTGGAAAGACCCGATTTATGATGTTTTGACGTTTTTATTGTGTTTAAAAATGGTTTTGGGTTTAAAGACCCGGTTGGTTGTTGGACCTGGTTTTGGGTTTAAAGACCCGGTATATTGATGACGGGGGCGGGCCCGAAAATTGGGTTTAAAGACCCGGATTGAGTTTAAAGACTCGTGAGTTTAAAGACTCGATTATTGTAATACCCCCCGAGGCCTACTGATCATGTTTTGAGTTTAAAGACTCGTTGATATCCCGGGAAGGCCTAATATTGAGTTTAAAGACTCGGATGGATCCAACGGCACAATTATGACTATTGATACACTTTTACTTGATTTGTGCAATTGATGTTTCAAAATGACGGTTTCTGGAATCTGGTAATATTAAATGGTTTTACATGAGTTATGACGATTCTCTGTAACATTTTTCATGTGTTTCGGAAAAAGAGTTTTCAAAGGTCTAATACGCGATTTTTGAATTTTTGGTTATGCATGCGTGTTACAAAACTGGAGGGCGAACCCGATTTCGGAAAACTGTTTTTCCTGTAAAACTTATGTTTCGGTCCACTCACACTTTGTTGTTTTAAATTCCCTCCAGGTCGTGGTACAAGTGCGGGGGCAAGCGCCGAGGCTGAGGCGGAGGCATAAAGTTTTCTGTTGCGGAGTAGTTAGTTCACAGAGTAGGATTTGTTCTTTAACCTGTTTTGTAATATTATGCTCTGTGAAACTGTGGACTTGACGTCCAGTCGGATGTATCTATTTAATCTCCCTGGTCTGACAATGGGTGTGATGTAATATTATTTAGTTTTCCGGTCTTTTGGATTCGATTGTCAGACGGGAGCAGGATGCTTCCCGATTATCGAGGAGATAATCGGGGTGGGTCCTGTCAATTGGTATCAGAGCCTATGTTTACGATTCGTGTCTGGCACTCGGGTGTGCCTTGATTATTGAACTAACTTATGCCTCTTTCAGAGAAGGACGATCAGCCATGCCTCCGCGACGCGAACCCCCTCCACGACCTGGTGGCGATGCCGAGAGTACTTCCATCGAGCGAGCCCAGCGTCTTGGGGCTACGGTGTTTTGTGGTGGAGCGGATCCCGAGGATGCTCACCGTTGGATTTCTCGGTTCGAGCGGATTTTTGCTGTAATGCACTGTCCTCCTGAGGAGAGAGTTGTATTGGCTACCTTTTTGCTTGATGGATCTGCTTATGAGTGGTGGTACACTCTGGAGTTGTCTGGTTGGGATGCCCGTACAGTGACTTGGGAGACCTTTCGTGAGAGGTTTCTGGATCAGTACTATCACCGTTCATTCCGTGATGCTAGGGAGACCGAGTTTCTGCAGCTCCAGCAGGGGAGCATGTCTGTAGCTGAGTATGAGCAGAAGTTTCAGATGCTAACCCGTTTTGCTCCTACCTTTGTGTCTACTGAGGTTGAGAAATGTCGTAGGTTTGAGCTTGGCCTACGGGGTGAGATACGGGCCATTGTGACGGACGGAGCTTTTGCTACTCTCAGGGAGTTTTCAGATGCCGCAGTGCGGGTTGAGGCCAGTCTCTCGACACGTCCACAGTACTCTGGTGGTGGACAACGTCGAGAGCGTTCATATCCTGGATCGCATGGTCAGAGAGCCCCGAAGAAAGGATGTTATGGTGGAGCCTCATCTGCAGGCAATGATCGTTATGGCAGGCCTGGTAACTATCAGAGTCCCGAATTCCGAGCGCCTACGGCGCAGACTGCTCCGCAGGCGAGCGCGACTTCGGTTGCTTCCACAGGACGGCAGAGTGGTGGTTTTGCTCGCGATGCTTCCAGTGTTATCTGTTTCTTCTGTGGCGAGCGGGGCCACTATCGGAGGGAGTGTCCCTCTTTGCCACAGGGTGGTGGCGCAGGTCGGGGTGGAGCAGAGCAGGGACGGAGCACAGCTGCAGTTTCTGGAACTGGGAGTACTAGAGGAGGTGGTGCTGGAGCGGCTAATGGACAGAGGGGCCAGGGCCGTGGGCAAGCAGCTGGACCACAGGCCCGAGTTTTTGCTATTATGCAGCAGGAGGCCAGGGCAGCACCTGGTGTTGTGACAGGTACACTCACGATCTTTTGGGCATGATGTTTGTGCTTTAATTGATCCCGGAGCTACTCATTCATTTATTTCGTGGGACTGTGAGTTGTTGGCGGGTAGAGAGGTGTCCGCCTTGGACTGTGACTTGGGTGTGTGCACACCCACCGAAGATGTGTTTGTGGTAAATCAAGTGTTGCGGGAGTGTCCCGTAATGGTAGGTGATGTTGGTTTGGTGGCAGATTTGATACTCTTGGACTTGCACGACTTTGATGTCATTTTGGGAATGGATTGGTTGACGCTCCATCATGCTTCTATCAAATGTGTCGATAAGAAGGTTACTTTTCAGAGCCCTGGGTTACCGGAAACCACCTTTCAGGGAATACAACGAGCAACTCCTATCGGAGTGATTTCAGCCCTGAAGGCAAGTAAGTTGTTGAGGAAAGGATGCCAGGGATACTTAGCTCAAGTGATGGACTCACGAGCTGTACCATTGAGGGTGGAGGATATACCGATTGTACGGGAGTTCCCGGATGTCTTTCCGGAGGATCTACCGGGATTGCCACCGCATCGAGATGTCGAGTTCACTATTGATCTGGTTCCAGGTACGCAACCTATCTCTCAGACTCCGTATCGTATGGCGCCAGCTGAGTTGAAAGAACTGAAGGCGCAGTTACAAGAATTACTTGAGATGGGGTTTATTCGACCGAGTGTATCCCCCTGGGGAGCCCCAGTGTTGTTTGTGAAGAAAAAGGATGGGAGTTTGAGACTCTGCATCGATTACAAGCAACTGAATAAAGTAACAGTTAGGAACAAATACTCGTTGCCTCGGATCGATGATTTGTTCGATCAGCTACGAGGAGCGCAATACTTCTCCAAAATTGATATTCGTTCTGGGTATCATCAGTTGCGGGTTAAGGATGAGGATGTACCCAAGACAGCCTTTAGGACCCAATATGGTCATTATGAGTTCCTTGTGATGCTGTTTGGTTTGACCAACGCACCCGCAGCGTTTATGGATTTGATGAACCGAGTGTTGCAGCCTTACTTGGATCGCTTTGTCATTGTGTTCATTGACGATATCCTAGTCTATTCGAGGAGTGCGGAAGCGCACGAGGAGCACTTAAGGATGGTGCTGGGTACCTTGAGGGAAAACTAGTTGTATGCGAAGCTCAGCAAGTGTCAGTTTTGGTTGACGAGCGTGAGTTTCTTAGGGCATGTGATCTCAATAGACGGGATCAGTGTGGATTCTCAGAAAATTGAGGCAGTGGCGAAGTGGGAACAACCGAGGACCGTCACTGAAGTCAGAAGTTTCTTGGGTTTGGCTGGTTACTACAGGTGGTTTGTAGAGGGTTTCTCTACCATTGCTGCCCCGTTGACACGACTGACGCGGAAGGGAGTCAAGTTTGAGTGGGATGACGATTGTGAGCGTAGTTTTCGAGAGCTAAAGGAAAGGTTGACGTCTGCTTCTATACTGACCCTTCTAGACGACAGTGGGGAATTCGAGGTGTACAGTGATGCATCCTTACAGGGTTTGGGATGTGTACTAATGCAGCATGGGAAAGTGATTGCCTATGCTTCGCGCCAGTTGAAACCGCATGAGCGCAATTATCCTACGCACGACTTGGAGTTAGCTGCTGTTGTGCATGCGTTGAAGATTTGGAGACATCACCTGTATGGTGCGATTAGCAGAATGTTCACGGATCACAAAAGCCTGAAGTACTTGTTCACTCAGAAGGAGTTAAATGTGAGGCAGCGACGGTGGCTAAAGCTAATTAAGGATTATGATTGCACGATTGAGTACCACCCGGGAAAAGCCAATGTGGTGGCTGATGCTCTAAGCCGGAAGTCAACGCATTCTATAGCACATCTACGGACGGTTCATTTACCACTTTTGGTTGAACTCCGTAAGACTAGCATTGAATTGGGTTTGGATGGCCAAGGTGTCTTACTGGCTAATTTTCAAGTGAGACCACTTTTGATCAATCAGATCGTTGAGGCTCAATCTCAAGATCCTGTCTCATGTGTACTTCGGATTGAAGTGGAAGCCGGTGAACGGCTAGATTTCACAGTCATGGAGGAGGAGCTTTGTTAAAAGAAGGACGGTTGTGTGTGCCCGACATTGAGGCACTAAAGAAGGAGATCTTGGACGAAGCGCATAGTTCGGCCTACGCGATGCATCCTGGTGGGACCAAGATGTATCGTACCTTGCGAGAGCACTACTGGTGGCTGGGTATGAAACTGGAGATTGCCGAGTTTGTCAGCAGGTGTCTGATTTGCCAGCAAGTGAAGGCTGAGAGACAACGACCTTATGGAGCCTTGCAACCACTACCTATCCCGGAAAGGAAATGGGATCACTTGACGATAGATTTTGTGTTTGGACTTCCTAGGACACCCAGAGGTCACGATGGAGTTTGGGTGATTGTGGACAGGCTTACGAAATCAGCTCATTTCTTGCCGGTGCGAGAGAACTTCAGAATGACACAGTTGGCTCAGTTGTTCATCGATGAGATCATCTGATTGCACGGTACTCCAGAATCAATAGTTTCTGACAGAGACCCGAGGTTTACTTCTCAGTTTTGGCAGAGTTTATAGGAAGCCTTTGGGACGAAACTCCGTTTCAGTACTGCATTTCATCCTCAGACTGACGGCCAGTCTGAGCGGACCATCCAGACATTGGAGGATATGATGCGAGCCTGCGTTTTGCAATTTCAGGACACTTGGGAATCACATCTAGCCTTGATGGAATTTGCCTACAACAACAGCTATCAGGCGAGCATTGGGATGGCTCCGTACGAAGCCTTGTACGGACGGCAGTGCAGAACCCCGTTGTGTTGGACGGATGTGGGTGAAAGGAAGCTGACTAAATCCGAATTGGTGGAACTGACAACCGAGAAGGTCAAACTCATCAGAGATCGGCTCAAGGCAGCCCAAGACAGACAAAAGAGCTATGTGGACCATCGGATTCGAGATCTTGAGTTCGCGGTCGGAGATCGGGTATTTCTGAAACTGTCCCCTTGGAAGGGTGTGGTGAGATTCGGCAGGCGAGGGAAGTTGAGTCCTCGTTATATCGGACCGTATGAGATTACCGAGAGGATTGGCCCGGTGGCCTACCGGTTGGCACTACCGCCAGAACTTTCGAGGGTCCACGATGTTTTTCATGTGTCGATGTTTCAGAAATAAGTGTTTGACGCATCTCATGTACTGGAGGAACAACTCATTGAACTCCGTGAAGACTTGAGCTTTGAGGAACAGCCAGTGCAGATTTTGGACAGGAAGGATAAGGTGCTACGTCGGAAGACCGTTCCTCTGGTAAAGGTTCTCTGGAGGAACCAGAATGTGGAGGAAGCCACATGGGAACCCGAGGCGCACATGCGAGAACAGTTTCCCTACTTGTTTCCTTGAAATTTCGGGACGAAATTTCTTAAGGGGGGGAGATTGTAACGCCCCGGACATTCTGAAAATGTAATATTATAAAATATTGAATAAAATGACGTTTATACCCCTGTGATTCACATGGTCAAATTGTTGACTTTTTGATTGGAGGGTCTAACGGACGTGGAGTGATGACCGTGACGTAGTTCGGGACGTCACGAGTTCATAGACAGGTGGCACGTTCGATTCGGACGAACAGGGTGAAAGTTATGATGTTCGGAAGTTCAGGGGCATTATCGTAATTTGGACGTTATGAGGGAAAAAGTTGACTTTTTATTTGACAATTGATATCCATATGACTCGAAGACCGTTAGGTTCGTCTCGAGGTCCCGAGTACAACGACAGGCGGCACGCGTGAAACGGACGTCGGACGACCGAGTTACGGGTCACAGAAGTTGGAGGGCATTTTGGTAATTTTTCCCTGAGGGGCATTTTGGTCTTTTTACACGGGGTACTGTTCACCACCGTGGAAAACAGAGTGCACGTCCGTGGTGTCTTGTGCGTGCAATTGTTTATGGCCTAGTGGAATGATCAGGTGCATTGTTTAAGTTGATTGAGGCAATGGGGGACATGGGTGAACGGACTGAGGCCACACAAGCACGGGCTGGGTTAAAGAAATGGCTATGGCTTCTGTGTGCGTGGGAGACATTTTCAGAAAACCTCAGTTGGTCTCCCACGGGTTGCTAGCCGTTTGAATCGATTGACAGAGTAAGAGAGTGAGGAGAGGACTCAGTTGGGTCATTTGGGCATCAGTGTGAGGGCTGAGGTTGAGAGAAACAGTGAGAAAACAGTTTCGGGTTTTTGGGGGGAAAACTCTGAATTCGACTTCTACGGGTTGAGAGACAAATCTAAACACATTGAGAGACTTCTGGGAGTGACAGGAACACGACGGTGCTAGAGTTGTGGAGATTGGAGCCCGTTTTGCCCAGGAACCCAAGTTCTAGTTCAGAGATGAACCAGTTGGAGGGAAAAATCGAATTCAATTACTGAGGCGTGTTGAGCGAAACCAAGGGCCGTGTTAGACTTCTGGGGTCACTACGAGCACAACCGTGCAAAAATCGAAGGAGGAGGTGGACTGGTTGGCCGGGAACCTGAGTCTCAGTTTCAGAGGAAAACCAGTGCTGAGGTCGACGACTTCCAGGTAACGGCGAGTCCAATTGATTGTACCATTGTGTTCGTATAAGTCCCCTTAAGCTACTGGTGAAATTAATTTGGAAATGGAACCGTGTAGGGTGAGTTCCAGACGTCGACTTGATCGACTGTTTGAGCTTGAGTTGGGTCATTCTGGTGTTAGTCGAGGTTAGTCATCAACACGGACCTAAAATTAATGGATTAGAGAAGGTAATAGGATTGAAAACGAGAAGAATTGATTGAGAATTGAACTTGAACTGGTCGGGTTGAGTCGTGGGTAATAGACCCGTTTATCAGTCTATCCGGGTAAGGACGAAGACACTGTAGCTTGGCGCGTGGCCTTCACGCGCAGCCACTTTGGGCGGCGCGTGACGGCGCGTGCGATGTTAACTCTGATCACGGTCAACATGGAATTTGTTCCTTTCAGTCTAATTAACATTTTACCTTTAGGATTCGAGTTGTTCGGGAGTCGTTCGGGATAATTTCGGGAGTCCGGAAGGTTAAGTCTCTAAGTTTAATTTCGCCGAAAAATCCGGGAAAATTAAGGAAAAATCATACGAACTATTTGAGGATGTTTGTAACCCTCTTGTACGTTTTTACAGGCCCGGACACTTCCGAATCTACGGAGGAGCGCGCGGGACGTGATTGACGCGTCCTAAAACCGTGAGTGGACTTTTTGATTTCTAAACTGGGCATGCATGACTATTTTACTTATTTATCTTATGGTTTTACATATGATTTTATGATGGTGATATGATATTCCGATTTTACGTATTTTCACGCTTTTCGAGATATTCATCGTATTTCACGCATTTCGAGGTTGCAGTTTTTGCTTATGCATGAATGATGTTTTGATGAAGTATCTGGATATGATTATGCATGTTACGGATTTATGATGTGTTTGATTATAATTGTGAAGCGATTTCGGAAACTGCATGTTCTGGAAATTGCATGTGAATTCGGACATAAGTCCTATTATGACGTGATATGATTTCGGAATGATGTTGGAAAACGGTTTATGATGAATCCTGGTTTATTGTGTTTAAAAAAGGTTTTGGGTTTAAAGACCCGGTTGATTGTTGGATCTGGTTTTGGGTTTAAAGACCCGGTATATTGATGACGGGGGCGGGCCCAAAAATTGGGTTTAAAGACCCGGATTGAGTTTATAGACTCGTGAGTTTAAAGACTCGATTATTGTAATACCCCCCGAGGCCTACTGATCATGTTTTGAGTTTAAAGACTCGTTGATATCTCGGGAAGGCCTAATATTGAGTTTAAAGACTCGGATGGATCTAACGGCACAATTATGACTATTGATACACTTTTACTTGATTTGTGCAATTGATGTTTCAAAATGACGGTTTCTGGAATCTGGTAATATTAAATGGTTTTACATGAGTTATGACGATTCTCTGTAACGTTTTTCATGTGTTTCGGAAAAAGAGTTTTCAAAGGTCTAATACGCGATTTTTAAATTTTTGGTTATGCATGCGTGTTACAAAACTGGAGGGCGAACCCGATTTCGGAAAACTGTTTTTCCTATAAAACTTACGTTTCGGTCCACTCACACTTTGTTGTTTTAAATTCCCTCCAGGTCGTGGTACAAGTGCGGGGGCAAGCGCCGAGGCTGAGGCGGAGGCATAAAGTTTTCCGTTGCGGAGTAGTTAGTTCACAGAGTAGGATTTGTTCTTTAACCTGTTTTGTAATATTATGCTATGTGAAACTGTGGACTTGACGTCCAGTCGGATGTATCTATTTAATCTCCCTGGTCTGACAATGGGTGTGATGTAATATTATTTATTTTTCCGGTCTTTTGGATTCGATTGTCAGACGGGAGCAGGATGCTTCCCGATTATCGAGGCGATAATCGGGGTGGGTCCTGTCATGAGAACTCCCCAAAATACCCGATGACAGGACCCTCCCTGTAATCCCCCTTGACTAGCGTGGGAGGATCTGCTTCCGTCTGACACGACCTTGTAAAAAGACCATATTACCTTTTGGGATTAAGTAAACCTCCTAATCACGTGTTATACCAGGGATACTTCCATATACTAACCAGTATAATCAGAATACGCACTCACCGTTATGCATCAGCCTTCATATAGCCCACGTCCGCGATCAACCTGGAGGGTGCCAAAATCGATAAAAAGTGTGAGTGGATAAAAAAACAAAGGTTTGGAAACTCTTTTTTCCGGTATCAGTCATTAAACCCTCCATTAATAAAGCTATGCATGCATCGAATTTACAAATAAAACATGAATCTCAAAATAAGTGAAGGAACCAAAAAATCATAAATTCCAAAACCTGTCCCACAGAAAGTCATACTAAATCCACACCAAAGAAAACCTACCAACACAACCATATCAAATGACCAATCATATCAACTGAACACACCAACATATCGTATGGCCCAACCTCGATGCATGCAATCTATATCATCATATCAATGTGCACTACCAGTAGGCTAAGAGAGCACTTGGGAACTACGGAGTCCCAAACTCGACGCCTGAGTGTGGACCGGCTTAAGGACTACGGAGTCCCAGACTCGACGTCTGAATTACGGTCCCAGTCTCAGGAACTACAGAGCATTACCTCGACGTTTGAGACTGCTCCCATGTCTTGGGGACTACGGAACATTACCTCGACGTCCGAGACCGTTCAACTAATTTAACATCTTGAGGAGGGTCTCCACAACACATATCACCATCATTACCATCATCACAGATCATCATATTACACATCATCCCAAACATCACATTCATCACAAGTACCGAGGCAACACAAGTTTATGTCAATAACAATTCAAAACATAATTCCATATTTAGGCCCTAAGCCCAAAACCACAGTTCAATAAAAACCTCGCAAAATGAACCATTAAAATATTCATAAAATCATGTAATATCTCATTTTCCAAGAACCGTCAAAATCACATAAATATGTCATAATGGGGGTAAAACCATCTCCCAAAACTCAGTAAGGATTCAAAGTATAATAAACCCAATTTCCTCGCAAAACGTGCTATTTAAATATTTCTTAAACGTTCGTAAAATTCCCAAAATCCACATAAATGGACCTTAAAGAACCATCAAGAAATTCTCATGATAAATCATATAAAAACCATATAAAAGTGCATGCATAGAGTTAGGAAAGCAAAAGTCCACTCACTGTACTGCCGCTCACTCAAAACACGAGCCGTAAGCCATCCAAAGCCTCCGGGACGTTCGAACCTGTCCAAATCACACCCAAGGGTCACTATCAATCTATACAAGTCCATATAAGCAATCCCCAAAACCCTGAAATATAATACTCTTCCTGAACATGTTTATTGAGGACAAAAATCACCAAAACACGACCCAAATGATCTCTGATCCACTCGAAACCACCACCATTAGATTCAGGACGTCGAACCTTTCAAAAAAAAAATACTAATTTGACCTCGAACACACGTGCTCACACGCGTCAGTCAAAGTTTGGTCAACGATGACATCACTACTGACGTCAGCCTAACATCACTTGATGACGTCAGCCTGACATCTGATAACTTTTGACAACCTGCCATATGGCCCACTTTATAGGTGCCATGTGTCACCACCTGACACGTGCCACGTGTCTGCTGATGCCACTGCTGACAGTCACTTACTGACGTTAGCATCTATCACGTCAGCACTGACAGGTCCTGACAACTTGCCACGTGGCACCAAACCTTGGTCTGCCTTGTGGGTTAACATGATGATGTGGCGTGCCATATCATCATTGTCAAGCTCTTGCCCGGGTCGACCCGCGACCTTGTAACAGGTTAGTCGACCCGAATCGTGACCTGGTTCTAACTTCACCGTTTAACGTCCAAATATTTCCATTTTTTCACCGTTCTAATCCTAACCTACCCAGAAACTAATCTATGGGCTAAAAACACGAAGAACATACCTGCAAAGCCTCCAATCCAAGCTCGACACCCACGGTTGAGCTTCAAACTCCCTCTAAAGCTTCATCCTACATCATTTTCTTCCTTTTTTCCTCCCTACAGCCTCGTAGAAACTCGATGAGCACAACTAGGGTGTTAGTTCAACGTTCCAAACGCGTTAAATGGGAAACCCAAAATCCAACTTTTAAAGTTTCACGGGGTTTTACCTGTTTCTAGGTTCCAACCAGCCTCGATGTGCTTCCTCGTCTCTTCATCGCCCTTCTCAGACTCTCAACCTCACTCTCTCCCTCTCACGCCGAAGCCACAGATGAAGAAGTTGATGGAAAGAGGTGGGGGTGGGTTTTCGGGTGGATGAAATAAAGAAGAAAATGGATTGTGCAAGGGATAACGATCAATGGGTGAGTTACACTTGTTACTCATCCTATGGCCCTACTAGATATTTTGGGTCCCACTATTTACCAACCAAAGTCAACTTCCTCGAAGTACGTGCACTGTAAAATTCGATTAAAATGATCCTTGACCGTAAAATAACCTCCCTATGTCCAAATTTGACGTGCCACATGTCTACGTAATCATCATCCCGCAATCTACGCAATAGGCCTCGTTCCACGTGCAAATGACCTCCCAGGTCAAAAGTTAACATTTTCCCCTCTAGGGGCAAAATCATCATTTCACCACAAATTGTCCGATAATCCTTGATTAAATCTCATTAATCTTCTGACAATCCTGTGATTACGGGGCAGGTCGTTACAATCCACCCCCAGAGTTTTGTTTGCGAAATTCACACCAACCCATGTCCAAAACTGTGTAAATCGAATATTGCCTCTAACCCGAGGCTCCCACGTGTAAACTCCACGTCCAAAGTCCATCCACAGTACACATACCAAAATCAAATGTCACTCGACGTTAACTATAATCCAACGATCAATGTTGAATCCCAACTCATCCTCAATGACCGTACTTGATAAGAGAGTGATCAAACTGCCATTGAAACTCCAAAACTTAACTCCCAAGCCTCGCTCGAGGCATCGACACTTGTCAACCTCGCCTGCCACCAAGAAAGTGCAACTCAGAACCCAATCTGACGTCTCTGCTCCCTTTGAGAAATCATAAGTCTTCTTTCATTAGGAAGTCCACCGTCCACAATACCTACGACAAACCGTCGTGATCAGCTGGTAACCCATTAGCTTCACTATTTTCGTCCGAGTTATTTACCAAAATTCGACTCACACCAGAGTCTTCTTACGTTACTTCGACTCACCAAGAGACCAACTATGTGATCCTGATTCCTCTTGAGTCCCAATCCAGCATCTTACTTATCTAGGTTGTATTTTGACCACATCGAATACTTGCACTAGGGTTCCTCTTGCCCACAACCATGGCTTAAAGCTCCCTGCTCGTACATCAACTGAACCCTTTATAGCATATTTCCTCTAGTGCACAGTATTTGACACTTAGTCTAAATATTTCAATGAACATTCAATCCCAGATCCAATCCGATTACCATGTTCGTCCGATCCCAGATCCGAACAAATCACAGACTGAACTCAAAATCCCTTCTGATTTCTCCTGCTTACCCGACAAACATTTGAGACATGTCCACCACGTACTCCCACAGAACTCCGAAGATAAACATTCCAGTTTATTAACCAATTCAACTCTTGGTTAACACCAAAGGTCAACCGAGTTACGTCTACCAAGATGTAACAGTCCGTCCCAAAAATTGGGCTTAGATTAGTTGTTAATAACGGATTAGTGAAGTTAATCGGTGATTCATTGGATGCGTTCGGATGGACGGTGCAAAAATGACGATTTTGCCCCTGAAATGGGTAAAAATGTTGACTTTTCATTCGGACTGTCAAATGGACCTTGACCGATGACCGTGACGTAGTTCGGGACATCATGAGTTCATAGACAGGTGGCACGTCCAATTCCAACATATGAGGAGAAAGTTATGACGATCGGAAGTTTGAGGGTACTTTGGTAATTTCGTTGATTACAGGAAATTTGTTGACTTTTCAAACGACATGGATTTTGCACGCATTCCGAGGGACCATTAGGAAGTCCTCAATCTCCTAATTACAACGACAGGTGACACATGTCATTCGGAGGTCGGGAGAGAGAATTATGGGTCTAGGACTACGAGGGGTAAAATGGTAATTTACCCTTGAGGGGCATTTTGGATAGTTCCTCTGCATTGGGATGTGTGCCCACTCATAGATGGACATGTGGCTGTTTTGGGAATTGGACCCAATGGTTTTGGGACACTTGTACACTTCTGGAGGCTTGTAGAAATGGTTCACCGCCTTGCAACTAATTTAAACGGGTTGCACGGTTGGAACACCAGAAAAGAAAAACAGAGTAAACCATGAACCAACCACCCAACCCCCCCCCCCCCCCCCCCCCCCCCCCCGGATTCATGGTATAAACCTTCAGCTTTTGTCTTTGAAGTATGAACAAGAAAAAAAGGAGGTGGAATTGAGGACTCTGGTGGTGCCACCACGTGGCAAGCCACCATGGACGGTGGTCACGGCCCAGGGAAACAGAACAGAGGACAGGGAACTGTGGTGAGAAGCCAACTCCTATGGTAGTGGTTCGTGGCTGGTAGTAAAGGACCAAGGAGATGAGAGGAAGTTAGTGGAGGCCATGGGTGTGAACGACGGCGGTGGTAAGGTGAGTTTTCCGGGAAGGTTTTATTTCAATTCGAAATCGGTGCTGTTAGTTATAGAGCTTGTAGATCGGTTATGATACCTGGACTTTGTTTCTAATGTTTCCAGTGGCGGATTGAGATCAAAACCAAGCTTTTAGAAGGTCGGGAATGGCCGCAGAACAAGGGTGCAGAACCTTAGTTATATCCTACATCGAGACGGTATGTTTTAGACCCCGATTTTGTACTTTAAAAACACAAATGTGTGGGGAATGAAGAGACATAGATGTAGGGTGGATAAGGGTTGAAAATGGGATTAAAATGGACGAATTAAGGTGTTGAACCGCCCTCAGCCGATTTGGCTGGACCTGGCTGAACCGAACCGATCTGGACCCGGTTCGACGGAAGGTTGAAGATGACTGTGCTGAGGCGCGTGAGGCCCACGCGCAGCCCGTTTGAGGGGCGCGTGGGGGCGCGTGGCACAGTATCTGGGGAAGCTTTCACACAACTTTTTATCGTATCGATGTAACGAACATTTTAAGACTAATGTCGAGTCGATCGGACATCGTCTTGATATATTTCGGGATGTCCGAAGATTTTAGACCTCGGTTAAAAATAGTTAAAAATTTGAAAAAAAAAAATCGGGGCTTAAGTATGATCATTGTGAAGTAGTTAGTGACCTTATATTGAGATTTGGACAGGTTTGGGAAAGCTGGTGATAGTGGAGTAGCCGGGAACGCCATAAGTGCGCGGGTATCGAGGCGGCATCGCAAACGGTCTGTGAGTGGACTTTGCTTTCTAATTCTTGATGCATGCATATATGTTTTTATATGTTTTCATACGCGATTCTATGATTTGATTTATGATCTTGATGGTTTACGATTTTGCACGGTTTTCGAGATATTTACAGAATTGTACGTTTTACGAGATTTCGATTATGTTGCGATTTGAGCATGGTTTTAATGATTTGATTTCGGGATTTGATATATTATTTGATTTCAAGGATTTACAATGGATTTCGGAAAAGTGATTTCGGGCTTGGAGCCCTGTTTCTGAGATTTTGATAAACGAGCTTTCGGTTTTGAAACTGGATTTCGGAAATGAGATTTCGAATTTGGTTTTGAGACTTGGAAAGGAAGTCTGGATTTGGTTCAAGATGATGGTTCCGGATGCTAGCTTACGAATCATTGTTACGAATTCGGATAAGGATTTTTTATGGTTTTCATTGTTGATTGAAAAATGGTTTTGGGTTTAAAGACCCAGAAAAGAAAATAAAAAAAGCTGGATCTGGATTTGAGTTTAAAGACTCGGATTGATTGACAGGGGGGAGGGCCCTGGATTGATATGTTTTGAGTTTAAAGACTCGGTATATGTTTTGAGTTTAAAGACTCGGATATGATACCCCCCAAGGCATGTGATTGTGTTTTGAGTTTAAAGACTCGTTGATATCTAGGGAAGGCCTAATTATGCGCATGGTTTTGAGTTTAAAGACTCGGGCGCACTTGAGATCGAGCAAACTTGAATGATTGATATTTTCACTGGTTTTTCACTATTTTTCAGATGTTTTGGGCCGTGGCCCGGATGCATTGGATTTGATGAGTTTTGGGATTGAGTTCCCGTATTTTGAGTTTAATTTGCGATTTGAGGCTGAGGCCTGGATTTGAATAACGGATTTGATTCGATATTTCAAATGGCTTTCATTGATGGTTTTGATATGGATGGTTTTATGACATGATTATGATATGTATGCATTGGTTTTACATGGAGGGTATAAATGTAATTGTTTTATTGTGATGTTTGAACTTAAATTGATTTTTATTTTGCCCACTCATAGTCTTTTGTGTTTTCGATACCCTACAGGTTGTTACGGTGTGGGCTGTTGATCGAGAGAGACAGAGACATCATACCATGATCCACAGTAGAATTCGGCACACTCTGGGAAGTCCGGACACTTCTAGGACAGTCAGATCACAAATCCCTTGTCCGACTTACGTGTCACATGGAGGTTGGACGTCAGTTTAGCCTTCGTGTCATGCGTAAGTTAGACGGGAGCAGGATTTAACCCTTAATCCCGGGGGATTAGGGGGGGTCCTGACAATTGGTATCAGAGCGAGGTTTCGTGTGTTCTGCGCGAGGTTTAGTTCCCAGAGTCGTTGGTTCGTCGACTTGGGTGGTGTGATACTATTGTGGATGTGATGTCTCGAAGAGAAACAGCCCGTCAACAACCTGGACGCGATAGTGATAGTACGTTCGTTTAAGGTTAGTTAGCGGTGGTTATTAGTGCTGGGGTGATAGTCGCTCGATACGCAGTGCAGGGTATCATGTTTATCGGCTTAGGGCCGAAATCGTTAACGTGTTTGGCTCGGTGGTGGGACCATAGGGTCGGAGTTATGCCAGCGGGCTTGACCTTGAGTAGGCGGGTCGGCCTATGGGGCTCGAGAGTAGCCTGTTGAGCTAGTGGTATACGTAGGCCGAGGAAGCCAGTTGACGGTGGCCTGTCAAGCTGAATTGACGCCTGGATGGCGGTAGTATTGATTGGTGATCTTTTGGTCCGTTTGGTGGAGATTGGATCTGTGCCCAGATTGACGGGGTATAGGAAACTACTTTGTGGGTTTGACAGAATTCCTTTAGTATTGGATATTGGTTGTTGTTGGCGATACGGGATGGTTTTAGCCGGGTGTGACGACCCGAGTGGTAAGATGGTTGTACACTAGTGACTGTTGCGAGTCCCGTAGGACGAGGATGAGTTGAGAAACCCTATTGGGCTGACTGGTTAGGAAGGACTAGTCGGGATTGTAAGTACCCTTGTGAGAAACCCCAGAGTAAGTGTTTAAGTTGGAAATTGTGCGTTGAGGGTTTTTGGTTAGGAAGTTGTTATGGTTGGGCCGAGTTACGGCCGGATTGGAGATGGCGCTGCTAGGTGCAGCCGAGGGAGTGGATGCTTAGTAGATGACTCTGGTCGAGTCTAGTAAGATGGTGGTTGTGGTTGAGCTTTTGGTTGCTTTAAGTTGTAGATTATGAGGGGTGTCAGTTCCTCCGACCCAAGTGCCGAAGTAGGAGAAGATGTGCCACGGGCCGGGAGGTTTGACTTGGTACGATGGGCACAGCGTGAATTAAGGTTGTAGCCGGTGGTGAGGTGCCGGTGTCTGGCAGGAATCATTAACTGAATGGGTATAGGTAATGCCCATTGGTAGGTCATAGTTGGGACAACCAGTCAGTGATACGTGAATCTGATCAGAGTAGCACAGCGGAAGCGCGGTGGACCTAGGCCTCATATTGGATCGGGCTAGGTTTGTATGGTCGGAATTGACCACTCGTGAGGTTGGTGTTAGTAGACTTGTCCCCTGACGTGTTGGCACATATCGGCAGTGCCGAGGTTGGCACTTGGTGAGTGGCGACTTCGAGGGTGGTACTTGGGGAGACGCGGAAATGTGTTGGGGTTGGATCTAATGCTGGGTCTGCCCTGTAGACTTCATGGAAATGTGTTTGGATTTCATATTGGTCGGGAGACCCAGGAGACCGGGAGACGCGGATGAAATTTGAGTTGGATTTCCCCGGAAAATGTATAATCCAGCTTAGAGGTCGGATATGACCGACGGACTGCAAGGTGAAACACGATTGATTCGTCATTCGTTGGTATTCAGTAGGGTCACGAGGAGATTTTGTGTACCCTGGAGCTACACTGAGAGGGTAACAGGTACGCGAGGGTACTGATGGTTGGAGTTTGGGTGTTAGAGAGCATAGCTGATGCCGTTGGGGTTGATTAGTAGATGTACCATAGGATGACATTAGAGGTACGTGGGGATAGACTTTATGAGCTGTGGTTGAGGTCTTGTACAATATCTTTGTTTCTTTAAAGAGCATAGGGTCGTCCTTACACGTATGTAGTGGTAAGCATTGTGGTTCCGGTTAGTGGTGTGTGGTGCATGTCTTTGGAAGGTGTGCGTACTGATTATTCAGTGATTGGAATACATACCATATATACCTTAGATGCCTTGAACGTGCATCGTGATATTCTGGTAGAGGTGTTGGTGATCAGTTTAGTGTCGAGGATGTTGTGGATAGATGGATGAACGGGGTAGGTTCGATATAATGGATTGATAGAGCAGGTGGACTGGATCTGGTGATCCAAAGAGAGCTGTTGATGATTATTGG
Source organism: Prinsepia uniflora (assembly GCA_032719365.1). NCBI lineage: Eukaryota > Viridiplantae > Streptophyta > Magnoliopsida > Rosales > Rosaceae > Prinsepia > Prinsepia uniflora. The sequence continues at coordinate 59,034,014 of CM064872.1, forward strand.
CTTGAGCTGGATGCTCAGAGCCATGAGTGCTGGTGAAACCCTGATATTGAGGTGTGCTCACGGTTGGACATATATGTGATAGGGTCTGGTGGCAAAGAAAGGATCGTGAATGGTATTTCCACAAGGTGAGTGTGTTGATGGTTAATGGAACCACTAGTGAAATGATGAGTTAACCTAAGGATATAGATGAGTATGTTGTGATTCCGGTGAGGTCGGCGCGATCGCTGACAGAAGTGGGATGGATTGTGGTGTGAATCTTACTTTGTAGGAGTACCGAGACTAGTAGGGGTCGTTTTGAATAGATGTACTTGAGCTTGGTGATGCAAATTTGCAAGAAATACTGGGAAATGGGTACAAAATACGCTCGACTTGAGAAAAAGTCAAAAGGATTGAAAGTGATGATAGTGGTGTCATGGCGTATCTCGAGTTAGTTGAGCCGTGAGCATCGGCTGGTGAGACATTAGTGACACCTTGGAGACGGATTGGAAATGTGTTGCCCGGTAAGGAAGGGAAGATTCGCTAGACGAACTGAACCCTGACGGATGGTTCGCTTGGCCGAGATAGGATGATAGTTTGGGAACTGTCCGGCTATTTTGGAGTGGCAGATGATGGACACTAGGTAAGAGACCCAAGTGTGAGCTCAGTTGGATTCCCTCAGATGATTACGAAAGAAGGAGATTCGGAATTTCGAGGACGAAATTCTTTAAGGGGGTAGATTGTAACAGCCCGTTCCGGAAATCGGGCTTAGATTAGTTGTTAATGACGGATTAGTGAAGTTAATCGGTGATTTGTTGGATGCGTTCGGATGGACGGTGCGAAATGACGATTTTGCCCCTAGAATGGGTAAAAACGTTGACTTTTCATTCGGAAAGTTAAATGGAGCTTGACCAATGACCTTGACGTAGTTTGGGACGTCATGATTTCATAGACAGGTGGCACGTCCGATTCCGACATCCGAGGAGAAAGTTATGACGTTCGGAAGTTTGAGGGTACTTTGGTAATTTCGTTGATTAGGGGAAATTTGTTGACTTTTCAAACGACATGGATTTTGCACGCATTTCGAGGATCGTTAGGAAGAGCTCAATCTCCTGATTACAACGACATGTGGCACTTGTCATTCGGAGGTCGGGAGAGAGAATTATGGGTCTAGGACAACAAGGGGTAAAACGGTAATTTACCCTTGAGGGGCATTTTGGATAGTTCCTGCATTGGGATGTGTGCCCCCTCAGAGATAGACATATGGCTGTTTTGAGAATTGGACCAAATGGTTTTGGGACACTTGTACACTTCTGGAGACTTGTAGAAATTGTTCACCGCCTTGCAACTAATTTAAACGGGTTACACGGTTGGAACACCAGAAAAGAAAAACAGAGTAAACCCTGAACCCCACCCCGATTCACGGTAGAACCTTCAGCTTTTGTCTTTGAAGTATGAACAAGAAAAAAGGGGAGGTGGAACTGAGGACTCTGGTGGTGCCACCGTGGCAAGCCACCGTGGACGGTGGTCACGGCCCAAGGAAACAGAACAAAGGACAGGGAACTTTGGTGAGAAGCCAACTCCTATGGTAGTGGTTCGTGGCTGGTAGTAAAGGACCAAGGAGATGAGAGGAAGTTAGTGGAGGCCATGGGTGTGAACGACGGCGGTGGTAAGGTGAGTTTTCCGGGAAGTTTTATTTCAATTCGAAATCGGTGCTGTTAGTTATAGAGCTTGTAGATCGGTTATGATACCTGGACTTTGTTTCTAATGTTTCCAGTGGCGGATTGAGATCAAAACCAAGCTTTTAGAAGGTCGGGAATGGCCGCAGAACAAGGGTGCAGAACCTTAGTTATATCCTACATCGAGAAGGTACGTTTTAGACCCCGATTTTGTACTTTAAAAACACAAATGTGTGGGGAATGAAGAGACATAGATGTAGGGTGGATAAGGGTTGAAAACGGGATTAAAATGGACGAATTAAGGTGTTGAACCGCCCTCGCCGATTTGGCTGGACCGGGCTGAACCGAACCGGTCTGGACCCGATTCAACGGAAGGTTGAAGATGACTGTGCTGAGGCGCCTGAGGCCCACGCGCAGCCCCTTTGAAGGGCGCGTGGGGGCGCGTGGCACAGTATCTGGGAAAGCTTTCAACACGACCTTTTATCGTATCGATGTAACGAACATTTTAAGACTACTTTCGAGTCGATCGGACATCGTCTCGATATGTTTGTGGATGTCCGGAGATTTTAGACCTCGATTAAAAATAGTTAAAAATTCGAAAAAATTACGGGGCTTAAGTATGATCATTGTGAAGTAGTTAGTGACCTTATATTGGGATTTGGACAGGTTCGGGAAAGCCGGTGATAGTGGAGTAGCTGGGAATGGCATAAGTGTACGCATATCGAGGCGGCATCGCAAATGGTCTGTGAGTGGACTTTGCTTTCTAACTCTTGATGCATGCATATATGTTTTTATATGTTTTCATACGTGATTCTATGATTTTATTTATGATCTTGATGGTTTATGGTTTTGCACGATTTTCGAGATATTTACGGAATTGTACGTTTTACGAGATTTCGATTATGTTACGATTTGAGCATGGTTTTAATGATTTGATTTCGGGATTTGAAATATTATTTGATTTCAAGGATTTAAAATGGATTTCGGAAAAGTGATTTCGTTTCTGAGATTTCGATAAACGAGCTTTCGGTTTTGAAACTGAATTAGGAAATGAGATTTCGGATTTGGTTTTGAGACTAGGAAAGGAATTCTGAATTTGGGTTCGGGATGATGGTTCCGGATGTTAGCTTACGGAATCATTGTTGTGAATTCGGATAAGGATTTTCTATGGTTTTCACTATTGCTTGAAAAATGGTTTTGGGTTTAAAGACCCGGAAAAGAAAATAAAAATCGCTGGATCCGGTTTTGAGTTTAAAGACTCGGATTGATTGACATGGGGGAGGCCCCTGGATTGATATGTTTTGAGTTTAAAGACTCGGTATATATTTTGAGTTTAAAGACTCGGATATGATACCCCCCGAGGCCTGTGATTGTGTTTTGAGTTTAAAGACTCGTTGATATCCTGGGAAGGCCTGATTATGCGCATGGTTTTGAGTTTAAAGACTCAGGCGCACTTGAGATCCAGCAAACTTTTATGATTGATATTTTCACTGGTTTTTCACTAGTTTTCAGATGTTTTGGGCAGTGGCCCGGATGCATTAGATTTGATGAGTTTTGGGACTGAGTTCCCGTATTTTGAGATTGATTTTCGATTTGAGGCTGAGGCCTGGATTTGAATAATGGATTTGATTCGAGATTTCAAATGGTTTTCATTGATGGTTTTGATATGGATGGTTTTATGACATGATTATGATATGCATGCATTGGTTTTACATGGAGGGTATAAATGTAATTGTTTTATTGTGATGTTTTGAACTTAAATTGATTTTTATTTTGCCCACTCGCAGTATTTTGTGTTTTCGATACCCTCCAGGTTGTTACGGTGTGCACTGTTGGTCGAGAGAGATGGAGACATCATACCATGATCCACAGTAGATTCGGCACACTCTGGGAAGTCCGGACACTTCTAGGACAATCTGATCACAAATCCCTTGTCCGACTTACGTGTCACGTGGAGGTTGGACATCGGTTTAGCCTTCGTGTCATGCATAAGTTGGACGGGAGAAGGATTTAACCCTTAATCCCGGGGGATTGGGTGTGGGTCCTAACACAAGATGTACCAATCCTGAGTGAAAAGTTCCGTCGGTTACTTACCTCGACTCCCATCTTGATGGTGCATAGGGTTGGATCCTGAAGAAATGATGTACACATATAATCTAGCACTAAAGGTCTCACAGGAACATTATCCAATAACATTCCACGATCATCTACTATTAACATAAATCCTCCATCCGGAGCTCCAATATCGAAGGTAGATGAACAATATGCAAAAGAGATAACGAGCCTGTAAAACTCATACTCAAGGCATCAGCTACTATATCAACCCATCTGAATGACACTCAAATGTACAATCATAGTCTTTAACCAAATTTAGTAAACTCCTCTGCCTTAAGTTGAACTCCCTCGGAGTACTGATACATAAGGCTCGGGTGATCTATAAAGATCATGTACATCTCCCCAGGAGACAATGAGTCCAACTCTTCTGTACATGCACCACTGCAGAAAGCTCCCAAGCATGGGTAAAATAGTTCATCTCAAGACATCTCAACCGCCTAGCTGCATAAGAAAAAACCTTCACGTGCAGTACAAGTGCTCAAACTAACCCAAGTTGACTCCCTCTCGAGTCAATTGCGTCAACGGGCTGCAATCACGGAGAAATCCTCTTCCAAATGCCCGTAATACGCAACCAATCTGAGAGACTCCAAATCTCAGTTACCATGGTTGGTTGACACTAATCCAATGCCATCTAGATCCTCTGAGGATCTATACTAGTCCTCTCATCAGAAAGAATATGACCCATACTACCAACACATGTCCACCAAAACCAATACTCAAACTATCAATACCAAGGTCGAAATCGGTTATAGAAATATCCAATTACTTGATCCTCAACTAATGACATCCAAGTTCATCCGACGCAGATATAAATACGAATCCATATTGTACATGTCATCGTCGTGCAACACCAAGTATCCTCTATTCCTCAATTCATTCAAACTTGACCCACAACCTGGGTGTAAGGTCTTTAAACAACCTCTGAAAATCAAGAGGAGTTGCAACCGTGTTGCAAGCATACCAAGAAGTCCTTGCCAAAGAAGCAAAAAAGGAGAAGTCTCCTTCACCAACCAATCATCTCCATTGATAGCTACTGTAGCGATCCTCACACGATCGTAGCACTCCTCAAATCAGCTCAACTTTTACAAGCTTATACATCCATGAAATCCAGAGGTGACGTATAAACGAAGAATGTTCACTAAGAACTTCCACAAGAAAAAATTACTTGTTCCACACTAGCACATTATTCAGCTGCCGATCGTCAATCCGAAATCTCAAGGTGCAATCCACCTTTCACACAAACGAAATTGGGGCTCCCCAAGGGTACATCATAAGTCAATGAACTCCAAACCCGCTAAATCCTACAGCTGAGCAGTCAATTCTCTCAACTCTGTCGGTACCATGCAACACGGTGGTTGCGAAATGGATTACGTACCTCAAACTTCATCTTGAGGTGGTAACCACGTAAACCCTCCGAAGGCGCATCCTAAAATGCCCGCACAAACGATATCTTCCCCAAGCTCACTGAGATATCTGAAGACATCGCAACACGCGCCCAATATCCTTAACAATCATTATGTAGTATCTTCCCGGCCTCCAAACAGTAACTCTCAAAGGAAGTATCCTCTAGTCCCACCAAAAGACTAACCATGACAAATCAGGGCTACCAAGATAAATGATTCCTCAAGCACTCAACAGAGGTGTAACGGATAGTCCACCAATCCATCCCTAGAACCATGTCCAAATCATATAAGTATCCAAAGGAATTCAATCCTTCTTACTATCAAAAAATTTCTACCCAAATCCAATGGTCTCAAATCACCGAACTAGCACTGAGCATAATATCGGTCAAAGTACTGATACTCATGTCCCAACCCAGTGGGATCGACTCCCGATCAACAAAGCGTAACTCCGGTGGAAATAAAATAATATGGGTTCGTACGTCATCAATACTCGTGCATCTAAGCCAGGGCACGACAAAAAACTTGTCTCTACTCCAAGCATAGTACGTGTGTCCAGAAGTCCAACCGGACTAGAAAGGTAATTGTAATCTTAACCGGACCTCACAGAATCCTCTCCATCCCGCTCATCGAACACTGCTGGAATTACTAAAAATTCATCTCCATCGGAGACATCACATCAAGTAGAGTCCAGAATATGGTGAATCCTCTAGCCAGCACCATCGCTTGAGTCTGACTCACAAGACCCGACACAAACCGACGAAGTCTCATTGCTTTAATCGCTGTCGCACCCAGTGCTAATCGAGCCAAATCCAGAAATCCCTTCTCATACCGAGCAACAGTCATATACCCATGCTCTAGGAGTAAAACCTCCGTGCTCAGTATCCCGATAAAACTAGGGCAAAAATAATGTTGGAAACATTCCTCAAACGTCGCCCAAGTCTCAGTGGTCACATCCACATCCATAAAGAGTACTGTCTACCACCAACCCTATAAAGGTCAACCGAGAAGCACACTACTATCAGTACCATACGCTCACGAGGGCAACCTACTGCCACCAACCTTTGTTGATCAACCATCGGTCATAACTTTAAATAATCACTATCTTGAGATCCAATCAACTAGCAAGTCCACGGCTCCAAGTCGCTGGGCCCACACAAAACCGGACCTTCTACGGATCTAACCCCACCTAAACACAACATCCAATGCCTAACATAAAAAATCCAAGGTCATTTCCCTTTTAACATTCTTATCCTTCTCATCGCTACTAGGCTGATGATGGGGCTGTCGTGTAAGACCCGTGTCCTGGAGGGAATGGTAAACAATCCCACATTCCTGCGATGGGGGAATGGTCTGGGAAAAGAATGGTTGTGTGCCTTAAAGGTGTAGGCACACACCTATCTAGCATGAGGCCTTTTGGGAGCTCAGTGGCTTTTGGGGGGATTGGAACCCCAAAGTTAAGCGAGTTGAGGCTGGTGCAATTCCATGATGGGTGACCCCCTGGGAAGTTGCACCGTGAGCTCCCGAAAACAAAACCGTGAGGGCAAGGGCAAGGAGGCCCAAAGCGGACAATATCATGCTAGATGAGTCGGGTCCTGACCGAGGAGGGTCAGGTCCTGACAATTTGGTATCAGAGCCAGACCCCGACCGGGAAGTGTGCCAGCGAGGACGCTGGGCCCTAATGGGGGTTGATTGTAAGACCCGTGTCCTGGAGGGAACGGTGAACAATCCCACATTCCTGCGAGGGGGGAATGGTCTGGGAAAAGAATGGTGGTGTGCCTTAAAGGTGTAGGCACACACCTATCTAGCATGAGGCCTTTTGGGAGCTCAGTGGCTTTTGGGGGGATTGGAACCCCAAAGTTAAGCGAGTTGAGGCTGGTGCAATTCCATGATGGGTGACCCCCTGGGAAGTTGCACTGCGAGCTCCCGAAAACAAAACCGTGAGGGCAAGGGCAAGGAGGCCCAAAGCGGACAATATCATGCTAGATGAGTCGGGTCCTGACCGAGGAGGGTCAGGTCCTGACAATTTGGTATCAGAGCCAGACCCCGACCGGGAAGTGTGCCAGCGAGGACGCTGGGCCCTAATGGGGGTTGATTGTAAGACCCGTGTCCTGGAGGGAACGGTGAACATTCCCACATTCCTGCGAGGGGGGAATGGTCTGGGAAAAGAATGGTGGTGTGCCTTAAAGGTGTAGACACACACCTATCTAGCATGAGGCCTTTTGGGAGCTCAGTGCCTTTTGGGGGGATTGGAACCCCAAAGTTAAGCGAGTTGAGGCTGGTGCAATTCCATGATGGGTGACCCCCTGGGAAGTTGCACCGTGAGCTCCCGAAAACAAAACCGTGAGGGCAAGGGCAAGGAGGCCCAAAGCGGACAATATCATGCTAGATGAGTCGGGTCCTGACCGAGGAGGGTCGGGTCCTAACATGTTGTCGTGGAGGCATCATGTTCATAATGAAGCTATCGTACACTCCTAGTGTGCGATTCCCAAAGAGAGAAACCTAGTGCTCTGATACCAAGTTGACAAGACCCTCCATGTAATCCCCCTTAACTAGCGTAGGAGGACCTGCTCCCGTATGACACGACCTTATAAAAAGACCATATTACCCTCAGGATTAAGTAAACCTCATAACCACGTGTCATACTAGGGATACAACCACATACTAACCAGTATGATCAGAGTACGCACTCGTCATGATGCCTCAACCTTCACACAGCCCGCGTTAGCGATCAACCTGAAGGGTGACAAAACCGATAAAAAACGTGAGTGGAGAAAAAAACAAAGGTTTAGAAAAAAATCTTTTCCAAAATCAGTCATTAAACCATCCGTTTAATAAAGCTATGCATGTATCGAATTTACTAATGAAACATGAATCTCAAAATACGTGCAGGAATCAGAAAATCAGAAATTCCAAAACCTACCTCACAGAAAGTCATACCAAATCCACACCAAAGCAAACTAGCCAACATAACCATATTAAGTGACCAATCATATCAACTGAACACACCAACATACCGTATGACCTAACCTCGATGCCTGCAATCTATATCATCATATCAATGTGCACTACCGATAGGCTAAGAGCACTCAAGAACTATGGAGTCCCATACTCGACGTTCGAGTGTGGACCAGCTCAGGGACTACGGACTCCCAAATTTGATGACTAAGTCACTGTAAGACTCGTGTCCTGGAGGGAACAGTGAACGATGCCACATTCTTTATGAGAGGAATGGTCTGGGAGGGGATTGGTGGTGTGCCTTAAAGGTGTAGGCACATACCTATCTAGCACGAGGCCTCCATTGGCCGTGTTGGTTGGAGATGTGTTCTCCCAGCGTGAGGTCTTGAGATCAAAACCCTGCGGGAGCACTGGAGATGTGTTCTCGCAGCCTAGAGGCGACAATATCGTGTTAGATAGAGTGGGTCGCTGCGCAACTCTAATCTAACAAGGCCTTTGGGACCTCAGTGGCTTTGGGTTCGGTTGGAACTCCAAAGTTAAGCGAGTTGAGGCTAGTGCAATTCCATGATGGGTGACCCCTTGAAAAGTTGCACCATTAGCTCCCGAAAACAAAACAGCGAGGGCGAGGAGGCCCAAAACGAACAATATCATGCTAGAGTTGGGTCCTGACTGAGGAGGGTCGGGTCCTGATAGTCATAATCCTAATATTAGGAACTACGGAGCATTACCTCGACGTTTGAGACTGCTCGCAAGTCTCCGAACTACGGAGCATTACCTTGGTGTCCGAGACCGTCCAACCAATCTAGCATCTGGAGGAGAGTCTCCACAACACATATCACATCATTACCATCGCCACACTTCATCATATTACACATCATCCCAAACATCACATTCATCACAAGTACTGAGGCAACACAAATTTTTGTCAACAACAATTCAAACCATAATTCCATATTTTGGCCCTAAGCCCAAAACCACAGTTCAATCAAACCCTCGTAAAATGAACCATTAAAATAATCATAAAATTATGTAAAATCCCATTTTTCCAAACACCGTCAAAATCACATAAATATGTTCATAATGGGCGTAAAACCATCTCCCAAAACTCAGTAGGGATTTAGAGTATAATAAACCTAATTTCCTCGCAAAACGTGTTATTTAAATATTTCTTAAACGTTCATAAAATTCCCAAAATCCACATAAATGGCACGTAAGGAACCCTCAAGCAATTCTCATTATAAACCATATAAAAATGCATGCATAGTGTAAAAGCCCATGTCCTGGAGGGAACAATGAATGATCCCACATTCCTAGGAGGGGAATGGTGGTGTGCCTTAAAGGTGTAGACATACAGCTATCTAGCATGAGGCCTTTTCGGAGCCCAGTGGCTTTGGGTTCGGTTGGAACTCCAAAGTTAAGCGAGTTGAGGCTGGTGCAATTCCATGATGGGTGACCCCCTGAGAAATTGCACCATGAGTTCCTGAAATTAAAACCATAAGGGAGAGGAGGCCCAAAGCGGATAATATCGTGCTAAAATCAGGTCCTGACTGAGGAGGGTTAGGTCCTGACACATAGAGTTAAGAAAGCAAAAGTCCACTCACAGTACCGCTGCTCGCTCAAAACACGAGCCTTAAGCTAATCCGAAGCCGCCAGGATATCCGGGTGTGTCTAAATCACACCCAAGGGTCACTATCAATCTATACAAGTTCATATAAGAAACCCCAAAAAATCCCGGAACAGAATACTCGTCCCGGACGAGCTTCTCGAGGAGAAAAACCTCCAAAACACCAACCAAATTATCTCCGATCAACTTGAAACACCTACCATTGGATTCAGGACGTCGAAACTTTTTGAACAAGACTGATTTGACCTTGAAATTCATGCCCAAGTGCCCACACGCGCTGGTCAAATTTTGGTCAATGCTAGTCAACGCTTACGTACGTCAGCCTGACATCTGACAAACTACCACGTGACACTACTTGACAGGTGCCTCGTGTCACCATTTGACACATGCCATGTGTCTGTTGACGCCACTGCTGACATCAGCATCTGCCACGTTAGCACTGACATGTCCTAATAACTCACCACCTAGCCACCAAGCCTGGTTTGCCACGTGGCCTGAAAATATGGCGTGGCGTGCCACGTCATCATTTTCAAGCTCTTGCCCGGTCGATGCGCGACCCTGTAATGGGTTAGTCGACTCGAATCGTGACCCGATTTTAACTTTACCATTTAACGTCTAAATTCTTCCATTCTTTCGCCGTTCTAATCTTAACTTACCCAAAAAACAATATGTGGGCTAAAACCACACAAAACATACCTGCAAAGGCTCCAATCTATGCTCGACACCCACAGTTAAGCTTCGAGCTCCCTCCGGAGTTCTATCATGCATCATTTTCTTCCATTTTTCCTCCCTGCAACATCGCAGAAACTCGACGAGCACAACTAGGGTCTTAGTTCCACGTTCCAAACGTGTTAAATGAGAAACCCAAAATCCAACCTTTAAAGTTTCACATGTTTTATGACACGACCCATCCCAATCCCCCCGGGATTACCATGGAATGTGTCATGCTCCCGTCTGACAAGAGGTGTCAGACAAGGGATAACCTATTGCCACTGCCCAAAAGGGCTTCCAGAATGCGCAAGGATCAATGGAGGAGGTGTACGATGCTCCAGTCTCTGCTGCAATCGCTTCCGGAATCAACCTGAAGGGCATTAAAACCAAAAGCTGTGAGTGAACGAAAATAAACAAGTCTGTTTAAAACATTTATAAGACATTTATGCCCCTCAGTAAAAACATATGCATGCACCAAAAACCAATAACCACATATTTATTTAGAAATAACCATTAGGGCCTTAGCCCGGGAACCAAAGCATAATTTCAAATCCCAAAAGTCAATCCAAGAGTTATTTCATAAATCCAGTAAGATACATTTATTATTTTTCCATCTCTGGCATCCCCGATGCCTAGCGTCCCTGACGCTTGACGTCCTCGACGTCATATCTCACGATATTAAGCAACGCGTGCTGCCCGGGGTCTCACCGGGTCCATATCTCTGACATCCCCGATGTCTGACGTCCTTGACGTCTAATCATAGCCATCCTGCTCCTGGATCACTATACGGTCTGGCTGCTCCGTACAATGACCCCTCGCAGACAATGCACCGTGACTTCTCCAGTGTCCCCGACACCTGGAGGAGACCAATATATATCCTCGTATCGAGATGGTTTTATGGAACACATTTTATTATTCATTTCCAAAATATCACAAGGGCCCTGCCCCGAATTTCCATAAAACCGTCATAAGTCCAAATAGTTAATTATCAAATCCGAAATCATTTATTCAATTCCATTTTAGGGTCCCCGACCCGAAATCACATATATACATCAACTGGGCCCCTGGCCCGATTTCTCAAATCAACTGGGCCCCTGGCCCGATTTCTTAAATCAATTGGGCCCCTGACCCAAATTCACTTTATCAAATCCGTAAACAATTCATGAAATCATATCCGAACCACAATTATGGAAATCAGTGCAAATCCAGAAAACTTCGATTTACGTGCAAACATGTAAATCACCTCGAAATGCGTGAAATCATATAAATTCACCGATATCCAAAATAAACCATAAAATCACAATTATAACAATCATGAAACAGTTATGCATGCATCGAATTTATAAAACCAATTTCCACTCACAGACCGTTTAACCGAGCGCCTCGATGCGCGTGCCATAGGCCTTCCCGGGCCACACCACTATCACCGGGACTCCCAATCCTGTCCAAATCACAATAGAGGGTTACCAACCCCCTTCATTAACATCCTATTAAAGTCCCGTAATTTTCCCGCATTTTTAAGTATTTTAAAACTGGATTTAAAACCTTTGGACATCCCGAACAATATCGAAACGGGGTCCGATTGATACGAAACCAACGCTAAAATGTTCGTTACACTGTATAGGACAAAAGTCATGTTGACCTCACCTCGAGATTTGTGCCCACGCGTCGTCATGCGCCGCCGTGAGTGGCTGCGCGTGAAAGCCACGCGCCTGCTACAATGACTGCTACAGTCATCGTCCTCGCCCGTTTCTCTGGTAAACGGGTCCATTTGACCCGCGAGATTACCCGATTCGTTCACTGTCAAATCCAGCTTAATCCTTTCAATTGAACACTCAAATAGGTTCGTTATATGTCTAATTATATGTCTGTAAACCTAATTACAACAATCCTTACCTGAAATCCAACGACTTGAAGATGAACATCGAAGAACATCTGGGCACTGTTCATCATTCGGATTTCATCAATTCCACTGGATTTCCTTAAATTGATCCACTGAGAAGCTTCGTTGGACCAAGGTAAACTCATTTGCTAATCCAATTTCATCGTTTAATCCCTCTAGAATCACGACTCAATCCTCAAACTCCTTCTCTGCCACCAAGTCAGTTCAGAGCCAAAAGGTTGCCAAAATTCTTCGTTCTTGAGCTGGTTGTGATCGAGGCAATCCCAGAAGGCTCAAATTGAACTCCAAATCGACCCTCAGAGCCCATAGCTCAAATTTTGAATTTCCCTCCATTGCTCCAAAATTCCGATTCTCGGTTTTCAAAGTCCCACGCAGTCTCTCGTGTTCTCCCTCAGCCAAATCCTTCCGCAAATCACTCAGTTTCCAGTTGCACAATCAATTGTGGAAGGAAGATTGATCATGGCCAGAATCCAATTCTCACCTCCCTGTTTTGCTTGTTCACGGGTAAGGAGAAGAAGGCTGAACAGAAATAGGAAGGAAGAGATGAGATGAACGGCTGAGATGGAATCTGGGGAGTGAGATGGATGGCTCAGATTAAAGTAGAGGTTTAATCCTAATTAATTCCATAGTGGAACTTTAGCATATAATTTATGGTTAATGGAACATGATCCAATCTAGCCAATGGGTGGGTGACACTTGTCACTCATCCAAGTGTCCTCCAACCACCATTTCAGAATAAAATAATCGACACGGTTATCGAGCCGTAAACTTCCCCGATTTCCCGTTTCAGACCATAACTTCCTCGTACGAAGTCCGATTTCGGCGTGCCGCCTGTCAATGGATTCGTATCGACCCGCACTACATAACGGTCCTTGGCCCTCGGCGATCGGACCTCTCGATAAAAAAAGTCAACATTTTCCCCCATTTCGTCTAAATTACAAAAATGTCCCTGAACTTCCGAACGTCATAACTTTCACCACGAATGTCGGAATCGAACGTGCCACCTGTCTATGAACTCGTGACGTCCCAAACTACGTCACGGTCATTGGTCAAAGTCCATTTGACCGTCCGAATTAAAAGTCAACATTTTGCCCACGCCTAGGGGCAAAACGGTCATTTTGCACAATTCGCCCGAAATCACTCAACTAATCCCAGATTAGTCATTCTAAATCATAATTAAATAATATTAAATCCCGATACTCGGGACGAGTTGTTAAATTTTACGTATTTCTGGGTTCCAGCCAGCCCCTCTGTGCTTCCTCGTCTCTCCATCATCTCTTTCAGCCCCTCAACCTTACTTTCTTCCTCTCACACCGAAGCCACAAATGAAAAAGTTGATGGATAAAGGTGAGGGTGGGTTTTCGGGTGGATGAAACAAAGAAGAAAGGGATTTGTGCAAGGGATAAGGATCCATGGGTGAGTCCAACGGTCTTACTAGATATTTTGGGTCCCACTATTTGACAACCAAAGTCAACTTCCTCAAGTGATATAACGAATCAGAATCTTCTTGAGTAGTTTTCTGAATGTCAAGTATGGACTCCTTGGACCTTGTCAAGTTTTCCAAATCAACACTAAACCCTTAGAAAAGGACATTTTATATTACCAATGAATCTAGTGGGTCATCAGTTATCAAAACTTCAACATTTCACTAACAGTCTTGTAACAAACCAAGTGTCAAGGTCTCGTTTTTCCCCGTTTTACTACTTAAATGTAGTTGTCAATGTAAAAATTTCTAAACTAAGGTCATCGGTTCCAAAAACTCAGTCTCACGAAGGGGCAACTATCTTTTAGTAACTTCCAAACTCTTCAAGATCACATTGGGTCACTCCATCACAACTGGACACCTCTGGTTCTCACTAGTGCAAAAAAAAAAAAAAACCAATCTACGAACTGCTTCTCTCTGATAATGATCTAAGACACACTTTAGGTATCAGAATAATTAATTTCATCTAATCTCAAGGTTCGAAAGGTAATTGAGTAAATTATTGTATTAGCATTTTCTTAACTGTATTGAAAACAGGAAGTAAGAATGGGTAAGTTTATTAGGCTACCAACTGTCAGATATCGAGAACGCAACTCTCTAGTGAGTTCTTCAGATTCTTCAAATAGCCATCACAACTAGATGGTTCTTTCACCAAGGAAATACGAATGTTGCACAAAGTTACTCTCAACCCTTAAGTCCAAAATTGGTGTAAGGCTTCCACCATTCACTCTTCTTAATTTAACTCCAACTCTCGGAGAAAGGATATCTTACATAACAACACAACCATTCTAATATTGCAACCCAATGGTACTTCTAAAAGTGAAGGTGTCGATCCATTCCAATCAATGTTATTCACAACATTATCTTTCCAATCGTATCTTAAAGTTTTCTTTACACTCCAAGTAGTTACCTACGAGCTCAAAAATTATTCTTGAGTTTGATACCTTACACGACATAGCCTAACTTTGGTTCCAACAAAATAAAATAAAATAGATAAGGTTTCCAATGGCGTAGGAATGTCACTTTACTACTAAATTGAATCCATAAAACTTAAAAGAAATCATATGTGTGTAAAGTTGACCAATCCCTAGAAGAAATTAGAATGGCAAAGTAACATCCTACTACTCATCATCACCAAAATACTAATTCAACTCTCTTAATGTTCGAACACCAACCATAATAGTAATACCAAACTTATTTAGGGAGTGAAACTCATCCACTTACTTAACGAGTGAAAGGTCCCTTAGTAAATGATAAGCACCTAATTGATCATTTTTTTTTATATCAATTTTCTTTATGTTTTACTTTATTGGAACCTGATTTATGTTCATTCTATATCATTTTATTCTTTTCATATATTAATTAATAGAATTGATTAATTAGTAATTAATTACATAAATTAATAATTAAACTACATAACTAATAATTAATTATTAATTATAACAGCCCATATCGTAAGCTTGATCCATTTTGCGCAGCCCAATTACCAACTTCCAGGCCCGCGCCTTTTACATGAAGTCCACCTGTCCACCATTTTGCTAGCCTAGCAGCTCAGGCTTCCGCATGGCCCAAGAAACCCCCTAGCATGCGTCCAAGTTTCAACATTTGCACGTGGCCCGCTTGTCCACTTCCCGGCAACCATCAACTTGGGCCCAATTGAAATTCCACCGAACAACATCCATTCATACAGCGCAGCTTCGACTTCAGGATTAAAGCCAATAACGTCCACTTTTTCCTCGCCAGTACTCCAATTAGCCCATCCACCGACTCAATTCGCAAAGTCCAGGCCGCACGTGTCCATTCCACCGATTCACAAGTCCACTTCAGCGCAAGCCTGATTCCCGCCAAAGTCCATTTCGCCAGGGCCAGCTCCACCGAAGAGCTTTCATGCGTCGAAGCCCAGATTTCCTCTTCTCCACAATTCCAACAATCCCAATTTCCAAATAAAATAAGGAAACAATATTGCCTTTTTAATTAGGATTTATTCTACCTTTTAATAAAGATTTTTATTACCTTTTTCATTAGGATTTATATTTCTCTTTTAATTAGGAATTGAGTTAGGGACTTGTCCTATGCCTATAAATAGTTAGCTTTGACTATTTTTCAAGAATTGCCCATTCTTGTACCAAAACCCTACTTAACCAATTTTCCCTTTTTATCAATTCGAGATTTCATTAAAAAAATCCAATTACACGATATTCCTTCATAAACACCTTCATCCGTGACATATAGGGTAGTTCTCGAGTGTCACACAAAGGAGTGTCGACCATTTAGCATCCATATGACAGTTCTTGAAGAGAAAAAGTGTAACATGACCTCTTTACCCTGTGGTTGTCTTTGTTATTGAATATTGTTTTTATGAATTGATCTCTAATATAATTTTGATTTTATATCCTATATGAATTTCAATAATCTTCCATGTGTTTCAATATCTTGGTTTTTGTTATACTTGCATGTTGTGCTTAATGCTTGATTAGATATAGGGCAGTTCTCGAGTCTAGATCATTGAAAGTGTATAAGGCAGTTCCCGAGCACGTACTTGAGATAATATGCTTGTATTTTGTAAAATTAAGGTTTTGGAATTTCGTACGTTTTGGAAAAATTTATGAATGAGTTAGGTTTAAAGATAAGTTGACCATGTAAATAATAAATTAGCATAGATTAGGTTAGTTTAGATTAGTTAATCACATTTGACCTTAGTAAAACTATATTGCATCCCTTAATTAATTAACCAAACGATAATCATGCTTAGGTACCCTCAATCCCCGGTCTAGAACGATCCCTATTTACCAATGCTACATCTAAAAAAAAGGTTTTTAAATTGCATGCATTTTCATTAAGTGTTAATTTAGTGCTTAATTTTTGCGTATCAATTTTTAACATTTGCACGTGGCCCGTGTGTCCCAAGAAACCCCCTAGCACGCGTCCAAGTTTTAACATTTGCACGTGGCCCGCGTGTCCACTTCCCGGTAGCCCATCAACTTGGGCCCAACTGAAATTCCATCGAACAACATCCATTCATGAAGCGCAGCTTTGACTTCAGGATTAAGGCCAACAACGTCCACTTTTTCCTCGCCAGCAGTCCAATTAACCCATCCACCGACTCAATTCGCAAAGTCCAAGCCGTACGCGTCCATTCCACCGATTCACAAGTCCACTTCAGCGCAAGCCCGATTCCCACCAAAGTCCATTTTTGCCAATTCTATTTCGCTAGGGCCCAGTTCCACCGAATAGCTTTCATGCGCTGAAGCCCATATTTCCTCTTCTCCACAATTCCAACAGTCCCAATTTCCAAATAAAATAAGGAAACAATATTACCTTTTTA
The DNA here is from genome assembly GCA_032719365.1 of Prinsepia uniflora. Taxonomy (NCBI): domain Eukaryota; kingdom Viridiplantae; phylum Streptophyta; class Magnoliopsida; order Rosales; family Rosaceae; genus Prinsepia; species Prinsepia uniflora. The sequence continues at coordinate 59,051,188 of CM064872.1, forward strand.
ATTAGGATTTGTTTTACCTTTTAATTAAGATTTTTATTACACTTTTCATTAGGATTTATATTTCTCTTTTAATTAGGAATTGAGCTAGGGACTTGTCCTATGCCTATAAATAGTTAACCAATTTTCCCTTTTCATTAAATAGAAATTTATTTTGCAAAGGCCAATTACACCATACTTAATCTTCTACACCTTCATCTATGACATATAAGGTGGTTCCCGAGTGTCTCACCAAGGAGTGTCGAATACTTAGCATCCATAGGGCAGTTCCCGAAGAGAAAAAGTGTAACACGACGTCTTTACCCTACGATTGTCCTTTGTTATTGAATGATCATTTTGTTGGATTGGTCTTTAATACTGTAATGACCCGTCCCAAAAACCGGGATTAGATTAGTGGTTAATGACGGATTAGTGAAGTTAATCGGTGATTAGTTGGATGCTTTCGGACGGATGGTGCGAAATGATGATTTTGCCCCTAGAATTGTGCGAACGGTTGACTTTTGGTTCAAGCAGTCAACCGGATTTTGATCGATGACTGTGACGTAGTTCAAGAAATCACGAGTTCATAGATAGGTGGCACATCCGATTCCGACATCCAAGGAGAAAATTATGACGTTCGGAAGGTCGAGGGTATTTTGGTAAATTAGTTGAAATAAGGCAAATGGTTGACTTTTTAGACGACAAGTGATTGTCACGTAGTTCGAGGACCAATAAGTAGGTCTTGATCCCCTGAATACAACGATAGGCGGCATGCGTCAATTGGAGATCGGACGACAGAGTTACGGGGCTAGGAAAATGAGGGGCAAAATGGTAATTTTGGAAGGCCAGTGCAATTTGGTCATTTGGATTCATTGGGATTTGTGCCCAGTGTTAAGTGGACATTTGGCTGCCTTGGAATGATGGTTTAGTGAGATGGGGACACTTTTCCCATCTCTAGAGGGTTGTAGAACCTCTCTCAACCGACTTAAGTGTTTTTAAAACAAACTGGGATCCTTATTTGCACGGTTGGTCCAAAATGAGAAAAAACAGAGTGAACCATCAGAAACCATTCCCATAAACTTCTTGATCTTCAATTCTTGTGTGAAACCTGAGAAGGGAGCTGAGGGAGACTGATGAGGGGATTATGGTGGTGCGGTCATTACTGGCCGCCGTCCACGGCGGCCATGGCGTTGTGAAACAGAGCACAGTGAGTGCCCGTGAAACTCAACTTATCCAAGCCCCTCAAACGAAGTCTTTTGCTTCCGGTTGCTGAATAGGAAGGAAATGAGAAGTTAGGACAGTGAGGAAGGAGACCATAGCCGTGCATAACGACGACGGTAAGCTTGAAAACCCGAACTATTATGTTTTGGTTCAACAATGGTGTTTGTTGCTTAGGTGCACGACATGTGAATTGATGAACTTAGAATTGTTTTTGGAGGTTTTGAAGATAGTTTGAGCTCAAAAATGAGGAGATGGGTGGCCAGAATCACAGAAACTGGACAACAATGGATGCACGGTCTCTCTTTCGAATTGGGAGGTAAGTTTCAGGTCTCAATTCCATATTTTGATTTAATAAATTAAATGGGACTGAAAGGACGAAATTAATGGAAGAAATAGGACTGAAATTGAACCTTGAACCGTGACCGCCGGTTCGGCTAGACCGGGCTGGTTCGAACCCTTTCAGACCGGTCGACTTGAGGAAGACGATGAACAGTACTGAGGCGCGTGGCTCCCACGCGCAGTCCCTTTGGGCAGCGCGTGAAGGCACGTGGAGCCTAGTCTGGGGAAGTTGTCAACATGTGAAATGATGTAATCGATGTAACGAACATTTTGGCACTAGTTTCGAGTCGATCAGACATCATCTTGATATGGTTCGTGATGTCCGAAGGTTTTTGGGCTCGATTAAAAATAGTTACAAATTCGAGAAAATTACCGGGCTTAAGTATGAACATTGTGAAGTAGTTAGTGAGTTTATTATGGGATTTGGACAGGTTTGGGAAGGCCAGTGATAGCGGATTAGCCAAGAACGGCATAAGTGCGCTCGTATCTAGGCGGCGACAGTAATTGAAAGTGGATTTCCGGATTTGGGTCCGAAATGATTATTCCGGATGCCAGTTTACGGAATGATGGTTTCGGATTCGGATTTGGAAATGGGTTATGGATATGATTCTGAATTTGGATTCGGGATGATGATTTCGGATTCGGTTTGGAATTCGAAATGGTGATTTCGAATTCGGATTTGGACATGGATTTGGAAATAGTTTTAAAATGGTTTTGGATTGGATTTTTAGATCTGGTTATTGAGTTTAAAGACACGGATATGATTATGACGAGGGCGGGTCCGGATTGGGTTTAAAGACCCGGATTGAGTTTAAAAACTCGGGAGTTTAAAGACTCAGATATTGATATTTCCCCGGCAGGCCTATTGAGTTTAAAGACTCGGGAGTCTAAAGACTTGGATTATATTGAGGCCTGAATTGAGTTTAAAGACTCGGATAGATCCCGCAGGTTCGATTGGTTGAAATGGATTTCAAATGTGTTTTGGATTTCGATGAGAACTTGATAATGATGGTTTTCAATGATGGTTTCCCGAAGGTTTTGGGCTATGCCCCAGATGATATGGATTTCGATGGTTTGGGCTGAGGCTCGAGATTTGAGAAGGTGAAATGACTTCTGGCTTTTGGTTTTATGAATGGTTATAATAACTTGGAATAAAGTGGTTTTATGACATGGGTTTTGATATGCATGCATTGTTTTCAGAACATATTATTTATTTTTTTCCACTCACAGTCTTTTGTGTTTTCGATACTCTTAGGTTGTTGCGGTGATGGCTGTTGGTAGAGAGAGACGGAGATATCACCCACGCGATCCACAGTAGATTCTGCGAGCTCTGGGAAGTACTTTTCTATAACCTGTTTTCAGAACATATTATTTATTTTTGTCCACTCACAGTCTTTTGTGTTTCTGATACCCTCCAGGTTGTTGTAGTGCGGGCTGCTGGTAGAGAGAGACGGAGACATCACCCACGCGATCCACAGTAGATTCTGTGCGCTCTGGGAAGTCCGGTACTCGTGGACAGTTCATTTTGGAAATCCCTTGTCCGGCTTACGTGTTACATGGAGGTTGGACGTCGGTTTAGCCTTCATGTCACGCGTAAGTTAGACGAGAGCATGACTTAACCCTTAATCCCGGGGGATTGAGGGTGGGTCGTGTCAAATACAATTCTGGTTTTATATCTTATAAAAATTTCAATAATCTTCCATGTGTTTCAATATCTTGGTTTGTTATACTTGTATGTTGTGCTTAATGCTTGATTAGATATAGGGCAGTTCTCGAGTCTAGATCATTGAAAGTGTATAGGGAAGTTCTCGAGCACGTACTTGAGATAATATGCTTGTATTTCGCAAAACTAAGATTATGGAATTTTGTAGGTGTTGGAATTGGCATAATTTATGAATGAGTTAGTTTTAAAGATGAGTTAACCATGTAAATAATATATTAGGTTAGTTTGATTAGTTAATCACATAGGACCTTAGTAAAAACCAATTACCCCCCCTCCACTTAATTAACTAATCAAACGACACTCATGCTTAGGTACCCTCAATCCCTGATCTAGAACGGTCTATATTTACAAATGCTACAATTTACAAAAAAGGGTTTTTAAATTGTACGCGTTTTCAGTAAGTGTTGATTTAATGCTTAGTTTTTGCGTATTAATTTTTGGCGCAGTTGTCGGGGATTGAAATAATCTCTTGTATGATTTCGTTTATATAAATATGTCCATAATGTAAATATCATACTTGTGCATAACTTTCATCCTTGTACATTATTGAAGCGTTAAATGTTCCAACTGTCGATTACTCGTTGCCCAATCAGCGGATGACGTGTGTCCTTCCTCGTAACCTGTCAACTTAAGTGGATCGCGGGTTCTCCGTTAGTACGGGCACCGGTGTGGTGCCAGCCTAAGGTTCTCCGACGGTCAAGTCAGTTACTTTGTTCGTAAGAGGAAATAGTAAACGGTAAGTTTGGCAGAGTAATTATGAATAGTAAATATTCGTTACCTTTATTGGGAAATGTGTACCCCTTATGTATGGGCAGGTAGGATATTCAATTCCCATTATTTCGATGTGGGACAAATGCTCCTCGATTTACGTGCTGACATGTGTTACGTAGACCGAGGGTGAATAGACTTCCACGTGGCATCCCGCATTGGGCCCGGTGTTAGGGCTGTGTAAGTACGGTAGTTATAGGCCTTGAATGGAGTCTGGGATTTAAGTATACGGCCCAGTGGGTCTGGTCAGATATGGTGTCAACATACATTAATTGCAATTGTAAATATTAAATATATTTTTCTTTGTCAGATTTCTGGAAATCTACACTATCCTGTTTTGTCCAATTTATTTGACATAGCTAGAGGTCTTCAAAATTTTTGAAACTTTACAGAGTGGTTGGCAGGTGTGTCTAATATGTGTCTGTAAAATGTCATTGAAATCGGACTAGCCAATAATTCTGGAAATTCTGACAAGCAGCTGTGCACAAACTTGTACGATTTTGGAATGTGTATTTGTTGTGCATATGTGAACTGATTAAAATTGAACACTCAATATGGAAATTCACTTAATCTAAGGCCCATAAACTATACTTGGGGATGCCCTTGTCAAGGAGATAGCGCATGAAATTGACCCTCGGATTCAAGATGGATTGACGCATTACCTAGATGCAATGGGAGATGCACGATGTGAAGTTCAAAAGAGTGTATAGACCTTGCATCGTATGAGTTGATTGCAGCACTTCATCTTGCTTGAAGACGTTAAACTTAAGCGCTTGTTGGGAGGCAACCCAATGGAGGAGTCTGATAAGTCATGAATTAAGTATTATTTCAATGTTTACTTGTCTTTTGATTATAATTGTACAAACAATAGGAGAAAATGGATCATTTTGTGAGACTTGTGTAGATTATGAAAGTTAAGTCAATTCTGAAGAGAATTAAAAAATAATGGAGGAAATCCGAGCCAAAATGAAGGAATAACACTAAAATGAAGTTAGGTCCCTAGCTGAAATCCCAGTTGAGGCCCTCTCGAGTTTTGGCTTTGAATTGCCAGTTTTCAATGTCTTGGATGTGATCAAGCTGCCCAAATAATATGCAAGGGTTCCAAAGAGGTGATATCACATGTCAAGACAATCAAGATTGACCAAGAAAAGGGGTTTTTACCTTTCTTGGCCGAGAGGCACTCCTAATCCTACAAGGAGTGTGTGTGTGACTTTGTGGACCAGTCTTACCAGCCTTACATGCCTAGATTAAGTGGGTTATTTCAGAAATTATGCCTAGGAATCTAGCTGGGAAATTTGGCCAAAAAATCCATTAAAACAAGGGTTCCTATCTGTTCCTTGGAACCCAAGAAACTAGGATTTCTTGCCTTATCAAATTCCTACTTTTTAAGGATTTGGGGTAGCTGTCCTTTGGACGAATTTGCCTTCCCTTCTCAATGAGGAATGACATATATTGACTTGGATAAGAAGACTTAAAGATGTCTTAATCATATCCTAAAGTTAAAGTTGCAAGAAAGAAGGAAAATGAAGTTTCTTGGAAATCAAGGAACAATCATAACTCATGGCTAGGTTAATTTACCCTTAACCGCAATTTTTATTCTCTTTCCTTTATTTTAGGACTTGTGATCTAACTTGGAAAAATATTAAATTAATTCCTAGTCAAATATAAAGCCAAGAAGTGGATTAAATATGGAAAGGAAGACTCCTTGTTCAAGGAGGATTAAGAAATGGGGCAAAGACTTTTCTCACGGCTACACTTGTTTCCTTCCTAGTTTAGGTCTTTGTTTTCCCTTTCCTTTAAGGAGGTGCTAGGGCAGGTGTTAGGGGATAAAAATAGTTGTTTTATCATTGTTTGAGGACATTCAATTTACCTCCTAAGGTCCCAAAACTCTGCTCAAATTCAGTCTCAAATTTACACATAAACTAGCCGCAATTTTCCCTTTGTTCTTACTTTTGATTCAAGTCTTGCATCTTCTTTGTGACATGAAGCTTGGGAGAAGAAGAAGTGTTTGTGCCACTTCTCTCACGCATCATTCATCTTAGCATTTGTGTTTCTCAATCCCTAATCTCTTTAAGTTTATATGCATTCAATTATGATGTTTGTTAACTTACAAATGTGTGAGCAATTTCTTTAAGGATTGTGGCTGTTTAAAGCCCTAGCCATGTTAGTTCATAATTAGATTTCTGGCTATTGATTATGGTTGTTACGTATGCCTGGATTTGTTGGATTACTATGTTTGATGAACTCAATTTATGCTTATAATTCTGATCACCTTATTTGTGTATAATTGTTGATGTAATTGCTTGACGGATTACGTCGATGTTTGTGTTCACCCTGCAATTTGTAGCATCACATTTAAGGGGGGACTCTTATTCGTAATCTAAACTCATGACTCCCTAGGATTGCACATCACGTACTTTTATAGGGACAGTGTAGTGTCATTAAATATTCTTTATGTTTCATATATTATCACGCACCATCGGTAATAGTTGTTTATGGGCGGACACATCACACTTAAACATGCAATCTAAGAGAAGATAATATGTGTGGGATGAGCCTTAGCCAGACCCATACACATGCACTTAATTCATATACATGCATATTAATCTAATCAACGAACTCTAAGGAGAACTATAATTGGTAAATTTGGATAACATGTCCTAATTCGTCCTAATCATCCAAACAACTTTCAAATCAAGTTTTCATCATTGAATTTCGTTTTCATTATCACTTAAAACCCCCAACATTTTTGTGCTCTTAATCAAGTTACTTAATTCAAAATTAAGTGGATTCACGTTGAACAAGTCCTCGAGGGATCGACCTTTACAAACCTACTATACTCATGATACGATTTTGTGCACTTGCAAAGTATTACATTAGGAGTTTATCATTCATAACTTCTTGGTTGATAAATATTCTATCAAGTTTTTGGCGCCGTTGCCGGGGGACTTGTCCCTCAACCGTGTCCATATAGTTTGGAATTATCTTACTTGGATTGTTTATTTATTTTTTAGGTACTAGTACATGTCACACAGCTCTTCAATTGAGGGCTAATCTCACGGCTCTAAGCCCTCCTCACAGAATTCTTCAGTTCACGACTTCCCCCCACCAAGCCCTCGTGACATGGCCAACCCACAAGATCGTGCTCTTGTGTCTCCTCCTACCCCTAGGCTCCTTCGAGAGTTCGCAGCCCTAATGTGCCCGAAGATCTTTTCCTTATTGTCTTTCCCGCAAGCACCGTTGAGAACTTTGAGCTTGAGTCCAAGACCATTCACATGTTGCCTAAATTTGATGGTCTTTTTGGAGCCGATCCTCACCTTCATATCATGGACTTTCTCCAGGTTTGCTCTACTATTCGTATCAATAGGATGATTGAGAATGAAATTAGGCTGAAGTTGTTTAACTTTTCACTTAAGGATAGGGCTAAAGCTTGGTTTCATTTACTTGCACCCGCTTCTGTTCATACATGGACATAATTGTCTACTTTATTCCTCACCCAATACTACCCCATTGATAAAACTAATCAATTTAAGGCTAAGATTATGAATCCTAGACAACTCCGAGATGAAGCCTTTTATGAGTATTGGGAAAGGTTTAATGAGATGCATTGTGCTTGTCCCCATCACAACATTGAGGATCATCACCTCATGATGTAGTTTTATGGAGGTCTTAGTTATGAGGACCGTACTATGGTGAATTCCCTATCTTAAGGCATCTTAGATGGCACAGCAACCGAGGCCCAAGTTTCATTTGAGAAGATAGCTCAAAGAGAGAAACAATTTAGTTACCAAGGCCACTCATCTAGGTCCATGGCCGAAACTAGGGACAAAGATGGATCCGTTGCTGAACTCACAACTTTGGTAAAGCAATTGTGCAGAGATAAGGTTAAGAATACCATGGTCTGTGAGGTGTGTTCCGCTCAAGGACACTCTTCGGATGAGTGCACACAAGTGGGTGAAGCCAACTATGTTGGCGGGTACAATGCTCAAAGGCCCTGGAATGATCCTTTTTCAAACTCTTACAACTTCGGATGGAAGAACCACTCGAATTTCAGGTGGAACAACAACCAATCCGTGGCTAACCTTTTGCCACCCCTTAGATTCCAGCAACCTCACTTTGCTGCCCCTCTATGCAGCCCCAAGGTACATCCTCAACTCAAGGTTCAACCGGTAAGTCATCGGAGGATGCACTTGCAACTATGACACAACACACTAATGACTTCATGAATGAATCTTGGACTCTCCAAGTAGCAACCAATTCCTTCATGAATGAGATTAAACATGCCATTACCAACTTGGATAGGCAACTTGGATAGATTTCCAATCAACTCAACCAAAGAGAGCCCGGTAAGTTCCCTAGTCAACTTATGGTGAATCCGTAGGGCCCCCATGGATCAACATCGAATTCCATCACCCTCCGGGGTGGCACTAAACTTTCTAGCCCAAAGTACACCCCAAGTAATCATAATTCAAGTCCCTAGGTCCCTGCTGTCCAAAAATCTAGCCATACACTCAAAATTCGGCAAGGTACCCGAATAATGAGTACTGGAACCATCAGGAAATTCCAGCACCCTATGGCGTGCAATCTGCCCCTTCTTTGTTCTCGGATGAGACCACCCACATGGCACCACTCAAAGCTCACTTTCAAGATGAATAACCACAGGTTAAGGTCCCTGGAACCCAAAGGCCAAGCACCCAACAACAGCCCTTGAACTCGAAGGACAAGGCATTGGAACATGATACATCCATTTCAGCTCCTCCTGCAGTACCCCAGCAACTGTTGGACTTTCTAACCCTAAAACTCCTTATAACTCCAATAAAATGTCTAAGAAGGCATATTTTGAGTTATCTAATAATTTCTCATATCCATTCCCCACATGTTTCAAAATCAAAACAAAAACAAGGAAGCATTCGAGGATGAGATCATCAAGTTGCTGCAGAAACTTCAGATCACGCTGCCTTTTTCCAAGATCCTGGAGCACATGCCCATATTTGCCAATCTTATCAAGGACTTAGTTGCTGAGAAAATAGGATTTGAAGCCCCAAATTTCGTGTACTTGCCCCAAGCTTGGAAGGCAGCCCTTGTTTCCATGCCCCCGAAAGTCAATGATCCCGGGGCCCCTTCACTTCCCTGTGTCATTAAATCTAAACGTTTTGAACATTGTTTATGTGATACAGGAGCTTCAATTAACATTATGCCTTTCCATATTTATAAGTCTTTGAACTTAGGAGATCTTAAACCTACTCATCTTTGTGTTCGATGGGCTAATGCTTCGGTTTCTAACCTTATAGGTGTGCTGGAGGATATTGTGATTCAGATTGGCGATACATGCATCCCCACTGATTTCTATGTCTTGAAGATGAATAGAATTGATAAGAATGGGGAGCCCCCATTGATCTTTGGACGTCCTTTGTTGGCAACAGCTAAATGCCTCATTGATGTGAAGAATGGACAGGTATCTATTCGGGTTTTAGGAAAGCTTCGCACATTCTCTATACATGATACTATGCAATATCCTGTGGAACTATTGTTGATTTCCCTTTGAATACTATGGATATGCTTCTTAATGAGAATCTTAACCTATCATGTGTGGAAGATGACCTAGAAAAAGCCCTCACCTTCCCTAAACCTGAAACCACAATAGACCCAAACACCATGGTTGAATTGTTATACCTCAACATCATGCCTCCCATGCACTTTTCTAAGGTCCCCTATGAAGCCTTGCCATCACCACCACAGAGACCTTGCCCTCTCATATCTCTCCCCATGTCCTTGAGCTTAAACCCCTCCCGGATCATCTCAAGTATGCTTACTTAGGCAGCAACCAAACTCTCCCAGTAATCATAGCTGCAAATCTCACTCCACACGAGGAAGACTTGCTTGTTGATGTCCTTCGCACCCATCAAACGGCCATTGGTTGGACTATTACTGACATTAAGGGCATTAGTCCAGCTAAATGCATGAATAAGATTCTCCTTGAAGAATATTTTAAGCCCTCCCAAGAGGCACAAAGAAGGTTGAACTTGCCAATGAAGGAAGTTGTCAAGAAAGAGGTGCTGAAACTTTTGGACGTGGGAGTCATCTATCCAATTAGTGATTCTAAGTAGGTAAAGTCCAGTACAAGTAGTGCCTAAAAATAGTGGAATCACTATGGTTATGAATGAGAAGGATGATCTTGTTCCTCAAATGATACACATGGGTTGGAAAGTATGCATTGATTACCGAAGGCTCAACACTACCACTTGTGAGGATCACTTTCCTTTGTCTTTTATTGATCAAATTTTGGAACGATTGGCAGGTCATTCTCATTATTATTTCCTAGATGGATATTCAGGGTATAATTAGATTCCAATTTCCCCAAAGATCAAGAGAAAACGACCTTTACCTGCCCCTATGGAATATTCACTTACAGGCGAATGCCCTTGGGACTATGCAACACACCGGCCACTTTTCGAAGGTGTATGATGAGTATCTTCTCGGATATGGTTGAGGATATCATTGAGGTATTTATGGATGATTTCTATGTGTTTGGGCATGTATTTGAGTTTTGTTTGATTAATTTTTCCCGGGTACTTGCACGCTGCGAAGAAAGTAACCTAATGCTAAATTGGGAAAAGTGTCACTTCATGGTTCAACGAGGTATTGTATTGGGCCACGTGATTTCTAGCAAGGGTATTGATGTGGAAAAAGCTAAGTTGGATGTTGTTGAGAGATTACCATACCCAACCACGGTTAAAGAGGTTAGATCTTTCTTGGGACATGTTGGATTTTACAGGAGGTTTATTAAGGATTTCAGTAAGGTATCTCGTCCTATGTGTGCTTTACTTGCTAAGGATGCTGTGTTTAACTTTGATAGGGAATGTAGGAAGGATTTTGACACTTCAAAGGAGAAGTGCAGTAAGTGCTATTTAGGGACAGTGATGCGACAAACTTCCTCATGTCATATACTATGCAATCCGAACCCTTAATGATGCCCAATTGAACTATTCTACTACTGAAAATGAGCTTATTCCTTTCATCTTTGCCCTGGAAAAAATTCGAAGTTACTTGATTTAAACAAAGGTCATAGTTTACACAGATCATGTAGTGTTGAAATACTTGTTGAGCAAAAAAAATGCAAAGCCTAGATTGTTACGATGGATGCTTCTCCTTCAAGAGTTTGACTTGGAAATTCAGGAAAAGAAGGGGAGTGAGAATGTATTTGCTGATCATATAAGTCGTCTTATGACAGGACCCGCCTCGATCCCCCTGGGACCACCCAGGGACGTGCCTTGCTCCCGTCTGACACCCGACCTTAGAATACCAATTTTACCCTTAAAGGAAACTCAAATGCATAAATATTCAAAATAAGTCATACAAATAGTCCGAAAATAAAATAATGTAAGACCAGGGAAAGCTTAAAACACAAATGATGAGCACGACTCCTAAAGTTTCCTCAGGTGCCGACCTACCTAGAAGTAGGGTTCACGTGCGCAACGTTAACCTATGCCTCTGCCTCGTGATCCTCGTCTGTCTTAGTAGCACAGCCTGGAGGGGCCAATAAAACAATAAGGGTGAGTGGGCCGAAAAATTAAAGTTTTATAAAACAGTTCATCATAACGAAATCATATAGCTTTACCCCTCTATTTTCCAAACATGCACGCATCAGTATCGAAAACCATAATAGCATATCATATAGCCATAAGCAGAATAATATAATCATAATCATGGACTTAGTACTGCACTATACATCCCATCCCTGACATCCCAGATGTCTGACGTCCCAAACTCCTAATAAGGTCATACTCCCAAGGCTACGCGTGCCTCTCGAGGTCTCAATCCCGAGTCCAAATCCCGAACCTAATCTGGGTATGGCATCTCAGATGCCTGACGTCCCAGACGTTTAACATATGCAATCCTGCTCCTGAGTTACTCCACGGTTCAGTCTCTCCGTAGAATGACCCCTCGCAGGCAATGTGCCGTGACCACTTCGGGGTACCAATATCCGGAGGAGACAGTATCACTAGGGTAGATCTATACAGTGCAGAACTGGAAGAATCATCAATATACGTAACTGAACCGCAAAACAGTGTATAAACAACCAGACGGGTCTCATGCCCAAAAACTCGTAGTACATGCAAGAATCATAACTCAAGGCAATTCAAATACTCAATTTGATCTTATAATATAATACTTAAAACAGTTATGCATGCAAATGTTATACGAAATCAAAGGCCCACTCACTGTACGATCCCGCTGCAAAACCAAGCATATAAACCTGTCCTGGTGCTATCGTACAATCCCTGTCATGTCCAAAGTACACGTAAAAGACACTACAAGTTACTACTACTCAACCGTGAAAACCTAGACTGAAACTGGCCTGGGAAAGCCACCCGAACACATTTCCCGAGGTAATAAACCCTATTTTGACCAACTTAACAATCTCCGATTGACACGAAACCACCTCCATTGGATCCAAAACGTCGAAACCTGAAGGATGGTGGTGGTTGCCCCCCCCAAACACTGTTCATATACGCCGGTCAACGCGTCTGTCAACGCTGGAACAGTAACTGCTGACGTCATCTGACAGGTGGCACGTGTCAACATGGGATTGGTCTAGGTCACTACCCTGTCAGTGCCACATGTCATGCTCTGACAGGTGCCACGTGTCAGCATGGCACTGGTCCACGTCACTGATATGTCAGTGACACGTAGCAGCCCCTGATTGGGCCACGTCACTGACATGTCAGTGCTGACTGTACACTAACATGTGACGGATACTGATTGGGTCACGTAATCTGATAAGTCTGACATGATGATGTCAGCATGCTAGCGTCATCATCCCCTACCTCGCGACAGGTCAACTCGGACGCCTTCAACCAGGTCGCACATACTCGCGACCTGACCCGGCTGCCAAACCTTCATTTCTCAACCATTTTCTTCCTACTTTATCTCTAAATGCTCGTCTTCAACCCAATATTAGTTCTAGCAACCTAAAAACATCATAAACGGGCTAGATCTGAAGATATACCTTAATGAATAGTGCCTTGACTTTCCGCCGCTGTTATCTCGCCGTTCTGGTCACTAGTGACCTCGAAACCAAGTCCTACAAGCTCGTCTCAGTTCCTAGAAGTCATTAGGATCCATTAAAATGAGAAATACACGTGAAAACACAACTTCCATTTTTGGTCCAAAACACGGGTTCTCGGGTTTTTCTGAAACTTACCTTCCGCCTTGGCTCCGTCATAGCTCTGCCCCTCAACGGTGTCGTCTTCCCTTCCTGGTTAGTCCCTCAACCAGTCTCTCTCTCAGCCAGTCACGGTGGCTGGTGGTATGGTGGTCGATTTTGTGGTGGTTCTCGGTTAACACGGGTGGGGGGTTTATTTGGTGTTTGAACAATAATGAAATGGACGAATGGAGTGAGGAGAAAGATGAGAGTTTCAATTTATATGGGCCAATCAATGAACCCCATCAGAAACCCTAGCTAACGGATGAGTGACACTTGTCACTCATCCAAGTGTCCTTCACCTACTTTTTAACTAATTAAGATATTAATTAATTAACACGGTTTTCGAGGCGTGATTTAGCCATTTTTCACTTCCGAGACCATAACTTTCCCGTACAAAGTCCGATTTCGGCGTGCCGCCTGTCTACGGACTCGTGACGTCCCGATCTACGTTACAATCATGATTCCAAGTCCAAATTAGTTCCCGGGTAAAAAGTCAATTTTTTTCCTCACTAAGGGAAAAATGGTCATTTCATATTACAATATTATTTACAAAAGTTTGGGGCGTTACATTTCATCCATGGCTCAAATAAAGAAGAGGATCACCTGCCCTTGCACGAAACATTCCCCGACGAACAACTTTTCAGCATTGTTGCAATCGATCCATGGTACACTGATTTGATTAACTTTAATGTAACCAAGCACTTCCCTTTGTTTTTGAACATGTATCAAAAGAATGAGCTTGCTAAGCAATCTAGGTATTACATTTGGGACGAGCCCTATCTATGGAAACATTGCCCGGATCAAATCATTCGATGATGCATTCCCGATTGTGAGGTATGTTCTATCCTTGAATTTTGTCATTTTTTTGCGTGTGGAGGTCACTTTGAGGCCAAGAAAATAGCATATAAAGTCCTTCAAATTGGTTTCTATTTGCCCACACTCTTCAAGGAAGCTCATGAATTCGTGATGACATGTGATAGATGCCAAAGGCAAGGTAACATAGGTCCTAGGAATCAAATGCCTTTGAACCCGATTTTAGTTGTTGAGATCTTTGATATTTGGGGCATTGATTTCATGGACCCTTTTCCTAATTATTTTGGTAATGTATCCATATTGCTTGATGTGGATTATGTATCTAAATGGGTTGAGGCACTTTCCACTAAAACTAATGATGCTATGATTGTTGTGAGTTTTATTCAAAACCATATTCTAGCTAGGTTTAGTGCACCAAGGGCCATCATAAGCGATAGAGGCTCCCACTTTTGCAATCATTCTTTTGAGGCCTTGATGAGGAAGTTTGGTGTAAATCACAAAGTATCCACCCCCTACCATCCTCAAACAAGTGGGTAAGCCGAAGTGTCCAATAGGGAGATCAAAGCGATACTTGAGAAGACAGTTCATCCTAGCCGCAAGGATTGGTCCATGAGGTTGAATGACGCCCTATGGGCTTATAGGATGGCTTTCAAGTCACCTTTAGGTATGTCCCATTTTTTATTAGTCTTTGGTAAAGGTTGTCATTTTTCTGTAGAGCTTGACCACAAGGCCTTTTGGGCGGTTAAGCGCATGAACATGGACCTAGACGCTGCTGAAATTCACCGAAAGCTGCAACTAAATGAGCTTGATGAACTTCGCAATGAGGCATATGAAAGCTCTCGAATTTACAAGGAAAAGACCAAGGCCTTTCATGAAAAGCACATTCAAAGAAAAGTCCTTCAAGTTGGCCAACAAGTCCTACTCTTCAATCTCCCAATTCAAGTAGTTTTCCGGTAAGTTACGTTCTCGTTGGTCTAGTCTATTCAGTATCACTAATGTTTTCCCTCATGGTGCAATTGAAATTCAACATCCGGTTAAGCAAGAACCATTCAAGGTGAATGGCCATAGACTCAAACCCTACTTTGGGGCATCTCTCATCCCCATTGAGGCCCCCGTGGCCTGCTAGCCTACCCTTCTATGAGCTGATATCCTCGTCTCGCCTAGACGTTAAATCAAGCGCCCCTAGGAAGCATCCTAGCCTTAGTTTGTTCCCTTTTTCTTAGGGACGTTTTTCACCTTCTAACTCATGACTTTGTCTTCCTTTTATGCTCCAAACATTGAGAACAATGTTTCATTTAGGTTTGGGGATATTGGACTTAAGTTTAGGGGGTACACAACTTAGTTTCTTTTTTCATTCCTTGCTGTATTTTATTTTCTGCTCTTATTTCCTTGTTGTTTTTTGTTTTGAATTCTTTGCTGTTTTTTGTTTTGTGATGCTAGTTTTTATACCTAAACAAGTTAATATGAATGTATAGAATGTGAGAATTGCTTGTGCATGCTAAGAATCATTGTCATGACCATTGAACTCACACTTGCACTTCACAATACCATAATCAAGTGGTCAAACAACCAAAGCAATTGAATTTGAGCACACTTAGAAAATTAGTGGAGACTACCATTGTGAGATATTTGAGCTTAATTGCCTTTCTTTCTGAGTGATCTACTTGTTTTTACTCTTAAACACTCATCACTTTGTTCTTAATTGCATGATCTCTTTCTATTTGCATTGATGATTAAAGAACCATATCTACTGGATGCTCTTGATTTAATGTGTAATTGTTTATGAGATGTGATATAGGCTATGTGGGTTTTAGCTCCTAAAGGCCTTTATTTTTCCTGTCCCAATTGCATTCTCCTTAAGCCCCTTTGAAGCCAAACACTTAGTCGTTTTGTTCTTCACCTACAATATGACCTAACCAAGTTTTGAACCATTCATTATGGCCATACCCTATGATCTAAGCTTGTGTCAAGGTTGCATGAAATGAGATTCATGGTGAGGAGGAAATATGTTGATGTTTTGTGCTACTTATACTCATGTGATGGAAATATGCTTGAATGGAAAAGATCATTCGTTTATTTGTAAAGTGAGGAAGTTATTGCATGATCCTGACTCAGCTCATATAAAGAAAAGAAAAGTGTATCATGTTCATTGGTTAAAAGAAAAAGAAAAAAAAAATCAATGAACTTTGAGCTAAGTCAAGTGAGCCAAGTAACGCAACTAGAGCATTGTTGTGAGCTTAAGCACGATTTTATCATCTATTACTCAAGGTTCGAGTCATGACTTCTCATGCCTTGATGTTGTTTAGGTTCTTCGAATTCCAACCTTTCTTTCTTAACCCAAGAACCAAGCCCCATTACAACCCTTGAATGAAGAACTATTAATCTTGTGAATGGTAATGCAAAGGATTAAGGTACGTGTCTCTGTTCTTAAACTTCAATTCCTTCGTGAGATCATTACTTACATATAAAGTGTTGTTCTTCATTGAAATTCATATGTGATTAACTTGATTGTCATTACATAAACTCATCACATATGCTTGTTGAGTGAAAGCCTTAGGAGTCTTGTGTGAGCATTGAGTGATGCCTAGTGAGGATTAGAGTCGAGGATAAATCTTTCTAGGGTGTTTAGATGACGTTGTTTTCTAGCTTTATCATTTGAGATGTTGGTCTAAACACTTAACACTTGAGTTCACGGTTCTGGCATGTTCCTTAGTTTGTATGAGTTTGTTTTCTATTCTTGATTCTTATTAACCTGTTATTGTATGACTTCTAGCATTCTTTGTGTTACGTAAAACATCTGTGGGTATCGTGCTAATATAACCCTCAGGAGACAAAACTCCTCCTACTAGGTGAACCTAGAGGTTTAAATGCTTATCTTAACTAGATCAAGTCTTTTGTTTTATATTTTTGTAAGGGACTAGCAAAAGATAGGTTTAGGGTATTTGATAAGTCATGAATTAAGCATTGTTTCAATGTTGATCCTTATCTCCTTTACCTGTCTTTTGATTATAATTGTACAAACATTAGGAGATCCGAGCTAAAATGAAGGAATAGCACTAAAATGAAGGAATAGCACCAAAATGAAGGAATAGCACTAAAATGAAGTTAAGGTCCCTAGCTGAAATCCCACTTGAGGCCTTCTTGAGTTTTGGCTTTGAATTGGCATTTTCCAATGTCTTGGATGTGATCAAGCTGCCCAAATAATCTCCAGGGGTTCTGATGAGGTGATAGCACGGGTCAAGATAATCAAGATTGACAAAAAAAAAAGGGTTCTTGCCTTTTGGCCGAGAAGCACTCCTAATCCTATAAGGAGTGTGTGTGTGTGTGTGTGTGTGTGTGTGTGTGTGTGTGTGTGTGTGTGTGTGTGTGTGAGACTTTGTGGACCAGTCTTGCCAGCCTTGCACGCCTAGATAAAGTGGGTTATTTCAGAAATTATGCCCTGGAATCCAGTTGGTAAATTTGGCCAAAAGATCCATTAAAAGAAGGGTTCCTATTCGTTCCTTGGAACCCAAGAAACTAGGATTTCTTGTCTTATCAAGTTTCTACTTTTTAAGGATTTGGGGCAGCTTTCCTTTGGACGCATTTGCCTTCTTTTCTCAATGAGGAATGACATGGATTGACTTGGATTAGAAGACTTAAATATTTCCTAATTAGATCTTGAAGTTAAAGTTACAAGAAAAAAGGAAAAGGAAGTTTCTTGGAAATCAAGAAACAATCATAAATCACGGCTAAGGTTAATGTACCCTTAGCCGCAATTTTTATCCTCTTTCCTTTATTTTAGGACTGATGATCTAACTTGGCAAGATATTAAATCAACTCCTATTCAAATATAAAGTCAAGAAGTGGATTAAAGAAGGAAAGGAAGACTCCTTGTTCAAGGAGGATTAAGAAATGCGGCAAAGACTTTTCTCACGGCTTCACTTGTTTCCTTCCTAGTTTAGGTCTTTATTTTCCCTTTCTTTTAGGGAGATGCTAGGGCAGGTGTTAGGGGATATAAATAGTTGTTTTCTCGTTGTTTGAGGACATCCAATTTACCTCCTCAGGTCCCAAAACTCTGTGAAATTCAATCTCAAATTTACATATAAACTAGCTGCAATTTTCCCTTTGTTCTTACTTTTGATTCAAGCATTGAATCTTCTTTGTGACGTGAAGATTGGGAGAAGAAGAAGTGTTTGTGCCACTTCTCTCACACATCATTCATCTTAGTACTTGTGTTTCTCAATCCCTAATCTTTTTAAGTTTATATGCATTCAATTATAATGTTTGTTAACTTATATATGTGTGAGTAGTTTCATTAAGGATTGGGGATGTTTGAAGCCCTAGCCATGTTAGTTCATAATTAGATTTACGGCTGTTGATTATGCTTGTTATGTTTGGCTTGATTTGTTGGATTACTATGCCTCATGAACTCAATTTATGCTTATAAGTCTAAACACCTTATTTATGTATAATTGTTGTTGTAGTTGCTTGACGGATCACCTCATTTTTTGTGTCCACCCTGTAATTTGTTGCATCACGTTTAAAGAGGAGGGGGGGAACTCTTATTCGTAATCTAAACTCATGACTCCCTAGGATTGCACATTACTTTTCTAGGGACAGTGTAGTGTCATTAAATCTTATTCTTGTTTCATGCATTATCACACACCATCGGTAATAGTTGTTTAAGGGCGGACACATCACGCTTAAACATGCAATCTAAGAGAAGATAATATGTGTGGGGTGAGCCTTAGCCAGACCCCTGCACGGGTACTTAATTCAGATACATTCATATTAATCCAATCAACGAAATCTAAGGAGAACTATAATTGGTAAAGGTGGATAACATGTCCTAATTCATCCTAATCATCCAAACAACTTTCAAATCAAGTTTTCATCATTTTTCCATTTGTTTTCTTCATTGAATTATGTTTTCGTCATCACTAAAAACCCCCCAACGTTTTTGTGCTCTTAATCAAGTTACTTAATTCGAAACTAAGTGGATTCACGTTGAACAAGTACTCGAGGGATCGACCTTTGTAAACCTACTATACTCATGATACGATTTTGTGCACTTACAAAGCATTACATTAGGAGTTTAACTTCTTGGTTGATAAATATTCTATTAGAGTCTACAACAGATTTGTATTCTTTTCCCTTATCTTCTATTTTCGTTTGTTTTTATTTTGTTTTATTTTCGTTAAACTCTATCTCATACTTGATTCTATGTTTTTACTTTGATACATTTACGATAATTTCGGATTTAAATGTGGGGAGGGGTTAACAATTTTTTGAGTTTTATTTGAAAAAAAAATTGTTGTTCCGTCTTTTACGAAAAAAAAAATTGTTTTAAAGAGAAAAAATTGTTTTCCAAAAAAAAAATTGTTTTCTTTCAAAACTTGTTTTCAAAAACGTGTCATCAAAAATTCCTTTTTTTTAAATCGTTTTTAAATGTTTTTTAAAAAAATTTTGTTTTAAAAAAAATTTGATTTCAAAACGTGTTTTTCATAGTTTGTTACGTTTTTTTAAAATTGTTTTCAACAAAACCTTTTTCAAAAAAAAAATTCTTTTTTTAATTACTTCTTGTAAAAAATAGTAACAATAATAATAATAATAATAATAAAATTCCAAAAAAAAAGTTTGTGTTTTAAGTTTTTGTTTTTAAGAGTCTTAGGAAGCCCTTAACTAGTCAATGATGAATTTGAAGAAAACAAGAATATTATGGCATTTGCATATCACTTTATTGGAATTCTTGTGCTAATTGAGATATTTTGAGTGTTTTGACTTGTAGTAGATATGGTTTGTAAAACTTGGTACATAATTCGCATGTTAGAATTGAATTTGAATCATAATAACCTATGTGAGCTTTTGTGCTATATGTTCTTTCTTTCTTGAGTGTAAATCAATTATAGCTTATGCATACCTCATGTGATTATTTGCAATAGTTTTAATGAACTAAAGATTGTTGGAACTTACTCATGTCAATTTGTAAAGTTTATAGTCAATACATACTTTGATTGTGGATATGATTAAAGACACCTAAGTTTTCCACCATTTTACCAAATAGCCATGTTTCCCCTTTTGTGCGCAGGAGTTGCGACACCCCTAGTTAGCCCTTTGGAGCCCACATTTAGCATTTCTTTATTTACCTTGCTTATCTAAACTCTTAGCCTAGTATAAGTATCTTTACACTTGTTCTCAAGACTTAATTGATGATTTCGAAACTAGCATACATGAAGATGGCATGAAGATTTTCTATTCAAGGTGATGATGTGTGTATGGGGATAGGCTTGTTCAATTTACTTGATGTATTGTGTGATTTCCGAAATAAAAGAAAAAGAAAAAATGAAAAAAAAAACAGAGAAAAATAAGAATTAAAAAAAAAGAATAAATGAATATGAGAACAAAAAAAGTGTTTAAAAAGAAAAAAAAAACTGTTTAGCTCTTTGATATTAAGTTTTGCATGTAAGTATTTGGATTGATTACAAGATGAAATTTGGCTCCCACGTGCTCTTGGTGACGTTTTGAAGGAAGCTGTGCTCAAAATCGGCAAGTTTTGGTGCAATGACTAAGTCTTTGGAATATTATTTACCACCACATCTCCAAAAAATCGAATGTCTTATCCCTTGCCCCATTACAACAAATGATTAAAGACCTTTATGATCAATGAGATAAGTAGACTTTGATATGTTGAGTAAGTTGTGTGAGTAAGCATACGGTTTGGATTCATTTGTGAGAGTAATTCATTCTATTCATGTGGTATTGTTTAAGTTCTTTTATTGTTGAAATATGTGAGCAATTATTTCACATATATTTGAGTGAAACCCTATTCATGAGTGAAACAAACTATGAGTGCATCCATTGTGAGGTGATCTTAACTTGTTCGAAGTATGCACAGACTTAATTTCACCGTTGTTTTCTTCAAGTCTTACTTGTTCATGGCATGATTGTATCTCTATTATCTCTTGAATTCCCTGTGCATATTTGTTGAATGTCATGATGCCCTTTACTTATAAAAATTTATGAGACATATGGTTAAGGGCTATATAGTTGTTTTACTACCTAGAAAAAACATTTTGAGTCTTTGTTTGTTTTTAGTTTTGCTAGGACCTAGCAAAGTTTCAGTGTGGGGCAATCAATTCTGGGCTTAGTTGTTTTTAATTAGTTGTTCAAAAAAAGTTTGTTGTCATTCTTATTTTGTTTTAATTTTACTAGGGACTAGCAAAGTTTAAGTGTGGGGAAATTTGATAAGCACCTAAATGATCATTTTTTATATCAATTTCCCTTATATTTTACTTTGTTGGAACCTTATTTATGTCCATTCTATATCATTTTATTCTTTTCATATATTAATAAATAGAATTGATTAATTAGTAATTAATTACATAAATTACATAACTAATAATTAATTATTAATTTTAGCAGCCCATGTCGTAAGCTTGATCCATTTTGTGCAGCCCAATTGCCAACTTCCAGGCCCGCGCCTTTTACATGAAGTCCAATTTTCCACCATTTTGCTGGCCCAGCAGCTCAAGCTTCCACATGGCCCAAGAAACCCCCTAGCACGCGTCCAAGTTTCAACATTTGCACGTGGTCTGCGTGTCCACTTCTTGGCAGCCCATCAACATGGGCCCAACTAAAACTCCACCGAACAACATCCATCGATGGAGCCCAACATCGACTTCAGGTTTAAAGCCGGCAACATCCACTTTTTCCTCGCCAGCAGTCCAATTAGCCCATCCACCAACTCAATTCGCAAAGTTCAAGTCACATGTGTCCATTCCACCGATTCATAAGTCCACTTCAGCGCAAGCCCAATTCCCAGTCCATTTCGCCAGGGCCCAGTTCCACCGAAGAGCTTTCATGCGTGGAAGCCCAGATTTCCTCTTCTCCACAATTCCAACAATCCGAATTTCCAAATAAAATAAGGAAACAATATTACCTTTTTTATTAGGATTTGTTCTACCTTTTAATTAAGATTTTTATTACATTTTTAATTAGGATTTATATATATTTTTTAATTAGGAATTGAGCTAGGGACTTGTCCTATGCCTATAAATAGTTAGCTTTGATTATTTTTCAAGGGTCGTCTATTCTTACACCAAAACTCTACTTAACCAATTTTCCCTTTTCATTATCTCATGATTTCTTTTGCAAAGGCCAATTACACCATACTTCATCTTCTACACCTTAATCTGTGACATATAGGGCAGTTCCCGAGTGTCTCACCAAGGAGTGTCGAACACATAGCATCCATAGGGCAATTCCCGAAGAGAAAAAGTGTAATACAAGCTCTTTGCCCTGTGATTGTCTTTTGTTATTGAATGATCTTTTTTTGGATTGATTTTTAATATAATTATGGTTTATATCTTATATGAATTTTAATAATTTTCCATGCGTTTCAATATTTTGGTTTTTGTTATACTTGTATGTTGTGCTTATTGCTTGATTAGATATAGAGTAGTTCCCGATGCTAGATCATTGAAACTGTATAGGACAGTTCCCAAGCACGTACTTGAGATAATATGCTTGTATTTCGTAAAAGTAAGGTTATGGAATTTTGTAGGTTTTTGGAATTGGCATAATTTATGAATGAGTTAGGTTTACAGATGAGTTGACTATGTAAATAATAGATTATGTTAGTTTAGATTAGTTAATCACATGAGACCTTAGTAAAAACCAATTACCCCCTTAATTAACTAATCAAACGAAAATCATGCATAGGTACCCTCTGTAACGACCCGTCCCGGGAATTAGGGTTAAGACCGTGTTTAAAATGAGATTAGTGAGCTTAATTGGTGGTTAGTCAGTTACGATAGGTCTGGTAGCGTAGAATGACGATTTTGCCCCTAGGTTGGGCAAAATGTTGATTTTGAGTTCGGGCGGTCAAATGGACTTTGACCGATGACCGTGACGTAGTTCGGGACGTCACGAATCCGTAGACAGGTGCCACGCCTGATTCCGACATCCGAGGAGGAAGTTATGATGTTCGGAAGGTTGATGGCGTAAAATTGCAACAGAACCTTCAAATTGTTTTTTTATAAAATTCTAAAAAATTGCAGTGCTTAGCTTTCAGCTGCCCAGGAGCCGCCAAATCCACATAGGTGTCACCGAATTCTCCTACCACCTATTGCTGCTGCATACGCCTTATTCGCGGCAGTGGCGCCCCACCTAGCACCTTTGTGCAGCCTAACCCCCCCCATTTAAAACATTAACCAATTCTAACAAGTAGTCTCAACAACAAGCTATACTCAGCCCATTTAGGTGAAAAGTGATGAGAAGGTAACAAAATCTATGATTGTCGAGATGGTTTTCCTCCAAACAAGGGTGACTCAAGGTTCTCGATTGGAAATGTTTAAAACTATTTGAGCAAAGTATAGTTCTGTTCTCAACAACTTAGTAGGTTCTCACTAAGGTAGGTTCCTACACAAAAGAGGAAGGTTATTGGCCTAACACTCGGTTTAAAATCAACTAGTATACGTTACGTCTAAGGTTGGGGTGAAGTCATCTAACACAACTACATAGTGGAAAGAACCAAAAGATGAGCGAGTGAATCATTATGAC
Source organism: Prinsepia uniflora (assembly GCA_032719365.1). Classification (NCBI taxonomy): domain Eukaryota; kingdom Viridiplantae; phylum Streptophyta; class Magnoliopsida; order Rosales; family Rosaceae; genus Prinsepia; species Prinsepia uniflora. The sequence continues at coordinate 59,074,776 of CM064872.1, forward strand.
CAACTCGACCAAAAGTAAAAGAAGGGTCGAAAGCTTGAATGCTCACCACACTTCTGGAATGAAAATTACCCAACCAAATGCACGTTAAATTCCAAACGTAGAATGTCTCAACATAACTAAGTTCCTAGTTTAGATACTGAACGCTTCCTTCGAGACTCCCTGACACGACCCACCCTCAATCCCCCGGGATTAAGGGCTAAGTCGTGCTCCCGTCTAACTTACGCGTGACACGAAGGCTAAACCGACGTCCAACCTCCATGAAGCACGTAAGCTAGACAAGGGATTCCCAAAACGAACCGTCCCAAAGCTTCCGGACTTCCCAGAGTGCGCAGAACCTACTGTGGATCGCTTGTGTGATGTCTCCGTCTTTCTAATAACAGCCCGCACCGTATCAAATCTGGAGGGTATCGAAAACATAAAAGACGGTGAGTGGACAAAAATAATCAATACGTTCTGAAAACAGGTTCTCGAAAAGTACATTTATACCCTCCATTTAAAAGACATTGCATGCATATAAAAATGCATGTCATAAAACCATTCTATATTCAAGTTATTCAAACCATTTAAGAAAACCGAACTCATTGAAAACAAAAATCATTTTCTTTTCTCAAATCCGTAATTCAAATCTAGGGCCTCAGCCCAAAATCACAAATCCTCATCAAGTATGGGAACTCTGTCCAAAACTCATCAAATCCAAATCATCCGGGCCATTGCCCAAAACATTGGAAAACTATTGAAAAACCAGTGAAAAACATCAATCAATCAAGTTGCTGGATCTCAAGTGCGCCCGAGTCTTTAAACTCAAAACCATGCTCATAATCAGGTCTTCCCGGGATATCAACGAGTCTTTAAACTCAAAACACAATCAACAGGCCTCGGGGGATATCACAATAACCGCGTCTTTAAACTCCATACATATACCAAGTCTTTAAACTCAAAACATATCAATCCAGGGCCCTCCCCCGTCAATCAACCGAGTCTTTAAACTCAAAACCAGATCTAGCCATTTTTTTTCCCGGTCTTTAAACCCAAAACCATTTTTCAACGGGTCTTTAAACTCAAAATCAAGTGAAAACCATAGAAAATCCATATCCGAATTAGCAATAATGATTCCATAAGCTAGCATCCGGAACCATCATCCCGAACCCAAATCCAGAATTTCTCTTTCAAGTTTCAAAACCGAATCAAGAATCATCTTTCCAAAATCCATCGTAAATCATTGAAATCAAATCATAGTTCAAATCCCAAAATCAAATCATCAAAACCATGATCAAATCGCAACATAAATCTTAAGCTCGTAAACCGTGCAAATACGTTATTATCTCAAAATACGTGCAAAACTGTAAATCATCAAGATCATAATCATAAACATAGAAATAACGTATAGAAAACATATAAAACAATTATGCATGCATCAAGGGTTAGAAAGCAAAGTCCACTCACAGACCATTAGCGTCGCTGCTTCGATACGCGCGCACTTACGCCGTTCCCAGCCAATCCACTATCACCGGCTTTCCTGAACCTGTCCAAATATCATAATAAGGTCACTAACTACTTCATAAAGCTTATACTGAAACCCCATAATTTTTCCGAATTTTTAACTATTTTTAAACGAGCCCTAAAACATTCGAACAGCCCGAAACATATCGAGACGATATCTGATCGACTCGAAACTAGTGCCAAAATGTTCGTTATATCGAATATTTTAAAAGTCGTGTTGGAACCATCCTCAAAAATCGTGCCATGCGCCCATACGCGCCGGTATTGTTCATCTTCAACCTCTGATAAACTGGTCCAGACCGGTCTAACCCGAACCGACGTGGGCGGTTCAACCCTGTAATTCCTTCGATTTTGGTCCAATTTCAAACCTAATCGGTCCTATAGTTTCTTTTAAATCTTTCCTATCGATCTATAACCCCAAACTTGAAAATCATGTTATAATATTACCTTCTATCTTGCTACAAAAACTGGCCGACTGCCCTCCGGTGAACCTTCACGAGTCCAACCATTCCTAGCCATGATTTTGATCTCAGAACACTCCTAGGATCTCCAGGACCAGGTTTCAAGCAACAGAATAAACAATAATCAGTAAAGGTTCAGTTCTAAATCTTAACCACAAAAACGAAGCTCACAGTTCCTTCGTTACCTTGCCATCACAAACCTTGTCGTGGTTACCGTCATAATCACCTCAACGTCCTGGTTATGTTCCTTAAGCCCCTAGCACCATCCAGTAAGGTTGGAAGCCATTTGTGGAGACTTGGGTATACGGGTCTGTAGAATTGTTTTCTGGGTTTTTTTTTAACTCGATCTCTCCCTTCCTCGACCCTGCCTTCTCTCTGTTTCCATACCCTCATAACACGATTTGCACTTTGGTTTTTCACTCAATCACACACAACACTCAACTCTCACACGACAGAACCCACCATAAAAACCTTGCCCGTGCTTGTGTTTACTTGATCGTCCAAAACAATGGGAGAATACTAGAACTAACCAGAAGAGGGACATGTGTCCACATCTCCTTACTCCCAAATAGAAAATATCCCACAATCAGGGACAATTGTCCTCATCTCCTTATTCACCATTTAAAATCAAACAAAAGACCCTTTTACCCTTGTCCCTACAAATTACCATTTACCCTTAATCTATTTAGACTCATATTCGAACCGTCCGAAGTCCGATGACAGCGTGCCGCCTGTCGTTGTACTCAGGGAATCGGGAACTCCCTAACGGTCCTTGAAATACGTGAAAATAACTTGTCGTACAAAAAGTCAACCTTTTGCCCCTTTTTAACCAAATTACCAAAGTACCCTTAAACTTCCGAACATCATAACTACTTCCTCGAACGTCGGAATCTGACGTGCCACCTGTCTATGAACTCGTGATGTCCCGAACTACGTCACAATCATTGGTCAAAGTCCATTCGACCGCCTGAACGAAAAGTTAACCGTTCACCCAATTCTAGAGGCGAAACCGCCATTTTGTACTGTCCGTCCGAAATCATCCAACTAATCACCAATTAACTTCACTAATCCGTTATTAACCACTAATCTAATCCCGATTTCCGGGATGGGTCGTTACACTCCTAAATCTCATTAATTCAAATAGTGTAATGACACATAAATTTGGAAAAGGTAATTTTAGAAATTAAAAAAAAAGAATTGACGATTTTTCCCTTTGAAGGTCAAAGTTAACTTTTTACTCAGATTACTGTTTGAACTTTTCGGGAGGATCATTATGTAGGCCTGGAATCCTGAGTCTGTCGATAGGTGACATGTCAAAATTGGATCACATGAGTTCGTTATAGGTCTAAGTAGATCTAGGGAATTTTGGTAGTAGGGGCATTTTGGTCATTTCACAAGTGGGATATTTTGTGATGGTGACATGTGTCTTATCTCTTTTTCCTCCCTTTATCCCCTATGTCCACCGACTTACTAGATATATATATATATATATATATATATCAAAGTTCAAAGTCTAAAGATGTGTTGTTAGATCAAGATACTCTGCAAGAACTTCTCACTATAGTGGGGAAGAGATCGCCAGTGGGCTAGGTCACTTTTTGAAGATATTTGTGAGGCGTGTTAAGGCGTAAATGATAAGTCTGACGATACTGCGCTTAGGGAACAGAGAAGTAGAGAAACTCTCTGCTGATGGCCATTTTACTTTGATCATTGAGCAAGAGATCTATTGGTAGCAGTAGCGGCTCTAGTAGCAATGACAGCGCTAGAGTAATGCGGGTTAAGAATGTTGAAGAGGTAATAATTCTTAATGTTGAAAAAGATTTAGAAAACTGGAATATTCCAAAAGTTCCTACAGGTGATATTTACCAAAAAGGAACCTGTGAATTTAAATCTGATTATTCAATCAAAACGGTTGAAAAACCCATTTCTGTCACTGATGCTAGTGCAGATTTTCATTTACTTTCTCAACAGCAAATAGATCAGCATCTACTCAAATGTCATAACTATTTGCATATTGGATTGATACAGGTCACGGGGAAACCGGTAACCCGTACTGGATTAAATACATCAATCCTCATATGTCTACGCGATAAGCGGCACAGAAACTTTGTTAATTCTATGTTAGGACTAATAGAGTCTTCATTAAGTGAGGGGCCAATTTACTTTAATTTTTACCCTAACTTTTCTATGTCCTTAACAGATACTGGAGTCTTAAAAACTCTTACTCTTAGCGTAGACACTCAAGGGTATGATATGGACCCTGGCTCTTAAAACCTTGCGGTGATTTATCGAATTTCCTACGAGGTGATGAATACCATTGTACCTCGTGCCAAACTGATGGATAGTAAGGGACATACCATTTTGTTTCAGGCTAATTTAGGGAAAACCCACACAGTGGTACCAAAAATGATAAAATGGAATGAGGTGACACTCTCTGAAAGATGGAGATTGCAGGATGCAATTCCCCCTCAGCCTATTCAAAATAAAGAACTAAGTCGTATGAGTCAGTACGACAATGGAGATGTAGAAATACATTTCGATAATGATAGGCTGACTAGGTTAAGTCTAGGCAGAAGAAGTAGTGATTACCCTAAACCAACCATTCCAAGTATTCCACGATCAAGCTCTTTTAGAACTCAAAGCTCTTACGAACAAGACCATGAAAAGTTCATTTTGAAGGGTTAAGAAAAACCCAAGACCATGTTCATCAGCCATGTTACAAGGTTGAAAACACAGGAGCCACAACCCCATCAAAAAATTCTAACGATTTACCTCCTCAACCTGATTTCTCATGGGAAGATGTTGAATCTAATATCTATGTAATCTCTAGGTTCGAACCAGATATGAAAACCATCGAACGTGATTACTTGAGTCCGGAAAATAAAACCAAAAGAAGCTGGTTAGAAACAACCTATAGTGAAGAAAGAAGAAAATCTTTGAGAAAACTTCACTATTCTTTCATGGTAGGAAAGGGATTTAACTGCCGATTCTTTCCTTGGTTTGAATGGTGTGCAAAAAAATACAAGTTTTATGAATACCTTCAGTGTATAAGCACATTAGGGAATCCTTTTAAGACTTATACAACTTGTGACGGAAAGTATGAAAGATCTGTGCATCCACCTCCTAAATCAATAAACATCAATTCCAAAGGAACCATAGCCTCGCCATACAAAGATGGAGTACAGGCAGGAAGCCTCTGTACAGAGTGGAGTTATAGCGGTCATACACCAAAATAACTACACCAACTTGTTCTTACAGGCTTTAGGAGAATAAACAACAAGAATTGAGAATACCTTAAAAAACGATACTAAGATTTGCGCACCGAGAGACCCTGGAACCTCTTCCAGTTACTCTAAGAAAAGAAGGTAAAGATTGAACAACCCATGTTCAAACCTGCACTTGATCTTAAAGATTACAAGCTAGGCAATACTAATAGTTTTGTCACTGCTTTAGCCGATAGGTTGAAAACCATTAAGATTTCTGAACCAAAGGTTTCAGTAATTACTGAAACCCAAATTATTGAATTAGAAGAACAATTTGCTGATGCTAGCATAGAAGCACAGGTCAATAGGATAAAATAAGGGCCTAGGATGACTAGAAATCTTATTATATAAAATTATTATCCTCGACCTTCACCCGTTGATCTCCAGTATGAAGATACTAATATGGGAGAAAAATTCCAATACAATGGAAAGTCAATTGTTGAATGGAACATTGACGGACAGACTGATTACCAAGTCATCAACACCATGAGACATATGATGATGTTCTCATCTACAAGCATAATTCATGGTAATTCAGATCATCGAATTGCATAAGCCATTGTAGTCGGATTCATCAGATAGCTTAGGGGATGGTGGGATTTCCATCTCAGTGAAGAAGCTAAAAGAGAAATTATTTCTGCTACAAAAATAACTGAAGTCAATGGACAGATGGTAGCCCAAAAGGATGCGGTGAATACCCTAGTCTATACCATCACTCTCCATTTTATCGGATCCACAGACCTTCAGCAAGATCGATCCAAGAAAGTACTAATGAACTTAAAATGTCCAACCTTATCTCATTTTAGGTGGTATAAAGACGTTTTTTTATGCCAAAGTATTTCTTAGGTCAGATTGCTTTGCAGATTTCTGGAAAGAGAAGTTTCTTTCTGGATTACCTCCCTTATTCGCTGAAAAGGTATGAAATAAAATAAGAGGAAAATTTGGAGGCCTTATACCTTCTGATAGGCATACCTATGGAGAACTCACATCTGATACCTGTGATGAAGGACTAGCACTCTGTACCGATATGAAGTTGAAGAAACAACTTGACAAACAGAAGATTCTACGGTCTAAAGAGATGGGCGATTTCTGCGAACAATTTGGGTTTGAACCTAAAGATCCTTCTACTCGTAGAAAACCTTCTTACAAGAAAAGAAAGTTTTCCCGAAAATACAAGTCTAATAAACCTTCTCGATCTTCAAAACCTTCTAAGTCTTTTAGATATCGAAAAGGATCTTCCCGCAAGCCAAAGGATGGGCGAGACAGAAAAGGGAAGGAAGCTGGGAAGGTAGCTAGAAAAAAGATAGTCGTCTGTTATAAATGTGGAAAAGTCGGACATACTCGACCTGAATGCAGGATGAAGGAAAAGATTAATAATCTGAATCTTGATGAAGGATTAAAATGACAAATGCGCCAACTCCTACTCAACTCGTCTGAATCTGAAAGCAGCGATGATGAAGTAGCGATTATTGAAGATGAAGAGTTGTTTACTTCATCCACAGATACTACAGATAGTGACACAAAATTTGAGAAAAATTATTCTTGTAAAATGAATCTTTGTGTCATTACTAAGGAAGAAAATCTGATTCTAGACTTGATTGATAAAATTGAGGATCCTCTCGAAAAGAGAGAAATTTTGGAAAAATACCTCAATATGGCTAAGGAAAAAGAAGATCCTAAACCTAGTATTAAGCAGCCAGTTGAAGCTTATAGCTTTAAAACCATCGCTGATAGAATAGCGCAGAGAACAACCCAAAAAGAACCCATAATTGCTGAAATAAAGCAAGAAATTCGTGATACGAAAAATGAAGTTAAGAATCTTAAAAGAAGAGTCCAGATTTTGAAACTCTACCATCCTCCGCCTGAAAATATAGGCAATGATAATGAAATTGAAAAAGATTTTCAATCGCTTTTAAATTATTTTGAACAGGTTAAAACTCCAGAACTTGAACCTGAAATGGAACCAATTCCTCCTGAAGCTACACTGGAAGGAAGTATTTCCGCACTGAAATTTGTCAATAGCATCGACAAGGTAATTTCTCAAAAGTGGTATTCTATAATTACCTTTGTTATTAACAAAACTTTCAAGTTTTCCGTAGAAACATTGATGGACTCAGGAGTTGATCTCAACTGCATCAATGAAGGAGTAGTACCTGTAAAGTACTTCTCAAAAACTTCTCAAGGTCTGCATAGCGCTACTGATCAACCAATGAAGATTTAGTATAAAATCTCTGATGCAGCAATAATGCAAAATGAGGTTTGTTTTCAAACTTCTTTTGTCCTGGTTAAGGGGCTAAGTCATGCTGTGATTCTTGGAAAGCCATTTTTAAGCATGTTTTACCCATTCAAAGTTTGAAAAAAGGGAATAAAAACTGAAATCGAGGGAGTCACGGTAATGTTCATTTTTTTCTGGAGAACCCCAGATACAATATGTAAATACCATTCAAAAAAGAATTCTTGATAAAGAAAAATTTCTTTTGACAGGATCCATCCCAATCCCCCCGGGATTAGTGCGGGATGACCCTGCTCTCGTCTGACACGAAGTGTCAGACAAGGGATATTTCCGACCTTTACCCTCCCGGGCTATCAGAGTACGCCAGGATCCGGAGGAGACACGTGATATCTCGGTCTCTGCTACAGTCCACATCGTATCCAACCTGAAGGGTATTAAAAACAGAAAGACTGTGAGTGGACAAAAATAAAAGAGCATGCATGCATAGTACAACCCTTTATAAAAAAATATTTCATAAGAAAGACCTTTATACCCTCCACTAAAAAGCATGCATGCATAGTACAACCCTTTATTCAAACACATATGTTAAAACAACCATAATTAGGGTCTCAGCCCCAAATTCTGTAAATACAAGTTATACGGGCTCCTACCCAAAACCATTTACAGAAAACCATAACACAGTGAACATACGTGGGATCTCAGCCCAAATCCATTTATCATTATAAACACAATTTCCCAAAACGAATTGAAATCATGTTTATCCATTATATTCATATCCAGAACCTGTCACGGAAATTATAAAGCTACACGTGTGCTAACCGGGGTCTCAAACCCAAGTCTCTCCAGGGTCCACCCAGGTCAATGTCCGTAGATCAATGACCCTCCCTGGAGGTAACGAACCATGCCCATCCTGAGAGTAAGGAACCAAACTGGGGGGCGACTCCACTCAGTCAGTGCTCCGTGACGACTCCGGGGTCCACCCAGGCCAACGACCCTCCCCGGAGGAGACAATCATATATAAAGGATGGAATATGAAAAACCTTTTGAAATCATTCTTGAAACCTTTCCAGGATTCATGCCCGGCCCCTCATAAGCCGTCATAATCCATAAAATCCTTTCATGGGTTCATGTCGGTTCCCATAAACCGTCATGACCCGTAAATCCATTTCAAGGGTTCATGCCGGTTCCCATAAACCGTCATGAACCATAAAAACCATTTGTAATACATAACTGGGCCCTAGGCCCGAATCCACATACAAACTGGACCCCCGGTCCGAATTGTAAACCAACTGGGCCTCCGGTCCGATTCCGTAAATCAAATGGACCTCAAGTCCAAGAGTTACCTTTTCAAATCCAAAATCATTTCATGAAATCATAACTAAAACCATAAGTACGGAAAATCAGAGTAAAACCGGAAAACCTCGATTTACGTGCAAGCACGTAAATCGCCTCGAAATACGTGAAACCATATAATTCACAACAATCCAAATCAACACCATGAAATCAAAATCATAAACCATAGAAAACATTTATGCATGCATCACAGTTTAGAAATCAAGGTCCACTCACAGACCGTCCGAAGCTGCGCCTCGATACGCGTGCCATAGCCGTCTCCCGGGTCAATCACCGTCACCGGGACTCCCAAACCTGTCCAAATTCATTTAGAGGGTTACTAATAGCCTCATTAATCTCTCATTGAAGTCCCATAATTTTCTGATATTTTTAACTATTTTTAAAACCGAACCTAAACTTTCGGACAGCCCGAAACCTATCGAAACGATGTCTGATCGACTCGAAACCAGTCCCAAAATGTTCGTTACATCGAATAGATGATTTCGTGTGTTGAACACATCCCCAGAAACCCCACCACGTGCTGCCACGCGCCGCCCAAAGGCCCCTGCGTGTGGGCTCACGCGCTGGTGAACAGTGCATCGTCCTCAGCTATCGAATCGGGTCTGACCAGTTCACTGGTTCTCCTGGACCGGCATGACCGGTCCGGCCTGGTTCCTCTGTAACGACCCGTACCAAATTCCAGGATTAGATTAGTGACTAATCACGATTAGTGAGGCTAATCCGTGATTAGTTGGGCGAAATCGGACGAGCGATGCGAAATGACCGTTTTGCCCTAGTGGTGGCAAAACGTTGACTTTTCAATCGGGCGGTCAAATGGACTTTGACCGATAATCGTGACGTAGTTCGTGACGTCACGAGTTCATAGACAGGTGGCACGTTCAATTCCGACGTTCGAGGAGGAAGTTATGACGTTCGGAAGTTTAGGGGCATTTTGGTAATTTTAGATAAAGGGGGTCAAATGTTGACTTTTTGACCAGGAGGTCCGATGGCCGAGAGCCGAGGACCGTTATGTAGATAAGGACGATACGGATCCGTAGACAGACGGCACGTCGAATTTGGACGTTCGACGGCGAAGTTACGGTTCACGGAAGTTCCCGGTTACTATTCACAACGACACGTTTTACGAGACAAAAAGTGCAGCTTGTCTCTAGTGGGCCCAGATATTTAATGGAGGCCCAATGGATGAGTGACAAGTGTCACCCATCCAATGGACACTATAATTCATTCATGCACCAAACCATTCACCGTGCATCCATTTTCCATTTTTCCCTCCAACCAAACCCGATCCCATTCCTCTCCTCTGTGCAATCCAAACACCAAACCCTTAATCCCAAATACTCCTGGAGAGAACAGAGAGTGAGAGAGGAGGCCAGAACGGACTGGATGGTGGCGAGATCGGGGGCCGCCGTGCACGGTGGTCGTGGACCCGCGAAGGTAAAAATTTTACCTTCAAATTTCATTTTCGGGTTTTAGGTGTTAGGGCTGAATTCTAATGATTAGGATGAGTTTATTGAGGTTGTAGGAAGGCGTAGAGGGTGGTTTGGATGGCGGTGAAGGGCTGAGCAGCCCTGGGTGCAATCGGAAAAATTGGACCGATTAGGGGAGGATTGGACGGACGGGTTTTTTGGGGTTTTTCCTTGTTTTATTAATTGGAATGGATAGGAAAATGAGAAAATATGATTTTTAGGATTGAAATGGGACCAAACGGACGAGAAATGAAGATGGGAGAGCCTTGGACCGGTCACGCCGGTCCAGGCGGACCGGATTTGCAGGAAAAACCGGATCGGCCGGTTCGCGGCATGTTGAAGAATGCACTGTGCGGTGGCGCGTGAGGCCCACGTGCAGTGCATTCCATAGGCGCGTGACGGCGCGTAACGGGGTATCTGGGGATGGTTCCAACATGCGAAATTATCTATTCGACGTAACGAACATTTTGGGATTGGTTTCGTGTCGATCGGACACCGTCTCGATATGTTTCGGGGCATCGGAAGGTTTAGGGTAGGTTTAAAAATAGTCAAAAGTTCGGGAAAATTACGGGGCTTTGGTAGGAGGTTATTTAAGTAGTTAGTAACCTTCTATTACGATTTGGACAGGTTTGGGAGTCCCAGTGACGGTGATCGGCTCGGGGAGCCGTATGGCATGCAAATCGAGGCGGTAGCTCGGACGGTCTGTGAGTGGACTTTGTTTTCTAAATTGGTGCATGCATAAATGTTTATTATATGTTTTATTACTTGTTTGATGATGCCATGGGTGCATCTGTATGTGGTTGCGTATAAGCACGTATTTCAAGGTTTCGGCCTTATACGGTGCTTATACGGGTCTGTATTTCTTTATTGGTTTTAATGAAATGGTTTTGGATTTCTAAAAGGATAAAATCGGGTATGAGACCCATTTGGTTTTGTCTCGGGCATACGACGCTACTTACGACCTTCGAGTCTAAATCGTGGTCGCGACGGGTGCTATGTGCACGGCGATCGACGATATGACGCTCACCTCCGGATTGGGATGTGTTCCTTCCGGAGAGGTCACGATGCACGATTCGTGGTCGAGCAGCCTGGGGAGGCTCGACTTCGGAGTGCTGACGGTTCAGGATAGCGATCGGTGATGAGTGCACCATGATCTTGTGTTGGTCGCGTCGATTGATTCGTTCAAGGCGACATACCAGGATTGAGAGCGGTCCTAGATGGATGGTTGCACGCATCACTATGATCGGAGTCGTGACTGACCCTTAGATATCGGGCAGGATGCCCAGTTGAGTCATATGTTCGGGCACGAGACCCAGTTGTTTTACACTGATGCTTTCGGGTCAGGGACCCTACATGGATTTCCGGGTTCATGACGGTTTATGGGAACCGGCATGAACCTTTGTCAGGTCATTATGGTACATGACGGTTTATGGGAACCGGCATGTTACCCTTGTTATGGATGTTATGGATCATGACGGTTCAAGGGAACCGGGCATGAATGTTTATGTTATGTATATATATGTATTCATATACCTTCCTTTACTTCTATTATCTCCTCCGGGGAGGGTCGTTGGCCTGGGTGGACCCCGGAGTAGTCACGGAGCACCGACTGAGTGGAGTCACCCCCCAGTTGGGTTCCTTACTCTCAGGAAGGCTATGGTTACTATTACCTCGGGTAGGGTCAGTGGTCTACGGACATTGATCTTGACTTTGAGAAGACTCGGATTGATACCTGGGTAGCACGCGCGTAGCTTTGGAAACCGTGATAGGATTAGTTGTGTGAATTGTATGTATATGTGATGTATGCTATATATGATATATGATGTGTGTTTACACAGGTTTTGGGCAGTGGCCCGTATGGTTAGTTTCTTATGATTTGAGCTGAGTCCCTTATGGATTTGGGCAGTGGCCCTTGTACTTGATTTCATTATGGTTTTTCTGGATAAATGGTTTTCGAATGCATGCATGCTTTTTACTGAAGGGTACAAATATTTTCTCGTTAAAATGTTTTTATAAATTCTTGTTTTGTCCACTCGCAGTTTTTAATGTTTTGACTGCCCTTCAGGTTGACAGCGGATGTGAACTGTAGCAGAGACCGATATATCACATGCCTCCTTCGGATCCTGGCGTACTCTGATAGCCCGGGAGGGCAAAGGTCGGAAATATCCCTTGTCTGACACTCCGTGTCAGACGGGAGCAGGGTCATCCCGCACTAATCCCGGGGGGATTGGGATGGGTCCTGTCATCCTCCCTCAAATCTCTTCCGTTTTGTCCCATTTCAATCCTAAAAATCCTATTTTCTCATTTCCTATCCATTCCAATTAACACAACTAACCAAAACCTCCTAAATCCTAACCAAAATTAAAGGGTCTCACGACCCTGTTTTTCCCGACCACCCTCAAGGGTTCCTCCGACTTGAAGCACCCTCCAAATCCTCTTAAAACCCTCCTAGTGACTCCCTAATCATCTCCCAATCACCGAATATAGCCCATAATGCATAAATCAAAAAAATGGAAGAAATGGGGTCTAACCGGGTACGATTGTCTCCCTGCACCTCCGCCGTCCACGGCGGCGCTTCCTGGGCCGGCCACCACACTCCAGCATCCTCAGTTCATCCTCTGTCCTCTCATCAATGGGTCTGGGGTTGAAGGGTTTGGATTGGATTGAAAGTGGGTGCTCGGGTTTGGTTTGGAACAAAATGGAAAATGGATGCACGGTTAAGGGGTTTGATGCATGAATGAAACTGATGGGGAATGGATGAATGACACCTATCATTCAGCCATTGGCTCTGAGGAAAAGACTGGGGCCCACTAAAGTCCAAATAATCGTCTGTCTCGAAAAACGTGCAATAGTACGTTCGAATTTCCGTGAACTGTAACTTCGCCGTCGAACGTCCGAATTCGACGTGTCACCTGTCTATGGATTCGTATCGTCCTTATCTACGTAACGGTCCTCGGCCTTCGGCCATCGGACATCCCGATCAAAAAGTCAACATTTGCCCCTTTTTAACCAAAATTACCAAAATGCCCCTAAACTTCCGAACATCATAACTTCCTCCTCGAACGTCGGAATTGAACGTGCCACCTGTCTATGAACTCGTGACGTCACGAAATACATCACGGCCATCGGTCAAAGTCCATTTGACCCTCCGAACAAAAAGTCAACGTTTTGCCCACGCCTAGGGGCAAAACGGTCATTTCTCATCGTTCGCCCGACTTCGCTCTACTAATCACGGATTAGCCTCACTAATCGTGATTAGTCACTAATCTAATCATGGAATTTGGGATGGGTCGTTACATCTTTGTTCTCTAAAAGAGGAATTACATCTTAAAAGAACGGAAGAATAATTAACAACTCGAACTCTTAAGTACAAAATTGTTTCTGTCCAAAAATAATTTGAGTTGCAGGTATGTGCTGATGTTCCAAGTGCTTTTTGGAATCGGAAAAGTCACATAGTTGAACTTCCTTATGAGCCTGATTTTGACGAACGAAAAATTCCCACAAAGGCTCGCCCCATTCAGATGAATGGCAAGTTAATGGAAATCTATAAAAAGGAAATCAATGAACTTCTTGAAAAGAAGTTAATTCGAAAGAGCTACTCTCCATGGAGCTGTTCTGCCTTCTATGTTGAAAAAGCGCCTGAACTCGAAAGGGGAGTACCAAGATTGGTTATAAACTACAAACCCCTGAATAAGGCACTTCGATGGATCAGGTATACTATTCCAAATAAGAAAAATCTTTTGTAAAGGTTAAATCAAGCCATACTCTTTTCAAAATTTGATATGAAATCAAGATATTGGCATATTCAAATTGCAGAAAAGGACAGATATAAAACTGTATTCAACGTGCCATTGATAAGCCTTGAATTAAGCATCATTTTATACCCTTTATGCTTATCTTTTAATGTTTAAATACCGAACAATTGTAGAAAATAATATCTTTAGTGAGAATTGTGCAGAATTGGATAAACCTCAAAATTACGAGAATTTAGGCGAAAGAATCACCTCAATCAGAGTTATATTGAAGAAGCTATGATTAAAAAAACGGAGGCCACCAAAACATACTCAGGATTTCGGTAGGTGGCTACCGAACTCATGTAATCAGGCCAAAAACCACTTCGGTAGCCACCTACTGATCAAAGATTAACCAATTCGGTGCGCGCATCCTGAAAACATGAATCCGGTATCGGTGCGCTCATCCCGACCTCCTGAAGATACCGTCGACGCGCGTGTATCGAATTCCCTATTGTCTGTTCAGCCGACGCATACCGAACGCCTCTTTCCAGATTCCTTCCTGTGTTGACCAGCACGTTGACCACCGAAATTGAGGCCTAATTTCGGCCAACGCCTACCGAATTTCCCTCCAAGTTCCAGCAGCTTCCCACCATGACGATTCCTGTTCAATTCCAGCAGCATTTTTCCTTCATTTTTGAGGAAAATTGTCCTTTTTAATGAGGATTTAGAATACCTTTTATCTTTAGGACTTTCATTTAATTAGTTTAATAATTTTTCTTTTAGGATTTAAATTGTGAACTCCTATTTATTTGGGGATTAATTTTGTCCTAAATAGAGAGGCTTAGGTTATTTGTAATGGTCGCCCATTTTTGTACCGAAGTTCTGCTTAACCAATTTTCCCATTTCAATGAATTCAAGATTTCTTATGCAAGGTTAATTATACCATACTTCATATTTTAACCTTCATCCGTGACTTAGTTGGGGGGTCCCCGCTTGTCTCACCAAAGAGTGATCATTCACTTCGTATCCATAGGGCGTCCCGAAGAGAAAAAGTGTAACACGGCCTCTTTACCTTATAGTTATCTCTTTTGCTTGAATATTTCTTTTATGAACTGATTTCTAATATTATTCTTGGTTTTATGATTTGTATTGATTCAATTTTCTATGTGTTTTATGATTATAGTTTTTGTTATGTTTGTATGTTCGTGCTTAATGCTTGACTAGATATAGGGGGTCCCAAGTCTAGATCATTGAAAGTGTCGGGGGTCCCAGGCATGTACTTAAGAGAATATGCAAGTAACTCGTAAGGCTAGAATTAGAGGAATTCGTAGGTTGAAGTTAATAGAATTCATGAATGAGTTAGGTTAAAGATGAGTTGATCATGTAAATATTAGATTAGGTTAGTTTAGATTAGTTAATCACGTAGGAACTTAGTAAAAACCAATTTACCCCCTAATTAATTAATCAAACGATAATCATACTTAGGTACCCTCAATCTCCGGTTAAGAACGATGCCTACTTATCAATGCTACAATCTACAAAAAAGGGTTTTAATTTGCATATGTTTTTATTAAGTTTTGAGTGTGACTTTGTGTTTACTTTAATGCTTAGTTTTAGCGTATCAATTTTTGGCGCCGTTGCCGGCGATAGAAAAATCTGTTGTGTGATTTCGTTTGTGTAAATATGTTAATAATGTAAATATCTTACTTTTGCATAAATACCATACTTACTTGTAAATATTCTCAGTTTGGTATGTATATCCTTTTATATCTCTTGTCTATTTTCTTCATGTACATATTCTCACCTAAGTCTCTTGAACGAACATTCTATTACACTTCACTTAATCTAAGGCCCATGAACTAAACTTTGGGACGCCCTATTCAAGGAGATCGTGCATGAACTCGACCCTCAGATTCAAGATGGATTAAAGCCTTACTTAGAGACATTTGGTGAGCATGATGTGGAGTTCGAAAAAGCGCATAGTCCCAACATCAAATGAGTTGATTGAAGCACTTTGTCTAGGCTGAAGACGTTAAACTTAAGCGCTTGTTGGGAGGCAACCCAATGGAGGAATCTACAATAGATTTGCATTCTCTTCCCTTATCTTTTATTTTCGTTTGTTTTTATTTTTGTTTTTTTTCGTAATACTCTATCTCATACTTGATTCTATGCTTTTACTTTGATATAATGTGGATAATGACATATTTAAGTGTGGGGGAGGGTTTTACAACTTTATGAGTCTGTAAAAAAAAAGAATTTCAAAAAAAAGTAAAAAGAAAATTTCAAAAAAAAATTGTGTGTTTTAAGTTTTTGTTTTAAAAAGTCTTAGGATGCCCTTAACCTGTTGATGATAATATGAAAAAAAGAAAGATAAAACATGGCTAAAAGATGATCACTACAACTTGAATTCATGTGGTAATGCTTTATGATTGAATGTTTATGACTTGTAGTAGATGATGCATGTTAAACTAGTACATCACGAGCATGTTAAGACTTGTATGAATCATATGAACCCTATGTGAGCTTTCGAGCCTTATATACTTCTTTGTTGAGTGATAAATAGAAGTTCTTTGTTTAAATTGATATACACATGCCTCATAACTGCTTGCCATAGTTTTTAATGAACTCTAGAGTACTAGAACTTATTCTATGTGATTTTCAAAGCTTTTAAGTTAATAAATTCTCTGATTTTAGACATGATTAAGGCAATGGGGTTAACACCACTTATCTAAATGTCTATGTCCCTATTTGATCGCACAAGTGCGACTCCCTTAATTTGACCACTTTGAGCCTACATTGAGCCTTTCTTTCATCACCCTAAACATCTATTCTCGTGAGCCTAGTATAGACATCATTTACCCTTATTCCAAAGACTTGGTTGAAGACTTCAAGATGGCGTGAAAAAAGGAGATATGATGATTAAAGACTTGTACGTACGTATAGGAAAGGACTTGCTCAAACTGCATTGTAAACATAGAATTACCATAAAAAAATCAAAAATATATATATGAGAAAAAAAAGTGATACAAAAAAAAAACAAATAATAAAAAAAACAAATGTGTTTTGAATTTCTCGAACGGTAAATAAGTTTTGAGTTTGGGTTAAGTCTTTTCTACTAGTGAATTTGGAAACATTGAAGATTTCGGCCTTTGTCCTAATTACAACGCTCTAGCGTGTTTCATGTATTTGCTAGGGACTAGCAAATCTACGTGTGGGGGTATTCGAAGCACTTATGCCTATGTGATGGAGCCTTTGGTGAGTCCTGGAACAAAAGTTAACACCACGATCCTAAATATTTCTTGCCTATACACCTAGCTCCATTACAACCTTAAATTGTGACCTTATGATCCTTGTGATGAGTAAAATTTGATTAGTTGACTCTATCACTTGAGTAAGCTTATGGTTTTGGTTCATTTGTGCAAGTATGTTCACTATCTTATGGTTTATGTATGAAATTTTTATGAAGTAACTTACTTTCTTTTATATGAGCATCTTTCTCACATACCTTGAGTGAAAGCACAAACCTATACAAATTGAGTGAAATTATGAGTGCATATTCATGTGAGTTGATTCATACTTATTTCATTCATATTGAGATGCATTTCACCAAATGTACTCATTGTCTTACTTGTCACGGAATTTTGTTATGATGTATTAACTTTTGAATTCCATATGCTATACAGCTCTTCAGTGTAAATCTTCGATGTCATACTTAAGTTGATACAATTTGAGACAAATGGTTAAGGGCTTAGTAGTTTTTCTTTTTTAAGGAAAAGCAAAAAAAAAATAAATATGAGTTTCAAAGTCTTAGTTTGTTTTGGTATTTTCTAGGGACTAGCAAAGTCTAAGTGTGGGGGTATTTGATAAGCCTTGAATTAAGCATCATTTTATACCCTTTATACTTATCTTTTAATGTTTAAATACCAAACAATTGTAGAAAATAATATCTTTAGTGAGAATTGTACATAATTGGATAGAGCTCGGAATTACGAGAATTTAGGCGAAAAAATCACCTCAATCGGAGTTATATTGAAGAAGTTATAATTGAAACAAAGGAGGCCACCAAAACATACTCAGGATTTCGGTAGGTGGCTACCGAACTCATGTAATTAGGCCAAAAACCACTTCGGCAGTCGTCTACCGATCAAAGATTAACCATTTCGGTGCGCGCATCCTGAAAACATGAATTCGGTATTGACACGCGCATCCCGACTTCCTGCAGATACCGTCGATGCATGTGTACCGAATTCCCTATTCTCCGTTCAGCCGACACATACCGAACGCCTCTTTCCAGATTCCTTCTTGCGTTGACCAGCGCGTTGACCGCTGAAATTGAAGCCTAATTTCGGCCCGCGCCTACTGAATTTCCCTCCAAGTTCCAGCAACTTCCCACCATGACGATTCCTGTTCAATTCCAGCAAGCATTTTTCCTTCCTTTTCGAGGAAAATTGTCTCTTTTAATTAGGATTTGTTTTCCCTTTTTAAATTAGGAGTTTTTATTACCTTTTTAATTAAGTTTTGTATTTATTCTTTCATTAGGATTTAGAATACCTTTTACCTTTAGGACTTTTATTTAATTAGTTTAATCATTTTTTTAGGATTTAAATTGTAAACTCCTATTTATTTAGGGATTAATTTTCTCTTATAAATAGAGATGTTAGGTTATTTGTAATGGTCGCCCATTTTTGAACCAAAGCTCTGCTTAATAAATTTTCCCTTTTCAATAAATTCAAGATTTCTTGTCCAAAGTTATTTATACCATACTTCATATTTTACACCTTCATCCGTGACTTAGTTGGGGGGTCCCCGCTTGGCTCACCAAAGTGCTCATTCACTTCGTATCCATAGGGTGTCCTGAAGAGAAAAAGTGTAAAACGACCTCTTTATCTTATGGTTATCTCTTGTGCTTGAATATTGCTTTTATGAACTGATTTCTAATATTATTCTTGGTTTTATGATTTGTATTGATTCAATTTTCTATGTGTTTTATGATTTTATTTTTTGTTATGTTTGTATGTTCGTGCTTAATGCTTGACTAGATATAGGGGGTCCGAGTCTAGATTATTGAAAGTGTCGTCGGGGGTCCTGGGCACGTACTTAAGAGAATATGCAAGTAACTCGTAAGGCTAGAATTAGAGGATTTTGTAGGTTGAAGTTAATAGAATTCATGAATGAGTTAGGTTAAAGATGAGTTGACCATGTAAATATTAGATTAGGTTAGTTTGGATTAGTTAATCACGTAGGAACTTAGTAAAAACTAATTTACCCCCCTAATTAATTAATCAAACGATAATCATACTTAGGTACCCTCAATCCCCGGTTAAGAACGATGCCTACTTATCAATGCTACAATCTAACAAAAAAGGGTTTTAATTTGCATATGTTTTTATTAAGTGTTGAGTGTGGCTTTGTGTTTACTTTAATGCTTAATTTTAGCGTATCAGCCATTCGGACATTACGAATGGAATGTTATGCCTTTTGGTCTGAAAAATGCTCCTTCTGAATTTCAAAATATTATGAATGATATATTCAATCCTTATTCCACTTTTATTATAGTCTATATTGATGATGTTCTTGTCTACTCTAATTCTATAGAACAACATTTTAAACATCTAAATATTTTCTTTAAAGTGGTAAAAAATGCAGGCCTAGTTGTTTCTACAAGGAAGATGAAACTCTTCCAAACAAAGGTTCGGTTTTTAGGACATAATATCCACAATGGAATTATTCTACCAATTGATCGTGCCATTGCCATTGCGGACAAATTTCCTGATGAAACTCTCGAAAAGAAGCAACTACAAAGGTTCTTGGGAAGTCTGAATTATGTCGGAAATTTCTACAAAGACTTAGTTAAAGATAGCAAGCTGCTCTATGATCAGCTGAAGAAAAATCCAGTTCCTTGGACTGAGGAGCAGACTAGAGCAGTCAGATTCCTGAAAAAGAAAAGTTAAGGAACTCCCCTGCCTAGCCTTGGCAGATCCCGAAGCTTTCAAGATTGTGGGAACAGATGCTTCTGATGACGGTTACGGTGGTATTTTGAAGCAGAAAACTCATGAAAAGAAGCCCTTGTTTGCTTCACTTCTGGAATCAGGAAGCCAGCCCAAAAAAATTACTCGACAGTCAAAAAAGAATTACTATCTATAGTTCATGCAGTCACCAAATTTGAAAGTGATCTTCTTAACAAGCGATTCCTGATTAGGGTCGATTGTAAAGCAGCAAAGGAAATTTTGTTGAAGGATGTTAAGAAGTTAGAATCTAAACAAATCTTTGCCAGATGGCAAGGAATTTTATTTGCTTTTGATTTTGATATTGAATATATTAAAGGTGAACATAATTCATTACCTGATTTCTTAACTCGTGAATTTTTGCAGGGTTCGTAGAAAGACGTCCCATCAAAGGTTGAAACAGAGGTTTGAAGCAGGAGATCCAGAGGTTGGCCTTCTTGGGGAGCCCTCAGGAAAGTTTGATTACTTTATCCTTTACCCCAAAAATATACCTCTGCCACTCTCCACTACGATAAAACCCTGAACCATCGTGGTTTGATTCTCCGGCCCCAAATATGTATCCTAAAAAGCCACTAGCTCTTTTTAATAAATCATCTTCCTCCATTCAACCAAGTTCTACTCCTGCCCCTATGAATCCAACTCTTCTCTCTTCAGCCTTACCCTATACTAAAGGACGAGAGAAAGTTGTCGCCAACAATCCATTCCGTGAAACTATGGTCATACCCATTATACCTATAGAGGATTCTGATCTTCTCTCTTCTCCTAGAGATATCATTGAAAAATACCTTCGTGATCACATTCATGGATATTTAAAACCAAGATACTGGTATGAACGGCTTCTGATAGATTCCGGATCCGTGGAGGTTGTTCATCGCTATCGCAACGAGACCAACAATATGATTACTTTTTCCAAATTGGTGATTCTGAAAGTAATCACTTTGGAAGCTTAGGGAGAAAGCCCCTATAAATTACACCATTTTCGCAGCTCTGAAATGAGCCCTAAAGGATTTAATTTTTGGGATTATCAGAAAGCCTGGAATCAAATCCATTGTTTTCAAAATGTTCGTTTTTCTCATACTTGGTTTATTCAGTTGAAAATTGGAACTTTGAAAGAAGTTCCTAACTAGTTCCAAGCATGGTTCCTCGTTTGGGGTCCTAATGCTGAATTCTTACCTCGGGAACAACTCATTCCTTTTATGAAATTTTCAAAAAAAAATATTGACTATCTTGATGCAAGAAAATTATTTCTCTGGTTCATGATTTGTTATGAACTTCCCTGGATCTTAAAATGGGAATATAGTTTTATTGAAGATGATGAGGATGTATGGTATTTCATCCCTCAACTTGAAAGAAAGATCTCTATTCGTTGGTGGGATAAATTTCATACTGATCATCTGAAACCTCAAAATTTCAAAGCAAAAAATTTAACCTTTTTATTGTCTTATAGACAATCTAAAACTCTTGACAGTCCTGTTCCTCTTCTTCTCAAGCAGAAAAGCTTAAGTCTCTGATAAAGGCTTTTCCTTCTTGTTCAAAAAGGGATCTGAAAGATCAAGTTCTCCGATTACCAGATATGGATGATGATATTGAAATGAAGTCTGAAGCAGCTTCTTCTCAACAAGATGCAGATGATAGATGCGGATGGTTTGAAAATGAAGATGACTGCTATGGAGTCTTTCCTCCTATCAAACAAAAAACAAAATAGCATGAAATGCGCCCGTGAATAAAGATAAGATAAGGTTTGGTATGCTGTCAGCCATTCTTATCTTCTTCTTGTAGCACGTTTTATCCTGTTGGCCACAATATTTGTCCTTGAATGGAAAAAGTCAAAAATAAAGATGTCGCTCAGAATTATAGGCTGCTTTTGATTATAACTTTCATCAGCTGACACGTGGCTATGTTCTTTCTTTTCATTTGCTATTTAAAGTGCCTTTGAGCTCAGTTCTAAGCAGTTGTAGATACGAGTGCAAGATTGTGAGTGTACAACCAGTCTGTAAAATTTGTGAGTTTTTAAGAGTGTGCTGCTTGAGTGTGCCGTTTTCTGTTTTTCTGTATACAAGTTTGACAATTTCAATATATGTGAGTATATTTTCATATGATCTTTATTTTGTTTTTATATTCAGTCTTTTCTAATCCATTACTAGAACACTGTATTTTTCAATTTCTAATTATTATTTTGTTGTTTATATATATATATATATATATATATATATACTCTGCCTGTATACAAGTTTAAAATGGATTAACTAACATTTGATGCTCGCAAAAGTCTTTCGTTATATTTGGTATCAGAGCCAAAAAACTGGTGGTAATAGGTTTCTTGGTATCAAATATATATATATATATATATATCTAGGTGTGTTTTGTTTTTTTGTTTATTGAACCCGAGAAGCAAACCTAGGGGAAGGAAAAATGGAGAGAGGGAAGAGAAAGAACGAGGAGAGAGAAAGTGAGAACCAGGGAGAGAAAAGAGATAGAAAGAGAGGAAGAAAGAAGAACTAGAAAGATGAGGGAATGAGGACTCAAACTTGAAGCTCGAAAAATCGATAATTTGATTTTTGAACCGTTTGAAGCTTCCTAGCATGCAATTACAACCATTAATATCCTAATTTAGTTCATGGGATTAAGCTGAGTCAAGAATATTGAACATAGGGACATGAGAAAGCTTGGAACACGAAGCTTGAACCTAGGCCAAAAATCAAAGATTGAGTTACAGATTTCGAGGTTAGTTTTTCCTGTTTTGAATCCATAGATCTCCTCTTAAGATTAAATAGATGAATTTAGATGTTTGATTTGTTGCAAATAGATAAGAAATTAGTATATATTTTTTTTAACCGGGTCAGGCCTCAGGGTTGAGTCTGAGTTGCAGACCCAACGACAGGTTGAAGATGAACAGTTGAGCGCATGAGGCCCACACACAGAAAGGGTGCAAGGAACTTGGGGGCACGTGCCACCCTACCTCGAAATACGAATAACATGTTTTTTGATGTCTTTGATGTTACAAATCCATCGGCGCACATTTCGAGTCGATCGTACATCGTTTTTCTGTAGTTCTGGGAGTCCAAAGTGTTATAAGTAGGTTATTAAGTCATATTTAATCTCGGAAAATTAGGAAATTTAAATGTAAGGTTATTTGGGATGTTAGTAAAACTTGCTGATGATTTATGGTAGGCAGTACGGCTTCCGGAATTATGAAGGAACATTTAGTTCGGGATTGAATTGCGATAGATGGAGTGTGAGTGGACTTTGTTTTTATAAATTATTATGCATGCACAGTTAAATATTTTAATTGCATCATTGCGTGTGATTTATTTTGCAATGGTTTGAATACGATTTCTAAATAATTATTTGGCGATTCTCTGGATTTATTGACTGATTGTTTGACACGGTTTTATGATTATTTGTGGTAACTGTGCTTTGGACTCATGTCCCATTTTGGATGTGTTTTGGCTTGTTATTAAGTCAATATATTGTTTCAGATGACTTTTTCTTGGTTCTAGACACGGTTATGTTACAATACTTTTTGGAAATAGTACTTTGGGCTCAAGCTCGGTTTGGAAATATTATTTTGAATTCGAATGTGAGTTAAAGGTTTATTTTCGATTATGATGCTTGTGCGACTTAATCCATGGATTATGTCCATTGTGTTGTAGATATTTCTCTGACGGTCGAAGCTAGGAGTGATTCCCAGATGACCATACTTGGGGTGAATGTGTTGTGTTTATTTCTAAGGCAGCCAAAGTTAGGAGTGTTCCCAGACGACTAATGCTTGGGGATTACTCTCGTTGTTGTGATTGTTCTTAGGTAGCCGAAGTTAGGGGTGTTTCCAGACAGCTTCTGCTCGGGGAGTTAGCCTACGTGTAGTGCTATTGTTCATCGTGACTAATACTTAATGATTGGTTGGTTGATTAGTATTGGATTAGATGGACTGATTTACTGGTATTGGATTGGCTTTGGTTTGATTTACTGATATTTGTGTCCCTATGATTTTATATGATGGAATGAACATAGATTTTGGGACATATGGGCCACGACCTATTACTATGTTTATGATTGTGGTAGGCCCACGGTTGATTATATGTCTGATTTGAAATCCGATTGTTTGTTTTATTTTATGCATGCATGTTTTATAAAAATGAAGGGTAATTGTTATTTTTCTCGAAAAATATGTTTTCAAATATTTATTGTGTCATTTCACATTTGTTCATGGTTTTGATAACCCTACAGGATGTTGCACGTAGATCGGAGTTGAACGAGAGGTGGATGCATGAGTAATAAGGCAACATCCCTTATTTGGCAAGTGATAAGGGTGATTTCGTTATTTTTGGATCATTTTTTGGATTGGAGTGAGGCCAGACGCGATTATCAAAGTGTTTTAGGGGCGGGTCTTGTCAACTTAGTATCATAGCAAGTTTGATACTGAATCATGTTTTCTAATGTCATGCCTCAAAGACGTGAGCCCCATGCACATCCTGATAATGTTACGAGTACACGAGCCCAAGATAGATTTATGGCTGGAACAGGTTATGGATTATTGGGTCAGATATTGAATACTACACTCTAGTAAGGAAGGCGTTGTGTGAGTCTGGATAGTGAGTGAGCCTAAGGGCTAAGGCCATAATGTTTACGGGTAAGTTGGCCTCGAATAAGATCTATGAATGAGTTCCTTAATTAGAATGAATATTTGAGATTTGAGGTTACGAAAAATCCTCTGTCGGATCTGGTACGCATAGTAACGTTTCTAATAGGTGATTAGAGATTCTGGTAGTGGCAATGGATTACGAATATCAAATTAGGACTCATATATGAGTCAAGATATTGGACAATGACTTGAAATGAGTCTGAATTAGGGACTAAGTTTCGAGAAGAAGTTGGAAGATGATAATGTCGGTTATAATTCTGAAGATCGAATGGGGGTTCGAGTAGGAACTCGAGATATTGTTGCGGGCTGGGTAATTCTAGTTGTTGAACATAAAAAATTGAATTTCAAGGACGAAATTCTTTGAGGAGGGTAGATTGTAATGACTCGAAAATTCAGAAAAGGTAATTTGGAAATTTTATTTAAAAAGGAATTGACGATTTTTCCCCTTGAAGATTAAAGTTGACTTTTTACTCAGACTACTGTTTGAACTTTTCTCAAGGACGGCTACGTAGGCCTTAGAATCCTGAGTCCATAGACAAGTGGCAGTCAGAATTAAAGATCATATGAGTTCATTACGAGTCTAAATTGATCAGGGGCATTTTGATAATTTGGCATTAGGGGTATTTTGGTCATTTCAAAAGTGGGATATTTTGTGATGGTGACATGTATTTTATCTCTTTCCCTTCCTCTTATCCCTTGTGTTCACCGACTTACAATATATATATATATATATATATATATATCTAGGTGTGTTGTGTTTTTGTGTGTATTGAACCTAAGAAGCAAACCAAGAGGATGGAAAAATAGAGAAGGGGAAGAAAATGAAAAAGAAGAAAGAAGGGAGAACCAGTGAGGGAAAAGGAAGAGAGAGAGAGAGAAGAGGAAAGAAGAATTAGAAGGATGAAAGAAGGAGTACTCAAACTCGAAGCTCGAAAAACAAAAAAATCGATAATTTGACTTTCGAACCGTTTGAAGCTTCCTAGCTTGCAACTACATCCATTAATAACCTATTTGAGTTCCTGAGATTGAGTTGAGTCAAGAATATTTAAGGTTGGGAAGTTAGAAAGCTTGGAACACGAAACTTGAACTTAGGTTGAAAATCCAAGATTGAGTTGCGGATTTTGAGCTATTTGTTTCCTATTTTGAATCCATAGATGTCCTCATAGGATTAAAAAGATGAATTTGGAAGTTTGAAATGTTGAAAATGGACAAGAAATGTGTGCTTTTGACTTGGGTTAGACTGTCGATTCGAGTCTAAGTTACCGACCCGGCTAGAGGTTGAAGATGAACACTCCAGCGTGTGATACCCATTTGTAGAGAGGTTGTAGGGCACATGGGGGCACGTGCCACCCTACCGCAAAATGCGGTCAACATATTTCTTAATGTAATCGATGTTATGAACCCATTAGGACTTATTTTGAGTTGATTGGATATTGTTTCTATGTAGTTCCAAGTGTCCGAAGTGTTATGTATAGGTTTTTAAGTCATATTTAATCTCAAAAAATAAGGGATTTAAATGTTTGGTTATTTGGGACGTTAGTAACCCTTGATGTTGATTTATGGTAGGAAGTACAGCTTCCAAAAGTAGGAAGTACGACTTCCAGAATTATGAAGAAATGTTCAATTCGGGATTGAACAATAATCGACGGTGTGTGAGCGGACTTTGTTTTTATAATTGTTATGATGTATAGTTAAATATTTTAATTTCCTCATTACATGATTTATGTTGCAACGGTTTGAGTGCGATTTCTAAATAACTATTTGGTGATTTTCTAGATTTATTGTCTGATTTTTGGACACAGTTTTATGATTGTTTGTGGTAACTGTGCTTTGGGCTCTTGCTCAGTTTTGGATGTGTTTTGTCATGGTATTAAGTCAATAAATTTTGTTAGATCAGTTTTGGTTGGTTTTGAGCACGGTTATTTTATGGTACTTTGTAGAAAATGGTGCTTTGGGTTTAAACCTAGTTTGGAAATAGTATTTTGACTTAGAATGTGAATCAAATGTTTGTGTTCCATTATGATGCTTGTGCAACTTAATCCATGGATTATGTCCATTTTGTTGTGGTTATTTCCCAGATGGTTGATGTTTTGGGTGTTTTTCTAGACGACCATAGCTCCAGGGGTGAATGCGTTGTGTTTGTTTCCTAGACAATTGAAGTTTGGGGTGTTCCCAGACAGCTAGCACTCTGGTGTTAGCCTATGTGTAGTGCTGTTGTTCACCTTGTTTAGTACTTGAGTTGATGATTGGTTAGTTGATTGGTATTGGATTAGATGGACTAATTTACTGGCATTGGATTGGCTTTGGTTTGATTTACTGATATTTGTGTCCCCATGATTTTATATGATGGAATAAACATGGATTCTGGGAAGTGGGCCACGAGATGTTACTATGTTTATGATTGTGGTAGTCCCATAGTTGATGATATGTCCGATTTGAAATCCAATTGTTCGTTTACTTACGTTTTATTCTATGCATACATGTTTTATAAAAATAGAGGGTAAATATTATTTTTCTCAGAAAATGTGTTTTCAAATATTTTTTTGTCCTCTCACATTTTTTCATGGTTTTGATAACCCTACCAACCATTGCACATGGATCGAGGCTGATCGAGAGGCGGAGCCATGCGTAGTAAAATAGTACGAGCATTCCTTATCTAACAAGTGATAAGGATGGTTTTTTTTTATTTTTGGATCATTTTTTTATACGAGAGCAAGACTGGGCACGATTATCAAAATGTTTTAGGGGAAGGTCCTAACGTGATATATCCTGATAGTAGGTACCATTGCACGTGGTGTTGAAATAGTGTAGTACGTGTTAGAAAAAAAAGCACAAATCTCTTTTGGAGTAAACTAATACCACAATATTAGTTCCCTTAAAGCTAAGACACAAGGTGTATAAAAGTTTACGCATACATGTGATTCTTAATTAAACTCATCTGCCACAAGTCATACGACTAGAGGTGGCACTTATTCCTGAAGTCTGAGTAATTAACTACGAATGAATTGATTAAGACTTGGATGCATAACTCAAGAATAACTTAAGGCTAAAGATGAAAAGTTAACTAGGATTGAATAAATTTGTTGTTAACTAATCCCAATCAAAAGGTGTTTCAACTCTAAACTCAAAGTAAATGATCGCATTAAACCACAAGGACCAAATCATCGGATAACAATTGTGAACTTCACAATTGATAACTGAGATGCAGTAAGGGAATCTGTCAAAAATCCAACAACTATTAATAAACGCAAGTGCTACCGAAGAAACTTCCGCAAGACACCAACTGAAGTCATCTCACATAATGCCTATTTAAGATCCATGTAAACATCGCTTAGAACTCTAGTCAGCAGATCTAATGAATTATGAGCAAGTAATTTTAAGTATAAGGATACAAAACACGAAGAAAACTTAAGGGTATATGATCAAGGCTAGTAAAATTCCCAAATCCTAAAAGTATTTGGGATTATAGAAGAACTTGCGCAAGGATAGTATCCGAAAAATCAAATTGGATCAAACTATAGTTTCAAACACAACAGACATGAACAACTCACACGAAGAATGTCGCCAATCTGAAAAAAAAAATTGTTTTACAAAAAGTTGAAACTCATCAATTCCAAAAATTTCTCTAAAACGTTTAGTTAATAAGAAAATACAAATGACCTTAATATCGCCCAAGCACTAAGGATTTGTAAATTACCAAATAAGAAAAAACAACGTTGTAAAAATAGGTCAAATATGCTAAATAAGACATGTATGACGAAGTGTAAATTTAGATTGACGAACTTTTGAACAAATTACTAATAACTGCAATGGAGAGAAGAGTATTAAATCAAGATAAACACAATTGTCAATGTAGTAGTTGAAAACAATTCAAAATCAATAGCTTGTTTAAAATACGGCAAGTGAAAATGTTAAGGGAAATATGCAAATATCATATTGTAAAAGGAAAAATTTTATACAACTGAAAACTTGTTCGAACAAAGTTAAACCAATTAGTTAATGTAAATGTACCTAGTATCGGGATATATTACGTCATAACACGTACTACAATTCTAGTACCCTTACCAACACTATTTCAACCAAAAAGTTAAACCATCACAAACAAAGAAATTCACTTGAATAGTAAAACGTGATACAAAACTCAATAATGAGGCAAACTTATTCGCAAGACCATTAAAATAAGCATACTGGAGTAAATATCATACTTAAACAACACTTGAACTAGATGCATAAAATATGTAACTAAAAACACTTAAACTACGCAACTCGATTGGCTTGTTTTGTACGTTAATGAGAGATTAGTGTAAAAAAAAAAACAACAACATGGATAACTATGGTAAAATCTCATTTTGAATGGACAAATGACTACACGTCCTACAAGAAGACCAAGGGAAAAATTCTTAGATTACTTCTTAAATTGAAAAAAGGTTCACTTCGGTAAGCCAACGGTATGTTGAGTAACCTCAATTCCAAAATGTTAATCTTCCAAACTCACTTTAAACAGAAAATTTCTGGTTTAATAGATAACATAACTAGTTGGCAATGGCTTTTCTAGACTCCATCTGTCTATATGGAAATGAGTTCGTTAGAAAAAGTCTAATGGAGTGATTTCCTGAACTTTTGGTTAAGGCGGGTTTAAATCCAACTTTCAGAATGACTGATGAGATCTCACCTCCTGAAGTAAGTCTTCAACTAAAACTAGCACTTAAAAACTGAGTAGCAACGTGTGGCATCAAATAACTCATTCAAAGCCTATTTCTACTCGTGACTATTCAGGGTGTAATAACCCAGAAAGTCGAGAAAAGTATAGGCTAACTCAAAGCCTATTTCTAATCATGACTACTCAAGGTGTAATGACTCGGAAAGTCAAGAAAAGTAAAATTGGAAAACTTAAAGTAGAAATGACAATTTTCCCCTTAGAAGGTTAAAAGTTGACTTTATAACGCATGTAATTTTTGGATGTTCTGCAAGGGCCGTTGTGAAGGTCTCGGACTCTTGATTCCCTAGATGGGCAGCATGTCGAAATCGAAGATCGATTGACTACAATACGGGTCAAAAGAGATTAAGGGCATTTTGGTAATTTTCACTTGAAGGTTATTTTGGTAATTTCACAAGAGGGCTATTCTAGGGTGTTCTAGAGTTTTCTTTATTTTTCCCTTCTTTTAAACATGAGAATTTGTATGTGGGTACTTCAAGTTACAAGGTGCCCCAGAAATCTGTTCAAACTAGTCAAGTTTCGAAACAGTAAATAGATAGGTGGGGCCATAGATCTTCTATGCTTCGTTGTTTCAACTTGGGCATATCAATAGATATTTCCCCAATAGCTCAGGTGGTGGTACAACAAGATAGGTTAAGACAAATTATGATCATAGTACATCAGGTAGAAGTTCGAAACCAACTAGTGGAGCCAAAAGTAGATCTAGACGACGTGGCCAATCTTCAAGTCTAAAAACTGGAGTGTTTGCTATGACATGACCAGAGGTTCACGAGACACCATGCCTAGTGAGAGGTGCATTATTTACTCTTGGGTATGATTTACGTGCTTTGGCAATTCCAAAGTACACATTTATTGTTTTTTGGGAAATTACGGGTATGGGGTTAGGCCCCGAATATCTGGATCTTCTATTATAATTTGGACATGGGTCAAAATATTATATTAGACCTAAATATTTAAATTTCGAGGATGAATTTTTTTTGAAGGATGGCAGGTTGTAATAACCCAGAACCTTAATAAGGGTAAAATTGGAAAAGGTAAAAAAGAAATGATAATTTTGCTCTTATAGGGTCAATAGTTGACTTTTTGTTCTAGAACTTTTTGGGACGTTCTGTAAGGATAGTTATGAAGGTCTCAACCTCATGAGTACGTCGACAGGCATCATGCCAAAAACGATATTAGGATGAATCCGTCTGGGTTTAAAATTGTAGGGGCATTTTAGTAATTTTACCTTGAAGGGAAATTTGATAATTTTGCTTAAGTAATAATGTAATGTTGACACTTGTCTAGATTTTTTCTTGTTCCTTCTTTGGGGTACTGACTCACTTGTGGGAACTATATGTATATATACTTGCATACATGAAAAAGTGAGGTGTGTGATGAAGTTTGAGTGAAAACTACCCCAAACCTGTGAGAAACCCAAAACCCACAAACCGTAGCAATTTCTGCTACTAAGAGATAGGGCAGGTAGAGATCAAGGAAATGAGGAACTGTGTGAGAGAGAAATCTTAGACACGAAGGTCCAAAAACAAACCCAAGAAGAAAACTCGTGGGTTTGGAATGCACCCTTGAGTTTTCAACCCATAACGTTCAAAACAATCTTACTAAGCTTCTTTACAAGTCTCCATAACTCTAAAAGGTTGTTGGTGCAAAGTTTTCAACGTGGAAACCACCTAGAACTTAAGAACAACCATTGGTCGAATTTCCAGAGCTTGGGTAAAGGATTACGGTGAGTTTTTCATATTTCTAAAGCTATAGATCTATTCTAGGATTAAATTAGAAGATATTGGTCGTGAAAAAGAGAAAAAAGGAATGAAGTTGGAAGTTTGGACCAAGTCATGGCATCCTGTTCGAGTGACCCGAAACTAGATAATCGGGTCTAAAGTTTGGGGAGGACAATGAACAGTGATAGCGCTTGGGCACCACGCGCAGTCGCTTTTGGTGGAGCGTGGAGGCGCGTGCCACTATGTCTTAAGATGTGGGTATCCGGTGTACGTAGTTAATTTTGGGTATCCGGTGTACATAGTTAATTTTAAAAATTAATATTTAATTCTCAGGAGTTAGGGTTCGTACTAGGACGTTACGTGAGACTTGGTGGGACATTAGTAACCTAAAATTATGATTTTTGGATAAGAGATGTAGCCCGCGGAGGCAACGAGGAACGTTCGAAACAAGGATAAACAGTGGAATCGGACTGTGAGTGGACTTTTATTAAAATATTGTGCATGCATATTTGTTAGGTCATAATTTATGCATGTTTTATCCATGATTTAATACCCTTTTACTTATGTTTTGTTAATATTTTGTTCTATGTAATTGGAGAAAATAATATATTTTTTGAGAATGTTCGTAATCAAATAGAGCTTGGAATTACAAGAATTTGTGCGAAAGAATCACCTAAATTGGAGTTAAAACGATGAAGTTATGCAGGAAAAAAGATTGCATAGGAATTCGATGGCCATCCACTGAAATGGGCATTAGAAAAGTCCTTTCACGCGTTACTGTAACAACCTTATTCGGTAAGCCGCTACCGCGACACATGCACAACAGCTGCGCGTTGACTGAGCTTTGACTAAGGGCTGACTGCTGATGTTGACTTCCTGTTTCGGTGGTGGACCGCCGAAATTGGTCTTGAAGGCTTTAATTCCGAGTTTTGGGTTATTTTTCGGATAATTTCAAGTTATTTTCACACCTAATATCCATATTGCATAAGGATTCAAGTCCTAATTCCTTTTATATTATTATTTTCACTCCCTTTACTTGTAGGAAAGGTTTTTAATTATAATTCTTAATTATTTAGGAAGCCTTTTCCTTTTAGAATTTAATTGTAAAACTTCTATTTGTAGGACGATTAATTATTCTCTTATAAATAGAGGTACTAGGGTTTATGTAAGGAGGGGTTTGAGTTTTTGAGTTTTTGGAGAGTTTTCGAAGAGGATTACATTTAGAATTAATAAGAGTGAAATACTTTTGCCTTTTATTTTTATAATTTATTTTATTTGGTAGTTTCTTTTTAGGTTAGGTCTTCTTGAAGCCCTAGCCATGTTAGTTCGTTAATTAGATTTCTGGCTCTTGATTTTGATTTTTATGCATGACTAAATTTGTTATGCTTCATGAACTCAATTTACACTTACAAGCTTGATCACCTTATTTGTGTATAATAGTAGATGTAATTGCTTGACGGACCATAATATCATCTTGCAATTTATAGCCTCATGTTTAAGGGGTGGACACTTATTCGTAATTTAAACTCATGACATTCTAGGATTGCACATCACTTTCTTGGATTAGTGTAGTGTCATCAAATCTTCTTTTCGTTCAATGCATTATCACGCACCATCGATAGTAGACATTTTAAAGGCGGTACATCACGCTTAAAACATGCTAACTAAGAGAAGAAAATATGTGTGGGGTGAGCCTTAACTAGACCCCTGCACGAGCACTTAATTCAGAAACATGCATAGTAATTAGGGCAAGGAAATCTGATTAGCAACTATAAATGGTTAGTGGTGGATAAAGTGCCTTAACCTATTTATTTATTTATTTATTTTTATTATTATTTGTTTTATGTTAATTGTTTTATTTTTCATTTTTAATTATCTTACCCCTTAATGTGTGCGTGTGTTTGTGTTTTCTTTTAATGTTAATAAATGTCTGAGTTAATTAATTAATCTAAGTAATAATGTGGATTAAACGTTAAGACAAGTCCTTGTGAGATTTGACCCTTACTTATTTGTTATACTATCTTCACGATTTGTGCACTTGCATGGTTAAATTGAATAGAATAGATTTCATATTTATTTATGTTGTCTATTTTATCCAATGCCACTATGTCTTAAGATGCGGCCAACATGGTTTTTAATGCTTTCAATGTTACAGACATTTTGGTGTAGATTTTAAGGCAATCAGGCTCTGTTTTGGGGAAATTTTGGGTATCCGGTGTACGTAGTTAATTCTAAAAATTACTATTTAATTCTCAGGAGTTAGGGTTCGTACTAAGAGGTTATGTGAGGCTTCGTGGGACACTAGTAACCAGAAATTATAATTTTTTGGATAAGAGATGTAGCCCGCGGAGGCAACGAGGAATGTTCGAAACAAGGTTAAATAGTGGAATCGGACTGTGAGTGGACTTTTATTAAAATATTGTGCATGCATATTTGTTAGGTCATAATTTATGCATGTTTTATCCATGATTAAATACCATTTAACTTATGTTTTGTTAATATTTCATTCTATACAATTGGAGAAAATAATATATTTTGTGATAATGTTCAGAATCAAATAGAGCTTGGAATTACGAGAATTTGGGCGAAAGAATCACCTAAATCGGAGTTAAAACGAAGAAGTTATGAAGGAAAGAAGATTGCATAGGAATTCGGTGGCCATCCACCGAAATAGGCATCAGAGTAGTCCCTTCACGCATTACTGTAGCAGCCCCATTCGTTAAGTGGCTACTTAGAATCGCTCCACACCTCAGTGCGCGCGTCTTGAAGTCCTTAATCCTGATTCGGTGCACGTCCACCAACGACAACTGCACAACAGCTGCGCGTTGACTGAGCTTTAACCGAGGACTAACTGCTGATGTTGACAGTTGGTCCTGAAGGCTTTAATTATGAGTTTTAGGTTATTTTTAGGATAATTTCAAGTTATTTTCACACCTAATCTCCATATTGTATAAGGATTTTAGTTCTAATTCCTTTTATACTATTATTTTCACTCCATTTACTTGTAGGAAAGGTTTTTAATTATAATTCTAATTATTTAGGAAACATTTTCCTTTTAGAATTTAATTGTAAAACTTCTATTTGTAGGAGGATTAATTATTCTCATATAAATAGAGGTACTAGGGTTTATGTAAGGAGGGGTTCGAGTTTTTGAGTTTTTGGAGAGATTTCGAAGAGGATTACATTCAGAAATAATAAGAGCGAAAAACTTTTGCCTTTTATTTTTATAATTTATTTTATTTTGTAGTTTCTTTTTAGGTTAGGGCTTCTTGAAGCCCTAGCCATCTTAGTTCGTTAATTATATTTCTGGCTCTTGATTTTGATTATTATGCATGACTAAATTTGTTGGATTACTATGCTTCATGAACTTAATTTACGCTTATAAGCTTGATCACATTGTTTGTGTATAATTGTAGATGTAATTGCTTGACCGACCATAATATCATCTTGCAATTTATAGCATCATATTTAAGAGGTGAACTCTTATTCGTAATCTAAACTCATGACATTCTAGGATTGCACATCACTTTCTAGGATTAGTGTAGTGTCATCAAATCTTCTTTGCGTTTAATGCATTATCACACACCATCGATAGTAGACGTTTTAAGGATGGCACATCACGCTTAAAACATGCTAACTAAGAGAAGAAAATAGGTGTGAGGTGAGCCTTAGCTGGACCCCTACACGGGCACTTAATTCAGAAATATGCATAGTAATTAGTGTAAGGAAATTTGATCAGCAACTATAAATGGTTATTGGTGGATATAGTGCCTTAACGGACGCGCCTGATCCCGTCTGACACGAACCAGGGAAAATTCCATCTCTAGCCTTCACCGGGGCGTCCAGAGCACGCCAAGATCGTAGGAGGAGGAGTGTGATGTCTCGTCTCTGCTACAGCCCGCATCCGCGATCAACCTGAATGGCATTAAAACATCAAAAGTCGTGAGCGGACAAAATAAGAATTTTAGTAAAAAAATTTTCACATAAAGACATTTATTCCCTTCATTAAAAGCATATGCATGCATTCAAAAACTATTTATCAAACGTTCATAAAATCATTTGTCAAACATATTCTCAAAGTCATTCAAGGGTTCATGCCCGGTTCCCATAAACCGTCATGACCCATAAATCCTCTATTTATTTATTTGTATTAATATTTGTTTTATGTTAATTGTTTTATTTGTTATTTTTAATTATCTTTAAACCCCCCCAATGTGTGCGTGTGTTTGTGTTTTATTTTAATGTTAATAAATGTCTAAGTTAATTAATTAATCTAAACAATAATATGGATTAAACGTTAAGACAAGTCCTTGTGGGATTCAACCCTTTCTTATTTGTTATACTATCTTCACGATTTGTGCACTTTCAAGGTTAAACTGAATAGAATAGATTTCATATTTATTTATGTTGTTTATTTTATCCAATGCCACTATGTCTTGAGATGCAACCAACATGGTTTTTAATGCTTTCGATGTTACAGACATTTTGGTGTAGATTTTAAGGCAATCAGGCACTGTTTTGGGGCAATTTTGGGTATCCGGTGTACGTAGTTACTTCTAAAAATTAATATTTAATTCTCAAGAGTTAGGGTTCATACTAAGAGGTTACGTGAGGCTTCATGGGACATTAGTAACCAGAAATTATGATTTTTGGATAAGAGAGGTAGCTCGCGGAGACAACGAGGAACGTTCGAAACAAGGATACACAGTGGAATCAGACGGTGAGTGGACTTTTATTAAAATATTGTGCATGCATATTTACGTATTTAAAATGTTTTTAGGTGATTTTGGTGATATGTTGATTTATTATGATTTTGTGTGATTTTTTATGATTTTACGAAAATTATTTTATTGTACGTTGTACGATATTTTCTTTAGATTATGTTTTCGAATTTCATTTAAATTGTGGTTTTGGGTTGCAGTATGATTATGTACTATTTATGTGTGTTTCTCAATGTTGGTAATGCAGAATGTTGTGTTGTTGGGTTGTTGACGAATGTTGTACGATTTTTAGATGATTTTATGGAAGTTACTTTATGGCACGTTTTACGAGGTTTTATACAAAAATATGTTTTGGGCCTAGGCCAGGTTACTGAAATGTGAATTTGGGCTATGAAATTGATGTATGTTACAAATATGTGGTTTCTCAAGATTCATGCATTGTGATATGAAATGATGTGTGTTATACAAGTATGTTTTCTTGATAGTCGTGAGGTGAGATGTATGTTGTGGATAACCCTCCTCAAGATGCATGTTGATTGATTGGCCAGTCTCAGACGTTGAGCAAGGCTTTGTATCCTAAGACTAGTATTGTGATAGAGACTCAGACGTCGAGCTGGACTCTATATCCTAAGTCAGTTTCCACTCGGATGTCGAGCTGGGCTCTGTATCTCGAGTGGCTTGCATCCCGATAGTGCAGTTGATATGATAATTGATAGAGAGCATCGAGGATGGGTTGATTGAGTGTTATTGATGTGATGGTTTATTGATACAATCTGCTTTATGTATGTTTTCATGTATTTCAAGTTCATGAACTATGTTATACTTTCACTGAGTTTTAAATGGCTTTATATGCACGCATAATTTTAAAAAATGGAGGGTATAAATGTAGGTTTTCAAAGGTTATTTGTCAGGACCCACCCCGGTTTCACCCCGAAACCCGAGGTAAATCCTGCTCCCGTCTGACACCCCGACACAAAAACAGTCAGACGCAGGAGAAAGCACTCAATAAATCCCGAAGTTAAAGTTTTACAGAGCATAGTACAAATTATAAAGAAATAAAAACCGATGATAATTACACGCACGCGGAAGAAAACTTAAACACTCCGGGATCCCTCTCGTAATTTCTATGCCTCAGATGCTGCCTCGACGTCAAGACCTCGCGCTAGCTCCACGACCTGGTGGGCAATTTAAAACCAGAAATTGTGAGTGGACCATAAAGAATAAAAGTTTCAAAAACCATTTTATAAGAAAACCGAGTTTTAACCCTCCGTTTTGAAACCACATGCATAACCCAGTTCTAAAAACAGTTATAATCAATCACCATAAAACATCATAAGAAACAGAAACACTATAAAACAGGTATGGAAATCATAGTATAACCATCATAAAATCGTATCAGAAACCATGCACATCAAATCATCATTTCCGATCAAACCTGTTGGACCTATCCGAGTCTTTAAACTCTCGAGTCTTTAAACTCAATCCAGGCCTCAGTAATCCGAGTATTTAAACTCCCGAGTCTTTAAACTCAACAGGCCTACGGGGTAAATCAACATATCCGAGTCTTTAAACTCCCGAGTCTTTAAACTCAATCCGGGCCCGTCCCCCGTCAATCAATATCCGGGTCTTTAAACCCAATAACCAGATCCAGCAAATCCAATCCAAAACCATTTGAAAACCTTTTACAAATCCATATCCAAACCCGAATCCAAAACCACTGGTCCGACGCCCTTCCAGCGTTCAAAACCGTCATTCCGAACCCAAATCCGAAAATCCACTTTTCAACTTTTCACGTTTTTCGAAATCCTATTTGAAAGCCGAAAATCCTTGATTATCGAAATCATATTCCAAAATCCCTTTATAATCATTGATAACTATTTATTCTTTGAAATCCCAAAACCATAGCTTCATATTCCAAAAATCACCATTTTCTCGTAAAACGTGCTGAAAACCGTCTTTTCTCGAAAACCGTACAAATACGTAAAACGAACATAGCATTTTCAATAATCATGAAATCACATATAAAACCAATAAATAGGTATAGAAAACAGTTATGCATGCTCGAGTTTAAGGAAAGGGTCCACTCATAGTACCGAGCCCTCAATCGCATCCCGAACGTCCAGCACGTTCCTCAGCTTCCTCAGGAAATCCCGATCCTGTCAATAACCACCAAATTATGTTACTAACCCACTTATGAAGGTCCACCTAAATTCCCTCAAAAATCTCCGAATCCTAAACATAATAACCGAGACCCTAAGCCTTCACCCTGGCGGAATTACTTCGATTCGACGTCCGATTAACCCGAAACCACTTCCATTAGACTCGTTATAACACCTAGACCAAAAACCATGTTGACACCTTCACCGGAAACTGCCGCACGCGCCCCCATGCGCCGCCCAAAGTGGCTGCGCGTGGCCCTCACGCGCCAGCTACAGTGCACCCTCTTCCTCGAGCAAACCCGGTTCGCACCAGTGCTGCATATCGGACCGGCGAGAACTGTTCTCCGCCGTCCGGCCACCATTTCACCTCCTTTCTTCACTCACAGCCTCGTCCAGTCCTACCCTATCCTTTCCCCAACTCCAAGTACCTCGACACGGCCCCAATATCGTCGACTCAAGCTCGAAAGAAAACCCGTACTCTGCCCCTGTTTTCCTTCCCGGCCACCCAGGTAGCCTCCCGTCGTGGTGGCTATCCCAAACTCTTCCTAGGACCTCACTGTGTCACACCCAACTCACAGAAACCCTCGACTCAATCCCTAAGTCCTCGACTTCCCGTCCGAAACTCACGGCAAAAACAGAGCACACAGAGTCCCCTCCGTCGTACCAACCGCCACCGTGCACCTCCCATCACGGCAGCACAACCAGTGACCTCCTAGGACTCCCCTGAGTCCCCTAGACCTCCCTAGACTCTTCGACTCGACTCCTAAACTTACGACTTAACTTCTGAACTCAGTCGACAAAATAGAGCAAAGAAACAAGGATAAGGAATGACCTGCCTCTCGTCGCCGTGGTGAGCTCCGCTGGGGCTGGTGGACTCCTCGCACCCTTCACGACACCACCATGATCTCAGTTGCACCATACACGGCTGCCACCGCCACGATTCTCACAACCTCCCTACTTTTCACCCCTGGTTTTC
Source organism: Prinsepia uniflora (assembly GCA_032719365.1). Taxonomy (NCBI): domain Eukaryota; kingdom Viridiplantae; phylum Streptophyta; class Magnoliopsida; order Rosales; family Rosaceae; genus Prinsepia; species Prinsepia uniflora. The sequence continues at coordinate 59,113,727 of CM064872.1, forward strand.
CCGTGGTTCTCAGTTCACCCACGTACAACCACCACACCGTCTCACCTTCTCACTGTCTCACTCTCACTCTCTGGTCACTCATCCCCTCACCAGAACTCACCAACAACCTCAGCCACCATCTAATTTTTCCCCGATCTCCCCCTCTGTTTCTGTTCTTCTCTGCGAACAACACAACACACACAGCACGGTTGCACCCAAATTATTGGACCGTGCACACACTGGAACCAACCAGAACCCACTACTCCTTTAGCACGTGTCACCATCCCAAAGCCCCTCCCACAAATGTCTCAATCTCAGCCTTCCATCTGTCTTCTCTCTGCTGCACACTTCCCAGAGCACAAAAGACCAAATTGCCCCTCTTTTTAACTCAAAATTACGATTTTGCCACTAACTTTCTTGACCCGTAACTCGCACATCGTAAGTCCGATGAATACGTGCCGCCTATCATCGAACTCAGGACGACGAGATCTACCTAACCGTCCTCGGTCAACGTACCAAAACCCGATCGTCCAAAAAGTCAACTATTCCCCTTATTTTACCAAAATTACGATAATGCCCTCAACCTTCTGAACATCACAACTTCCTCCTCGGATGTCGGAATCGGACGTACCACCTGCCTATGGATTCGTGACGTCCTAAACTACGTCCTGATCACTGGTCAATACCCACTTGACCACCCGAACTAAAAGTCAACATTTTGCCCGAACTAGGGGCAAAATTGTCATTCTAGGCTGACGGACCTATCGGAACCACCTAACCACCAATTAGACTCACTAATCCCACCTTAATCACGCTACTAATCCCGGCTCTTGGGACAGGTTGTTACATTATTTTTGTCCACTAACATTTTTATGGGTTTTACTTGCCTTTCAGGCTGTGGCACGATGAGGATCTGCTAAGGAGCGGTGGCATAAGCGAGATTTTGGTGTATCTCTGGACCTTTAGGGTAAATATCTTGTGTTTGAAGTCATGTTGTAAACTTATGTTGTGTATACAGTGAGATGAACGAATGTCCAATTATCCTTAGTCTGACACTTAGAAGGTTTTATGGATCTCGACAATCTTTTGAGCCTATTCTTGATGTTTTGTGACTGTCTGATGGGAGCATTATCCCTCAAGATTTTCTAGACTTTTCTGAAGGGGTCCTGTTAACTTGGTATCATAGTATAGATTATTGTCTATTGATTGCACTTGCGGGTGTAGGGTGTGAACTAAATGTGTTTGTTTCAGGATTAGGTAACAGTTATGCCTTCACAAAGAGATCACCGTGCATGGCCAGAAGATGAGGTAGAATGGGTTAGAGAGGGTCCAGACATAGAGAGACCCCAGCGTCTAGGGTTTACTAGTTTTACGGGCGAGGTAAGCCCAAAGCAGGAAGAGGAGTGGATCACTCGTATAGAAAGGATTTTTGAAGTTATGTGATGCCCTTCCGAGAACAAGGTGTTGATAGTTACCTTTCAGTTAAATGATTATGCGTATCAATGGTGGCGAAGGTTGCAGATGACATGATGGGATGCCCATGCTTGACGTGGGAAAATTTAAAAGAAAGATTTCTACATTAGTTTACCCTCATTCATATCGTAATGCGAAAGATGTAGAATTTCTGCGGTTAAAGTAAAGAGGTATGACGGTGGCCTAGTATGAGCAAAAGTTTATGAGTCTATCCCGATTTGCTCCGAAAGTTGTAGCAACTGAGGTAGATAAGTGCAGAAGATTTGAGTTGGGTCTACGAGTTGAGATCTGGGCTGCCGTGATAATCGATACATATGCCATTTTGAGAAAATTATCAGATGTCGCTATCCAAGTAGAGGCAACCTTGTCCATGCGACATCAGGGTGCGAGTTCTGGAAAAAAATGTGAGAATTTGTATGTGGGTACTTCAAGTCAGAAGGTGCCAAAAGAGATAGTATGAGCACTGGATCATTTAGTGGTGATGGTGCAGGTTTTGGATATACAAAAATTGGATCGGGAGGTAACCAAAGTATGGAGTTGAAACCCCAAACATTTGTTCAATCTAGCCGAGTTTCGGCATAGTTAATAGATTGGTAGTGTGATACAACTTCTACGTTTCGTTTTTTCAGATGTAAAGAACTCGAGCATATAAGTAGATATTGCCCGAATCGCTCAGGTGGTTGTACAACAGGACAAGTCAGGCCAGATTATGATCAAACTTCTAGTACATCAAGTAGAAGTTTGATATCAACTAGTGGAGCTGGAAGTAGATCCAGATGATATGGCCAATCTTCATGTCCACAAGTTCGAGTGTTTGTTATGACACGACGAGAGGTTCGTGAGACACCAGGCTTGGTGACAGGTGCGTTATTTACCCTTGGGTATGATTTACGTGCTTTGGTAATTCCAGAGTACACATTTATTGTTTCTTGGGAAATTATGAGTATGGGTTAGGCCTCAAATATTTGGATCTTCGATTATAATTTGGACATGGGTTAGAATATTGTATTAGACCTAACTATTTAAACTTCAAGGAATTTTTTTTTTTTGAGGGTAGGTTGTAACGACCCAAAACCTTAATAACAGTAAAATTGGAAAAGGTAAAAAGGAAATGACCATTTTGCCCCTATGGATTTTGGGTCTTAGTTTGATTGTCAAACTAAAATCCTAATGTTGAAAAATCTTGGGTACTTAAGTTTTATTTTCCAAGAACGTGCTAATTTTCAGTTTTTTAGTTTAAAAAAAAGATTTTTTTTATAATGATAGTAACTACTCATGGAGTTAATTAGTAATTTGGACTTGTCACTTATATTTTGATAAGGCATAAAAGTTAGACTTATAATTAACTGCAAGTTCACTTCCTTCACAAAAATTGTTTCATTTTGGGCTTTTCTCTCTTTGTGTATTCTTCCAAATTTTGGATCTTCTCTTTTTGCTCTCTTGCATTCTGAATAACAATTTGTATTAAAATTAGCCTGTTATTTTTGCTTGTTGAGAAAATGATACTAGAATTGTGAGACATCAAGTACTATAGTCTTTTATGGATAGTTTGTGGGGCACTTATCTAGTTTTTGTTTTGTTGATTTGCCTAATCTTGGTTACGTTTCGTTTGACTTTCTATTTTTGATATCTCTATCTCATATGCATCAATTTTGGTTTTCAATTTACTCAACTGCATTGATCATTAACATATATTTTGGGACTACTATGTTGATTTCTTATATATGTCTATAATTGAAATGTTCGGTGTTGTATGAATGTTAAAAGGCATATTTTTCTGTTGTTGTTTGGGCCTTATATGTGATAATAAAATATTGTAGTTTTCTTGTGTTTCTTATATTGATTAGTAGTGGTTTAATGTTGACGAGAAGGGCGAGTTTAACCTCATCCATTTAATTGTGTTTTGTTGTTATTTGTAAACTTATACAAGAAATTGAATATCTCACATATCGAGGTTATTAGTATACCTGAATCTAGGTGAAAAAATAATTAATAGACCGATTTGGTCTTAACGTGTTATTAGTGAATTCATTGCTAAATGTACGAATCATGGTCCTATTTTCATTCTTCTTATTTAGAATATTACTGCTACATTTGATACTTGATACTTGATACGCTGAGTTGATATTTGATACTCCATGTTTTTTATACTCAATTTAAAAGTAAGACCCGCTTAGGTAGGAGAATGATATACTTTTTTTAATAAACTCACAGTCTGATAGTGTCCTTATAGTTTGATAGTGTCCTCATAGTCTAATAGTGTCCATATAGTCTGATAGTGTCCTTATAGTCTGATAGTGTCCTCATAGTCTGATAGTGTACTCATAGTCTAATAGTGTCTTGATAGTCTAATAGTATTATCATGGTCTGATAGTGTCCTGATAGTGTGGTAGTGAACTAATTTGTCCAATTAAACATGATAACATATAATGTGATACTAACTTTAAGTATTCCTATAACCTCATCTTGTTACATCATTTAAATGTCATCACTTTTTCATCATTATAACCATCATAAAACATCATAGATTCAACAACTACTATCAATATAATCATCCAAAATTGTTCCCCAATTGTTCATGTCCAAATAAGGTTAAAATTAAACCCTTTAATCATAATCCCCAATATTTATCTTTCTCACTTACAATTTATACATAAATTCTTCTTAATACCCAATTATAAACATAGTCAAGATCTTCCCAAAATAAAGTAATTAATACCACAACATGCTCGTAATTAAGGATCACCGTTAACTAATCTTCGGGCTTAACTTAAATCATACTCATAATATTCAAATCCAACAATGAACATATTATTTCATAAATCCATAATTATACCCAAACGGTGTCCAAATTCCTCAAAAGTTATACCATTGTATTCAGAATTAAATAATAAGAAAGTTCGTGTTGGACGGATGGCCGAAAGAGGCCGCACGCGTTGCCACAAGGCTCTGCGCGTGGTGGCCATGCACCTGCAATCGCCTTCGACCTCTGGCCGGTTGATCTGTTTTCCAAGTACTGGGTCGCCCGCCCGCGATCATGAACCGGCCATTTCATGTCCAAATTTGACATTCTAAATGTCCATTTGAATCTACTCAATATAAGGAAGATCTCTATAACATTCGAAAGGGAAAAAACATACTTGAAATCATGGTTCGACTTACTTCATTGTTCGGCCATGGAACCCTTACCAAGATAACGACATTTGCAGCGTCCTAACTCACTTTTTCTTGCCTCATAAGGTCATATGAACTTCTAAAGATAAATTAGCATACCTATCTCCAAGTTTTCTAGCCAACCTAGCAAAACCCGAATTGGAACTTTAGGGGTTCCTTCGTGACTTTCACTTATTTCCCCATTCTCCTTTACCAAACTCCATCAGTTTACGTCCTTTTATCCTTCTTCTTTCATCTTTTCTTCCTCTAGCAATTTTTGGCCCATAACGAGCCTATTCTGACAGGACCGCCCCTTGAGGAACATTGGTAACCGTGCCTGGTCCTGCTCTCATCTGAAAAGTCAACTGAAGTTCCCAATTTACCCTTAGCACTTGTCAAATAAGGGATAGACTGGAGTTGACAAGTAAGACCCCTGTGCCCTAGTACCCCGAGAGGATGTTGTGATCCTTGTTGAATTCATGACAAAAAGGGTCACTTCGCCTCAGTAAGTACTTTCCTTCATGTGTCAGTTATCAAGTAGGCAAGATTCAATTTAAAATATATGGTTTAATTACGTTTGTGTTTAGTAGTTTGGAGATCGAATACTTACTAACACATGAATATGTTGACAGGCCACATGCCAAAATTAGAGATCAAATGGACTCGTTATAGGTCAAAATAGCTATAGGCATTATGGTAATTTTCACTTAAAAGGGTAATTTGGTAATTTTATAATTTGGACATGTGAAACATGTGTGTGTGTGTGTGTGTGTGTGTGTGTGTGTGTGTGTGTGTGTGTGTCTAGAAAACTCTTCATTTTTCCTCCTTCACTATTCCACCGACTTACTCACCTTATTTATTGGGGTGTGTGTGTGCTTAGGATGGTCTTCGGGGATTTTAGGCTGAAAAAGAAAAAAAAGAACTCGTGAGAGAGATGAAAGGAAAACCAGGAAAGAATAAAGGCAAAAAATAAAATAAGAAAATGAGAAGAAAGAGAGGGGAAAAAAGGGAAGGAATGAGAGGAAATTAGTGGGGTTGGTAAGCTCCTAGGATCGAAAACCGTGAGGGCTCGAAGGTGGTCACAAGGTTTTAGTTTGTTCCAGGGATTGTGAGCTCGAAACCGAGACTCTGAAAAGTCAAGTAAGCTTTTGAGATCGTGTTAAGCCTAAAAGATAAAGGTTTGGAACGATGGTAGGCTGCAGAACCGAGCATGACGCCATGGCCGAAAGCTTGAAGGTAACCCACCCTAATTTCTAGTGTAATTTACGTCGTTTTAAGGCCATAGAGAGGTTCCTCGGATTGAAACGAATCTAATCGATGTATAGAACATAGAAATCAGACATAAACAGTTGAGATATGGCTGGGTTGGGGCCACAGGTCGGTGACCCGAGTTGCAGGAACCGAGTCGACCAGGCTCTAGGTTGGAGGTGACACTGTTAAGTGCGTGACCACCACATGCAGAGGCCTTTTGCCAGCGCGTGGCGGCCCGTGCGGTGATTTTTAAGGCCGCAGTCAACATGAAAGTTGCTCCCCTTGAATTTATGAATTTATTGGTACAAAGATTGTGTTAATTGGATTTCATTTAGGTACAAAGATTGTGTTATATTAAGTTATATTGATTATATTCAGAAAATTAGAGTAACTTAAATGGAATCAATTGGACAATTAATTGTAATAGTTTTAATGAATTATAATGCTAAAAGCATAGTGATTGGCTTGAGATATATGTGGAATTACTACGGTTGTGCTTAAGATTGACATTATGTGGAAAAAATTTGTGGGAAAAATTAGTTTGACGAAGACGTTCATAATGACGATAACTGGTGAATATATGATGTTTAATATTGATATGAGGTTACTTTGAGTCTTACAAAGAATAATGGTGATTTGAAATATGTGAAAGGATGAGTATTTAAGATTAGACTTAAGTTAATTAATTTGTAACTTGAGGAAATTGTTATATTAAAGAAATATCCCTGTCTGACAAGAGTTGTCAGACAGGAGCAGGATCGACCCGATTTTCACAGATTTTATGGACGGGTCCTGTCATTCAGTCTGGAGTTAAAAAAAAAATTCCGAGTTGTTGGACACATCTAGTTGGATCACAGATGAGGTTAGTAAGTGTATGAGTACAAAGAGCAGTTGACTATGGTTTTATCTGTATGATACTATTAAATTATCATACTTATATATTGTAGCACATGAATGTTGCCTTGTATTTGTTTAGGACGTGACAATATGAGCATGTGAATTTATTTGGCAATCATTGGACGACAACTGACTACTTTCAGGTGAGAACTTGATTGTGTTTATGCGTTGTTTGGCTACTTATGTTGTATTTGTGTTTGTTATTGAATATTTGGTATGTTGAAGCAATATATTGAGGGTTGTGCTAAGAAGAAATTGCCTAGCATTGATGAATTTCGATTAGGACGCTCCCTCTCCCAAAATATGAAGGCTATATAGAGTTATGTTTCAGGATCTTTACTTACAGGTTTTGCCGAGTCTTGGACATTAGGAAGGCGCATGTATTCCTCGTATATCCTGGGGAATGACTATTTGGTAGTTATGGAGTTGACCTCAAACACAAGACTGTTACTAACATGACCCTCTTCGTAATCCCTCTAGATTAACATGGAAGAACATGCTCTCATCTGACACATCCTTTTAAAATGACCAATTTACCCTTGGAAACAACGTAAATATCCTAACCACGTGTCAGATCAGGGATACAGCACACCCTAACTAGAGTAATCAGAGTATGCACTCACCGTTATGCTCAGCCTTCATGCAGCCTGAGTCCGCGATCAACTTGGAGGGTGTCAAAAACAATAAACAGTGTGAGTGAACAAAAATAAAAGTTTGGAAAACCATTTTGTAATGCCCCGGAAATTCGAAAAAGGAAAATTTGGAAATTTTGAAGGAAAATGACGATTTTGCCCTTGGAATTGGGAGAAAGGTTGACTTTTGGTTTGAGCGGTCAAACGAATTTTGACCGATGACTGTGACGTAGTTCGGGACGTCACGAGTTCATGGACAGATGGCACGCCCGATTCCGACATTCGAGGAGAAAGTTATGATGTTTGGCAGTTAAAGGGTAGTTCGGTAACTTGGTTAAAAAGGGGCCAATTGTTAACTTTTTGATCAGGACCGTGTTTGGACTTTCCGTAAGTACCGTTGGGTAGGTCTCGAGACGCTGAATCCGTAGACAGGCGACATGCGTCAATCGGGGTTCGGATGGAAAAGTTACGGGCCTGAGAACGTGAAGGGCAATTTGGTAATTTCTTAAAGAAGGGTAAACTTGTAATTAAATTAATAGCTGATTCAGCCATGTTAAAAGATAAATGAGACTAAATGAATGACACATGTACCTGTAATTGTGGATGAGCATTAGCATTTCATGCCATCTGTCATTTGATTAATGTTGATTAGTGGCTAAGTGATGATGCTGCACGATTAATGGGCGGTGAGGATTTAACCTGAGAAAACAGAAAACTACATCGTGCAGGTGTGTGTGTGTGTAGCTGAAAGAACAAAAACAGAGAGTACCCTATACCTTCACACAAAATCCATTAATCTCTTCTTCTCTGATTGATCACAACTAAGAACGGATGGAAGGAAAAAAATTGGAAAGGAATGGAGAGGATGAGATTGGGAGGAAAACAAAAGAAAAAGGGAAGGAAAACCCAAGAACCCGAGACCCTTTGAATTGTTTCAAAAATTGGATTTAATCTTTATAGCTCGAGATGCTGCAAACTGAGATTGAAGTAAGTCCTCTGAGATCATTTTGATTGGAAACAGCTCAAATTCGACGACAATTGGTGTCGTTTGGGCCTAGAACGGACATGGAGGACTTCAAAAATTGTCGAGCTTGGGTTGAGTAATTGGGGGCCAGTTCTTGTGCAATTGACTTCGAAATCAACTTTAGCATAAGCCTACGATGCTGTGTGATTCATTAATTGAAGGGTTGGATGATGGTTTGAGGAACTCGACGATGAATAGACTTCGAACCCGTGAGATTTGATCGAATAGACGGAGGTAATTAGTGACGAAATTGACATTACAGATCTTCAATTAAAGTTCATACGATCCTCTTAGCTTAATCAATTGAAGAAATTGACTAGAAATGTGCAGGATTAGACCGGGTCACCTCGCGGGCTAACAGGACCCGTTTACCAGTCAGACGGGTTGGAACGATGATTGTTCATTGGCACTGTAGCAGGCGCGTGGCACCCACGCGCAGCCATTTACGACGGCGCATGGGGGCGCGTGCGTGGGAATTTCGAGGTGCGTTCAACATGAAACTTGTCCTATTTAATGTAACGAACATTTTGGCACTAGTTTCGAGGAAATCGGACACCGTTTCGATATTGTTTCGAGGGTCCGAAGGTTTATGTATGCATACATGAGAATTATGAAATAATCATAACCAAAAATCATACCATAAAACCAGTAAAAACATAACCATATTCATAATCATGGAAAACCATACCATAAAACCAGTAAAAACATGTAAATATGCATACATGAGAATTATGAAATAAACTATCCATTCACAGTACCGCCGCTTGCTCAAAATACGAGCCGTAAGCCCAAATCACACCCAAGGGTCACTGTCAATCACACCCAAGGGTACCTCCGGGATGACTGGGCCTGTCCAACAATCACACCCAATGGTCATTGTCAATCTATACAAGTCCATATCAGAAACCATATTTTACTGAAATCGACGGCTCTTAGCCGCTTTGAAAATATTTACACGAAATATATTTATTTAAAAACCAAACCTAATCTCATTGGCCCAGCCAACCCAATGTCCAACCTTGTCATGCTAGTCCAACCAATTGCTAGTCCAAATAGCATAAGGGTGGCAATTTTTGACACGACCCGATACACGACTCGAAACCCGCACGAAATTTATGCGGGTCAACCCGCACGATTAAAATTTCGGGTCATTTTCGGGTCAACCCGTTATGACCCGTTTATTAAACGGGTGGGTTTCGGGTCAACCTGTTAACCCGTTTAATAACCTGTCAACCCATTTAATAAATGGGTAGATTTCGGGTTAACAAGTTAACCCGTATATTGGCTTATATATTGACCCATTTAATAAATGTGTCATTACTAACCCATATATCTACCCATTTACTACATAAATATCTATTAAATTTTATAATTTAAATAGGTTAAACATGTTAAATGGGTTAAACGGGTCAAACGGGTCATAGGTTAATTGGGTTTTGAGTATGACCTGTTTATTAAATGGGTTAAACGGGTTAAACGGGTTACACGGGTCATTAACAGGTCGGGTTCGGGTTGGACATTCTTGACACGATTATTAAACGGGTCGGGTTCGGGTTGGGCATAAATGGGTAAAACAGAATTCATGACACGACACGAACCCGACACGACACGACCCATTGCCACCCCTAAAATAGCATCCCAAGTGCACTACCGGTAGGAGAGTGCGGAATCTACAGGGTCCAACCCCGTCGGTACGTGTGGAGTCCAACCCCGATTAAGTCCGAGCCCGTCTATGGGAATCTACGGAGTCCAACTCCGGATATATTGCTCTAATAGCTTGAGGTTGGCCAATCCAAAACATAGTATCCAAAACGAAGTATATTTATCATACGGGCAACATCCCAAAATGGTTATCATACATGCACTAGCCCAAAATAGTTATCATACGGGCACCAGCCTAAAACAGTAATCATACGAGCCCAGTCCAAAACTTTTAACTCTAGGGCACCTGTCCAAATCCCGATTTTCCAAAAAAAAAAGAAGATAAAATCTTATCCAGAAATAACAACCATAAATATAATTCAAACCGATCATAAATCCAACAATTATAGCCATATTCATAATCATGGAAAACCAAATCATAAAGCTAATAAAAACATGTAAATATGCATGCATAAGAGTTATGAAAGAAACTGTCCATTCAAAGTACCGCCGCTCCCTCAAAACACGAGACGTAAGCCAATTCGAAGCCTCCTAGACGTCCGGGCCTGTCCAAATCACACCCAAGAGTCACTGTCAATCTATACAAGGCCATATCAGAAACCCCCAAAAACCCTATAACAGAATACGTGTCTCGAACACGCTTCCCGAGGAGAAAAACCTACAAAACACCCAGCAAACGATCTCTAATCAACTTGAAACCACCACCATTGGATTCAGGACGTCGAAACTTTTCAAATAAAACCAGTTTAACCTAGAAATTCGTGCCCACACGCGACGTTCAAAGTTCTCAGGTGCTTAGTCAACATTGATGTCACTACTGAAGTCAGCCTACCTAACATCTGACAATCTGACAATTTCCACATGTCACCCCCTGATTGATACCACGTGTCACCCACTAACACGTGCCATATGTAACATGCTGACGTCATCATGCCACTTCATTTTCCATGTCACCTCTAACAACCTCTGATACCTCACCACATGGCACCAACCAGACTTGGCCTTGTGGCCTAACAAGATGACTTGGAGTGCCATGTCATCATCGTAAATGTAACGACCCGAACTTTCGTAATTATTATTTTATTGTAAAATGACCATTTTGCCCCTAAGGGGGGAAAAAGTTAACTTTTACCCCGGGAAATATTTAGGACTTTGACCCATGACCGTGACGTAGTTTAGGACGTCACGAGTTCATAGGCAGGTGGCACGTTCGATTCCGACGTTCGAGGAAGAAGGTGTGACGTTCGGAAGTCTAGGGGTATTTTGGTAATTTGGTCAAAGAGGGGCCAAATGTTGACTTTTGACCCGGGAAGTCCAACGGACGAGGGCCAAGGACCGTTACGTAGGTCGAGTCAATACGAATCTGTAGACAGGCGGCACGCCGAAATCGGACGTACGACGAAAAAGTTATGGTCACGGAAGTAATGGCGATTAACCGAACTAACCGAGACCCGGATTAAAATAATATTATAATAATAGAATATGATTACTTTAATCCAATCAATCTGGACCCTTGGATGAGTGACAAGTGTCACTCATCCCCTACACTCCCTAAAACAAGGATCTGTGTTGGCCATTTGCTTAATTAATTAATTTTCTCTCCTCAAATCCTCACCATTGATTCTAAGCTCAGAATCAATCCTGGCCATTGATCTCATCTGCACATTTTGATTTAAACCATCAGACCATACATTCTCACATTTTCATTTCTCTCAAAACCGTGTAAACACTCTCACTCTCTGAACAAACACTCCACCATCTCTCAGCCTCAACCCACACATCAGACACCACCAGACCACCCACCATCTTCACCAGACACGGCCACCACCACCACGGCCGCCCTGCACGGCCGAGAAAATCCCCAGACCCGAGAAGGAACCAAACGGTCCAAACGGTCCAAACGGTCCAAACCGTCACCCCTGGACTCGAACTAACCTAGGGTTAGGTTAACTGCAACCTTGGGACTACTCAGAACAGACTGGACGGGCCACGGCGGCGGTAAGCTCAGAAACCCAAGAGACACCGATTTTCTTCCCTGTCTCGAAATGTTTGTTTTTGACGTTGAAATTGTTTGGTTGCTTTTGAGACATACTTAGGGGAACTAGACGACCATTTTGGACCAAGGCTCGTGGCTGGAAGCTTGACGTCTCGCCGGAGAAGATAACCAGAACCGGCAGCCAACCTTCCCGTCGATTTTCAGGTAGTTTCTTGAACCTAAAAGCTAGTCTTGAGTCCACAGAACCATAGAACATGTTGTGACGAGTCCATAGGATCAAATCTCACCAGAAATGGTGGTCGGGTTGATGAGAACTGATCGGGTTGGACCGTGGGTCAACGGTGACTCGGTTTCAGACCCGGTTACTGTAGCTGATGACGTCATCATGCTGGCGTCAACAGTGACATCATGATGACGTCATCATGTTAGAAACCAGTCAGACCAGGGACCAATGGGCTGCTGACCCGTGTCTTCTGACACTGTCAGTGATGACGTCAACAGTACTGTAGCAGGGTTGACCAGAGTTTGACCAAGTGTGTGGGGGCGCGTGTGAACAGTATTTTATGTGGGACCAGGACCATTTTCAAGGTTTCAACGATACGAATCCAATGGCGGTGGTTTCGTGTCGATCAGAGATCGTTAGGTTGGTCAAATTAGGGTTTGAAGCCTTGGGAAGCGTGTTCGGATGGCTTTCCCGGGCCGGTTTCAGTCTAGGGTTTCTTAGTTGTTTAGTAGGGACTTAAAGTGACCTTTACGTATGCTTTGGACATGACAGGAATCGTACTTTAGCACGTGGACAAGGTTATACGCTCGGGATTGCAGCGGGATTGTACTGTGAGTGGGCCTTTGATTTCACTAAACCTCGGCATGCATAACTGTTTTACTTTCTATTATATCTATATGTGATTCAAGCAAAAGTATTTATTTAACCTGAGTATGATTTATGGCACGTATTACGATGTTTGGGCATGAGACCCGTCTGGTTGATTATGCACGGTTTTGAGTCATGTATATGTATATGGATTTCGATACTTATCTTTAGTACTGCACTGTATATATCTACCGTAGGATACTGTCTTCTCCTGATGTAGGTACCCCGGAGTGGTCACGGCGCATTGCTTGTGAGGAGTCATTCTACGGAGGGACCGGACCGTAGAGTGGTTCAGGAGCAGGATTGCTTATTGGACGTCTGGGACGTTAGGCATCTAGAATGCTATACTCGGACTGGGTTCGGGATTTGGACTCGGGATTTAGACCCCGGGTGGCACGCATAGCCTTGGGACTGTGACCTTATTGGGCGTCTGGGATGTCAGACATTTGGGATGTCATGTAACAACCCGTTCCGAGCATTGGGATAAGTAGAGTGATTAAGGTGTGATTAGTAAGGTTAATCAAGGGTTAGGTGGTCAAATGGGAGTTGACCAGTGACCAGGACGTAGTTGAGGACGTCACGAATCCGTAGGCAGGTGGCACGCCCGATTCCGACATCCGAGGAGGAAGTTGTGATGTTCGGAAGGTTGAGGGCATAACCGTAATTTTGGAAAAAATAGGGGGAAAAGTTGACTTTTTGAATAATCGAGTTTTGGTAGGTTGACCTAGGATGGTTAGATAGATTCCGTCGTCCTGAGTTCGATGACAGGCGGCACGTATTCATCGGACTTACGAGGTGAAAGTTACGGGTCTAGGAAGTTTCGGTAAAACCGTAAAAATGTGTTAAAAAGAAGGGTATTTTGGTCATTGTGGCACATTGGGATTTGTGCACAGAGAAAAGAATGGACGGCTGGGGTTTAAACAGATGGGATAAAGGTTGAAGGGATGGTGACACATGGCAGGTGTGTAGAGGCTTCTGGTGCGATCGTGTGTGTTCACGGCTCCAACTACTTAGGTGAGCCCGTGTGTGATTGTGTGGGTTGTTCTTCGACAAACACAGGGAAACAGAGTGTGAGAAGTGAGGGGAATTGATCGATCTGGGTGCAAGGGTGAGTGATTAGGGAGTTGTGAGTGTGTTAGTGAGGCAAGGCGGAGCTGGTGGCCGTGAATTGGAGGTGCAATTGTGCACGGCGGCACGGCGGAGGTGTGGAGGAATTTTGGGGAGAAACAGGGAGCTGTGAGGTTGAGGTGGTGGCTACGCCGTGAGGCGAGGCAAATCGAGGCCAGGGGAGGCTGAGGAGACTGCAAGGAGTCCAACGACCACCGTGGAAGGCGGCAGTGCGCACGGCGGAGCTGCAATCGAAGGGTAAGGTTTCTTTGTTCTGTTTTGCCGTGAAATTTTAATTTGAAAGTCGTGAGTCTAGGGCTAGAGTCGAGGGAGTTGGAGGTTAGGGTGAGACTCCTGAGGGTCCTAGGAACCGGTTGAGTGTGCTGCCGTGATGGGTGGTGCACAGTGGCGGCCGGCACGACGGAGTGCACTTGTGTGCTCTGTTTTAGCCGTGAGGTTCGAACGGCAAGTTGTGCAGCTGGGGAGTGAGTCGACGGTTTTGGTTAGCTGGGTTAGGTTTAGAGAAGTCCAGGGGAGAGTTTGGTGTCACCACCGTGACGGGAGGTGACCGGAGTTGAGGAGTTGTGAAACAGGGTATGTAGGCCGTTTGAATTCGAGCTTCAGTCGACGGCGTAGAGGCCGTGTCGAGGTGAACGGAGTATGGGAAGAGTTAGGGCAGGTCTGGACGCAGCTGCTGGTGAAAGGAGGGATCGAATTGATGGCCGGACGGCGGAGATCAGGTCTCGCCGGTTCAGCCTGCGACGGCCGGTTCAGCACGGGTTGAAGACGGTACTGTAGCTGGCGCGTGGGGCCACGCGCAGCCACTTTGGGCGGCGCGTGGAGGCGCGTGCGGCGGTTCTGGGAGAAACGGTCAACATCGTTTTTGGTCTAGGAGTTGTTGTGAGTTCGATGGAGTTGGTTTCGGGTCAATCGGAAGTCGTTTGAGTTGAGTTCCGCTAGGGTGAAAGTTTAGGGTCCCGGGTTCTTACGTTTAGGATTCGGGGAATTTTGAGGGAATTTAGGTGAACCTTCGTAGACGTACTAGTAACGTAATTTGACGGTGTTTGACAGGATCAGGATTTCCCGAGGAAGCCGAGGAACGGGCTGGACGTTCGGGACGCGAGTAGGGCTCAGTACTGTGAGTGGACCTCTTCTTTAAACTCGAGCATGCATAACTGTTTTCTATAATTGTCTTATGGTTTTAATCATGATTTTATGTTTATCGAATGTGTTTGGTTGGTTTTGCATTATTACACGTTTTTCGAGGAAAGTGGTTTTTAGCACGTTTTACGAGGAATGGTTGGTTTCTGGAATATATGTTATGATTTTGGGATTTCAAATGATAAGTGGTTTTCAATGGTTATAAGTGGATTTTGGGAACATGATTTCGATGATCAAAGTTTTCGATTTTAGAATCGGATTTCACTAATCGGAATTTGGTTTTAAGATTGGAAAGTGGACTCCGGATTTGGGTTCGGAATGACGGTTCTAGATGCCGGGAGAGCATCGGACCAGTGATTTCGGATTCGGGTTTGGATGTGGATTGGTAAATGATTTTCAAATGATTTTGGGATTGGATTTGCTGGATCTGGATATTGGGTTTAAAGACCCGGATATATGTGACGGGGGACCGGCCGGATTGGGTTTAAAGACCCGGATTGAGTTTAAAGACTCGGGAGTTTAAAGACTCGGATATATATTGATTTTCCCCCGTAGGCCTTGAGTTTAAAGACTCGGGAGTTTAAAGACTCGGATATGATTAAGGCCTGGATTGAGTTTAAAGACTCGGGAGTTTAAAGATTCGGATAGATCCAGCAGGTTTGATCGAGAAAATGATGATTTGGTGGTTATGGTTTGATACGGTTTCTGATACTCATATTATGGTTTCTTATGATCTTTTATAGTGTTTCTGTTTCTTATGATGTTTAAGAATGATTCTTTATAAATGTGTTTATAACTGTTGGTTATGCATGTGGTTTCAAAACGGAGGGTTTAACTCGGTTTTCTTAAAATGTTTTTTTGAACTTTTGTACCTTCTGGTCCACTCATATTTTCTGTTTTAATTGCCCTCCAGGTTGTGGAGCTAGCGCGGGGTCTTGACGTCGAGGCAGAGTCTGAGGCATAGAAGTGACGTGAGAGTTCCCAGAATAGATTAAAGGCTTCTGTGTGCGTGTAGTTATCGGTTTTATTTTCTTTGTATGTTCGTACTATGTTTTGTAAATGCTACCTTCGGGACATTGTTTCTAATTACTCCTGCGTTTGACTGGATAGAATGTGCGTGAGTTTTACTTGGGTTTTGTGTCGGGGAGTCAGACGGGAGCGGGATTTACCTCGGGTTTCGGGGTGAAACCGGGGTGGGTCCTGACATGTCAGGGTTGGGATGTATAGTGCAGTGACTGAGATTATATTATGTTGATATTATACTGCTTACAATTATGTGATTTTGTGGCTTTTGATACTGATGCATGCTTTTCGGAAAACGGAGGGGGAAAATCTATATGTTTTCGATATGGTAAACTATTTTGTAAACCTTGAGTTTCGGCCCACTCACCCTTGTTGTTTTACTACCCCTCCAGGTGGTGCTATTGAGGAGGAAGAGAAGGAGGATCCCGAGGAAGAGGCATAGGTTTACGTTGCGCACCTGAACCCTACTGCTTGGTAAGTTGGCACGTAGAGTGTCTAGAGTCGTGCTCAATAAACTGTATTCGGGAACTATCCCTTGTCTGACACTATTTGTATTCGGATATTATGTTTGACGTTTGTGTGTTGGGTTATTTATGACTTACAGTTGGATTTTCTTTATGCATTTGAATTCCTAAGGGTAATTTTGGTATTTTGAGGTCGGGTGTAAGACGGGAGCAGGGCACGTCCCCGGGTGGTCCCAGGGGGATCGGGGCGGGTCCTATCAACTTGGTATCAGAGCACTAGGTTGTGGTCAGCATGCTAGACTAGTGGTCAGTACTTAGTTTAAAAGATGTCATTATCTAATCTATGCCTCTTAACAATGGGTTATGCCTCCAAGGAGAATTCATCAAGCACGAACTGATGAGGAAATCGCCAGAAAGATGGAATGCGCTAGCATTGAGCGGGCTCAAAGGTTGGGAGCCACACCTTTCAACGGGGGATCAAACCCCGAGGATGCCTATGAGTGGATTGCGAAATGGAAAAGAATCTTCACCGTGATGCACTGCCCACTCGGCGAGCTGGTGACATTGGCGGCCTTCTTACTGGAAGGCGGAGCTTATCAGTGGTGGCATGGTCATAAGATGTCAGGGTGGTCTGTCCACACCACCACATGGGAGGTCTTTCGTGCCCGATTCTTAGATCAGTATTACCCGCGATCATTTCGCGTGGCACGAGAGGCAGAGTTCCTGCGGCTGGAGCAGGGAGATATGTCCGTGGCAGAATATGAGAAGACTTTCGGGAAGCTTTCCTGTTTTGCAACAGCTTTTGTGAGTACTGAGGAGGAAAAATGTCAAAGATTTGAGCTGGGACTCCGAGGAGAGTTACGGGCAAGTGTGACGGCTACCAGCTATGCAACTCTGAGGGACATGGTCGATGAAACGACCCATCCCGGAATTCGGGATTAGATTGGTAACTAACCATGATTAATGGGGGTTAATTGGTGATTAGTTGGGTGGAATCGGACGAACGTGGCAAAATGACTGTTTTGCCCCTAGTCGTGGTTGAAACGTTGACTTTTTATTCGGGTGGTCAAATGTACTTTGACCGATGACCGTGACGTAGTTTGGGTCGTCACGAGTTCATAGACGGGTGGCACGTTCGATTCCGACGTTCGTGGTGAAAGTTATGACGTTCGGAAGTCCAGGGGCATTTTCATAATTTGGACGAAAAGGGGGAAAATGTTGACTTTTTGACCGGGAGGTCCGATGGCCGTGGACCGAGGACCGTTAGGATGGTCTCGATGCCCCGAGTACAACGACAGGTGGCACGCGTCAATCGGAGTTCGAATGACCAAGTACGGGTCTAGATTGCATGAGGGGCATTTTGGTAATTTGGCTAGTGAGGGCAAAATGGTAATTTCCGCTGGGGAACTGTTTGGGTATCGTGGAAACAGGGTCTGAGTGCCCGTGCCATGAGTGACCTGTTCCATTGATTTGTTCAAGCCTAATCTACCATTGTTTAATCAATTAGTGGTCTTGGGGGTAGAAATTTAATCTGCAAAGGACAAGGGAGAGTGTGTTGTTGAGGAAATGGGGGATTGAATGGTGTGGAAGTTGGTTTTTTTTGGGGATGCACAGGGACCGTGCTGGGAGTGTTCAGAGTATGTGTGAGTGCTGGGTGGAAATTGAAGCCACGGGTGAGTTGTTTAGTGCCTTGAGTGGAGCGGTGCACGGTGAGCAATGGTGAGATTGGGGAGCAAGTGCTGCTGGTGCTTCTGAAACTGGGAAGAAAACAGAGGCTGCTTCCCACGCTTGATCGATCTCCCAAGACCAAATTTGAGGGGGGATGCGCACTGAAACGGAAGGGGTGAGAGAACTGAGACAGTGGGAGAGCCCGTGGGAGAGCCCGTGTCTGTTTCAATGTGTGAGTAGGGGGCATTTGGAATTGGAACAGGGCTGCGGTCTTGAACTGGAAAACAGAGGACAGACCACCGGTGGAGAGTGATCAACCTCCCCAACGGTCTGTTGAGAGTCGGAAACCTTTCTGAAAGGATGAAGGGAGGATGGAGAGGCTAGATGAGAGAGGAGAACCGGGGGGCTGAGTGAATTCACACAGTGAAACCCGAAGCCTGTTTTCGTGTGAATTCAAATCCGAATTTGAATTTTAGACCAGCCCAAGCCGATTTGAGGCTCGAAGGAACTTTCTGAGGCCTTAACTTGTCGATCCAGAACGATTGTTGCAAGCTTCGAAGCTCCTGGAGCTGTGGACGGAAGTCACGGGTGGCCGGAAAATCGAGCATAGTGTTCGTGCAATTGGAGGTTAGTCTTCGTGAAATTGAATCCTAAATTATCCTTGCCGTAGTGCTGTGATGCTAGACGACCAACTAATCGAAGACTTCCTTGGCTTTTAATCAAACTCAAACGAGGAACTCGATTTTGGGAACTTGGGTTGAGTCGAGTTAGTTCGAGGTCATGACGACTGAAAAGGACAGTACAGATCCCTAATTGGACAGGTTGCGAAGCTAATGGTGTGCTCAAATCGTTCAAATAATGTCGAATTGAAGGGCTGCTAATCGGGTCCTTGCGCGGGTGGAACGGCCCGTATGTCAGAGAGTCGGGTGAAGCTGGTGACCGTTGGGGTTACTGTAGCTGGCGCGTGACGGCGCGTGGGGTCGATTTTCGAGGTAAGTCCAACACGACTTTTGTCCTATACATTGTAACGAACATTTTAGCGTTGGGTTCGAAATTATCGGACACCGTCTCGTTGTTATTCCAAGGGTCCGAAGGTTTAGGTTACGTTTTTAATTACCGATTAGTTCCCGGAAAATTATGGGAAATTAGTATGTTGTTATTTGAAACCTTAATGACCCTGGAATGTAATTTCGGACAGGATTCGTTTTCTGGAAAATGCCGGAAATTTCAGAACCGCGTGCGGCGTGAAACCGAGCCCTATTGGACGGTGTGTGAGTGGACGTTTCTTTCAAAACTTAATGCATGCATAAATTATTTCTATGATTTTATGATTATGATTATGAGTTGTGATTGATTTTTGTTTCAGTATTTATACGCATTTGATTCCCGTATTTATGCGTATTTCTACTATACATGTGAAATTACACGTATTTCGAGACTATGGTCACTCGTGTGCTTAATGATGGTTTAATGAAAGGAGTTATATGAAATGGGAGTAAAATGATTTAAGAAGGTTGTTTATGATTGCAAGTGTGACTTACGATTTTGACACGTTTTTCGAGAATGTTCCGGATTTGCACGTTTTACGAGATTTCGAGTTATTGTGCTTTGGTCACTGTTGATGTTTGAATCTGGGAATTGAAATAAGACTTGTGATAACGAAGATTTTAAAAATGGGTTTTGAGTATGTTTGATTTGGATCGTGATTTTGGTGATTGTGGGTTTGATGTGTTGAAAATAAGATTTGAGAAAGAAGTGATTTCTAAGAATTAAAATGGATTTGAAAAAGGCGATTTCGGGCTTGATGCTCGGGGCACAAAAGTAACTTTGATTAACAAGATTTCGGTTTTCGGGAATTTAAAGCGGATTCTTGGTTTGGGTTCGGGATGATGCTTCCGGATGCCGGCTTACGGAATCATTGTTACGAATTCGAATTCGGGAATGAAAAAGGATTTAATAAAGTCATTTGGTCTGATTTTGCATGCCCCGTGTTTAATGATAATTTGATTATGTTGGTGAAGTATGATTTGGGGAATTGAAGGTGGAAATTCGGACCATGAGTCCTGTTGTGAAAAATGTGGTTTGGGATGGATCCCACGTTGTTGTGTTTGACAAATATTTTGGGGTTTAAAGACCCGTTGAAAACTATTTTAGGTTTAAAGACCCAGTGCTATTGCTGGAGCACGTTTTGAGTTTAAAGACTCGGTTAATTGATGACGGAGGGATGGCCCTTAATGAGTTTAAAGACTCGTGAGTTTAAAGACTCGGTTACTGTGGTACCCCCGAGGCCTATTGATTATGTTCTGAGTTTAAAGACTCGTTGATATCCCGGGAAGGCCTATTTATGCGCATGGTTTTGAGTTTAAAGACTCGGGCGCACTTGATAACCAGCAAAATGATTGACTTGTGATTTATTGATGATTTCTGATGTCTCGGTTGAGTTGGGCAGTGGTCCGGTATATGGTTGATGGTTTTGGATCACGTTGTGCATTTGGTTTTGATTCGTGGGTTTGGGCTGAGGCCCGGTGTTTATAAATAGCGGGCTAAGACTCGATGGTTGAGAATCTTATATGGAATTTGACACACAGTTTTTCTTATATGGAAAATCTTAACTGATTGCGAAATGATTTTTGTATGCATTCATTCGTTTTTACGCGGAGGGTAAAAACGTTTGTTGTAACAGTTTTGCTAAACTGATTTATTTTTTTGTCCACTCACACCTTTTGGTTTTTATTGACCCTCCAGGTCATAGCGCGTTGTTCGAGGCTGTACGAGGGGCGGAGGCATGAGAAAGTACGTGTGGCTATCCCTGGTTTGGCAAGCACTGAGGGCAACTTGGGATTTTCAGTCATCTTGCCAGACGGGAACAGGACCGGACACGGCTATCGATGCCCCTTTCGGGGGTGGTCCTGTCAGTCGACGCTGCAGTTCGTGTCGAGGCCAAACTGGTGGCACACCAGGCGCGACAATCATCAGGCGAGGGGCAGCGTCGGGATCGTCCACATCCGGGACCAACCGGCCCGAAGATCACTAAGGGGGGAAGCTACCGAGGAGCACCCTTATCTTTACGTGGTCGTGGCTGGTCAGGTCGACATGGGGGCTCTCAGAGGAGCGGATCAAGATTCAGTTCTGGACAGCATCAGTCTTGGAGTGGTGTATCAGGAGGGTCTTGGGATGGACCGAGGACAGTTAGTTGTTTTGCTTGTGGAGGAGCGGGCCACTATGCCCGAGATTGCCCTTTACTATCAAGGAACAACGATGCTAAAGGTGCTAGTGTTGCATAGAGTTCGGCTTCCAACACTGCCGGAGGCCGAGGACAGGGTGTTGAGCGTGGCGCGCGTGGGCGCGGACAGACTGCAGGGCCCATGGCTCGTGTTTTTGCAGTGACTCAGCAGCAGGTGAGGTCAGCCCCAGACGTGGTTACATGTACTCTTCATATCTCAAATCTTGTTGTACGGGTGTTAATGGATGCTGGGGCTACCCATTCTTTTATTTCGAAGAGTTGTGCGGGTATGTTAGATCGCGAGGTGTCAGCCTTGGATAGTGAGATGGGTGTTGGTACACCGATGGGCATTGTGTACATAGTGAATCAGGTGATCCGGAGATGCCCAGTAAGGGTGGAGGATGTAGATCTACTAGCTGATCTAATCCTTATGGATATCTATGACTTTGATGTTATCTTGGGAATGGATTGGTTGACGGAGCACAGTTCGCTCATCGACTGTTGTAGTAGGCGAGTAATTCTGCGGAGTCCGGGTTTGCCGGAGGTTACTTTTCAGGGAGAGCGTGACGGTTCGCTACCTGAAATAATTTCTTCACTTGCCGCTACCAAGCTTCTACAGAAAGGATGCCAGGGTTATCTGGCGCATGTTGTGACGACGCAGAGTGATACTCCGAGTGCCGATGATATACCTGTGGTGCGAGAATTTCCGGATGTGTTCCCGGAAGATTTGCCTGGCTTACCACCACATCGGGAGATCGAGTTCACAATTGAACTACTTCCCGGCACACGACCTATATCACAGGCACCATATCGGATGGCACCAGCTGAGTTGCGGGAGATGAAAACGCAATTGTAGGAGTTGGTGGATTTGGGATTCATCCGACCAAGTACATCACCGTGGGGAGCACCGGTGTTATTTGGGAAGAAGAATGAGGGGAGCCTTCGTTTATGTGTAGACTATCGACAGCTCAACAAGGTCACGGTAAGGAACCAGTACCCCTTACCCAGGATCGACGATCTTTTCGATCAACTGTGGGGAGCACAGTACTTCTCGAAGATTGATTTACGATCTGGTTATCACCAGTTGAAGATTGCTGAGGAGGATGTCCCGAAGACAGCGTTTTGGACCAGATACGGGCATTATGAGTTCCTTGTGATGCCTTTCGGCTTGACGAATGCTCCAACAGCATTCATGGATCTGATGAATAGGGTCTTCCGACCTTATTTGGATAAGTTCGTGATCGTGTTCATTGATGACATCCTAGTGTACTCGAGGAGTGCTCAGGCTCATGAGAAACACTTACGGTTGGTGTTAGGGAAGCTGAGGCAGAACCAGTTATATGCCAAGCTGAGTAAGTGCCAGTTTTGGCTAACCAGCATTGGTTTTCTGGGACATGTGGTGTCAGCAGATGGGATTAGTGTGGATCCCCAGAAGACCGAAGCTGTGACGAATTGGGCTAGACCGACGACCGTGACTGAGGTACGGAGTTTCGTTGGTTTGGCAGGATACTACCGGAGATTTGTTGAGGGTTTCTCTAGTATCGCTGCACTGTTGACTCGTTTGACCAGGAAATGAGTAAAGTTTGTTTAGGACAAACGGTGTGAGTAGAGTTATCAGGAATTAAAACGTCGGTTAACTACCGCACATGTTCTTGCTTTACCTGATAACAGTGGAGAGTTCGAAGTCTACAGTGACACAACATTACAAGGTTTGGGTTGTGTGCTGATGCAGAATGGCCGAGTTATCGCTTATGCATCAAGACAACTAAAGACACATGAACTGAACTACCCTACGCACGATCTGGAGTTGGCGGCAGTGGTTCACGCTTTAAAAATTTGGAGACATTATCTGTACGGGGTGACTTGCAGGATCTTCACCGATCATCAGAGTCTAAAGCATTTGTTCACTCAGAAGGAGCTGAACGTGAGGCAGCGATGGTGGTTGGAACTAATCAAGGACTATGATTGTACGATTGAATATCATCCAGGGAAGGCGAATGTCGTGGCAGACGCACTTAGCAGGAAGTCAGCAGGATCGATTGCACACCTGAGGCTGGTGTACCTTCCTTTGCTAGTGGAACTCCGAAGAGATGGAGTTATGCTGGGGATGGATGAGCAGGGAGTTTTGTTGGCCAGTTTTCATGTACGACCTGTGCTAGTCGATCGGATTATCGAGGCACAATTAGAGGATCCGACACTTTGTATCTACAGGATCGAGGTCGAAGCGGATGAGATGCAGGACTTTACTATCCGAAGAGATGGAGCTCTGGTGAAACTGGGCCGTTTGTGTGTTCCTGCAGTGGCAGAGTTACGGGCAGAAATTCTTGAGGAAGCCCACAGTTCGGCTTATGCCATGCATCCGGGAGGTACAAAGATGTACCGTACCCTCCGGGACCACAATTGGTGGGCAGGAATGAAAAAGGATATTGCAGAGCGGCAGAGACCTTATGGAGCTATGCAACCACTTCCGATTTCCGAGTGGAAGTGGGATCACATTACCATGGATTTTGTTTTTAAGTTGCCAAGGACTCAGGGAGGATTCGATGGAGTTTGGGTGATTGTCGACCGATTGACCAAGTCAGCTCATTTCTTCCTGGTACAGGAGACATTTAAGCCAAACCGACTGGCTCAGCTGTTTGTGAAAGAGATCATTCGACTTAATGGTACGCCGGAGTCGATAGTGTCTGATCGAGATCCGCGTTTCACTTCTAGGTTCTGGCGGAGTTTGCAGAACGCCTTGGGTACCAACTTACATTTCAGTACAGCGTTCCACCCACAGACCGATGGGCAGTCAGAGAGAACTATTCAGACTTTGGAGGACATGATGAGGTCTTGTGTACTGCAGTTTCAGGATTCGTGGGATACTCATTTGCCTTTGATGGAGTTCGCTTACAACAACAGTTATCAGGCAAGTATCGGGATGACGCCCTACGAGGCACTGTATGGTCGACAGTGCAGGACACCTATCTGCTAGATGGAGGTAGGAGAGCGAGCAGCAATAGGGCCGGATTTGATGGACATGCCCAGGAAACAGTTCGAATCATCAAGGAAAGATTGAAGGCAGCGCAAGATCGCCAAAAGAACTATGCTGATCGACGAATCCGAGACTTGGAATTTGAGGTTGGAGATTTTGTGTTCCTCAAGTTATCTCCATGGAAAGGAATTGTCCGTTTTGGCCGACGTGGGAAGTTGAGTCCACATTATTTTGGACCATTCGAGATCATAAAAAGGATTGGACTAGTGGCATACCGGTTGGCATTACCTCCAGAACTTGCCAGAGTGCACGACGTCTTCCATGTGTCCATGTTGCGGAAGTACCTACAGGACGATTCACATGCTTTGACGGAACAACCAGTGGAATTGATGACTGATCTGAGCTTTGAAGAGAAACCAGTGCAGATTCTGGATAAGAAGAACAAGGTTTTGAGGAACAAGACGATTCGGTTGGTGAAAGTACTGTGGAGGAACCATGACGTCGAGGAAGCAACGTGGGAACCCGAAGACTTGATGAGGGAATAGTACCCTTTTTTATTTGAGTAAATTTCGAGGACGAAATTTTTGTAAGGTGGGTAGATTGTAACGACCCGAACTTTCGTAATTATTATTTTATTGTAAAATGACATTTTTACCCCTAAGGGGGGAAAAGTTGACTTTTACCCCGGGAAATATTTAGGACTTTGACCCATGACCGTGACGTGGTTTAGGGCGTCACGAGTTCATAGGCTGGTGGCACGTTCGATTTCGACGTTCGAGGAAGAAGTTGTGACATTCGGAAGTCTAGGGGTATTTTGGTAATTTGATCAAAGAGGGGCCAAATGTTGACTTTTGACCCGGGAAGTCCAACGGACGAGGGCCAAGGACCGTTACGTAGGTCGAGTCAATACGAATCCGTAGACAGGCGGCACGTCGAAATCGGACGTACGACGAAAAAGTTATGGTCACGGAAGTAACGACGATTAACCGAACTAACCGAGACCCGTATTAAAATAATATTATAATAATAGAATCTGTTTACTTTAATCCAATCAATCTGGACCCTTCGATGAGTGACAAGTGTCACTCATTGTCAGGACCCACCCCGGTTTCACCCCGAAGCCCGAGGTAAATCCTGCTCCCGTCTGACACCCCGACACAAAACAGTCAGACGCAGGAGAAAACACTCAATAAAAACCGAAGTTAGAGTTATAGAGCATAGTACGAATACAATGAAATAAAAACCGATGACAATTACACGCACGCGGAAGAAAAACTTAAACACTTTGGGATCCCGCTTGTCACTTCTATGCCTCAGACGCTGCCTCGACGCCGGAACCCCGCGCTAGCTCCACAACCTGGAGGGCAATTTAAAACAGAAGATGTGAGTGGACCATAATAAAAGAAAAGTTCTAAAACCATTTATCAGAAAACCGAGTTTAACCCTCCGTTTTGAAACCACATGCATAACCCAGTTATCAATACAGTAGGATCCAATACTCAGAAAACATCATAAGAAACAGAAACACTATAAAACAGTTATAGAAGTCATAGCATAGGAATCATAAAACCATATCATAAACCCTGAACGTCAAAATCATCATTTTTCGATCAAACCTGCTGGACCTATCCGAGTCTTTAAACTCCCGAGTCTTTAAATTCAACAGACCTCAATAATATCCGAGTCTTTAAACTCAATAAGCCTACAGGGGAAATATCAATATATCCGAGTCTTTAAACTCAATCCGGGCCCGTCCTCCGTCAATCAATATCCGGGTCTTTAATCCCAATAACCAGATCCAGCAAATCCAATCCAAACCATGTGTAAAACCATTCCCGAATTCACATCCAAACCCGAATCCGAAATCACCGGTCTGACGCCCTTCCGGCATCCAGAACCGTCATTCCGAACCCAAATCCGGAAATTCACTTTTCAACTTGAAAATCCAAATTCCGCTTTCCGAAATCCGATTCTCAAACCGAAAACCTTAATTATCGAAATCATGTTCCAAAATCCATTTATAGTCATTAGAAATCATTGATCATTTGAAATCCCAAAACTATAACATTATAATCATAAATCCACCTTTTATCGTAAACCGTGCCAAATACCGTATGTTCTCGAAAAAAACGTGCAATTATGTAAAATCAAGATAGCATATTCCATAATCATAAAACCATATGTAAAACCATCAAACAATTATAGAAAAACAGTTATGCATGTTCGAGTTTAAGGAAAGGGTCCACTCACAGTACCGAGCCCTCAATCGCGTCCCGAACGTCCTGCACGTTCCTCGGCTTCCTCGGGAAATCCCGATCCTGTCAACAACCACCAAATTACGTCACTAACACGTCCACGAAGGTTCACCTAATTTTCCCCAAAAATCCCCGGGTCCTGAACGTACTAAACTGGGACCCTAAACCTTCACCCTCGCGAAACTGAACTCAAACGACGTCCGATTAACTCGAAACCACTTCTAATGGACTCAACACAACTCCTAGACCAAAACCATAGTTGACCGTTTTCCCCAGAACCGCCGCACGCGCCCCCACGCGCCGCCCAAAGTGGCTGCGCTTGGCCCTCACGCGCCTGCTACAGTACTATCGTCAACCTCACGTCGACCCGGTTCACACCAGTGTTGCAACTCGGACCGGCGAGACCTGTTCTCTGCCGTCCGGCCACCATTCCACCTCCTTTCTTCACCTAGAGCTTCGTCTAGCCCTACTCTATCCATCCCCATCCTTGAATCACCGCGATTCAACCCGTAGCTCATCGACTCAAGCTCGAACCAGACGGCCCGAACTCCCCTGTTTGCCTTCCCGGCCACCCAGGTCACCTCCCGTCACGGTGGCAACCTAAAACTCTTCCTAGGACCATCCTAAACCTTACCCAACTCACCTGGAACGTCGATTCTACGCCAATCTTCACGACTTTCGGTTTGAAAGTCACGGCTAAAACAGAGCACGTAGAGCACTTGTCGTCGTGCTAACCGCCACCGTATACCCCCGTCACGGCAGCACAACCAGGAGATACCCAGGCCTCCCATGAGTCACCTAGACCACCCTAGACTCAACGATTCTACCTCTAAGGCTACGACTTCCATTTTGAACTTCTACGGCTAAACAGAGCATCAGAATGGGGATGAGGGAATTACCTGCCTTCCGTCACCGTCGTGAGCTCCGCTGGGCCTGGTGGACTCCTCACACCCCTCACGACACCACCATGATCTCAGTAGCACCGTACACGGCCGCCACCGCCACGATTTCTCACAAACTCCCTGATTTCCTTCCTGTTTCCCCCCTGATTTTCCCGCAGCTTTCGACTCCCTCACACACAGCCACCATACCGTCAGCCTCTCTCACTGCTTCCCTCTCACTCCCTGCTCACTCTCACACACTCATAACTCACCAGCACCCTCGATCAATGACAGGACCCATCCCAATCCCCCCGGGATTACCGTGGAATGTGCCCTGCTCCCGTCCAACCAGAGGTGTCAGACAAGGGATAACCAAGAGCCACTGCCCAACGGGGCATCCAGAGTGCGCAAGGATCTATGGAGGAGGTGTGCAATGTCCAGTCTATGCTGCAATCGCATCCGTAATCAACCTGAAGGGCATTAAAACCAAAATCTGTGAGTGGACAAAACCAATAAGTTTATTAAACACATTTATAAGACATTTATGTCCTCCAATAAAAACGTATGCATGCCACGAAAACCAGTAACCAAAACGTTTGCTCAACCGAGCCATTAGGGCCTTAGCCCAAAAACCGTTAACCAAAAACCAAGTGTGGGAACTCAGCCCAAAACTGTGAAACACCGCAACTACACATAAACAACCATGTGGGTTACCACCCACGACCATAAATGAACATCAATCCATTAAATCATATAATCACAAATCCACCCGGAAAGCCATTTCATTAATTCGTATTTTACCATTACCATCACCAGCATCCCTGATGCTAGACGTCCCTGACGTCATATCTCACGGTTTTATAAGCTACGCGTGCTGCCCGGGGTCTCTCCGGGTCCATATATCTGACATCCCTGATGTCTGACGTCCCAGACGTCAATCATAGCAATCCTGCTCCTGAGTCATCATACGGTCCGGCTGCTCCGTATGGTGACCCTTCGCAGGCAATGCACCGTGACTTCCCCAGTGTCCTAGACATCTGGAGGAGACCATCATATATCCTTGTATCCAGATGGTATATAGAAAACAGTTTTATTAATTCATTTCACGACATCACAAATGGGCCATGCCCGAATTTTCCATAAAACAACACATTTCCATTTAGGGTCCCTGACCCGAAATCACATTTATTAAATATAGGGTCCCTGACCCGAAATCACAATTTTAATCCAACTGGGCCTCATGCCCGACTTTATGAACCACTGGGCCCACGACCCGATTTATAAACCAACTGGGCCCGCAGCCCGATTACGTACTCAAATGGACTCCAAGTCCGAGATTTCCAAAACAAGTGGGCCTCAAGCCCGAGTTCGTCTTTCCAATATAAAAACCGTTTTATCATATTATTTATTTAACCACAAGTACGCAAAACCACAAATAAACCGTTAATCCCGATACACGTGAAATATGGAAAACACCTCGAAATACGTGCAACATACCCGAAATCAATACTCACAAATACCATCATAGAAATCATGTATATAAACCATATATCACATTTAAGCATGCATAGGATTTATAAAACCAAAGTCCACTCACAGACCGTTTTAACGGTATGCCTCGATACGCGTGCCACCGGCCCTCCCGGGCCACACCACTATCACCGGGACTCCCAATCCTGTCCAAATCACATTAGAGGGTCACTAACCTCATCATTAACATCCTATCAAAGTCCCATAATTTTCCCGAATTTTTACTTATTTTTAAACTTAATTTAAAACCTTCGGACATCCCGAACAATATCGAGACGGTGTCCGATCGACACGAAACCAATCCCAAAATGTCCGTTACATCGAATAGATTAAAAGTCATGTTGACCTCACCTCGAGATTCGTGGCCACGTGCCGTCACGCGCCGCCGTGAATGGCTGCGCGTGAAACCCACGCGCCTGCTACAGTGCATCGTCCCAACCCGTATGTCTGGTAAACGGGTCCAATTCACCCGCGACACGACCCGATTCAATGTCCATCAATTCGATCCTAATTCCTTCAATTGATCATTCAGTTAGTTTCGTTCTTAGTTCAATTACAGGTCTGTAAACTCAATTACACAAATCCTTACCTACAATTTCACGATTCGATGATGAACACCAAGAACACTCCGGTTACTGTTCGTTCATGGAATTCCTTCAATTCCAATTGGTTTCCTTAAATTGAATCAACTAGAAGCATCAGTGGACCATGAGGAACAATTCCCCCACATCAATTGAATCAAACTAGTGCTAAATCGTCACGACTCAAGCTCGAACACCGTCACTGTTCAACCATGGAGTTCTGTCAACCACAGCCGTTTTCCTTCAATTGATGAACCCAGAAGCATCGTGGGATCATGAGAAGTAGTTTCCCCACCTCAATTGAATCATTCGAAGCCTCGAACGCCACGACTCGAGCTCGATTTTCCTCCTCTGTCACCAAGTGTGATCAGAGCCAAAACAGCACCAATTCCCTTCGTTCCTTCGACGAAACTGATCGTGGCATTCCCAGAAAGCTGAATGTAACCTCCAATTCGATCCTCACGGCCCCAAGTTTAAAATCCGATCTTCCCCTCCAAAATCCGAATTTACAAATTCTCAGTTCCCAGCCTCTCTCTGTCCTTCATGATTGCCCAGCCAAGTTAGTTTCTGAATTCTCTCCAATTTCCGTTCACAAGTTTAGTGGATAGGGAGGAGATTAAGGGTGGGAGGAATTGAGATTTTGGTTGTACACGGCTAAGAAAACACAATAGAGAAAATGGAGGTTTAATGGATTTTAGATTAATTAATAATTAATTAATAATTATTAAAACATCATAATGATGTTTCCCCTAAGACAAGGATTCTGGTTTCAAGGGATGAGTGACACTTGTCACTCATCCAGGCGTGCAGAGTCAATGGGTACTATTCAATATTATATTATTATTTTAATCCGAGCCTCGATTCGTTAGTTCGTTTCCTTGACCATAACTTCGTTGTCGAATCTCCGATTTCGGCATGCCGCCTGTCGTTGGATTCGTATCGACGATACCTACGTAACGGTCCTTGGCCCTCGTCCATCGGACCTCCCGGTCAAAAAGTCAACATTTGGCCCCAAACATGCCAAATTACCAAAATACCCCTCAACTTCCGAACATCATAACTTTCTCTACGAATGTCGGAATCGAACGTGCCACCTGTCTATGAACTCGTGACGTCCCGAACTACGTCACGGTCATCGGTCAAAGTCCGTTTGACCGCCAGATCAAAAAGTCAACATTTTGCCCAAGACCAGGGGCAAAACGGTCATTTTGTACAATTTGTCCGATTCCACCCTACTAAGCACCGTTCAACCTCACTAATCGAGATTAGTCACTAAACTAATCCCGGAATTCGGGACGGGTCGTTACAATCAACCCTCAATTCCTCCTCACAATCTCCCTCTGTTTCACTCTGGTTGAAGAACACGAACACACACACTTGCACGGGTGCACCCCAATTATTTGGGCCGTGCACACACACAAGAACCCCCCAGAAGCCACTACACACCTGCCACATGTCACCATCCACTCCATCCTCTCCCACATGGCTCAATCCCAGCCGTCCATCTGCCTTCTCTCTCTGCACAATTTCCAGAATATAAAAGACCAAACTGCCCCTCCTTTTAACCCAATTTTACACTTTTGCCACTAACTTCCTAGACCCGTAACTCACTCATCGTAATTCCGATGAATACGTGCCGCCTATCATCGAACTCAGGACAACGAGATCTACGTAACCATCCTCGGTCAACACACCAAAACCCAATCGTCCAAAAAGTCAATGTTTCCCCTTCTTTTAATCAAATTACGGTTATGCCTTCATGTAACACCCCGGACATTCGAGGATTTTAATATTGTAATTTAAATATGTGAATTGACATTTTTACCCTTGTGAATGGTATGGCCAAATTGTTGACTTTTTGATTAGTGGGTCAAATGGACTTTGACCAGTGACCGTGACGTAGTTCGGACGTCACGAGTCCATAGAGAGGTGACACGTCCATTTCGGACGAACAGGGAAAAAGTTATGACTATCGGAAGTTCGGGGGCATTACCGTAAGTTGGACTTCACGGGCGAAAATATTGACTTTTCGTTTGACAACTAATTTTCACATGACCCAAGGACCGTTAGGTAGGTCTCGATATCCTGAGTCCGTAGACAGGCGGCACGCCGAAATCGGACTTCGTATGGCTGAGTTACAGGTCTAGGAAGTGAGGGGCATTTTGGTAATTATTGAACCAGGGGCATTTTGGTCTTTTGCCCTGGTTACTGTAGCAACCGCGGGGGAACCATGGACGGCACCACCATGTGCGGTGGTTCAGTGCACAATTGATTATGCTAATATGTGCTGGAAAGTCTGGGCTGTCTTTTGCTTTTGAACTTGGCCTGAACCGTCCAGCCTGCACGATCAAATTGTTAATTGAAATTCGAAGCTTTCGAGGGACAAATTTCAGTGGACAATTTGGACTTCCACGAGCCTCTGGGACAGCTGAGGTTATTTAAAACTAATTAGAACATGTGTGAGCATCACTCTGCCATTAAGAACACTGAGAATTGATGAAGAAAACCAGAGAAACCATTTCGGGCAAAATTGGAGGGAAAATCGGGTTTTAATTTCTGGTGAGTGTTGGACCAAACCAAGGCCTGGTTTAGTCTTCTGGGAGTGTTTGGAACTCAACCACATCGAAATTGAAGGCTAACAGCCACGGTTGAGCTAGGACGGAGGCTGCTGTTTTCAGGGAAGTTGCAGAGCTTGAGACGACAACCTTCAGGTACTTTCAGACACAATTGATTGTTCATTTTGGTTCGTTTTGATCCTATTATGCTTCCTGTGAAGTTAATTGGACAATGGGTTTGAAACCAGGAAGTTCTGGTGATTGACCCGATTGGTTGATCGCGGGTCGATGGGTCGTTTGGGGATGTGTCGAGGTTGATTTTTGTCATAGAACCTAAATTGGATAGTTAATGAACATGTTAGGATCAAATTGGATTGAAATCGAGTAAGAATTGGTGGGTATTCAACCGGGTCAAGCCGCGGGTGGCAGACCCGTATTACAGACAAACGGGTGAAGGAGGTGACACTGTAGCTACAGTGTCAGGCGCGTGACTTTCACGCGCAGCCACTTTGGGCGGCGCGTGAGGGCGTGTTGGACCTTATCTCCGATCACGATCAACATGACTTTTGTTCCTCTCATCATTCTGAACATTATTGGTGAATTAACCATGTTGATCTGAGATAAGTTTTGATGGGTCAGTTTAGGGCCGGTTACCTCGGGAAACGTGTTGTACGGCTTCCCCGAGCCGGTTTCTATTTCGGACTTTGTGGTTAAACGTTTAAGACTTGTAGTGACCCTTACATGTGATTTGGACTGACAGGAATTGTACGATAATCCCGGTACAAGTTCGTACGCGCAGGTTCACCGCGGGATCGTACTTTGAGTGGGCCCGTTTTCATTAAACCCTTGCATGCTTAAATGTTTTCCGATTTACTTATATGTTCATATGCTGGAATCTATAAATGGTTTTGATGATATTAAGATTTCGGTTATGGCACGTTTCACGGTACTTGGGCATGAGACCCGTTTGATGAAACGTAACGATCGGTTCAGATTTTACCTATGTATACATATATGTTTGCATGTGGATATCAATAAAATGTATTTGGTACTGCACTGTATAGATCCTTCCATATTATATTGTCTCCTCCGGATGAGTACCCCGGAGAGGTCACGGACGTCTAGAACGTCCAGCGTCTACGACGCAAAGCATCGGGGATGCTGTAACCGAACAGGGTTCGGGGATTGAACTCGGAATTGAGACCCGAGTGGCACGCGTAGGCTTGTGATTGTGACCTTATTGACGTCAGGGACGTCAGACATCAGAGATGTCGGGATTGGAGTGTATAGTGCAGTGGCTAAAATTATGGTTATGGTTTTATTACATGCCTTATGATTCATATTATATTATTTATGATTTTAAATGATGCTGCATGCATGTTTGGAAACGGAGGGGTAAATTATATGTTTTACTTATCAAATGATTTTATAAACTTGAGTTCGGTCCACTCACCCTTAATGTTTTTGGTAACCCCTCCAGGTCGTGATACTGAGGTAGAGGAGGAACCTGAGGCTGAGGCATAGATCTACTTCTGTGTACCTGAACCCCTGTTGGGTGGTGTACCCGCAGGTTTACTATAGAGTCGTGCTCGCAACTTGTAATTTTGGATTTCATCCCTTGTCTGACATTCGTTTAATTCGGATTCGATGTATGACTTTAATTTGGTTATTTATGCATTTGATGTTTTGAGGTTAAAATTGGTATGAATTATTGGGTGTCAGACGGGAGCAGGGCACGTCCCCTTGTGGTCCCTGTGGGATCGGGGCGGGTCTTGTCACCTCAACCTTCCGAACATCATAACTTCCTCATCGGATGTCGGAATCGAGCATGCCACCTGTCTACGGATTCATGACGTCCTAAACTACGTCCTGGTCACTGGTCAACACCCATTTGACCACCCGAACAAAAGTCAATATTTTGCCTAACTAGGGGCAAAGTCGTCATTCTAAGCTAATGACCTTACCGATACCGACTAACCACCGATTAGCCTCGCTAATCCCACCTTAATCACTATCTTAATCCCGGCTCTCGGGACGGGTTGTTACACTCATCCCCTACACTCCCTAAAACAAGGATCTGTGTTGGCCATTTGCTTAATTAATTAATTTTCTCTCCTCAAATCCTCACCATTGATTCTAAGCTCAGAATCAATCCTGGCCATTGATCTCATCTGCATATTTTGATTTAAACCATCAGACCATACATTCGCACATTTTCATTTCTCTCAAAACCGTGTAAACACTCTCACTCTTTGAATAAACACTCCACCATCTCTCAGCCTCAACCCACACATCAGACACCACCAGACCACCCACCATCTTCACCAGACACGGCCACCACCACCACGGCCGCCCTGCACGGCCGAGAAAACCCCCAGACCCGAGAAGGAACCAAACGGCCCAAACCGTCCAAACCGTCCAAACTGTCACCCCTGGACTCGAACTAACCTAGGGTTAGGTTAACTGCAACCTTGGGACTACTCAGAACAGACTGGACGGGCCACGGCGGCAGTAAGCTCAGAAATCCGAGAGACACCGATTTTCTTCCCTATCTCGAAACGTTTGTTTTTGACGTTGAAATTGTTTGGTTGCTTTTGAGACATACTTAGGGGACCTAGACGACCATTTAGGACCAAGGCTCGTGGTTGGAAGCTTGACATCTCGCCGGAGAAGATAACCAGAACCGGCACCCAACCTTCCCGTCGATTTTCAGGTAGTTTCTTGAACCAAAAAGCTAGTCTTGAGTCCACAGAACCATAGAACATGTTGTGACGAGTCCATAGGATCAAATCTCACCAGAAATGGTGGCCGGGTTGATGAGAACTGATCGGGTTGAACCGTGGGTCAACGGTGACCCGGTTACTGTAGCTGATGACGTCATCATGCTGACGTCAGCAGTGACATCATGATGACATCATCATGTTAGAAACCAGTCAGACCAGGGACCAATGGGCTGCTGACACGTGTCTTCTGACACTGTCAGTGATGACGTTAGTAGTACTGTAGCAGGGTTGACCAGAGTTTGACCAGGCTCATGGGGGCGGGTGTGAACAGTATTTTGTGTGGGACTAGGACCATTTTCAAGGTTTCGACGATACGAATCCAATGGCGGTGGTTTCGTGTCGATCGGAGATCGTTAGGTTGGTCAAATTAGGGTTTGAAGCCTTGGGAAGCGTGTTCGGATGGCTTTCCCGGGCCGGTTTCAGTCTAGGGTTTCTTAGTTGTTTAGTAGGGACTTAAAGTGACCTTTACGTATGCTTTGGACATGACAGGAATCGTACTTTAGCACGTGGACAGGGTTATACGCTCGGGATTGCAGCGGGATTGTACTGTGAGTGGGCCTTTGATTTCACTAAACCTCGGCATGCATAACTGTTTTACTTTCTATTATATCTATATGTGATTCAAGCAAAAGTATTTATTTAACCTGAGTATGATTTATGGCACGTATTACGATGTTTGGGCATGAGACCCGTCTGGTTGATTATGCACGATTTTGAGTCATGTATATGTATATGGATTTCGATACTTATCTTTAGTACTGCACTGTATATATCTACCGTAGGATACTGTCTTCTCCTGATGTAGGTACCCCGGAGTTGTCACGACGCATTGCTTGTGAGGAGTCATTCTACGGAGGGACCGGACCGTAGAGTGGTTCAGGAGCAGGATTGCTACTATTGGACGTCTGGGACGTCAAACATCTAGAATGTCATACCCGGACTTGGTTCGGGATCTGGACTCGAGATTGAGACCTGGGGTGACACGCGTAGCCTTGGGACTGTGACCTTATTGGGCGTCTGGGACGTCGGATGTCTGGGATGTCAGGGTTGGGATGTATAGTGCAGTGACTGAGATTATATTATGTTGATATTATACTGCTTACAATTATGTGATTTTGTGGCTTTTGATACTGATGCATGCTTTTCAGAAAACGGAGGGGGAAAATCTATATGTTTTCGATATGGTAAACTATTTTGTAAACCTTGAGTTTCGGCCCACTCACCCTTGTTGTTTTACTACCCCTCCAGGTGGTGCTATTGAGGAGGAAGATGAGGAGGATCCCGAGGAAGAGGCATAGGTTTTCGTTGCGCACCTGAACCCTACTGCTGGGTAGGTTGGCACGTAGAGTGTCTAGAGTCGTGCTCAATAAACTGTATTCGGGAACTATCCCTTGTCTGACACTATTTGTATTCGGATATTATGTTTGACGTTTGTGTGTTGGGTTATTTATGACTTAAAGTTGGATTTTCTTTATGCATTTGAAGTCCTAAGGGTAATTTTTGTATTTTGAGGTCGGGAGTCAGACGGGAGCAGGGCATGTCCCCGGATGGTCCCAGGGGGATCGGGGCGGGTCCTGTCAGTAAACCTCTTGCGGGTTGACCCGCAACTCTCCAACCGCGTCACTCGACTTGAATTATCACCCGACTTGTTCTCTATCGTTTCTCGACCATTTCTCTCCATTCTTTTGCCTATCTCTTCGTCTCCCACCTAGAAACAGAACTACGAGCTTGAAATCGAGAAAACACACCTCGTTTGCCCTAGCCATGCTTGACTCCTCACGACCATGTTTCGAACCTGCAGTAAGGCTAGTCCAGTCGTCATTTTCCTCTCCTTTTCATCCCTGCAGGCTTGAATGAGCTCGATGAACATAACCCTGGTCTCAAAACATGATTTCAGAGCCCCAAAATCCAAACCCAAAAATCCACACACAGCTACCTATTTTTTGAGGTTTTCCGGCCAGCCACCGTGGCTTATCGCTTCTCCATCGTCTCTGTCAGCCTCTCCCTCACTTTCAATCTCTCTCAACCAGCACCAGGTGCTGAGGTCCATGAAGATATGGTGAGGGTAGGGTTTCAGGTGTGTATTTGAAAATGGGAGAAAGAGATATAGATGCATGAAGTTAGGAAAATAGGCCAATGGGATGAGTGACATCCTTTAGCCCAAAACTAGATATTTTGGGCCTCTTTAATTAACAACTAAAAGTCAACTTTATCATAAAACGTGCATCGTAAAATCTCATTGAACTGTTCTAGATCCATAACTTCACCATACGATGTCCAAATTCGACGTGCCGCCTATCTACGTAATTGTAATCCCTCGATCTACGTAATGTGCCTATGTTAAAGTCCAAATAACCACTCGGGTCAAAAGTCAATATTTTCCCTTCTAGGGGAAAAATCCTCATTTCACCTCAAATCATCCCAAAAATCCTTGATTAATCCTTGATTAATTTTCGATAATCTCTTGGCAATCTCGTGATTACGAGACGGGTTGTTACAGTTACTGTGCTTGATTCATGCTTATTAAAGGCCTACCCGAAAGTTGTCGTAGATACGATTCAACCGCATGTAAAGACTTTTCCTTAGATCCTCCATGAGATTGGACTGTATGATGTTCCAACACATATTTGTTTTCATCTTTGGATTGCCCAACACATATTTAAACAAATTCACCAAGCATAAAACACCCAAAATAATAATTAAGGCACAAATTATAGATATAGAAATATGAGGGATAAACTCACTCTAGCAATCGTGGTTGTGGCTGATGATGAGTGAAAGTGATGATATGATGAGGGGCGTGAAAGATTGCAAATATAAATAGAAGTTCGAACAATAAGTCTTGGTTCTCTCTTGGGAGGTGTGGAAGATGATGAGCGAAGTAAAGGATGACAGGTTTGTAAGATGATATCATAAGGTTTGGGTTCTCTCTTCGAATGAAAAAAAAAACTGACTTAGTGGGATGATTCTCCTTTCTCTTCTTGGAAGGTTACTATAAGGTTTATATAATGTCTAGATTTGTAAGAATATTCCTATTTTTGAATATATTTTTGTCAAATCACCTAATTTTGTCAATTTCTCAAAAATTTAAGCACTCAATAATATATATATATATAAGACTAATTCAAATATAGTAGAAATTAAAAAAAAAAATTACCCTTATTTTTGTGTCGAGATATTTAAATACGAATATATTTACAAAAATATTACAAATATTAATTTTTAAATTTTATATCCAAAATTTAAAATACGAATATATTCACAAAAATATAAAAAAACATTAGGAGTATTTTCTTGAATGATCTAAACTCTAAGCATGCGCTCGAACAATTGGAGTGAATAGAACAAATGATAAAAGTAAAAAAAAAAAAAAAACGTTGAAAATAGAAACCCCGTCAAGAAAACAAGAAAATCCAGCTAGCACTTTTTTTTTTTGACGAAAATCAAACTAACATTTAGCTGCGGCATGTGCCTAAAGCACGCAACCTATAGCCACGACCCTGCAAAATCACTACCTCAAAGAAAGCAAAATAAGTAAAACCCTAGTCTCTAAATGCCCAGCTATCCAAAATCTTGATCTCTACGATCCATTTAACTGAGGCCAAGGTAACTCTATCTCTCTCTAGACCCATGCGTCTTCGATCTTTTTGCTCCAGATAAAGTTAAATCGTGAAATTTGAGTGTGTCATTGTATATTTATGTGTGTGAAATGAAATGGCAGCCATTAGCATATATGCACTCAATTTTTGGCTAAAGATCAGAATATTTGTTTTTGTACAACGATCTTTTTTCTTGCTGATTGTTTTTAGAAGATTTTCTTATTGATTTTCGTTTTTTATAGAATGAATTTAAGTAAATCTTGGAGCTTTTAGCGTATTAATCCTTTTTATATGATTTATTGTAGTCTGTTTTACTTAGAGAGCTAATACTTCGGGTAACCCAGCTTGCTTTTACTGATACATTTTTCCCATTCTAAATTTTCAAGTTTGTTAGTCGGTCATGAAGCGCAAACAAGCATGCAGGGGAAGGGGAAGGCCACGAAAAAATCCCAGTGAGGTCAGTGAGAAAGCGGTCAGTGAGAGAGCGGTCAGTGAGAGAGCGGTCAGTGAGAGAGCGTTCAGTGAGAGAGTGGTCAGTGAGAGAGTGGTCAGTGAGAGATTGGTCAATGGGAAAGAAAAAGCATTCTTGAATTTTGTAAGTCAAAATGTTGAAGAAGGAAATAATTTTGGGTGGAATCAATCTGATGACGAAGACCAAAATGATGAGGAATTTAACCCTGAAATGGAGATTGAGTCAGGTAATGCTTCTTCTGCAATGGGAAGTGACTGGTCAGATGAGGATCAACATGTGACTTCTGTGAGGACAGTGCAGAGATTGCTTAGTAAGTATGGTGAAGTCAACCCCCAGATGGAAAACTCATCCAAGAAGATTGATAGTGCACAAAATAAGCCATTGACAATCTTAGGTTCTTGGAGTAGATTCCAGAATGAGCAAGAGGCGCCTTCTGATGAACTTCAGAGTAACAAGAAAGAATTGAGTGCTTGCCTGGCGGTATGATGGAAATTTTTAATTGGCTTATGCTACAATATTTTGGGTCTTACAATTTTTAGTATTTACCATGTAGTCTTTTGCTTTGTTTGATTCATAGAAAGGGACAAAAATGTTTTGTTTTAAACAGATATATTGTTATGAGAGATTTTCTAATCATATTTTGCGTAATGTGATTGAACTTACTGCTTTTCTCGAACTATTTCACTATTTAGGTTATTAAAAAGGTTATGAAAATGGATGCAGCTGTACCTTTCAACAGTCCTGTTGATCCAATTGCTATGAGATTACCTGTAAGTGTGACTCTGTTTGTGCATATTGTCTTTATTTTTCCTTTAGTGTAATATGATATGTTGATTGTTATGATGTACCATGTTTCCAATCCGTCTTCTTGCTCCGCGTAAAAAAGAGTAAAATACCTTTTTTTTATTGTGGTAAAACAGCTTCTAAGAGGGGATTTTCACTTGTACTTTCAAGTATATTGAGTGTCAAACTTGTCAAAAAACTCGATTTTAGGATACATGCTTGACTACCCACCAATGGCATGTTTGAGTACCATATGCATATCATACACA
This sequence comes from Prinsepia uniflora, assembly GCA_032719365.1. Taxonomy (NCBI): domain Eukaryota; kingdom Viridiplantae; phylum Streptophyta; class Magnoliopsida; order Rosales; family Rosaceae; genus Prinsepia; species Prinsepia uniflora. The sequence goes on from CM064872.1 coordinate 59,153,993, forward strand.
TATCTGGAAATACATATGAATGAATAAATGTGTAGTTCCCACATGAAAATTAACCCTTTCATGCCTGATTTATTCAGGTATCACATCCCCAAGCTTGTAAGTTCAGTGGAAAGATGATTTGATCTGTGCTACCTTAACTTACCTTGAATTCAAACATCATCTATTTTGTTATAATAACGGAGGCTTCTACCATAGGCACTACAGATAGATATAAACATGGATATATGCTCATTCACCATAGCTGCAGTTCTATCTCTAGTATCGTGTGTATGAGTTGCTTTTCAAGCACCCCAAGAGTTGGAGGTGGTACATCAAATCCTGGAGTAATTTATTTCTTCTTCACATTGTTACAATGCTAATTAGGCCTTAGCTTAACCAGTTAGCTGTTACCTCTTAATTCCTTAGCTTAACCAGTTACCTGTTACCTCTTAATTCCTTCTGCTCCACAAAGTTGACAGCTTCTCCTTACTTGCATTGCTGTCTTCCCTCACTTCTTCATTTCCTGTAACTATTAATGACAGTCAAAAGAGAGTGAGGGGTAGGATAGTTTGGTTGGAGCCTCTATCCTTTTGTGGTCGGCTTGGAGTGAAGAAGTGATTTTGGGTTTGAGTGAAAAGAAAAAGCAGGAGTTTTCTGTTAGGGTGAGAGATGTTATTTTTAGTTCTAGTTGAAATCTTTAATTGGGTCTTTCATGTCCAGAAACTCCTACCAGTATCTGCTGTCATTCTTGTTTTGGTTGAGTTACATATGTATGCTTATATTTTTAATCTTTAATTATAGTACTTTTAGTGTTTAATCCAATTCTAGTTTAGTCCTGACAAAAAAGATCTATTATCAGTTTAAGCCCACCAGTTCTGTTTTTAATCTATGCAAAGAAGTTTTGTACATGCTTAATGAAGAACAAACCCTGATTTGGTTTTAATTATATAGCCTACAAGCTAAATATTTATATTGTGGGATTTAGAAATAGTATTTTAAAATCTGACTGTGCTACAATTATTCTGTTGTATTGCAATACAGCCTTTGGGGTTTGGAGAAAAAAAAACCTGTTATTTTCATTTGTGCCCATATATCACTTCATTTACAAAGCGGATCAGAAACCCCATTTGGTTACATTTGAGTATATATAAACAGTCTGGTTATATATGTATTTGTGTATACATGTGTTATTCTACTTTTTCTATCTTGCACTAAGTACTGCTTAATGTATAGGATAAGGATTACAAAGCCAGGGTCAAAAGTACCAACTGGCTTAAAAGCCTGTAATGCACTTAATTCTGGTCACAAACACAATAATGTATATTTCATGTATTCCGTTGCTATTAGGATATAAATCTGCCGATACTCCATTAGGATATATTAAACCCTAATTAATGGATATTTATTTATCCTTTTGCTTGAAAGTATGTGGTATATCATGTATTCAGATAGGCAAAAAAAATCGTTTATCTGATTTTTTCACGCACCACTCAATTCAACATTGATGTTATATTTTTGGTGTGTTCTGAAATGCTTTGCTATCTTTCTTTCATAATTCTCTTCTCCCTTATTGTTTTTTTCTTGGGTGGTTGGAATAGGATTACTTTGATGTCATAGACACACCAATGGATTTTGGAACAATATGCAATCATCTTCAAAATGGTACCAAGTATACCAACTCGGAGGATGTATTCAAGGATGTCCAGTACATTTGGAACAACTGCTGCAACTATTACAGTGAAGGTAACTTTGTTTTGCACCTTATGAAACGGGTGAAGGAGAAGTTCATGACATATTGGGAGGCTGCTGGTTTGTGCACTAAAGAACCAGGGACAAGTAATGGTAAGGATTTCATGTTACTTTTGTATTCTGTTTATTTGTTTAATTCCTGCATTGATGATTGTCCTAGTATTTCTTAAAGTTTAATATTCAGCATTTCAATATATCAATGCCGATATCTATTCTTTTCGTTGATTGTCACCTATACTTGAAATGATATTGAAATTTCTGGCAATATATCTGAAATTTAACTACTAATATCATATGGACGGCTGATATTATCATCCTTGGTCGTACTTGTATTAAAGATATTGATTTTTCTTCTCAAAGTTCCATCTTTTCTTTGTCACTCTGCATTTCATTATGGCCTCTTTTGATTCTGTGATCACCGTGATAAAAACAATCCGAGAGTAGGCTGCATCAATTGGTAAATTTGCTAAGGAACCAGTGTGGTTGGATTTGTTGTACAAGGTGCTCCTACCTGCAGTACTAAAGTAGACTTGCTGTTTTTCTTGTTGGGTTACAATTCACTTGGGGTTCTATGAACAGTATAAAAGAAGGTTGATGCCTGCATTCATAAGCACTTAACGAACAATATATGAAATTATTAGACATTACAGAATATATGAATCAGTTGTTCAGCACATATATCATCTTGATTTCTCGAGGTCCAAAATTATTAGCCATAAGGCATTCTTTAGTTTCACCTTTTATTTCTGTTCTATCTCATACATTTTTATCCCTTCTATTTGATTTCTAAAAAACTTTACTATAATTGTTTTTCAATATTCCTATAAAAAAAAAAGATTAAGAATATTTGTTGGCTGATTGCTAAAAAGGACTGGAAAGACATCAACCCGGGGGTAGAATGGGTAGAAGTGAGCTATCTTCCATAAAAGACCGATACGCAAAGCATTTTATACAGACATGCCTGATACTGTAAGATTGAGCAAACTGAGCCTTAAAAAATTATCCTTCTGATCAGACAATGACAATTGGTAGTTACATGCATGCATTAAAGATAAGGGAGAAAAAAGATACCTGTGGTTGCGGCTTGCCATTGTGGCCTTTAGATCTATGCAGCTTTACCTTCGCTTGCAGAGAGGCTATTCCTGTTTCAAACTTTCAACCTCTAGGTTGATTTGTAGCAATGTAGCGACTTTAGAATTGCACCAAGCTTTTGAGGAAGAGGAAGAATGTATTTATTGAATTGTATAAAGTCCTCATAGTTCTCATGCTTGGACGATACTTACGTTGTATTTGGTTAAAATCTTTGGTCATTGCATGTTAAAAAAAGTAGTTTAGATCAAATATGTATTGTGTTCAATTCATTCTTCAAGTGTGTGTGTGTGTACATACGCTTAATGATTATAATGGTTTCAGTCACTATGTACGTACGGTTTCCATTTTTTTTGAAAGAAAATTAGGATTTTCCATTAACTTATTTATGAATATTAAATCTTCTTTTATTGTTGTTAATTTTGTTTGTTTTATTTTTTAGTTTTAAACTCTCAAGGCAAAAGGAATACACGAGGGCCCACACGTAACCTTAAACTAGCTCAGATTCCGCCTGGGGAAAGATTTGAAATCAGCTGGAGGAACCGGAGAGCTGTAGGTGAAAGCTCCACGTTTTTCAAATCAGAGTGTACCGCCCTGGTAAGGCAAACTCGGGAGTTACCCCTACAGGTCAAGTCGTGGAAGGAGATCCCATTTGATATTAAAAAGAACGCATTTGAGCATATGTTGGTTCGTATAACTAAAGACTTGGGAGGAAATAGTTCAACTGTACCCTTCAATTTTCTCTTGAATCCTCATTTGTGCATGATTATTATGTAATGTTTCTTTATATATCTATCTCAGAAGCGTTTCAAAGTCGAAGATCACATGACATGGGTATTGGATCAGATTCATAGATCTTACCACAATTATCGCCATCACCTCAAGAAGATTTGGTTTGAAACATGTGAGACAATTGATGAAGCACGGGAAAAAGTCCCACCAAATGTTGCAGAGGATGATTGGCAGTATCTTATAAATTTGTGGAGCTCACCTGAATGGCAGGTACCACCAAATGTTGCATATCAACAATCACAATGAGAAAAATTTCTCGAGACTTTACTCTTCACTATTTTCCTTTCGTTTCTCTTTTTTATTTCTAGTTCGACTTTTATGCATTAATGGTTTTCTTGAATGCAGAAAATTAGTAAGAAAAATAAAGAGAATGGCTCCAAAAATAACATAATCCATACATCTGGCTCTAAGAGTTTCTCACAAATCCGTGAGGAAGAGGTAGGACCTGAGCAGTGTCACTGCATTTGTTGTAAATTCTATTGGGTAATTTTATTGAGTTGCTCATATTTCTTCTTATATATATATATATATATATATTGTACAATGATAGAGAAAGAAGACTGGAAATGACCCAGGCCGTACACAGCTATGGGAACTCACCCATGTGCGGCCTGACGGACTAGCTGCAAATCCAGCTTCACAGGAGGCATTGGTATAAGTTGATCCTGAAATTAAATTAAATATGCAAGCATGCCTATTGTCTTCATTTTTCTTTTTATTTCATTGTACCTAGTGATTCCATTTTCTGAATGCAGTTAAAGCTCAAGAAACTGTATACTCAAATGGCTGCGGAGAACTCGGAGATGACTGAAGACGAGATTTTTGTGAAGGTTTTTGGACCTGAACGTTCGTCGCGGGTACGGGGTTACGGGGATGGTGTAACCCCCAAAGAGTTATGGGGCCCATCATCATCTATTGTTAGCGATCTCAGAAGCCAACTTGAGGAATTAAAGCAACGACATGAGGAGTTGGAACAAAGAAGTGCTGCTGAGATACAGGGATTGAAGGAACAACTTGGTCGGGTTGAGGGTTTGCTTTCACAGCAAATGAGTCGGTTTGAAAGCTTACTACTTCAGCTGACGAGTCATATGGAAGCCCCTGTCCAGATTGAGAGGCCTACTGAAAGTCCCCCCTCCCGAAATGGTATGCATCTTTTTGAAAATGTTATTACAATCTTCGAATGAAAATTCTGTGTTTGCTTGTTTGGTAAAAGACTGATATGGAAGAATGTGAATGTTTGATAATTCTCTATTCGGAAAGGACTCAGTGAAGGTTGAGTAATGTGTATTTTTATTCAATGACCCCTAGTGGTAAAAAAATAAAGTTTTTATAGTTAAAAAAAAAATAAAGTTTTTATAGTTAAAAAAAAAATTCTTTTATTCTGTCCCCTTCGTGTTTTGTGAAAAGTGGGTATGTGGAGGTATTTCTTCAATCAGATTAGTTATAATATGTGTGTATGTTGCTGCTTAGGTGCAGTATATTCATTTAATTCAAGTGTTGCCTCTCTAAATATCTGTAAATCTGGGTCAACTACCGCATTTCCAGTATCATTTTCTTCAAAATCGAACTGAGGACCTTTCCATTCCTCATTTAATAAATTTGTAATTCAGTATGTATGTAGTCAGCTGTTGTGTTCCTTTTAAAAATTCCGTTAGTTTCGAAGCAGCATCAATATATTACCTTCTGCACTTTATGTTAGGTCATTTTCACACATTTTTTCCGCTTGGTTGTTCTTTATCGAATAGGAGGGCTTGCACTTTATAAAGTCAAATTTATATGAGATTTGCTCTTAGTTGAGCAACATTCGGTCTACTTTATGCATTATAGGTATCTATGCTAAGTTCACTTGGTGTTTGATTTTGCGACTTTTTGTTTTTGTTACTTTTCAGGCTGGCCACGAACAAACCGATCTAGAAGATAAGTTTGCATCAGAAAAGTTTTTTTGTATTTCCTGCAATGAGTTAGTAATACATTTGGATGATTGCATTTATATACCTTTGATGCATTAAACCTGTTTTGTAACATTACATGGATATATGTATATATATATATGTTGACAATCGTTCAACTATCAAGAGACCGAGGATATTCAGAGTAGCGTCATGTTATTGATCCTTCAGTTTTTGTTCTTTTCTTGATGCAATGAATGATAAAGGGAATGGATGTATAATACCAGCAAGAAGAACAAAATTATCGAAGTGGCTTCTGAGCCTTCAATTAGCAATCAAGGGAGCTTCTGTACTCTCAACTTTTTTTTCTAAATATACACTGAATATGAATGTAAAAATTGGGATACAACTTGTGAATGCATCTATGAATGCTCTACTCCTAAAGCTAGCACAGCAAAGAAAACCAAAACAAAAATGTTTCCTTTCCAATGGCAGTTAGCAGAAGTGGCAATAGCAGTAAGCAGAAGTGGCAATAGCAGTTAGCAGAAGTGGCAATATTGAGTACAACTGAGCCTCATGATGAAGACTCCTCAACTGGTTCAATGGCAACGGCATCCACCCACCTCCAAACAGAAACAAGACCAGATGCATCTCCGGTGAAGATCAGTCCTTGAGGTCCAACCTCAACTGTTCGAACTTCCTTTTGCGCAAATAATCTGCCTCTTTCAATGAAAGATGGAAGATCATATAGCCGAACAGAATCGTCAATGCAAGAGCAGAGCAACACGTGTTTATTTTCTGCAACCGTCATCCCAGCAAAATCAAGAACACCCTTTTCTACATTGTGAGTATAGATAACTTCCAGGCTGGTGGCTCCCCTAGCCCACACTTTTATGGTGACATCCAATGAGCCTGAGATCAAATACTTATCCCAGCATATAAGAGAGGTCACCGCACCAGAATGTCCATTTAATGTTCCAAGGCACTGTGCAGTTGTAAGGTTCCAAACCCTGATCGTGTGGTCAAGGGAACCTGAAAAAAGTTGACTGGCACCAAATCTTAAAGATACAACGGCAGCACTGTGGCCTTTCAAATGTTCAGCAGCAGCTTGAAGCGGGGTATTGGCTTCAGAACAGAATTTCCACACATATATAGAGCCACTCTGTGTCCCAGCCAAAAGCAACTTGTTCCCAACATCATTCCCGACATTCATAGCGTGCACTTGGCCTGCACATGGATCAATAGCATAGTCAAATACAGCATTTGACAGAGTGTTGAAAGCCTTCACAAGGTTAGGAGCACCAACGAAAACCCAGGTGCCTTCGGTGAGTAAACAGCCTGCTGCTTTTGCTTCACCACCAAGATCTAATTCGCTGATATACAAACCAGTGTTGCAGTCCCACATTTTGATTACTCCATCCTGACTGGCTGACAAAAGTAGTTTCGCGAGTCCTTCTCCTTCAGGAAAGACCGTGACTGTGCCAATTACGGACATTTTGTGACCTTGGAGCTTCGCAACAGTGGACAAGTTTTCACCTTGGAACCAATGATGCAAATAGGAGCATCCATCATCACTTTTCCCACAATTTCCTTGCGCCCATGACTTGCAGACATGTTGCGTTTTCATAATTGTATTCTGGGCATCATTACCATTGTCTTCGTCACCAATAGCAGCAGCCTTGCCATTGTTTTCTTCAGCAAAAGAAATAGCTTTGCCATTGTTTTCTTCAGCAACAGCAACAGAAACAGCCTCGCCATTGTTTTCGTCCCCAAGAACAGTAGGAGCAGGAGCAGTTTCCTTCCTCCAAACAAAACTTCTGGGCTTCGAAATTACCTGATGTGGGTGAGGATTAGGGTGGCCTTAAGTCTTGTGTTTTAAAATTTGAATTGAGGACAGTGAGAGTTTTGAAATTACCTGAGGTGGGCGAGGGTTATGGTGGTCTGAAGTCTTGTGCTTTGAAATTTGAATTTGAGGACGCTGAGGGTTTAGGTAGTCTGAAGCAGCATCCGGCGGATGATAGAACCTACAGAATGTGCCCTTGGTGCATCTTCCTTCAGCCCAGAAGTGACAAAGAGGCACCGATTTGGAAGGTGCTCCACCTCCTACTCCTCTTCCTGAACTTGAACCCAAAGCCATATACACCTAGCGAATTCAAATCCCCATAATCACACCACCGTTAGAAAGCTACAGATCGATCAGAACTCAATAAAAGAAAGGGGATTGAAAGCCTCGAATTAGAAGATTGAGGAAAATAATTGAAACCCGAAAGCTATAGCTCGAACATAACGCAATGAAAGAAAGGGA